>OU744339.1:52657058-53905658 GCA_916610165.2 Gymnosoma rotundatum
TAAAAAAATCATTTTATTTCACATATCATTTTGAAGCTTTTGAAGAGATCTTTAAGGAGATAATAAAAGTTTTAAAAAATGCTCAACCCATTAAGAGCCGATGGAATTTTTATTTAAGATTTTATGTATGCAGTACCAAATCTTTTTATTTTTTTATTTTATAATTCTCTGTCACCCCAATATTTGCTTTTTTATTGGAGTTATTTCACTAAACTAAATTTATATAGATGGTGAAAGGTATATAAGATTCGGCATAGTCGAAGATAGCACTCTTATTTGTTTAATTTAGTTGTTATTTATACACAGAAAATTGCCAACTTTTAGCTGCTCTACCACTTTTACGAGTTATTTGTATAACGTTTAAGAAAGCGTTTATATTATTGATAATTTTTAAGTTTTTCACACGATTTGTTAAGTTATTTTACAAAATTGTATTAACAAATTTTTTAGTTTTGCATTGTGTGGGATATTTCCTAACTCGATTAAATTTATTTTTGTTAGCAAAACGCAAATGACTTCAATAAAAGTTTGACAATAGGACAGACGCAGTTTATGTGATTTCTCTTAAGCGTGGTTACATTATTTAAAAAAAAAATACAGCTTCTCACATTTAAAGTGGGATATTTAAGAGAGGCATTTGTCATAAAAAAAAGCCACAAAACTATTAGAGAATTTGCAGAAATAGTAAACAGAAACAAAAGCACAGTGTTTAAAATTAAAAAAAAGATATAAAGCTACTAATAGATTCCAAAATAAGGAATCGTGCAAATAGGTGCGAATTCTTTGACCGTGATAAGCAGTATTGTTAAAAGCTGATCTGGAGCTATCCACTTTGGTCAGCAATTGACTTAAAAAACCAATTGTATAAAAAAAATTATAGTGTGGTGCAACAGTTCACTGAATCTTTAGAAGTAATAATTTACATGGAAAGTCTTGCCACCGAAAGCCATTAACATCAGAGAAAAATCAAAAACTTAAATTACGCTTTCGACAAGAGCATGCAAATAGAGGTGCATCATTTCTGGTGAATGGTGTTCATGCCAAGATGCATGAACAAAGCTGGCCTTTAAATATTACAATTTCCCTTTTTTAGCATCCTATACCTAAGCTGAATGCTTATGTATACGCCAAATGAATAGTAAAAGAAAAGTGTAAAAACGGTCAAATATGCTGTTTCCGTTGAGAAAAATCTGTTCAATTTCTTCTCACGCCTAACAACGATACCAAGAGGTAATCAGTAGCACAATAAAATTATCATTCGATTAAATTCTAATCCTGTGTTTTTTAATATCCTTTTCTTTGCCTATGCACTTTTCCATTTTACGTAACGATATAAAAATAAAATTTATATCGTTTTAAATTGTTCCCGAGATTAATATTTCACTTATTAAACGGATTCCCTGAAAGCGAGATACAGCTTAACATTTGGTCCTCACGAGCCGGATTGGAACTAGCTGAGAGTTCATCACTGGATTGCCGTATACATCCATACACACATACTTCCAATAATTCATCAAAACCATAAGGTACGTTTTGTAATTTGCTTGAAATATAATCAGTAGCTTTCGAAGTGCATTACACAAACAGTGGTTAGGTGTCATGATCTTTTTTTGTGGTAATAAATAATATATGTATTCAGGCAGAAATATTTAGGAAATAATAACATATAAAAATATAAAATATACTATCATAAATACAAAAAAAAAAAAAAAAAAAAAAAAAAAAAAAAAGTATAAAATATAAAATATAATATTTAAAAGCAAAAGTTTAAAAGAATAAAAAAAAAACGAAGCTGGGAAGAAGTAAGGAGGATTAATTAAAGAATATAAGTAAAAAAAAGGCAAAGCAAAGTGATAAAATTTGGTATTCGGTTATTGTCATCCTTTTCATAACCATTGGAGGATTTCTGATCACTACCGGCTGGGACTCGAAACGTTGTGAGTAGGATTCCATATTCATATACATATAAACATATATTCATAGGTAAAAACCATCGCAATTTTGTTTAATTCGTGGTACATACATGTACATATGTTTATTCGGACATTTTAAATTCTGCCCTTTAAGATTTCGCCGCATTTCACAGCTCTCCAGAGTATATGTATGTTTGTATGCCAAAAAATTTTTTTTTTCAGCTTTCCATTTCGCCTTAAAATTGTAAGTGATTAACTCTTAAAATTCTGTTACTTTCCAAAGCTTTGATTTAACTGCTCTTTACTACTCTATCCCTATTTTTCTCTTAAAAATGCTAACTGATTTCTCGCCAATGTGATCTCTTCAATTGTTCATTAATTGTTTTGCTGTTATTCCATATATATGTGTGTGCACATGCTCAGGCATGGGAACTTCGACACCATTAATATTATTATGAAAATACATTAAGGACAATTAAATTTTGAAGATAATATTAATTAAATACTTTCTTTAAATTAGTATACATATGAGTAATTTGTAGCAGATTTTCTATTAATAATATTTTTCATGCATTTACTTACTTTCTAAAGAGAAAAAAGAATGAATGAAAATTCCAAGTAAAACTTGAAGCAACGTGGTTTTCGTAGGCGTTTAAAAAGCTCACTTTATATAAAACTCTGCACTAACGGGAAAGTGTATATGAGGGACATTTTGCAACAAATGATCCATTGGCCAGGTCGATTTTCATACTTAAAATATTCGTTTTACATCCCTGCTTTGTGTGTCTGTACTGTAATACTTCTGTACATACGTATATACATATGTATATTCATACGTATTGCACTTCCATTAAAGAACAAATCAATTTACTCATTTTTATATTCAACAATAGGGAGTTCTAGTATTTATTTTTTAAATTTATACGGTGGTCACATATTTTATTTGCAAACAAATAATATTAATTCCTACATAATTTAAAAACCATTAATGTTACAGGAAACATTTCGTTTTTTGCTTCTAATTTAATTTTTTGCTTAGAGTTTTCTTGTTGTTATTGTTGGCATACATGAATTTAATGTAACATATGACTAGTTTTTCAATCGTATATTACACATATAATATCTTGTTATGTACACATTTTGTGAATGCCGCTAATGCTTTCCAAATTATTCCAATAAATTTTTCAAGTTTCTAAATAAATAGGGGTCATTGAACTCTTCTTCCACGCAAACTAGTGCACAGCTGATTCAAAAGAAAAAGCAAAACAGTAGATGAAATGTTTGTATTCATTTTTGGTTTATAAAATACTTTTGAATATAACAAAGCACTTTTAGTAATTTCAACAATTCTTGAAGTAAATTCATAAATTTAATTGCAATATTTATATCGTTTTAGTTAAAAAAAACTAATTCCTGGTTCTTTCAGACATTTTTCTTTCAAGATATATTATATTGCAAAATTCTTTCATTACTAAAAGATTAAAGGGTATATTGCTGGATTTACCAAATTTTGTAGGTTTTCTTTTTGCTGTTTTTTTTGCGTTTGCTCCGTTTTCTTTCACAGTTTGTACACTGCTATTTTATCCCAATTTCATATTTCTTATTTAGTATTGAAATTAGTTTCAGTATGTCTTTAGATAACTTTATTCGTCTAGCAGACAGCATTGTCGAATTTGAGGCTGATCTTAACGACAATAAATTCCCAACCACATCTAAACATTCCCTTGAGGTGCACCGTTGTGAGTTAAACTCCAATTGGGCACGAATTAAGGCAGCCTATGAACAGTTTTTAATCGAAACTGAAAAAGAAGCAGACGGAAATGATGATCCTATTGATCTAGAATCATTTAAATCTAAGTACAAAAGTACTTATACGACACACTGTAACTGTTTGACCAAACTTTCTGAGATATCCGAATCTTTTAGGTCAAATGAGCGTCCTAACGAAACCTCAATACGTCCAGGTGCTTCCCGTGATTTTCCTAATTTGGGATCTTTTGAATCCCCAGGCCTACATTTGCCCCCTATAGAGATCGAAACTTTTCAAGGCGATTACGCTTCCTGGCCAACGTTTCGTGATATTTTTACGGCTGTTATAAGTAATTCAAAAGCCAGCAATGTGGAAAAACTTTTCTTTTTGACTCGAAAAACAAAAGGGGAGGCAAGAGAAATCGTTACAAAATTACCACTCACCAATCAGGGTTTCGATTTAGCTTGGAAAGATCTCTGTTCCCGGTATGAAAACCGAAGAGTTCTAGTAAATGGGCAATTAAAAATTTTATTTAGCCTCCAGTCTATTACATCTGAGTCCTGCAAAGCATTAAAGCAGCTTCAACGAGATATAAATTCGTGTATCTCTACTTTAAAGCTATATAGTATTGACGTGGAAAGTTGGGATCCCATTTTTGTTTTCATTTGTACCAATAAGCTACCTGCGAACACATTAACATTGTGGGAACAGGATCTTAGGGATAAGACTGCAATTCCAAAATGGTCAGAGCTTGATATTTTTTTGACAAACAGACACCGAACATTGGAGTCCGTGTCTGAGATCCGAAATTCCAATAATGCGGATAAGACCAAAAGTAATGATATAAAGTATAGGAACAACGATCTAAGGTTTAAAAATGGTAATTCCGCCCAAAGAGTTCATAGTTTTCAATCACATATTTCGGGTCCAAGGTGCCAGTTATGTACAAATGAAAATCATGCAATTCGCAAATGTCCTAAGTTTTTGAAGATGGATATTGACCTGAGAACAAAGGAAATTAAAAAGGAAGGTTTATGCATGAATTGTTTTTCAAAAACTCATACCATTAAAAACTGCAGTAGCAAACATAGTTGCTTTAAGTGTGGCAAAATACATAACACACTTCTTCACAGGGCAACTGTCAGTCCAAACCCATCTAGCCCAACCTCTAGGAACCTTAATCCTAATTCTAAACCATTTACTACCTCCGCGAATTTACAGTCCACATCTACTCATGGCGTAATTCAATCTTGTTTCGCCACTAATTCAAATGGGGTGTTGTTAGGAACTGCTTGGGTGAATGTATTACATTTGGGAATGAAATACAGGGCACGAGCTCTCATCGACTCAGGCTCTGAGGGCACGTTTATTTCTGAACGCCTGTTTAACATTCTCAAACTTCCATTTGAACGGGCGAATGTACAAATTTCAAGCCTAAACAATTCTGTTTCGGCTAGAGTTGAACGTCAATGTTCCTTTGTTCTTGGTAGCCCGCTGGATGAAGATATTAAAATGCCAGCTACTGCTCTAATAGTTCCTCACTTGTCATCTAACCTTCCATCAAAAACAATGCCGAATTCATTTTTTTAAATCTTCCTGAAATTCCATTATCCGATCCAAAATTCTATTGCAGTTCAAAGATTGATATTCTGATCGGAGGGGACCTTTATCCATTCATTATCCGTTCGGGTATTAAACACAATATTTGCGGATCATTAATTGCACAGGAGACGGTCTTCGGATGGGTTCTCACCGGCCCTGTTTCTCCTGCGGCTTTTCAGAAATCGACTATAATTTCCTGTTTCTGTGAAATTTCTTTAGATAAAGAAATTTCAAAGTTTTGGGAGGTAGAGAATCTTCCAAAGAAAAACTTCAATTCTCCTTCCGATCAGTACTGTGAAGATTTATATGTTCGATCTATCAGAAGAAATTCAGAAGGTAGATATGTAGTTTCACTTCCCTTCAAGGATGGCTTTCCAGATCGTGTAAATATTGGGCATTCTAGAGCAGGAGCTATGGCTCAGTACTTTCGTAATGAGAAGAGATTGATACGTATTCCTGATTTGAAAGTTGAATACGATAAAGTAGTTCAAGAATATGAAGACTTAGGCCACATGATTAGGGTAAAGTCTCCAGAGAGTAACGATATTTCAGGCGTTTATTATCTTCCACATCATGCGGTAACTAAGCCAGAGAGTCTTTCCACGAAAGTCCGCGTTGTATTTAATGCCTCTGCTCCATCGTCCAACGGTTTAAGTTTGAATTCCCTACTTCACATAGGTCCTATTCTTCAAAACAATTTAACTCTCTTGATTCTAAAATGGCGTTTTTTCAAATTTGTATTTAACGCTGATATTCAAAAAATGTACAGACAGATTTTGGTAAATCCAGACCACACGCCATACCAAAGGATTGTGTTTCGAAAAGACTTAAATGGGCCTGTATATGATTTCGAGCTCAAGACGGTGACATTTGGTGTTAACTGTGCACCATATCTTGCCATAAGGACGTTATTACAATTAGCAGATGACGTTGAGACTAGATATCCAAAAGCTAGCTCAATTCTTCGGAATTCCATGTATGTTGACGATGTGTTAGCTGGAGCTCACACCATAGATGATTCCATTCAGTATAAAAACGAACTTATTTTAGCTTTACAGTCTGCTGGATTTTCACTTAGGAAGTGGACATCGAACTCCGATGAAATAATTGCAGACATTCCACCAGATCATCTACTCCATGAAGATTTTTTAAAATTCACAGATAGTAGTTCGGCAAAGACGCTAGGAATACGATGGAATGCGTGCTTGGATGAATTCTTTTTCGTTTGTAGTCAAATTCCGGAAAATTTAAACTATACGAAAAGGGAAATTTTATCCCAAATTGCCAAGCTTTTTGACCCAGCTGGCTGGCTAGCTCCGTGTATCATCCGGGCAAAGATACTAATGCAAAAGATCTGGATAGACGCGACTGGTTGGGACGAGGTCGTGGCTGAAGATACACTTCATCAGTGGAAAATTTTCCAATCTGAATATCCCTATATAAATTCCATTCGGACTCCACGATGGGTTGATTATAATCCGAGCGCCGAAATCCAATTTCATGGGTTCTGCGATGCGTCCGAAAAGGCATACGCAGCGGCGGTATATGTTCGTATAGCTAGAAAAGATGCTGTATCTACCCACCTGATTTCCTCCAAAACGAAAGTAGCTCCTATTAAAACGCTTTCTATTCCCAGACTGGAAATTTGTGGAGCAGTTCTCCTTGCGGAAATGGTGGATAACTTATTACACAAATTTGATATTGAAGATTATTCGGTCTATTACTGGACTGATTCAACAATCGTTCTTTCCTGGTTGGCCAAACCGCCATGTTTTTGGTTACCGTTCGTGGCAAATAGAGTATCTAAAATTATTCAGACAACCAATTTCTCACAGTGGAATCATGTTGACTCTAAAACTAATCCCGCTGACTTAGCTAGCCGTGGTCTTTCTCCCAAGAGCCTTTTAGGTTGCGACTTATGGTGGTTCGGTCCAGGCTGGCTCAAGGGTTTAAAGACTTCATGGCCAACTACCAACACTTCGAAACTTCCAGCAACTAAGAAATTAGGCCATTAAAGGTGCATTTTTCCTATTTTAATGATTTTGAGGACATATTAGAACGGTTTTCTTCTTTTAATCGGGCAATACGGGTCATTGCTTACATCAATAGATTTTTCTGTCGCACTCATCCACGTTATCGTTGTAATTTTTTCAAAGACTCTATATCCCTCTCTAGTTGTGAATTAAACTCTGCTTGTGATCGGTTGATCTTCAGCGTTCAGAAAGCCAATTTTCCAAAGGAGCACAAGGCTCTTTCTAGTGAACAACAGATTCCAAAATCGAGTACCATTCTGAACTTGAATCCTTTTCTTGATCCAGCGGGAATCCTTAGATCATGTGGCAGGCTGGAAACTTCTGCAGGATTAACATATGACGAAAGGCATCCTATTATCCTTCCATACAATTGTCAGTATTCAAGGTTACTGGTAAAGTTTGTGCATGATATCAGCCTTCATGGAGGAAATCAGTTAGTACTTCGTTTATTGCGCACACGCTATTGGATTCTAAAGGCAAAGAATTTAATAAAGACCATTATCAATAGGTGTAAGATATGTGTTATATATAAAAAACGATGCCAAAGGCAAATAATGGCAGCTTTGCCTCCTGAGCGTGTAGAATTAACACGACCATTTGCTCACACAGGCTTAGACTTTGCTGGGCCATTCGATATAAAAAGTCTTTCAGGTCGAGGATGTCGAATGACTAAAGGATACGTGTGTGTATTCATATGTTTTGCCACAAAAGCAATCCATTTAGAAGCGACGTCCGACTTGTCCACTCCATCATTTCTTGCGGCTTTCAGTCGTTTTGTTTCACGTCGGGGATGTCCGATGCATCTGCATTCCGATAATGGTAAGAACTTTGTTGGTGCGTCTAAGATACTAGCCAGAGAATTTTTCCAGTCCTCTCAACAACAGGTACTTTCCAAATATGCGCACCAGAATATTTCTTGGCATTTTATTCCAGCTGGAGCTCCCCATATGGGAGGCCTTTGGGAAGCTGGTGTAAAGAGCTTTAAGGCACACTTCAAAAAAACGGTCGGCTGTCATAAATATTCTTACGAGGAATTAACCACATTGCTTGCAAAAATCGAAGCGTGTTTAAACTCTAGGCCAATGTCTCCAATGTCCACCGATCCTACTGATTTATCTGCATTGACTCCAGGTCATTTTTTAATTGGTTCTCCGTTGCTTGCTCCTGTCGATGCACAAGTTAATGATTTATCAATTTCCATGGTAAACAGATGGCAAAAGTTAAAAATTATCAGCCATAGCTTTTGTATTCGATGGAAAAATGAATACTTAAAGGAACTAAACAAAAGAAACAAATGGAGAAAACCAGAAGAAAATGTAAAAGAAGGAGCGCTGGTAGTGATTAAAGAAGAAAACCTCCCACCAAATGAATGGCGATTAGGCAGAGTGAAGAAGACGTACTCAGGCTCAGACAATCGTGTCCGTGTCGCTGAAGTTTCCACTCAAAGAGGTTTGATTACCAGGCCGATAGTTAAATTAATACTTCTTCCCATGGATTCGTAAGGTTTCGGTTGGTCGTTTCTCTTATTATATATTTTTCCTTTCAGATAATTATGCCAAAAATTTCATCCAATGCTTCCACGCCAACCAAAAAATACAAGGCCTACAGATGTCGTGTATGCAAACGCACACATCCGCTTCGAAACTGCCGTAGATTCCTGGCGATGAATGTTACTGACCGCATTCGTACTGTCCGAAAACATAAATATTGTCCGAATTGCCTGGCCCATGATCACTCCCAGGGTACATGCTTCACAAAGCATGGATGCAAACATTGCAAGAGGTTCCACCATACTTTGTTGCACATCCATCCAAAACTACTCGATGCGTTTTTGCCATCTCCATCCCGTTCCAGATCGCGATCATTATCTCCCAAACCGTCAACCTCTTCGAATAAACGGTTTTCTATGTCACACACCATTAAAGGGAAATCCTCACCTCCTACCACGTCCAAGTCTTCTTCCTTAACATCGATCTTGCGACAAAATTCGATTATTCTTCTTCCCACAGTACAGGTTAAAATTGCATCGACTACATCCCATGCTCGTTGTCTACTTGATTCAGGATCGCCCATTAGCCGTGTTTCGAAAAGGTTGATCGATAGACTGAGTTTGACCACGTTTACCCTTCACGAAGAGACCGTATGCCCTATAACTATAAAGTCGCGCTACGATTCATCGTCAACGATCGAGGGCACCTTCCGGGTGGATAATCGAATGAGTCTCCATACTCCAGCTCAGTCTTTGCCACAGTCATACAAAAGAAACTTCAGAGACCTTTTTCTGGCAGATTCTGAATTTTATGAATCAGCTCCCATTGATGTTGTCATCGGAGTTGATCTATACCCAAAGGTGATGTGCGAGGGAGTTTTCTCAAGAACAGGATTTCCTACCGCTCAAAGTACCATGTTTGGATGGACTATTTATGGTCCATGCTCATTATGAAATTTCTTTAAAATGCACTTGTAGGCAGGGTTCAAGCAAACTACAAAACGATTTCCATATATCATATTCTCCCAATTTAATATTTGTCTTTTTATTGAATTTATACACTTTTCTTAATACTAATTATAATAATTGTTTTTGAATTTTTAATAATGAATAATGTAACAAATAAATGAATTATATAGCTTTATTCATATTTTCTAAGTTTTTACATTAATACTTATTTGTTAATAATTTTCCCGAAGCAGTATATTTGACGCTACCAACCTTTTCTTCTTTTGTAGTATTATTGCATACATCCTGCAAGGCGGGCGGCAATGTTCATGCCAAGATGCATGAACAAAGCTGGCCTTTAAATATTACAATTTCCCTTTTTTAGCATCCTATACCTAAGCTGAATGCTTATGTATACGCCAAATGAATAGTAAAAGAAAAGTGTAAAAACGGTCAAATATGCTGTTTCCGTTGAGAAAAATCTGTTCAATTTCTTCTCACGCCTAACAACGATACCAAGAGGTAATCAGTAGCACAATAAAATTATCATTCGATTAAATTCTAATCCTGTGTTTTTTAATATCCTTTTCTTTGCCTATGCACTTTTCCATTTTACGTAACGATATAAAAATAAAATTTATATCGTTTTAAATTGTTCCCGAGATTAATATTTCACTTATTAAACGGATTCCCTGAAAGCGAGATACAGCTTAACAAATGGTAAGTACTATGTTGTAAGTTTTTCCGATTCTTTCAATGATTATATTATCTTCTGAGGTTATTTTTACAGACGAAATAAAAATAAATCTCTTTCGACCAGATGGAAAAAGATTCGCTTGAAGAAAACCTCCTACTGAATTTCTAGACAAGAACATTAAAAAAACAGCCAAGTGCGGTGGTGGTTCTCTTATGATATGTGGTTCTATATCAGCGGCTGAAGATGGGAAATACATTTCATAAACGGAACTATGGACTCAAAATATTGTATAAACATTTTAAAAGAAAACGTTAGGGAAAGTGCCGAATGCCTAGGCACAAAAGGCAACTGTCAATACAAAATGACAAATATTGGATTATTTTAAAGCAATGACTGAATTATTTTTTTTTTTTGTTTTTTGTTATTAGTAGTATAGTAGTGTTAGTTCCTATGTTAAACGTAAGTTTGCAAAATTTAACTAAGGCTATTTATTTTGCGTTACAAACATATCAACACAATTTTTTCTGTGTATCCCACTCAAATTGTGAATAGCTTTATAAGTGAATTATGAAAACACCTCTCGTATAATTGTTAACGAATTTATAACTACCAACTAAAGTGAACCAATAAACAACCCAGAGCATTCCGTTATTTAAAATGCCAAAAAACTATAATTGGGATTATGGTAAGTTTCTTGGTGTCTGGTGAGCTACATGTTGCAGCTCAGTACTATAAACTCGAAGCGATATTATGGCTTAAAAGTTTAACAATTTTGTTAGATACTGCTAATGGCAGAGGTTGCCCTCTTTTTCGTATATTGAAGAGTTTTTTGATTCAAATTCTATACAGCAAAGATATCTTCTAATTATCTTAACCGACCAGTTAATATGATTCATACCCTCTTATTTTAAAACTCAATAGCACTCCAGTACCGCCGCACAGTGGTCAATTTCGCGAGATAGCAGTCAAAACTGTATAACTTTTGACCGGATTGGTATTTTTTTACGCAATTTGTTTTGTTCAATAGGAGGGACTTTAAGCATCAATTTGCGTGTTCAAATATAAAAATCGACTGATAAGTAATGTGGAGTTAAAAATGCATTTTAATTTTTTGTTAAGTTTCCATGTAAAAGTTGAATATTTTGACATTTTAAATAGGTATTTTTTTTATAATTTCTTATTTTCTTCAATCGTATTTTACAACCAATACTTATTATTATTCCTAAACTTAATTTTGTTCTGAAAATGCCAACATTTGGCCACTGACATTTATTTGGTCTCAATATTCACAGTGGCCAAAGGTTGGTTTTTTTGAAAGAAAGCTAATTCTTGTAAGGATTAAACTGAAAAATAACACTGAAATTCCCAACGATATCAATACCATTTGGATATATTATATACAGAACACAACATCGATAAAATTTTAAGTAAACTTTTACTATTGATTTAAAGTACGCATATATTTTATTTAAATATATTACGATAATAAAAATTTATACCTAAATTAGAAACAAATTATAATCTTTAAACTAGTACTAATTAAACAATATTAGTAAAAATTTCTTCCAAATAGCTTTGATTTTCATTTTGCAGTAGTTGTTTAGCTTCTTCATCTAATTCTAATGAGGTTGATTTCCATTTTTGTCGAATACTGGACATGTATGGGTCTGATGTGCACAACAAAATATTAATAAGACCTTCATTAGTACGATATCTGGAAATTTTTCATGTATTGTGCTCGCGAAAGAATCTGTAGTCTTTGTTGCTTGTTTCTTGCGCTTCTTCTGAGAGATCTCCAATTAGAAACATATTGTGCTGAATTATTTGTTCCCCACGGAACAAAATTTTGTGAACTGTGGTTGGCATATGTCTCCAAGAATATTTTTGGTTATAAAGGGTTGCTGTCTCATTAGCATACTGACAAGATTTTTTTGCATCTATCTTTTTGCTACATGCTATAACTTCTAATATAATTTGGAATCGTCGTATTAAATCATAATCTACTCCAGTTATAGAAGCTGCAGTTTCTGGATCGGAAAAAAATCTCCTTGCTGTGTTTCTATCATTAGAATTTCCTTCTTCTTGCTTTGGCGGTCAACTATAAGGCCTATCTCACGGTATTTTTCTTGAATATCTTTTTTTTTGCTTTCTTTTTTCCAAATTTTCTTTTTTGTTTCTCACTGTTTCGCCTAACGGGCCAAATTCCAAATCGTATCCCAATTTAAGAATATGCTCCATAAAACGAATTCTAGCATGAAGAGGTGACATTCCAAATTTATATGCTTCATTAAAACTATCGTCTTGTGTTGGTGGTTGGCTCAATTAACTTGATGTTTGGCATATGGTGCAGCTTGACGAAGACTTTGTTTCGGTTAAAGCTTGTGCAAATTTTCCATCGATCATTGTAAGTGACATTTTAAAGTTAACTTCGATGCATTGGTCATTAAATTCAAATACCACTGGTTGAAGTTCTTTAATTTCATCTCTTATTTTGCCAACTTCTTCAGTTATGACATCTTTAGTTTCTTTCTTGTAAGCAAACTTTATTGGTCTACAAAATTTTTTTGACGAGGGAATTTCATTCTTCCATACATCTATTTCTGCAGCTCTACTAGTTGATGGCTCTGAACCAATATAAGTTTTTGTTAAACGTAATGGAACGAAAGAAATCATGAATAAATTGGCATCTGATGAATTTGCCGCATTACATTGTGTGTATAGTTTCTGGCCAGAGGACCCATCACATTACCATTTAGAAACTAAAGTCATGCTGCAATTTTTAACCTTCTTCAAATAGTCAGCATCAAATGTCTTTAATAATCGTTCTGCAGTGTGTTCAAGAAGATCCTGCAATTTTATTTCTGCTGAACTTGAAGTTACACTAATAGCAGTTGGTGAAGGTAAGCAATCTTTTTTGGCAGAAACTATATCCCGATATGATGGAAAAATTCCACAATTTTTTTTCATTGGTTCGCTTCCGCAATTCTGTATATTGGTTTTTAGTCATTTTCAAATCCAAAAATAGTGCAAATGCTTCTTCTGAAGTAAATTTATTTTCTTCAGTTGGTGTCGGCATACGTTCTAAAATCCTTTTTGTGCGTCTGGGGCTTACTTCCACTATTTTTTTAATGATAGCAATTTTACTCTTTTTAGTTTTCGATGGTTGAATTTTATGCAGAAATGAATTCTTTATGATGCTACAAGAAAATTCTTCATTGATATGTTCACTACAATTATCAATTGGCTCTGCTGGTCGACCACCTTTTCCAGTTTCCGTGGTAGTTACTGATGGCTTTTTAAAAATAAGTTTATTTCTTAGCCATTCTTGGTTGCGTGAGTAAAACAATTTTTTGTTTCTGGAACATTGAAAGTTTTTTATTTTTAAGTTATGAGTTTTAATTTCTTGTTTGTCGCATATTTTGAAGAATCGATTATTCATTATATGTAAAATCATGTTGTTTTCATCTTTCCGTTCAAAATATATATCAGATAGAACGCTATAACTGAGTTTAGCCATTTTTAAACAATAATGAAGAAAAAAAATGAATAATATACTATTGCTCGAAGTTTCAACATGATCTTTTTTTCCTCTTCGAAACATAATATAACAGGTACTTGGTTTTACCAGTTATTTCCTTTGGTTTTAAATTTATTTGCAATTTTCAGGTATTTAAGTTGTATAATATTAGATGTCAATATAATCATTTTTTACCTTTTCCAAATGAATTGCTAGATACCACATAATTTGAGAGTTAACAGGTACTGGTAATAATATAACAGGTACTTGGTTTTACCAGTTATTTCCATTGGTTTTAAATTTATTTGCAATTTTCAGGTATTTAAGTTGTGTAATATTAGATGGCAATAAAATAATTTTTTACCTTTTCCAAATGAATTGCTAGATACCACATAATTTGAGAGTTAACAGGTACTGGCAATAATATAACAGGTACTTCGTTTCACCAGTTATTTCCATTGGTTTTAAATTTCTTTGCAATTTTCATGTATTTAAGTTATGTGATATTAGATGGCAATAAAATCATTTTTTACCTTTTCCAAATGAATTGCCAGATACCACATAATTTGAGAGTTCTATTGTCATTTTTGTCAAAATTTTGAACAGAATTATTTCTTGGGTCAATAAGAACTCTTGTACAAAATTTCATCAAAATATATGCATAATAGCCACTTTCACATACAAATAACTTCTCAAAAAATATGACGTGCATTTGTAACGAATATCTTACCTTGGGTCAGAAAAATTGCTGTAGCTCAAAAAGTGCAGCCCGGATACATGGACATGTATGTATAGGAATGAAGGGGAGAGTTAGGACTACAAAATAGTAAATTTGTGTTTTGACTCAACTTGACTCACAGGAGTTGTGCTCTATGAAGTAGGAAATTTCCGAGAAATTTGACCTTTTTTAAAAAAAATATTTAAATTGTTCTGAAAACAGTAATAGGAAATAAGTTAAGTTACAACACAAAATTTATTTCTTCTAAAAATTTTGAAAAACAAAAAAGTTATGATCATTTAAACTTTAAAAATTAACTAAAAATATCATAAATTTACTAAATTCTAAATCCCATTTTGGACCACCCTGTTCTCATTGAAATAGTTGAAATAGAGTTCTAATTTCCTGGCTCCCGAGATTTACTACCGTCTGTTTTCATATGAGTCTAATAACTTTAAAATCGGAGAAAAAAAAACAAAAGGATTTTAGGCCGCTATCTCAAAATATTGACCACAGTGCGCCGTAACTAATAACTAATTTGAACACATTTGTTATTGGTAACAAACTACATCCATTAACTTAAGTCGTTTTAAGAGAACTAAGAATGAAAAAAACATTAAATAAATAATATATACTTTTGGGACGCTTGCGGCATAACCAAAACATAAATGAAGTCGAGTTGTTCCTCATGAATTAAAAAATTTGCTAACATTTTTACTTAAGAGATTAAAAAACAAATGGCCATATATCATATGACACTACAGACATCCGTAGTGGAGTATATGTTGGAAAGATAATATGGGTGTATTCTATGAAAACATAATTAACACGAAAAGTAGTCTAATGAAAATTACTTTCTTATGAAAGATTGTATTTAACTTTTATCATTTATTTTTTATATCTTTAACTTTTGTTCTTTAATAAATTTTTTTACCGTGGCTAGAAACCTGAAATAGTTTTATAGTATGTAATTGATAATAAATGGTTAATTCATCTATCAACTTTAAATAGTTCTTACCTCTCCAGTTGTCGAGACAGCAATTGATGTAGGCTTACAGAGGTGATGAGTAGATGATCCTGGTATGAAGCGTTTTCCAAATGTGAGCATAGGTTGGGTCGCGTAAGGTTTGAACTATGGAAATTAAAAAAACAAATATAAAACACATAAAATTGAAATTTATGTGAAAACGAACATAACGTAAAATTATTCCGCCTTCGATTTCTAACACGGAGAAATGTTATTAAAAACAAGAAATATTAATCGGCAATGTGAAAATATTAAGGGTCATTATCATAACTTGCAGTTAGTTAAAAGCAGGATTTTTCTGCCTGATAAAGAGCTTTGCATTATTAAAACATCCCTTCTTTATTGTTATTATTATTAACAATACTAATATTTAATGAAAAAAAAAAAAATAGGTGAAGTTTTTATGATGCAAAACCATATATCGGTCTGACAAAATACTGGCTTTAACCGACAGCAAGTTGTTATAATGGCCCTAAGGTTTAAAAATAAAAACAATCGCGGGTAAGTTTGGTGACTCTTCGGTAGACATATTTTTATTACCTCCCATCATAAGCATTCTACTAAAAACAATTGTATTGTAATTAAAGACCCTGTTTACATTAAATTTTTTTGTTTTAAAAATAAATGTGCGAAAGAAATTTTCCTTCGCATTTATATAAGCAGGCCACTAATAATGTGTAATCGGTTAATATTTTTTTCTAGGTACTTACTTTATTTTAAAAATGGGTTATGCTGATTTGTAACAGGAGGAACCCTGGTTTTATCTTCCGCCTTGCCAGGTTCATTCTACCCTGGATTCTACTGATAATAATATTGAAATTAACGGTCATATTTTAGGTTTAAACTTTACAATATTTATTAATAAACAAGTTTTAAAAATTTGTATTTATAAATACATATGTATTTATTTTATAATAACAGTTCAATAGCTAATATACACTTTAAGCAATTTAACGTATTTACCTGGCAACTCCTAATATCATTTAATACTTTGTGTTTTTAATAACCGATTTCCAAATAACCCGAAAAACGAGTATAGTTTCTCTTTTTATTTTAAGTTACTGTAAAATGCACGAACAAGAAATGTAATAAATATGTTTTGATTATTTTGGTCATAGATAAAGTAAAAATAATCAAATAAGAAGTTCTATTACGAACTGTTTACGTTTTATATACACGACTATTCAATTAATTTATTTTCATTTAACCCTCTAGTGCGCAAGAAAACCAAATTAAGTAAAATACTACTTAAGCGAAAGGAAATGGTTTAAAAGCAAACTTTTGTTCTAGCAGTTTGTATAATTTTCATTTATAAGGGCGCAGGAGGCGAAAAATCCTTTGATGCAAATTTGCATAATTGCGCATTTAGCGCAAAGTACTTACCATTAAAAAACAATATACACTATAACATTGTAATAAAAAAGAGTGTAACTTATTTTAAAATCAAAACTGTTTATAAACTTGTTGAACTTAATAAATTTTAAGGTCAGAAAAACACACTGTTTCCTCTACGCACAACAAACGAATGAGCAGGCACTTCAAAATTGCACAATAATTCAATGCTGCTATAACAGTACTTCAAAAGCAGAGAAAACGACGTCTATTAAATGGAGAAAACATATAACGAACATTTACATAAAACTGTTTTCAAATTTTGAAGCTACAGAGAGATATTCGGTATGATTCAAATTTGCATCACGGCGCACTAGAGGGTTAAGAAAAAATCTAGTTTAGCCTAGTAGTTCGAAACGAAATAAAAAGTTGTCCGGGGTTCATTAGTGCGATTCACTAACTTTTAAAGCGGCTATGTGAGCATGGCCTGACGACAAGCCATCAAGCTCGTGTAATAGGGTAAATTTCGTGTTTGAAAATCAAAAATTTTTGATATTTTGTGTTTGCCATCATACTCGTTTAATAACGTGTTTGTCAAACATAGTGTAAATTTCATTTGTGTTTTTGCAAGCGAACGGTGAAGATGGCATGGCTAGAGCGCACGAGTTAAATATAAAGCGAATAAAGGTGATATTTATTGAGAAATTATTAGAAGTAATATATAAATTATATTACATTGAAATTCTTATTAATTGCTAGGTTAAAAATAAAGTAAAAAATTAACAATTTAAAACTTGCTTTATTTTAGATAAATGATATTGCACTCATATTTTTATAATTTTATTAACGTTCTTATAACGAAAATGCAATATAATAAGTTAATGAGTTTTTTATAATAGTGCAAGTTTGAATATAAATAAATATAATATATATATAATAGTGCAAGTTTGAAAATAAATTTAATTTGAAGTTTAGCTTTAAGTTTAATCTTCTTCTGTTAATGTAACAATAAAATCATAAATAAAAAATAAAACAAATAAACAATAAAATAATATATTTTTCTTTTTTGAAATAACTGAAAAACAATATTTAATTCGCGTTTTAAAAGAACTATTAAAGTATATGAAAGTTTGCCGGAATTATGGCATAAAACCAAAGTCTTATCAAAAGCTTTTAGAAAAATTAAAACAAAGTAGAACCAAATGCAATAATTAAATAAATATATTGCAACTACTTCATGCGCTCTCAAAAATACGAACTTTACTATTCAGAATCTGCTTGCGCACTGATGTTTGACAAACTTGGCATGATCGTGTAATAGCAAAATACTCTCTCTCATCAGGCCGTGCTCACAAGCGTAGTTTGATCGTCTAATAACCGCTTTACACTTTATTGTTTGCACCTACTGATATTACACGGTAACTCTGCCAAGCGAAATGTCAAAATAGGAGAAAATAACAAAGAAGAATACAAAAAACCAAAACAAAAACCTTATGAATAATAAATTTTAAATAGTTTTCATAAATATGTATACATATATGTATTTATTTTTAATTTTGGGTTTTTGTATTTTATTTTTTTTTTAATTTTTTTTGCTTTGTGCTTCATTATTTTTATTATTATTATTTTTTTAATTTCATTGAATGGTTATCTTTTTTTGTAATTTTAAATTATTTAACGTTATCCACTGCCACTGTACAAGTTTTTTTTTCAATAATAAATAAATAAATGAATGAAGTCTAAAGTCGTTTTATTTCACAAAATCATTAAAAAAAGTTTTATTTGATAAAATACACTAAATACTCCAGAGCCATGTTATTCAACCATTATTAAATACACGGTAAACAAACACTTTTTTAAACGGATAAAACCATACAAAGAATACTGCTGTTATTAACCACAATTTGTTTTGCTGAAAATAACAGCTAACTGAAGCAGCTTGCTTTAAACACCAGTAGATATCGTTTAAAGTGTAAGTGAATAGCAAAATGGTTAACATTTTTAAACAAAATAATTGTGGTTTAAAAAGCATACTGAATCGCACGATAGAAGAAGTAATTTTGCGGCGATTTATGTGATAAATCCTGCGAAACCTCACATTTGCAGAGTTACAGAGCCCTAAAGTTTTTATAAAAGAATATGCAACATTTCAAATATTCGTTGACGGAATAAGCAAATATAGGATAGCTTTTAAATAAATAATCAGGATCCTCACAAAAAAAAGTGTGAACAAATGATAGCCTATTAGAAACCGGTTAAATGTTGTTGAACTTCTATTATTAATTTAGCGAACATTTTCACATTGTTAACCCAAATTTCTAAATTATTTTATTAAAAATATTATGTTATATGTACATGGGTATTTGCGTATTACGGCATACTGGAAACCGAACCACACGCTGTCTTTTACGCTAATACTCTGTCATTATCATTTCTAACTAAATAGATCTTTACTACACGACTCATGTACTACCCATTCGTTAGGAAATTGTCTTCAAGAATGACAAATAGATCAACAATTTGTACATCTCCCCCCAAAAAATTTCATCTATAGCGTTTGTGAATATCCTGTGAATAGTCATTTTTCTACGTGCCATCGATTAATGATTGACGGTGGAGCGTCATAGTTTTTAGGTTCAAGTGAACCTAAACGCGGAAAGCCAATAAGAAATTGGCCTGGTATTAAAATAAAAGACTCTACAGATCATAATGGTCGAGAAATAAGACAAGATTCATTACGTGTCAAGAATATCATAAATTTTTCAAAAGTCTGCTTCAGGCTACAACAATCCTTTTAAAATGATGCTTGAAATTAAGATAATGAATTAGGCAGCAGCCAGAAACCTTCCAAATGCACTGCCACAGCAGGGTTAAAGTTCCACGAGAGGCCATCAGGACCATACCATAATGTTGACATCAGTAGTGGTATGTGGGCGAGAAGTATGAAGAGCTGCCATCATCTAGGTTTGCGTCCTTTTTTTTAACCTACAATTTTTACAACGTTCTATAACGATTTTTTACACAGGGAATAAAAATTTCAGTCCTTAGGACTCTAAGACCCGCTGTATCGTAGTTCTATCTACAAATTCAATGAAAATAATGGCAAAACGTTTATATGAATGCAATATTATTGGTAAGCGTTCATTATACGCTGTTTGCAGTATCTGCCAAACGACCTACTATATAAATTATTCCTTTTTTTATCGAAAAAGGAATACATTTAACAAATTCCCTTCTTAATTAGGTTGATCGTTGCACAACCTTAGGAAGTCCATTGCGAAGAAATTCTTTTTGGATATAACAATAAGTTTTTCCATAATCGCCTGAATATATTGTCCTTGTTTAAAAGTGGGCTTCCACGCTTACATTATCAAAACTAAAAAATACAATGCTCGTGAGTAGGATGTAAAACGTTGCAGTTAGCCATAAAAGGAGTTACAATATTTAAAAAAATACCCACAGGCTGTGCTCTTATTAAGTTTTCTGGCTTAAAACTTCATGATGAGGCAAGTAAAATGATTTTTATATAAATTGTATATCCAAACTGACTCTGTAAACCTGGGCCATATGTCCTAACGTCACGTCTTCTTAACCGGTTTATTTAGCAGAAACGCTTCATTCCTCAAAAACTTACACTGTGCATTTTCACAGGATGACACAAGTCCACTATATTATAAACATTGGGGATTAAAGGGTAAGAAAACTAGGAAATCCCCATTGTTTTTACGCCGCGTAGTTTTACTGCAATGGTCTGCACAATTGAAGTTCTTTCAATCTTCCGTGTAAAATGAAACTGGTGTTGTCAATGTCTGTTGTCCTCACCGGGAGGAGAACCCGTAAAAGTCCATCCAATCATTGTGTCCTGAGCCACTAAATCTCCGAAAATCTCTACGTTGGAAACATCCTTCATCGTCTTTAAATAATTTTCCGTCCTAATGAGCAGATCGATCGTACTACTCTTTGCAAAATTTAGACTAGCTAATTTTAAGCCTAATAAAAGAGGTGTTTGTGAAACAACAACCGTCTTTAGGCAAATCAAAACCAGCTGAAGCATCATTGAAACCAGAAACTCTAGCTCTTATTCTCTAAAAGGCAAATCATGCTTTTGCTGTTAACTCTCAAAAAGTTACCTGAGAACCCGAGCCCTAAGTACATCGCCACTATTCGATACATTGACGATAGCTGCCCCTAATATAATCTCTCGCGTTGTGGCTGAAAAACAACTCTGAGATGCAGTATTCTGCGTCATAGTTTCGCTCGAACGTCGTTCATCGCTTTGGTTATTCTGATAGAGTCCCGATACAGTAATGAGTGATGCTTCAATTTGCATACAAAATTGGTCTGTCTGACCTTCACTAAGACAGTTAGTATACAGACTGTGTCTTTTTAAAACCGCAAACCTATCACCTGGATTTAATTTTAAAAATTTTGCCCATATTCTTAACAAATGGTTGTTTGTTCAGCAGGGGCAAGTCTAAGTTGCCTGTTTGTAAAATTTTGGTTTAGATGATGGTATGCTATAACCGAGAATTTCCTTCAGTCAAAATTTTTTTAAGAAATATGTTTTGCACTAAATGTTTTCCAGTGTTTAAACAGGAGAGCTGAAAAACTTAGTCATTTTTACATTTGGGGATTTCCATTTTGTCTTTTATAGATTGCTCCTAAGATGGCAATGTTTTTACCTGAATTTAATAGAGCAAAATAATATGAAAATCGAATGCCAATTTGTAATGTCAATGTCATGCAAATGAAGTGCTTAAATGTAGTTAGCAACTGCTTAATTTTAGCGTCTGATTAGATCTGTTTCTTCTTATAGTGGGCTTTCAAATTTTTTCCATGCCGTCTCAAATCCCTTACTGGTACGGAGAGAAATTAGAATAATCTCTAAGGCCTCATCTTTTGTGTTCTGTCTAAGATAAAATAACTTTTCCACCACCGGTAATAAGCTACAGTTAATATAAACTGCTGAAAATGTCTAAAGGTTTTATACAAATAAACAAACTAAAAGCACTTTAGAGAGAAAATCTACTATTTAAATGAAAAAAACGTTACAGCAACTCTGTAAAAAATTAAATAAACCAAAACGATATTTCATTTTTCAAAACGACCAAAACTGCAATTATCAAAAAGTAAATCTTGCAACTGTGCAAACAAACACTAAAAGTATTTTTGCAATTGAGCTTATAGCTCAATTCACAATCTTGTGCAAATAGTCTTGCATCATAGCATTTGCAAAATTGTGTAGCATATTTTACTCACTACTATATGTTTTGTTGGTGTAGATTAAAAATATGCTACACAATTTTGCAAATGCTATGATGCAAGACCATTTGCACAAGATTGTGAATTGGGCTATAGTAATGAGTAAAATATGCTACACAATTTTGCAAATGCTATGATGTAAGACCAATTACACAAGAGAGTGAATTGGGCTATGTACAATAGTGTTTTTTTTTAGTAATAATACAAAAAATATGTTTTGTGAATATAATTGTAAGTATATAAAGGCTCCAATAAAGTTTAAATTAGACGTGCCATACCATAACGCCATAGCCGTAACCATGGCCGTAACCACAATCATATTTACTGCCAGCGAATAGTGGTGCCATAGCCATAAGCAACTCTTATTTGTTTTGCCGTTTGCTAGGAAAGCAGCGCAATGAAAAATATAAATTAAAACTCGCCAATACAATGTAGAGAAAGTGAAAAACAAAATAAAATAAATTAATTCTTGCGAAAATATCGACTTCATAACAGATTTCATATGTCTGCCTATAACAGCTCAAGTGTATGGCCACATAAATCAGGTTACATTCAGCCGAATTGTATAACCTCCTTCGTTTTTTTGAAGTCGGTTAATAAAGTAGTGGACATTCTGTCTAAAATTAAGGTGTTTGTGTACAACGGTTCAAAAAAATACGGCAATATAAAAAAAATTACATTTGTTTTGGGAAATTATAAGTTTCTTGCTATAGCGGACTAAGCAAAACCTGTCCCTGTCTGTCTATAACGGTTAAACAGTCCGGCCACATATATCATATTATATTAACTATTGGGACACCCGTTTATTTCCAAATCCAAATTTTATAATTGTTGTTATAGAGAGTTAGTAATACAGGTTCTTTGTAAATTTCAATCGTCTGTCTAGAACTGTTTAAAAGTATGGCCATATAGCAAATTAAATGAACTATTGGTGTACCCTTTAATTTATAATTTTGAATATTATTAGCTGTTACAATAACGGCCATAGCAATCGACATTGCGTCAAATTTACAAGCGTTTGTCTAGAACGGTTCAAAATATAGTAAATCTATTGTAATTGTGAAACGCCCTTTAATTTCTAAATTCAAATTATAAACTCGTTGATATAGCGGGCTTAGCAATACAGGTATCTTTTAAATTTTACCGTTCTGTATTTAATGGTTTAATAGTCTGATCACATACTTGAAATTACATCAACTATTGAGACACCCTTTAACTTCCAAATCCAAATTTTATACTTTTTGTTATAGCGGACTTAGCAATACAGGTTCGTTGTAAATTTCAAACGTCTGTCTACAACAGTTTAAAAGTATGGGCATATACATGACATTAAATGAACTATTGGCGCACCCTTTAATTCATAATTTTAATTATTAATACTTGCTACCATAATGGCCATTCGACATTCTGTCTAACTTGCAAGCATTTGTCTTTAACGGTTCAAGAGATAGGCCCATATAAGTAAATCTACATCATTTATGGAGAACCCTTTAATTTCTAAAATCAAATAATAAATTCGTTGATATAGCGGGCTTAGCAATATAGGTTCGTTGAAAAATCAAGAGTCTGTCTACAACTGCTTAAAAGTATAGCCATAAACATAAATTTTAATTGACTATTGGGGCACCCTTTAATTTATAATTTTTAATAATAATACTTGTTACTATAAAGGCAATAGAAATCGACATTCTGTCCAATTTTCAAGCGTTTGTCTATAACGGTACAAAAGACAGGCCCATATAAGTAAATTTACATCAATTATGGGGACACCCTTTAATTTTTAGAATAATTCTTGTATACCTTTTTGTTATTGGGAGCTATAGTAATACGCAGTCATTTTAAATTTTTGAAGGAGGTTTCATAATATAAAGTATATTAAAATGTATTTAATTTAACTAAGATTAATAATAAAGACTTTAAATTTTTTATTCCAATGGTTCCTTACTTGTGTTTTCAGTCATTTTTAAGAATAAAATTGAAATGTTTTTCCTTTTTTATGTACTCTCTGTATGTAAGTTAGAGTATTGCTAATTGGAAACTCTTAAAAAAAAAAGAAGTTTATTCTTTTTTATTTTTTTAATTTTTTTTATAGTTGCGACGTAACAGCTCTTTAATAACTAACTAATTACAATTTTTCTTATTTCTTAAATACTAATTAATTGCTGACGAAATTCCTAGTGGCGTGATCCAATTCTTCAGAATTGATTATTGCTGGTGTGGGAAAAAATAACAGTTTATACGAATTTTTCAGAATTTTGGCTTCATGTGCCGGATGTCTTATTAACTTGGCTTACAATTCTTCCTAAATTTGTCTGATGCACCGGAAGTCTGTTTTTAGTACATTAATAAGTCAATTGCATTTTATTGGCATGTGCCTGTTGTGTGAAGTAATTGTTTTTGTTATATTCCTGGAACAACATTAGTGTGGATGGCAAACTAAAGAAAGAAGTGATTAGTTGACACTTTTGCTTTTGTGGGAAATTTTTGTGTTATCAAGGTTTAAACATTTGTGGTGTGAACTCCTCCCCTCTTAAATCTATTGTCCTCAATCGTATTGTTGATATGACAGGTTTGAGAAACTCACATAGGTTGGCTGTTTTGCATCTACATTATTCTCAACGGGTAGTGGAATAGATGGCTGTTTCGTAATGATCTCTAGTTGATTTTTCTTCCAGGGCCGGTATAGGATTAAGATGACAAAAATATTGGCTACAATAGCACTAATCGATAGTGTTCCAGATGTTGTTGTAAGCGTTTGTAGGTTGCCAATTTTTCTGGTGTTTTTTTATGTGCAGATCTTTTAATGATTCCAATGATGGTAAGTCTATATGATAATTGCTGAATGGACTTGGCTGAAGAATAGCTGGTATAGCTTCTAAGGGTATGGCTTCGAAGTTACTGTAGATTTTCCCATTTATCTTGATTGTTGAATTGTGAAAATTTATAAGATGAGTTCCCGTCAAATTTCGGATTTCCGAGTTGATTTCGATACTTCCATTGAAGTTGTTTAACAGGAGCACGCCTAGTTTTACTTCTTCTACTCGTGGTACATGATGTACGTTTGTGGTAGTGCATGTGGAGTTAAAACCATTAATAATTCTGATAATACAAGTATCATTTCTTAAGTCTACGATTTGGCTATTTCTACAAATCTTAATTCTATTATAATCTTTACATTGTTTTTCAATTCCATATATTTTATCTTTAAACCTTAGTATTTCTTTAAAATCTAACTTAATAATAATATTTTCTTTCGTTATAACAGGTTTAAGTATTATGTTTTTGAAAGTTTCTTGTGATGTTAGTGGAATTTTTATCATATATACGATTGTCATTGCATTACTAAGTACGTTAATGTCAGATATTTCTAATGCTTCTTCTGCATTATCGAATGGCATTTTTTCTTAACTTAATTTTTGTATGGCTAATTTGATTTCTTCTTCATTAAGTAAGAGTGAGTTTATTATTTTACTTTTGGCCCATTGTATGGCGTATCTAATATTTATAAGTTCTTCTTTAACTAATCTAATCTTATTCTGTATATTTATAATTGTTTCTTGTATAGCGTTATTATCTTTTCTTAAACTATTTGAGATTTCCTCTTCCATTAGAGTTAGGTTATTTATTCTTTCCTTAAAAAGTTTATTGATCACTACCTGATCATTATTATTATCATTTAATCTTAGCAAGCTTCTATTAATTATTTCCTAATCTTCATGATCTGGTGACCCTGCGATACACTTCCACAACGTTCCTATAGCGTTTATTGATTTTTCGTTCGTAAGTGTTTGGGAGGTTTTAAGGTTTGTAGTATGTCTATTGTTTGCTGAGCTTCTTGTTTCAATACGGGAAAAAGAACATTGTTCTTCCGAATATGTGAGTCAATATAGTCGTAAGTGTCTGTTAGAAAGTTTTCGTATTTATCGAGTTTTATTAAATGAATTAGTCTGAATGTCCCCTCCTGAATCTTTGCTTGTCCGTTATTAATGGTAACTATGTGTGCTGTACTATAGTCGAATATTTGTACGTCCGCTGTTTGTCCTTTCGTCATAAGTGTCAGTATAAGGATTGAAGTCAAGTACATTTCCATTGCATTCCTTGGGGAGAGAAAAAAAATTATTTTTATGTCTAACTTTTGATATTACTTTTATGAACCACTCGATTTGTTTCTGTCACGATTGTCGTAGTGTTATTTTCCTTAACTATTTCCTTTCTAAATCTAGGAGTTAAATTTGTCCCTAGTCGTTGGTCAATTTTTACGTACACAACATCTCCTGGGGCATAAGTTCTTGGTTCCTTTCTTTTCTTATTATGATAACCTAAATCTCTTTTTTGTATTTCTTTAAGTCTGTCAATATTGCCCTTTCTTGCTTCTTCAAACTGTTTGGGGTCTGTGCTGTCTGTCCTACCAAAGAATATTTCTAAGGGTCTTTTACCAGTGGTTGAATGAATGGAACAATTATATTCATAAATTGATCCTTCAAGAAGTTCTTCGAATGTGTTATGTATCCGTTCTTTCTTTAAACATCTCATTATTTCTGACAGCGTCGAATGGAATCTTTCTGTTTGTCCATTTACTGAGCTAAGATTTAAATATCTGTATACCTAATTGGTCTCTTACCATAAATATTATTGATGCGGAATTAAGCGACTTTTCGTTATCTAGAACGATAATCTTGGGAACGCCAAAAGAAAATAGTATCTTGCGAAGAGGCTCTTTAACATCTTCTGTTGACTGAGACTTGACTATAAGTGCTTGAGCATATTTAGAAAATTTATCAATGGCAGTTTAAACTAGTTTATTATCGGTTTTGTATGTGCAATGTGTGACCGGGGTGCGTTGGAATAGGCGTTTCCTTAATTTGTGGCTTGTTTGGCCGGCGGTCGTATTTACTCTCTTTGCAAATTGAGCATTGCTTAACGATTTTTTTAATTTTCCTTGTCATAGCAGGGAAATAAAATCCCTCTAAGATTTGAATCTTATTTTCCCTACAGTTCCTATGAGCTCTGTTGTGTGTTCTCACTATTATATCTTCCTGTTCCTGATTATTTATCACGTCTTCCACCTGCAACTGGGTGAATCTAGTTTTGTACTTACTAAAATGCAAAGGGTATAATTGTTGAATTTTTCCCATTATATCTTCATCTGTCTTAATCCAATTTATAACAGACGGGTTGAGATATCGTTGCAGAATATCTTTTAATTTCTGTTCAGAGTAGGACGGCTCTGTAATAATGTGTCGATGATAAGTGGGAAAGATTATTTTAAACTGGTACATAGAAGTTGTACCTATGTTGAGAAACAATTGGTTTTTAAACGCATTTATTGGAATCTCTACACTGGGTATTAGTCCATACGATGAACTTTCATCTGAATTTGTTGCTATTGACAACGTGTGCATAAATGACTCTCGTGGAGGTATTCTAGATAAGGCATCAGCTACCACATTAATTTTCCCTGGTTTATAGTGTAACTCGTAGTTATATTCTTCCAGGATTGATTTCCACCTTTTCATTTTACTATTATTATTTTTATTGCTGAGTGCATACGTCAGCGGTTGGTGGTCTGTGAAAATATTTACCTTGGCTGAGCCATACAAATAGTTTCTCAAAGAATTCAAGGCCCATATAATGGCCAGCATTTCTTTTTCATTGGCAGCGTAATGTTCTTCTGCCTTGTTAAGAGTCCTAGATATGAAAGATATTGGTCTGTCATACTGAGACAGGACTGCTCCAATTGCGAAATTTGAAGCATCCGTTACCAATTCGAAATCCTTCTGATAATCTGGATAAGCGAGCACAATGTCTTCGGAAATAAGTGAATTCCTAATTTTCCTGAAGGATTCTACAGCTTCTTTGCTTAGCATGATTTTCACATTTGCGGATTTGTTTTTGGAGATTCTTCCTGCCTCCCCCTTAAAAGGGATGTCAGGGGTTTCGCGATTTTAGCATAATCTTTAATAAACCGTCGATAGTACCCTGACATGCCAAGAAAACTGCAGAGTTCTTTTAAAGATTTTGGTTGAGGAAAGTTCGCAATGCTCTTTACTTTTGCAGGGCTGGTTTTTATACCGTTAGCAGATATTACGTGTCCCAAAAATTCTACATTTTTCTCAAAAAATTTACATTTTTCTAATTGTACCTTCATATTAGCATCCTCTAATGTTTTAAATATTTTCTGAATATGAAGTAAGTGGTCTTCCTCTGTTTTACTGAATATGATTATGTCATCTATGTAGACATAACAGTATTTTCCAATGTGTTCTCGTAATATATCATCTAGAGCACGTTGGAAAATAGACGGAGCGTTTTTGAGGTCAAATGGTAATCGCATAAATTCGTATTTACCATTATTAATCGAGAAGGCCGTCTTTTCTATATCAGATTCTTTCAACGGAATCTGGTGAAATCCACTTTTCAAATCTAGTACAGAAAAATAATTGCTATTCCCAAGTTGAGATATCACCTCGGATATCTCCGGAATAGGATACTTGTCCGCAATTGTAACTGCGTTTAACTTTCTGTAGTCTATTACCATGCGGTATTGCTTATTTCCTGCCGCATCTGGTTTTTTTGGGTACAATCCAAACCGGTGAATTGTATGGAGATCTAGATGGTCGTATGATGCCATCGTTTATAAGTATTTTTATTTGGTTTTCTACTTCAGATTTCAAGGACGCGGGATACCGGTAGCATTTTGTGTACACCGGAGTGCCTGTTTCGGTCCTAATTTCCCCCACGACTTTTGTAGTATATGTTAACTTTTCATTAGGCTCTGTGAATAATATGGAAAATTTCTGTGCTATAGCATTTATGTTCGCCCTTTGTTGAAGCGATACGTTATTTATATTCAAATTGTTTATTGTTTCAGAAGACAGTTGCTTAAGGTCTATTTTTCTCCCATTTCGCAGTCTCATGTAGTTCCTTCCAGTATGGATTACAACTTCCAATTGTTTAAGGGTATCGTTTCCTAGGATACCATCAAAGGTCTTAAGAGAGGGCATTAAAAAGAATTTTATTTTGTGATCTAAATTAAAAAGTTTTACAATAGTGTGGTCAGTAATTTTTATATCACCTACGACTGATTTTGCGTAGAATGGCGTTTTATTTTTTATCTTCTTTTTTGCTAAGTATGGTTGGAGATAGTTTTTGCTATATCCCGTGTCTACCAAAAACTTGAGAATGCTCCCGCTCTCCGTTCTAACTTCAAAGTAAGGTAACGAAGAGCTTATTAGACTAAAAAATGGATATCAATTGGCTCAGCATATTTTTTGTCAAGTATTTCTGGTTGTACTTGTTCAGTGTCAATGTGGAAAGTTCTCTGTGCCTTCCTCTGTTGGGGGTATGAAATCGATCCAGGTCTTTTCCCCTGCAAATCGTTTCGGTGGGGTCTATTTACGTAGTTTATATGCCGAGAATGCATAGTTTGATCCACGTCCATGGGTTCTGGTCGTGGTTGAGGCTTAGGTGGTCTGAAGGTATTGTTCTGGCCAACGAATTGTTGTTTAGGCTGTGGTATATAAGCCAAATGCGGATAAAATTTTGTGCATGTGCTTTGCCAAGGTTTTGTCTTAGTGGTAATTGCGGTGGTGCAATTCCTCTTGTGTTATGAGCATGGTTCGATTTTGCAGCTTGAGGCAAAGATGAAGGGCCTGCGGTAGGTCTGCTGGTTCCCTTATCCCTAGCAGACGAGGTAGGTCTCCATTTAGTCCTCGTACAAAGGTGTCAAGGGCTTTCTCTCTGTAAGATTTTGTGATTAGGTGAGTGTACACCTTCTGATAAAAGCATTGTATGGTTTGATTGCCCTGTACCAGCGTTGTCATCTGGTATTCTAGCGTTGACAAATCTCGCTTGTCGCCGTAATGAGCAGTTAGGCACTGTGAAATAGCCTGCCAATTCAGTGGGGTATTATTAGATTCTAATACTATATCCGCATTTTCCAAAATTTTATTCCTAACTACTCTAAGGATACCATAATACTTAGGCGTTCCCTTAAGTGGCTCGTTTATTGTTAAAATTCTATCTACGCTTTTTTTCCATGAATTATATTCCCCTGGCTGACCTGTGAATTCTTTTAAACATTTAACTACGTCCGGAATCTTGTCCATGTCATTAAGGTTATTCCTATGTCTGTCTTCGATTTGTTGGTCATTATTGTCTTGTATGTTCGCATTTGGATTTAGGACTGCCTGAACCATTTGCGGTCCTTGTTGTCTTAAAACATTTGTGACAATGTTTAATATTAGTGCCGTTAGTTCGTCCATATTTATCTGAGCATTTTGATAGGCATTTGCAGGAATGAGAGGTGGCCAAACCAGATTATTTAGATTTGACATTTTCTTTTATTTATTAGAACTTAATGGAAATTATCTTACTGCCCAGAGGCTTTTAAATTGTACAATTTTCTAAAAGTTTTGTTTCTGTGTTATAAACTTTAGCTTTTAATATATACCTTATTCTATATCTAAACTCCTTCCTGTAGTTTTCCTTGTCCTTCGTTGTTATTTCTATCTCTGGTGTTTTGGCGTCTTCGACGATGGGTAGTACTCCAAAAGATGATACCCCTTTAAATATTTTTTCTACGGGTTGTGGATCTTCAGGCAACATACGTGTTCACTTTTTTGCACTTTTTGTTTTGTACTAATGCCGGCAGGTACGTAATACCGTTCTTTTTGCTGTGGCTACTAAGAGGCCGTACACTAGATTTTATAGTTCTTTTTTAATGTCACCTTTTAAGGAATTATTTTTGTTTAAGAATCAATTTGTTTTTTTTTTATTTAAGGATTTATTTTTTGTTTCAGAATCAGTTTCTCCTTTTTTAAGGATTTATATTTTGTTTCAGAATCACTTTGTCCTTTTTTAAGGATTTATATTTTGTTTTAGAATCACTTTGTCCTTTTTTTAAGGATTTATATTTTGTCACTTTTTTCTCTTTATGGTCGGGCGCCAGTTAGAGTATTCCTAATTGGAAACTCTTAAAAAAAAGAATTTTATTCTTTTTTATTTTTATTAATTTTTTTATTAGTTGCGACGTAATCGCCAACTGAGTTTATTAAAACTTATTTAACAACTGTTTAATAACTAACTAATTACAATTTTTCTTATTCCTTAAATACTAATTAATTGCTGACGAAATTCCTAGTGGCGTGATCCAATTCTCCAGAATTGATTATTGCTGGTGTGGGGAAAAATAACAGTTTATACGAATTCTTCAGAATTTTGGCTTCATGTGCCGGATGTCTTATTAACTTGGCTTACAATTCTTCCTAAATTTGTCTGATGCACCGGAAGTCTGTTAGTACCTTAATAAGTCAATTGCATTTTATTGGCATGTGCCTGTTGTGTGAAGTAATTGTTTTTGTTATATTCCTGGAACAACATTAGTGTGGATGGCAAACTAAAGCAAGAAGTGATTAGTTGACACTTTTGCTTTTGTGGGAAATTTTTGTGTTATCAAGGTTTAAACATTTGTGGTGTTAACTTGTATATAGTATAAATAGTTGGAAAATACATTAAAATAAATATTACCAAAGACAATAAATTTATAAAGATGTTGCAGTTTGAACACTTAAAAAATCAAAAATTATAAGCAGTTTCATAGTAGCGGGGGTAAGAAATAAGAGGGAAGAAATTTCTGTGAGCGCAACCAAAACTCAAGAGAGCACAATATTAGTTTTGTAAACAAGACAGATTCATACACACATGCGTTTAAAAATGTGCGTGGATGTTCATAAGAAATGTTTTGTTAAAGGAATGTATTGAGAGACAAAAACACACATTTAACATACATACTTTCATATCTACATATAAAGAAGAATGTGCTTCAAAAAATTTTATTTCTGAATTCTATTTTTCCTACTTATTAAAAAATTGTTTGTAAAATAAGCTTAAAAACGAAACTATATGACTGCTCTTGTTATTGTAGGGAAAATATATATTTTTATTTGTGTATTTTTAAAAATATGCATAATCGCACCGAACTAATCATCGTAATAATCATCCATAATTTACGTCACGGCAAATATGATTAATTCTATTAAAGGCTAAATTAATATCTGCTGTATAATGTATTGCTAGAAATAAACCAGTTATAATTTGTGAATTAAAATTGCCAAACAAAATAAATTACTGGCGCTTAAAAATTTAGACTTTCCCTTCCTTTCCTTTTTAATAACAGGCGTAATTAAGGAAGGCACTGCACCTACAGAGTTAGATTTTGTTGGCAATAAGCTTTCAAGTACATCACACTGATTAATAGTAGAGAATGAAATATCAGATTCCATGTTATTGGTTTGATGATTACAATAATAACTTAGGTCAGAATCTACAGTAGGACTATCTAAAAAATTTTCATTTATAACATTTGCATCAGTTAGACATTTCTCCCGGCTAGAATTTTTGCCGATTCTGATTTCACGTATTGTTTTCCATTACTTTCTGGTGGAGAGATCATGAGAAAATTTTTCAGCATAAAATTCCGATTTTCTTTTTTTAATGAGTCTATTAACTTTACGTTTAGCAATCCTATAGTTATCATGGAGTTCAGTTGTTTTAAATCTTTTTCAACTGCAAATCCCAAGCTAATGGATTCTTTTGTTTCATCTGAGAACCAAGTTTTTTTTCCTGTAAGTGATCCTTTTTGTTTTTAGATGAATCGTTAAATTAAAAAGAGTATTTATATTCCTTTCGAGGAAAGTGAGATGGTCATCTACCGAATTTAAATAGTACCCGCTACTTCAGCTAATTTTGGTGAACTCTTGCTCAAGTAAATTAACATCCATATTTTTAAAATCACGAAAAGTAATCGTTTGAACTGTTGTTTCTAATTGGAATTTATAGTTCATGAAAATCAAGTCATGCTTTGAGAAACATGTCGCAGACAACTGATCACATAGTAAGATATTCGATTCATTAGCAACAAAAAACAAATCCAGCAGTGTATTAATGGTAGCAGTAAAATGTGTTAATGGTAGCAGTAAAATCTGTTAGGCCTGTAAGCACTTCCCATCTTACCATCGTTGTTGACTTCTATAAAAAGGTACTCAACAAGGTTTACTGAATGACTACTATCAAGTTCCTCAAAGAAAAGTTCTTTTGAATAATTATCGAAATTATATATAGTATCTACTTTATCAGATGGTATTATTGGACTATGGTTTGGAACGTTCGGAAAAATCAATTCAAATTGACAATATCAATGTATCAATGTTAAAGGTGTTGTGTTAAAAGCATACTTTATCCATTAATCCCAGTCGTTTCTGGACGCGTATGTATTCATTAAATGTACGGTAGGATCTTTTAACGGTTTCCAATGTTTGGTGATAGTAAGTAATTGATTGTTGTATTCAGTGCCTATATCACTAAGTATTTTGTTCACTAATGCTTTTTTTTTGTTTACTAATGGTTTTGCGATCGACTTAGCAGATTTATTAATTACTGGCATAGGTAAGGGTCCTACAGTATCTTTCATAACTGTTTGAAAAGGTTTCTGGGGTGTTGGTGTAATTATCATGTTTGGCTTTATGTGTTTTGAAGTTTAATTAGTTCGACATTGAAGACTTTTCCTTACGTATTGGTTAGCATCCAATAATGAGACTGACGAAGTTTTCTAAGTAGTCTGTTTGTTCCAGGATGTTCTTTCTTTTCCGTTACTATGCGTATTCTGTTAGCGCTATTTTTAATTAGTTAAGAGTCTGAATTGCTTTTTGTTAGACTCTTTCTATAGTTATGAGGCTAAATAAATTATCATTCAAATTCGTCTAAATTTTATTTAAATATGTATCCACTCATTGCTTGTTTTCAAGAATTGGAAAAATTTATCTAAATTAATATTTCCTATAATCATCTTAGGTGCTAGCACTTATTTTCTTTTTGCTTTTAGTATCTGGTCTAAGCTTTACCCATTTCTTTACGCAATCAAAACCAATTATTTTGAAACCTTTATACTTTTCGTGAATTCTTTTATTATATGTTTTCCGAATTTTATCTTGAGTCCTAATTTCTGACTGAGCCCGTGTTGTTACCATGAGAATATTGTAAGTAGAAGGAATTGATTTAATATCACTAATCAATATCATGGGGATACTCGTAGTCTTCTCTAATATAGGCTGCACCCAGTTTCTTCGTAATTTCTTGGATCTCATCCGAATATGTGGCAGCACACATAACACATAACCATTAAACACAGGAACTATTTAAGTTGTCTTAACTATAATGTCATCCTCAGTTCGTGGCATGATTGCCACAACTACTTTCAATGTTTTGGTTTTTAAATATTGTTTCCCGTCTGCTTCACTAATTTCACCGTCTTCTCCTATTTCACTTCACAACAACATTCTTCCCCGTCTGCTTCACTAATGTAACCGTCTTTTCCTATTTCACCTCACAACCTAGTGCCAACGGCACTTTAGTATTTATCTTATGCCTATGGAATACTTTTATTAATTTATCCCTTAACGTCAAATAGATATCGATTGCGTTTTCTTTGTGTGGTGGTAGTTTCTATGTAAGTTTGCCCTAATTGAATTTTAGGTTTCAATTAAAATTTGTAGGTGTTTGTCTACAGTTTCTTGTTTTGTTGTTCGATTTTGGTTCAAACATTTATATGATTGTTCATTTTCTCATTTTACTTATAATTTAAAATATTTTCATAAAACTAAACTTACTGATCCTGTTTGTTTTACAGCTGGATTATAGTTGTTATATTTGTTATTGACACTGCTGCTTTTTATTGCCTTACATATCATCTTGGTTAAATAAATTACCGCTACTAATATCACGGCTATTATTGATATACATTATTGATAGTACTTCTATATAAGTCATCTTAGTATTACTTTCTGCATATTGTACAGCTATAACAAATGGAATAGTGGCTAAAATTTTTTTCCACCAGACCATTTAAATTGAGATTTGAAACAATTCTTTGACCATTTAAATTGAGATTTGAAAAAATTCTTTGACTGTGGCGAAAAGCGAAAATTTTTTATTGTTTAAATTTATTATGTCTTTCCTTTGAAGTGATCTTTTCCAACGAATTTTCCAGGAAAAATACATTTTATGGCTATTAGTCCTTAGCTATATATAATTTTTTGTTTATTGTTTTTTTCAATTATTAAAGTCGTTTGTTTAAAACACTTAATTAATCTTTTGTCATTTCATTAGTTTAAAGTTAATGTAATACATGTTTTTTTTAATTATTAAAAATGTTTCTTCTTTATTTGTTTATTTTATTTAATTATTTTTTAAGTCACGGTTGTAATGTTAGGACATTAGGAATAAATAAAACCACATGTATTTTTGAGTGTTCTAATCGAACTAAACTTTTGTAATTTTATTTTGTATTATTATATACCTAATGCATATGCAGGGAGCAGTGTTGCCAAAATGGCGGTTTTCCCGCTTGTTGCTTTAGATATTGTCTCTAATTTATGAATACGGCATTTAGTATTTAAAAACAGTAGTTAACAGCTAAGAGGGCTATTTTCGAATTTTGTATACCCTTCACCATGTAAATAAACAAATATTGGTGTGACAGAGAATTAAAAAATTAAAAAATGGTACGGCATATATATTATTTTACCTAAAAATGTCATCAGCTGGGTTAAAGATCACTTAAAAAACTTTTAAAATTTCAGAGCCCCGTAACTCGGAAAATATGGGTGAGCACCAATTATTTTCAGGTAGTGCTTCTTTCTTAGTTTTTAATTATCTATCACCCCATATATTTATTTTTTTTTTATTGGAAGTTACTTTATTGTTCCAAATGACATGAAAAAATTTGAGGTATGCGTGGTGTTTTGCCTGCTGCCTCGAAGGGCATGGACCGATCATGCTGATTTCCAATAAGACCTCATTCGACACTGTATCTGAATTATTGACATATTTATTTTTTTGTGAAACCAAGTTTGCCTCGGTGAAGGGTTTAAAAACAAATTGTTCAAGAAATTTTTTAGCGGTTTATGTCAGCGTTTTTTTTTTTCGACTTGTTAGCAGTTTTTAAAGTAATATCTAGCTGGAATTGGTTCAATAGTTTTGGCAATACTGGCAGTGAGATCACTTTTTAACATATTTAGTCATTCAAATATATCTTAAAGTATTCAATAACTATTTGAGTAGGTCACAAAAGAAATTGTAATCATGTATTAATACTACACCGAGGTCATATTTCTAACTACGATCAGCGCAATTCTAAACAAAAAATTCCGTGAGAGTTTTTTCACTTTCCCCATTATTATTGTTCTCCCCTTTTGACTGACCGCGAAAAGTGAAAAAAAATTCGGGAAAAAAGTAGGTATTATGAATTATAAAAGAAAAATAATTTGTGTATAAAGAAAATAGCTCCTTTGAAATTACGATGATGCCAATTTTTTATTATTTTGTTCCCACGGAGTTCATAATTGGAGGAATCATTTCTCCAGAAAATTTTTTCCGTGAGAAAAAAATTCCGGTAGAATATTCATGATTGGGCTGCATAACTTTTAGAAACACTGAGTTAAGAATTGCAATAACCTGTTCAAATAATCGATTATACGGACTGTGACCGAAATATATTCTCGGGCGATATCCAATAATAAGAAACTACGAAATAATTGCCCTATGATTCCCTAGTTTGTAAAAACGTATGATTCTCCAGCTTGTGTTTATCCCTTTGATTTGTGGCATTCCAATTTTACATCTATTTTTTCTAACATTAAAGATTTCTTTCATTATTTAAGTGGTTAAAAATTGGTTAAAAATTTCGAAAACTAATTTTACCTTTTATTGTTATATTTTATTTTATTGTTATATTTGATATTTTGCACTAAAACAAAACATATGGTAAAGCTAGATAGAGCTGTTAATGAGAAAAAAAAAGCAAATAACAGACTCAGTTTTTGCTAAATCGGCAATTTCCAAATTTGTAGTTATTGCGGTTTGTAATATTTTGATCAGTACATTTTTAAGTGTATTCAACACAACAACAGAATGCTTCCGGTAAACCTTTTTTATAATTTCACAAAAAAAAAACAAATACATTAAAATTTTGCTGTGCAGAAAAGTTACTTTGGGTACAGCTATTATCCAATATCCGGCTTAATTGAACGGAATATACACATCAATTTTTTTTAAATTCACAAACACTTGTACAACGGTAGGTTCTTACTTAAGAGATGTAGGCAGCCATGCTCTTTTGAATCTTTACATCAGAAAAATTAAATTGTGATGACTGATAATAGGCATAATAATTCTGGACGTAGTCTTTTTATAAATAATTCAGAAAATAATTTGAAAAATTTAATAGATAGTGGCGTTCAAATTTCGCCTTATTTAAATTTCGGAAATTTAAACCATAGGTAGGAACTTGATAAGTGTAAATTTAGCTTCAAGAAGAGAATTTACCTTCATATTTACAATCGCTAATATTCCAAAACCAATAATTCAGCTTATTTTCTTTCAAAATTTGGATTCCTTATAAACCTTATAAACAGGAAGTTAATGGACGTATTTATAGTACCATTTCACTTCCAAAATTATTTACCGTTGATAAGAAGTATATTAATCTTTTAAATGAATTTAAGACAGTTTTTGCTGCACCCGACTACAACAAAGAAATCAAGCATAACACTGTTCACAGAATTAAAACTCTTAATCCGCTTCCTCTTTTCAAACCAACTGTTAGATGCAACCAAATATAAAATTGGTAAAACCGATTTTGATCTTTGTAATAAAACAGCGTTATGTTTATCGAAAATGTATAATAAGATTGAATAATATATTTGAAGAAACGAAAATTTCTTTTTCTATGAAACATATTAATGCCCTGTTCAGACATACGTTTTAATTGCGCAATAAAGGAATTTACGCAATTAAGTCGATAATTGAATTTAATTTACCATATAAGAAATTAATTAAAAAATTTTTCAATTGGCACTTAATTAAGTCGATAATTGATTAAGTTTACTCCAACAACCCTTGTGAAGTGTGTTCAGTTAGAGAAAATTTTATACAATGACAAAAGTAAATGCCATAAAAATGAAAAATAAAATATTTTCAAATTATATGAAATGAAAAGTTTTTGAAAATTTTATGGAAATTCAAAGCTAGCGTGCAGTCAAAACTTGATCGTACTGACTAGAAGAGTTCCATATTTCAATTAAAAACAAGCAAACTTTCTTTTAAAGCCGAACTTCTCTTCATTCTTCCAAATTTACCAACACAAATTTCTAGTGTAAAAATTAGGTCTGTTCAATAAATTTCCGGCAGAAACTAGCAACGATAGAGTAAAATAAAAATTTAAAACATTACTATTCCAAATAAAAAAAAATCAGAATAAACGCATTTTTGGAAAAAAATAACAAAGTAAAGCCGAATAATAACAAAAACCCATAAAAAAAATTGTATCTAAAACAGCAAAAAAAAAAACGGTGTTTGTTGCTTAAATCATTTTGTATTGCAACAGTTAGCATTTGCAAGAGTTTTGTTATCGATTGTGTGCAAATTGCCATAAAATTTTCTGTCTTTTTTGTAAAACTTTTAGTTTATTTTATTCTATTTCTTTTGTTTATTGTTTTATTAACCTGGCGTTTACTTGTACATAGTTTCCTTAGCTTTCTTCTAACTATTATACAAACATTAGGTTCAATTCAAATATTTTGTATTTAAAACCGAAAACTATAAATGTTATGTATATTTTGTGCTGTGTGGTTGTAAAAAATTTCAGCTGTAGATATTCGGTTTTGAAATCGTTATACAAATTATGGAAAAAAAGCCACACCATTTTAGTCCAGCAACGATGTGATATAAATAAAGTGCTAATAAACACTTTCAGTTCAAAGTATTTAATATTTATAAACTCATTTTGTAAAACAGAACATGAAGCAGCTGTTCTGTTCTTGCCAGTAACAAAAGTAGTAATAAATTTATAAACATTCACATCTTATACTCTTTTTTACTCTTTCGCTGCTTCTTTTGAGGTACTAAAGTAAACACTTTCCAATAACAATTAGTAACAACTTCTTGTTATTGAACAGAACTATATTCTACTGTCAAATTTTAATTAAGTAAATTAAATTGGATATGTGTGAACACCAAAATTAATTACTCAATTAAAATTTTAATTGTATAAATTAAAACGTATGTCTGAACAGGGTATAAAACAAGTAAAACTTTATGTTGGAAACAAAGTATTTTACAGTGAATAACAACACGCCTCCTCAACATTGTGAATTAACATTACAATTCCAAAACTTTTACAACAAAATAAATGTTAAGGTTAAGGTTTGTCAAAACATCAGCTAACATTATAATAGTAGGCAAATATTTTAGTTTAACAATATTTTTTTCTATAGCATCCTTAACGTAATCGAATTCAGAAATTCTCTGAACACTTTGTGATTCCGTGTTTATTAGCAACGGACTGTGATCGGAATATCCAAGTTCTCCTAATATGTACCGCAAATAAGATGCTTCCTTTGTTGTTTCGGTTAACGCCACATATTCCGCCTCTGCACTAGATGTTGTTACTACCCTTTGTTTTCTTGAGTCCCAGGAAACAAGAACAGCTGCGAGTAAAAAACAAAAACCTGATTGAGATTTTCTATCATTAACATCTTGATCCCAATTTGCATCACAAAAACCCCTAAGTGGTAAACCACGTTTTCTATACATTAATACAGCATTTCTAGTATAACTCAAATATTTAATAACATGATATGCTGAATTTAGATGTTGTTTACGAGGGTTTTTAGAAAATTGTGACAACATATTTACAGCGCATGTTATATCAGGTCTACTGTACAATGATAAATAAAGTAAAGATCCAATAATTTCTTAATAAAATTTTTCATCAACTTTCTCTGCTTCCCCGTAAATTGTTGGTTCTTTTTCTAATTTAATACCTGACTGCATAGGAATTTTTACAGGCTTACAATTCATTAAATCGTATTTCTTAAAATGTATCCTGGTTGCAAAATCGAAATTTCTCCATCTTTAATATTTACTTCTAGACCAATGCAATGCTTTGGAATCCCCATGTAACGAATATAAAAATTTTCTTTTAATTTACTTATAAATATTTCTGTATAATTATTATCGTTCGCAGCAATAATAATATCATCAACATACAAGGTGATAATTATTATTTTTTGATCTTTTCTACAAAAATAAATACACTGATCATACTTTGATTGTGTTAGTCCAAAATCTTTAATAGCAGAATCAATTCTTTTAAACCATTGTCTACCAGCTTGTTTGAGACCATAGATAGCTTTACTTAACTTGCATACTTTTTCTTTTGTTTCTTCTAATTCAGTGACAGGAATTTGATTTGAATTTAAAAAATACATTTTATCTCTAAATCCATACCAAAGTTATGAATATATCAATCATGTATGGTGACGTGATTCAACCTGGGATAATTGCCACAAGGACGCCAATCATTTGGTTCTTTTTTTGGAAGTAGGTGTAAGGGAGTTGATACCTGCTCTTTAGACGGAAAAAGAATCCCAGAAAAAACTAAGAGATCTGTTGTTATTCACTGTAAAATACTTTGTTTCCAACATAATGAATTTAATCAAGTTTTACTTGTTTTAATATGTTTCATAGAAAAATAAATTTTCGTTATTTCAAATATATTATTCAATCTTATTATACCTTTTGGATAAACATAACGCTGTTTTATTACAATAGGTTATGGGCCCAGATCCCATAAGGATATAATATTAAAGGATACATTGAAGTCAAGGCATAACAGTAGCAAAAATTTAAAAGGAAAATTTAAAAAATAAACGCAATAACAGGACGTATCCCTTTATTGAATGAGGATAACTATGGTACGTACAAAGCTCAAATGGAGGCAACACTACACAAGAACAGATTGCTTAAGATTGTATACGTAAGGAAAGAGCTTCGAGCATGAGAGAACTTCCAGAGACGACTACTGATGCACAAGCTCGTGCATACGAGCAGTCACTGAAAGCTCTGCAACAATATTTAGACAAGGATATGGATGCAAGAGCGGAAATTTTAATGGCCATAGAGACAAACATTGTTACAATGGTAAACAATATAAAAGTATCACATGCTTTCTTCAATAAACTTTCGATCGTAAGTCAGTAAGGAAGAAAATAGATTGTTACCGTAAGTTATTAAATATGAAAATGTCTGAAAACCAATCAATATCGCAATTTTTAATTGATTTTGATGTATATGTTTCATGCATAACGGAAATCGGGATCGAGATTGATGAAGACCTTCTTGTTGTTATAATGCTGGATGCTTTACCAGAGCGTTTTTCAGCTGTAAAAGCTGCTGTTAACACTGCAAATGAATTTCCAAAATTTGTTATTTTAAAGTCAAGATTGCTCGAAATTGGTGATAAAGAAGAGAGCACTGCAAGTAACTCAGCGTTCAAAGCTAAGTTTTATAACCGTATTACAACAATCAATCAAAAAATTTTAAAATCAAGAAGATGGTATGATTAAAAATAAATTTATTTATTATTGTTTTCAATGTGGAAAAAAATGTCATAAAGCAAAAGATTGCAGGATATTTGTTGAAAATGCTTGATATGTAGAACAAAACCAAAGACTTGGAATGTCAAGTGAAGTCTTAGTTAATTTAAACGAGACAACATATTGTAGTAGTTCCCCTGAAACATGGAAAATTGATAGTGGTGCGTCGTCTCATATGTGCAATCAAAAGTCTTTATTCGAAGTTATAGATACACCGTTTAGAGACAATGAATTGAATATTAAAGGTATTGGAAAAGTCAATATAATGCTAAAGGCAAGCGGTAAGAATCAAGAATTGGGTTTATGTAATACTCTTTATGTCCCAGATTTACGATGCGAACTTATATCAACCAGCAAATTGACTGATAATGGTTGAACGTTGTTATAAAAGGAAATAAAGTATTAGTTTATAAAGAGAGAAATTCATTTCGCATCGAAGGGATGAAGATGAATAATTTATACTTTGTAAAATTATACAAAAATGTTGAAAATATGATACATGTAACAGAAAATTTAAATAATTTTGAGGCAGTGTTATGGCACAAAAGATACGGTCACTTAAATATCAATCAATTAGTAAAACTGTATAAAGATGAAATTGTTAAGGGATTACCTAAACTAAAAGCTGAGGCAATCGATTGTGTATCATGTATTCGTGGTAAGCAAACGCGTTTACCTTTTCCTCTTAAGATTAAGAAATCTACTTCCGAAATACTTGGGTTAGTTCATACTGATCTTTGCGGTCCCATGAGAACTGAAACTCTTGGTGGAAGTTTGTATTTTGCAACATTTATTGATGATTATATCCGAAAAGTTTTTGTATATTTTATACGAAATAAAAACCAATATTTAGATTATGGAATTCAAGAAAATGGTAGAAACGCAGACTTGAAAAATAAATATAAAAGTTTTAAGAAGCGATAATAGTGCATAATTAGTTGGTGAGAGTTTTACAAAGTTTATAAAAGAGTGTGGAGTTAAGAGGCAGTTGACAGCAGTTTATACTCCTCAGAAAGAATGAACAGAACATAAGTAGAAATGGCGCGTTGTTTAACGTTAGAATCAGGTTTACCAGAAAGTCTATGGACAGAGCTAATACACACTTTACGGTACATAAGAAACCGCTGTCCAACAAAGCTAAATGGTACTAAAACGCCTGAGGAGTTATGGACAGGAAAAAAGCCCATTATAAGTTATTTCAGACGCATTGGTTGTATATCTTTTGTATTATATAAAACATCAAAAAGATCAAAGTGGGATGCGAGAAGCAATGAACACATTCTTGTAGGTTACTCAGACGAATCAAAAGCTTACCGACTATGGAAAGCCGGAACGAAAAAAATTGTAATAAGTAGAGAAGTAAAATTTTTGTAAAAGAAATGTATGGTATGACAAAAGGAAATGAAAATCTTAATTTTTATGAATTTTTATCTAGTGACAAAATAATGAACAGCGCGGATCAAATAAATTTGGATAACTCTGAGGTAAGCACTAATGATAAAAATGAACAGGATGTCAACAGTAAGCCTGAAAAAAGAAGTAATGATATAGAACCAGTAAAAGAGCATTCAATTGATTCAATTAAAAATCGTTTAAGAAAAAAAATCAAGAAACAACTCAAGCTGCAAAAGAAGAAATAACAGATCCTAAAAATATAACAGAAACCATAGATTCCGATTACGCGGAAGATTGGCTGAATGCTATGCAAGATGAATATAAGTCATTATTAAAGAAAAGAACTGAGAATTTAACAGATTTACCAAGTGGACGTAAAGCAGTAGGATGTAAGTGGGTGTTTAAATGAAAAATTAGGCCAGATGGATCTAAAGAAAAACGTAAGGCCAGATTGGTAGCTAAAGGTTATTCCCAAAAATTTGGATTAGATTACGTCGATACCTTTGCTCCTGTAGTTCGACAAACTTCCCTTAGATTATTATATGCTCTTGCAGTTGAAAATGATTAAAAGCTTCGTCAGCTAGATGTGTCAACTGCATTCCTGAATGGAAACTTAGAAGAAGAGATTTATATGCAACAACCAGAAGGCTTCATTCAAGAAAAACAAAAAAAAAGTATGCAAGTTAAGTAAAGCTATCTATGATCTCAAACAAACTGGTAGACAATGGTTTAAAAGAATTGATTCTGTTATTAAAGATTTTGGACTAACACAATCAAAGTATGATCAGTGTATTTATTTTTGTAGAAAAGATCAAAAATAATAATTATCACCTTGTATGTTGATGATATTATTATTGCTGCGAACGATAATAATTATACAGAAAAATTTATAAGTAAATTAAAAGAAGATTTCGATATTCGTGACATGGGGATTCCAAAGCATTGCACTGGTCTAGAAGTAAATATTAAAGATGGAGAAATTTCGATTTCGCAACCAGGATATATTTTAAATTTACAGGTATGTGATGGAAATCGATCGATTTGAAAACGACTCGTTTTGAGATATTTTTTAAACAATAATGAAGAAGTTACCCAAAAGTAATTATAGAAATTGAATGGAGTGTTATTGAAAGCTATATTGAAAGTATTTAAAAAACAAAAATAGCAAGCATATCGCAACCTTTTTTGGTTTTAAATCGTTTCGATTTCGAAATCGATTTCCATCACATACCTGTTAATCAAGAAATATGATTTAAAGAAATGTAAGCCTGCAAAAATTCCTATGCAGTCAGGTATTAAATTAGAAAAAGAACCAACAATTTAAGGGGAATCAGAGAAAGTTGATGAAAAATTTTATCAAGAAATTATTGGATCTTTACTTTATTTATCATTGTAAAGTAGACCTGATATAACATGTGCTGTAAATATGTTGTCACAATTTTCTAAAAGCCCTCGTAAACAACATCTAAATTCAGCATATCATGTTATTAAATATTTGAGTTATACAAGAAATGCTATATTAATGTATAGATAATTCTTGCGAAAAAAAACCGACTTCAAAACAGATTTCATCTGGCTGCCTACAACAGCTCAAGAGTATGGCCACATAAATTAGGTTACATTAACTATTGGGACATACTTATATCTCCAAACTTTATACTTTTTCAACTGTTCAATAGTTTGGCAATATACATCAAATTACAGCAACTATACGGTCACCCATTAATTTCCAAATTCTAATTATATACTTGCTGTTGTAGTAGATTTAGCAATCGAGTTCTGTGTAAGTTTTAACCGTCTGTCTGTAACGGTTCAACAGTTTGCCCATATACATCAGATTATATCATATTTTTAATTTATAATATAACATTTTTATACTTCTTATTATACCAAATAAAGTAGTGCACATTCTGTCTAAAATTAAGGTGTTTGTATACAACGGTTCAAAAAATACGGCCATATAGAACAAATTACTTTAATTTTGAAAACACCCTTTAATTTCAAATTATAATCTTCTTGATATAGCGAACTTAGCAAAACATGTCCCTTGTAAATTTCAGCTGACTGTCTATAATGGTTCAAAAGTCCGGCCACATATACCAAATTATATCAACTATTGGGACACCCGCTTATTTCCAAATCCAAATTTTATACCTGCTGTTATAGAGGAGTTAGTAATACTGGTTCTTTGTAAATTTCAATCGTCTGTCTACAACTGTTTAAAAGTATGCCCATATACCAAATTAAATGAACTATTGGTGCACCCTTTAATTTATAATTTTAAATATTATCAGCTGTTACTATAACGGCCTTAGCAATCTACATTGCGTCAAATTTACTAGCGCGTGTCTATAACGGTTCAAAAGATAGGCCTATATAAGTAAATCTTCCGTAATTATGGGACACCCTTTAATTTCTAAATTCAAATTATAAAGTCGTAAATATAGCGGACTTAGAAATACAGGTCCCTTTTAAGTTTCAGCATTCTGTGTATAACGGTTCGGCCACACACTTGAAATTACATCAACTATTGGAACACCCTTTAACTTCTAAATCCATATTTTATACTTGTTGTTATAGCGGCCTTACCAATACAGGTTCGTTGTGAATTCCAAGCGTCTGTCTTTAACTGTTAAAAAGTATGGCAATATACTTCAAATTAAATGAACTATTGGCGCACCCTTTAATTTCAAATTCTTAATATTAATACTTGTTACTATAACAGCCATAGCAATCGACTTTCTGTCCAATTTGCAAGCGTTTGTCTATAACGGTTTAACAGATAGGCTCATATAAGTAAATCTTCATCAATTATGGCACACCCTTTAATTTCTAAACTCAAATTATAAACTCGTTGATATGGCGAATTAAGCAATACAGGTCCTTTTTAAGTTTCAGCGTTCTGTCTATAACGGTTCAAAAGTTTGGTCACATACACAAAATTACAGTAACTATTGTAACACCCTTTAACTTCCAAATCCAAATTTTATACTTTTTGTTATAGTGGACTTAGCAATACAGGTTCGTTGTAAATTTCAAGCGTCTGTCTACAACTGTTCAAAAGTATGGCCATTTACATCAAATATATTTCTATATTTTCGCTTCAGAACGGAGCAATGTTTCAAAATTTTATGTAAAACAGTTGTTGCTTTGGCGATTATTAAGTTTTCTTTTATAAATTTTTAGTTAAGTATTGGTTATTTACTCAAGTTATTTAATCAAAATTTTTTTCTTGGAATAGTAATTCCTATAATGAAAGTTAGTTTTGTTTTCATTTTGAATTCTATGCTAAACTTGACTGAAGCAAAACTATCTTTACTTCTACCGAGGGCAATAATCCTGCCGGAAGCAATTTGTTCGGGAATTATAGAGGTTTAAAGTTGTAAATTATATAAATTAATAAATTAAATTATATATCTGTTCTTTCGCCCCACTCGAAGAGTTCTTAGTGATAATCCATTTTAAGCACCTTTTTTATTCCTGCATAACGTTCGACTTGCAATTTAAAGAGATATGTTTGATAATTCCTAAGCTTACTTTTACAATTAATATATAGTGACTTTTTTTCATTTTTCATTATATATTCGTTTGAAATAGAAATTATTTTGGCTTAAGTTTATTTATTTTTTAATTTCTAAAAATCTTTTTTCAGAAAGAAAATTTATTTTACAAATGTATGCGGACGTTTTTCAAAGAAAACAAGAAAAGATATAATTTAAAAATTTTAAAAACCTTATACAAATGTTTTTCCTTTATTTTGCTAGACTTTTGGTCCCAATTAAAATTTTGCATAGTTCGATTTTTTGTGAAATTGGATTTTTAATTTAAACGACTTTTTATTTAAATATATTACTTGTCTACACTTATATAAAGTAAACAAACAAACAGCTGTAGTATAAAAGTTGTATTAAATTAATTAGAAATTTTAACCAAAAAAATATAATCAATGAATATTAAAAACTTTTGTTAAGAAGTGGAATCTTATTCCTATTAGGCTACATCCTCTAATTGTGCTCCTTCTTAAGAACACCTTTTGAAGCTTCTTTATAGCATAGAATATGAAAAATTTTGTATTCTTGCATGGCTTTGTTTATTTGGAACTTTCATACATGGGAGTTATTTATTATAAATTTTCTTCTCACATTGCCTTAATGGGTAAAAGTTATTTTAATTGTATTCTCTATACATAATACATGCGAGTACATAAATATAATATTAGCCATCATTACCTGACCAATTTTTATTTATTTTATTGCCATCAGTGGTGGATATTTTCATTTTATATATAAAGAGGATTTAACTTCTCGTTCAAAGTATAGGAAATATGTGTTATTGGAAGAGAACAAAAACTTACTTTGAGACTTTTAAGAAGATGTGCCAAGAGTTTACCTAGATAGAAAAAATTTTCCTACATTTGTATATTTTTGTTTCGGCTACAAATTGTTATTGTTTGTTTGTTTTGAACTTATGTATATTGTACTGCAATAAAAGATTTAACAGGAGCAACTATTTTTCATAATTTGTAATTAGCATTTAATAATATTTCAAACGTTTTCTTTGCAATAACATACTTCGAAAAAATGCCGAAGAAATGAATGGCAATGAAGACAACCCATGCGCAGCTGTTTTTGAGCAAATAAATGTATGTTTTTTTCAGTTTGACCAAATATATTTTCCATTCATAGGATCTTCGGGTCAAATTTGACCCATTTTAAAAGAAAATTTTATTTTTTTTTCGTAAGTAGGAGGCTTAGGTTTTAGATATTTTATGACTTTTATTAAATTTTAAATGTTAATAACAATTTTTGGTTTTTATAAGAAAATATTGTCCCAAAAAAAATTTATGCAGTTTTTAGCACTTAAGATCTTCGGGTCAAATTTGACCCGGAACAAAATCGTTAAGTTTTTTATGCACAGTTTTGTTAAAATAATTTATTTGTCAAAAGAAATGGCATATGCATTTTCACCAAAATTAAAAGTCAATATATCTGTCTCCTTTCTTCTCTCCATTCTTGCTGAACATTACTGGGTCTCCATGTAATAAGCAAAGCTTATTTTCTTATGCCAAATTGTTTTCAGTCATATAAGTCATAGAAAGTGTCCATTCCGGCAGTATAGTAAGGTATTAAATTTTGGGTACTCTGCGATTCGAGAACCAGTTACGTGTGGAACATACAACCGTATACAGGCAAACAATACGTAAAAACAAGACTGAATTGACACCTGAGCTTTTGTCAACTAAAGGAAGACCGGTATTTTCATCATTTTTTGGCTTCACCAAGGACTCTCGTTTCATATATTCTTAAGAAAAAAAGAGTCTGCGAATCTTCTGAGCACTTTGCATCATAGTCCAGAAATAAGCAATTGTGAGGACAAAAAACCGCAAATGATACTAGACTGTAATAAATGTAAAGGAGGAGTTGATACTCTGGATAAAGTTGTTTCATGTTGCACTTGCAAAAGGAAACCAGAAGATGGCCTCAAGTTGTATTTAGCAACATTTTAGATATACCAGCTTATAATGCTTTTATATTATTTACATCGGCTAACAATGGTTAAAAAAAAACTGTTACGCCAAACGTCGTCATTTTTTGGAATATTTAGGATATAAAGCAGCAAAATTCAAGAGAAAATGTGCATCAGCTACGTACTCTATCTGAATAGGAACAGCAACCTTTGGTTTCAACCAAATGTAAAGAAAATGCACAGTCAAAAAAGGTCGTTGTCAACTATATCCCAAAACAGATAATAAAACGCGTTATGTCTGTTGCACTTGTAAAAAATTTGTATGCAAGCAGCACCCTAAAATAATCATTTTATGTAACCAATGTAAACAAAATCAGATTTGTATAATAAGAAATCTTTTTAATTGTAGACATTTAATTTTTTCTTTATTTAAAATAAACATATGTATGTATGAATTCGTAATAAATAAACAAAACCTCCAACTTTAATATACCAAACAAAGCTACAAATAAAGTACTAACTTTCAAAACAAACTTACTTAAAGAAAATAAGTTTTTTCATATTTAATTTTCTAACTGGGTCAAATTTGACCCAAAGAACGTTAACGTAAGTAAAATTTGAGGACCCTACGAAGGTTGAGGCAAATATCATTTTAAGTGTGACCTCACATAAAACATGTTTGCCTGTATTTATTATATTGTTGCTGGTTGAACAAATAAAAATAGGCAAATAAATGTGCGTAATGTGTCCACAAACAAATTTTGTATTGTTTTGAAACAATTTAGGGCAAACAGGAGCAAACAAATTATAGGCAAATGTTTGTCAAATGTGTCGTATGTCGGAGAAGTTATGTTTGAAAAATAATTAAGTTCTGTAAACTAAATAAAATATTCAAATTGAAATACTAGATATAATAATTGTTTTAAATATTGAAGTCAATAGTAGTTAAATTAAATAATTGTGAATAAGGAAAAAACCTTTGGTGATTTAATTCTGCGCAGTTGGAGCGCCCTAAAAATTAATTTTTTGTAAAAAAATTAATAATTACGTTTCTGCGATTCCAACGGTACCCTCCAGGAACGATAATCACGTAAAACTTTATAATAACGTAGAAAAAATCTCTTAAAGACCCCGGTGCTCCGACAATCGGTATTCCTGGACAATTAAACTAACATAACTATTGTCAGAAGGTTACCGGCTTGGAAGTGTTTGTTCCGTGCCACGAGTAGGCCATAAAAAAAGAAGAAGAAACAAAATATCCGCTAAAAGGGAATTGCAGGAAACGCTCCCCATTGGATAACTGAAATAATGCCGTGAATAACATGTTATCCTGAGCTGTGGAAGGCAAAAAGGATAATAACCGAAATAATTGTACGAGTAGAAAAAAGTTTGAAAAGTTTACTTAGAATAAAAGGCGACCCACAATAATCGGGCCAATAAGATTCGGCTAAGACACATTAGAGTAAAATAAAAGAAAGGAAATATATATGTAAATATAAGAATATAGAATGCATAAAGAGAGGAAAAAAAAATAAGAAAAGAAAAAATATAACAAGCAAATAAAAAAAAAAAAAAAAAAACAAAAAAAATATTGCGAAAAGTGCAAGTGCAAAAACGAAAATTCTTAAGTATCAACAGTGAAATTTTACAGAACATTTATTCTGTGAACATAAATAAATTGGCAGATACCCAGTTAAGTGAATTTTTTCCCCTCTGGCTGTTATAAATTTTCGGTGCTCATATATATATATATATATATATATATATATACGCTACATTCTGTAGCAAACAAACCAATTAGCCAATCAAAAAAACTGACCGACTCTAGTGTAGGCACGAGTAGCTTTTTGTATGGAAATGTCAATATAGACAATTCCATTCAAAAACTTTTTGTATGGAAATTGCTAATAGAAACCCCACAAATATACTATTATATACATAATAGTATATTGGTTTCTGTATCAGCCATTTCGATACAAAAAGTTTTAATTATAACCCTGGAGTTAATGACGACGTCGTTGACGGCGTTTCAACGCCGAAAAAGTTGAAACAGATTGAACTTTTACGGCGTTGCAACGCGTTGAGATTAACTGCTATCATACAATTTCATACAATTCAACTTTTTTTTGACATTTGACGCCGTCAACGACGTCGACATTAACTCCAGGGTAATTTCTTTTCTTTGATAAATTTCTTATCATATAAATAACTTAATTATAGCTTATCTATATATTGTGTATAGACTTGATGTACCCTAGATCTAAATATATACATTGCATTATAGTAAAGTTTTTTGTTTTTCAAAAACATTTCCTAAAATCATTAATTATTGTTAGTTTGTTGGGTATACTTTGTTTTACTCCTTTTATTTTCTTCATTTCCTTATCAACTTTGTATATTTTTAAAAGAATACATTTAAGATTGTGAACCAATAAATTCATTAGTAATTCGACCATTACACTCATCTTTCATCACTCCAAAAACTTTTTTTATTCATGAGTGGGAAATTATAAGGGTTTTCTTTCTGATATGTGGATGTGTCAAAATGATGTATAATATCATAACGAATGTCATCACATACATCATTTGTTCTTATATCATATATGAAGGAATCAGTACCCATATAATCGAGTTATATATTTTCTTTGTATTTGAGTTTCACGTAATCATAATAAAAATTATACATTTTCCATTTCGATAGCTCTAAAACAAAAAACGAAATATAAATGGCTGTATTATATTCAGTTCACACTCTACTCATTTCAATGACTATCATTTCGTTTTGAATTTTTACACAACTATGAAAGTTAGGTTTGCAATAAGAGCTCTAGTTCCTAATCGCTTTCTTTTATCAACATTTTACATAATGTGTATGACAACACAGCGTTGTTCAATAATTTAAAGAAATTTTTGTTCAAATGAATTTTTAGCTAATGTTTTATTATGATTACTAGCAGTGCCCACTTCGTCTGCATGTAATTTTTAATTTTATTAAAAATCCAAATTTCACTATGTGTATATTCCAGAGTTCTATAGATAGTGTTAAAAATTTTCCATTTACAACATTAAAAAGTGCTGACAACTGCGTTAGTATCATTACACCCGTAAAATTGGATACTTTCACAATTGTTTCTCTATTTTGTCTATGAAATGACCTAATATTGCGAAAAAAAAGTATTCTATATTAAAACCAAGGTTCTAAGGACCTTCTTACAAAATTTTGTTCAAATCCATCCAATAGTTTTTACATGATGCGAACATAGCAGACAGATAGATAAACAGACAGATAGACAGATAGACAGACGCACAGATAGACAGACAGGCAGATAGACAAAAATTCCAAAAGTAAGTGTTTTGTATTCTATATCGATTACTATCTACACCAACAACATAATTTTCAAAAAATTATTATGTAAAGAAATGACCTCGTTACTGTTTTATTATAGGCATAGATTTAAATCAATAATTTTTTTATGAAGTTTCTTCAAAATCAATCCGAGTTTAAGACATTGTTGAAGGTTGCAATAATGTATTAAATAAATGGTTTTATTATTTAAATTTGTAATTACGTTTTGCTGGCAAGTCATTATGATAATCTTGCAGTGCTGTTGGATATTTTAAACAAACCTCTAATATATATCCAGTTTGAGAATCTCCTTCTATATTATTTACATTACAGTCCCTAAAGTTTTAAACCACTTAAAATTATATATGGTAGGTATTGCGACAATGCATAACCATAAAAATTATTTACAACCAAATGTATCAAATAATTTGAATCTTTTGTAAAATCAGAATTACCATCATTATGAAATACCTCCCCGTACCCCACCGCACAGTAAAACTGTGTATGTCAATATCATTCAACAATTGCAACTCTGTTTCAGTTGGTTTTAACATTGCATCCCCAGATAGCCCTGGGATATTATAATAATATTGACATTTAATAATTTTTTTTTAAATTCAAGTGAAGATGCATATTTGCAATCCCTTATTCTTTGTTAGAAACGTTTTATTTTTAAAACCATTTGTAAATGTATGTATATATCATAATTTTTATTTCTTAATATTGTAAGACTTAAATCAACTGCATTCCAATACGTATTGGAACAGATTACTCCTTAACTGAAATGCGGCATGCAAAAGTCTGCAATAACGCTAGCAATAAACTAGATTTTTTGCACAAGTATCATATAACTAAGCGTTGATAAATGTATTAATACCTTAAGTGTAAAAGGGATTTTTGTTACATTTCAGAAAATAAATTTTCGAACTGCCGTGATAAGCTTGCTTTCATTTTGAATTTATTTATTGTGTTCGTTTGATCTTCGTCGCTAATACCCAGCAAATAATTTTAGAAAAGCTAATGAATGATAATGAACGGAAGGACTTCCCAACTAGATTACCAACATAATAATTAAAACAAGGGATGAGACTTTTAAAATCAATTACTGGGAACTAATTACATCAATTATTATAGGAAATAATGATGATCATAAGTTTGTATTTAAAGAACTAGTTCAATTACAACTTTCTTTTTTTGCGAACTAATGTAATGTCTCTTTTAAGCGAGTAACAAAATTCGGCAGTCATAAAAGTAAGTCATTATATGACAAGTACTTTTTAAGGTAATGTATAATTTTTTGCAAGGTAATGATTTCGACAGAGAGATAATGTTTTATTGTTGTTACTATCTTCATTTCAAAATGGTGAATACCGTTATATTTATGACTGATATCGATAACGGCAACGGTAATGCCACACTGTCGTTTTTATTTCACCTGTAAATTCCAACCAAATAACAAAAACCACGAATATTTAATTATAAAAATGAAAGTAGATTTAAAAAAAACAATCTTGAAAATAAACTGTTTTGATTATCATGAAATTAAACAGAAAAAATTCATAGTAATGGTTAAGTTGAGAATTCTTGTACCAGACTTATCTCGAGAATTACACGATATTATTTACTTTACTTTATTTTTATTAATCTAACAGAAAAATTTAAAAATATATATTATTAACTCCGCAAAGCTTGGTTGTTTGTCTGCAAACAAAATATACTTAATATGTGTACAGTTTCAAATTATTAGTAAAAATATTTATAATTCGCTCGTATCTTAATAAATAAAATATACATAAAAAAATAAGAGATTTCATTGAGAACTTGTTAAATATCGCTTGATTAATTTTTTCCTCGTGTTTTTCTTTAGAATATGTAGCATATTTTTTGGCAACATGTTAAAAATTGTAGGTAAAGATACTTCTAGGGTGTTCTTTCTGTATTTATTTTTTTTAAGCTTCCGACTTTAAAACAGCCGTTTCTTGTATTGTATTGGTGGTTAATTTCTTTCAAAAATCTTGTATCGTTGTAAAACTCAATAGCTATACTTGCGTAGTATATAATTTTGATGTTAAGAACGTTAGAATCTTTTATAATATTTTTTAATAGTCTGATGTTTATATTGTTACTGTTGTGATTTAATATATATTTATCCAATTTAATATTGAAAGAAGTAGTATACAAGCCTTTTATGGTTTAACATATCAACAAGAACAACAATATCAAGAAGAAATTAAAAACGAAACCATTTTATTAGATGGTGAAACAAACAAATATATTAATTTTACATTTAAACTTCCAAACCAAAGTCTGACTGTGGGAGGAATTTAGTTATCGATTTATCTTGATCTGTTTGAAACCGATTAAATAACAACAACAACCTCTCCCTCACCTAATCCAAAATGCAATAGTAACTAACAACATTTTACTGTAGATGATTTAATTTAATTATTTCGGAATAGTTAATTAAAAAGGAAATTAACATTAACGATATTAAAAACTATTCACAAACACTTCACATGAGTATATAGTAATCCTTACAAAATGATCAAAGAAATCTATAAATTTTTAATATCAAGCACAACTAGAATATATTAAAAATTTATCATATACGTAAATGATAATGAATATTAAACTAAACATGGGTAACAACAAACAATAATTTAAATAAAGAGTATAGAACAAAAAAACTAAAAATATATTTGAAAAAGAACACCTTTAAATTTACTTTTAACCCTTTCTTATATATTTTAATCATGATCATTTCAATCAATCTTAAATCTTAAATTGGCCACAAACACACACACACACACATATACAAACACATACACGTACGCACATACAAGATTATTACCTTCACTCAGTATCTATCTCTGCAGTTTCATTAGAAATTTAATACAGCCAAATTCTTTTTTCAGCTTCAAAAAATCAAAGTTCAATGACCTTTACCTAGATAGCTTATATTTCCTAATGTGTAAAATACTTGTTTTTTCTTATTCTTGAAAACAAAAAATCAATGTTCAATGACCTTTACATAGATTGTTTATTTTTCCTAATGTAAACAAACCTTAAACGTAAATTGACCAAAAAAAACGCACACACACACACACACAAATCATTACCTATACTCAGCATCTATCTCTGTAGTGTTTTATTAGAAAACTCAATACAGCCAAATTCTTACTTCTGCTTAATGAAAATAAAAGAAAATCAAAGTTCAAGAACCTTAACACCTGCATTCATCTTACATTTTCAACCCTCGTCATGAAAAAATCAAAATATAGTGATGTTTACCTTGATTATTTTTTTTCCCTATGAAAAAAATCAAAATTAAGTGACCTTTACCTAGATTGCTTATTTTTTCTAATGTGTAAAATACTTGTATTTTCTTAGCTATCTCTAACTACTCTTGTTAACTTGTTTTACTTTTTTTAACATCAGTGTGTCTCAACACACCTACTGTGTTTGGCTTCTCTATTCCTTCGATATACTTGTGATCACATTGTCGCATTTATTAATATGTCAACCCAGGTCGTCTAGCACTTCACATTTAAGCAATTAGTTGGAAGAATTTATTACACTTTTGAAAAAAAAAATACAATCCTTATTGTATAGAAATTTTTAGTTTTTTTAATTTTTGAAAACAAAATTTTTCCTATACTTTTTCTTTCATATTGCTTCTGCTTATTGAAAACCAAAATTCAATAACCTTAACACCTGCATTCATTTCACATTTCCAACCCTCATCATTCTTCAATGACCTACGTGATAAAACTTTTTAAACACATTTATTAATTATTCAATACAGATTTTCTACTCCCAAATATTATTCTTATTAAACAGAAATCAACACATTTTTTTTTCTCACCAAATCCCTATACCAAGATCAGTACATACCACAATACTATTTCATCCACGCACAAAAAAATACAATTGAAAACAAGAAAACCTTTATTAATTATTCAATACAGATTTTCTACTCCCAAATATTACTATTTACACTTTTTTAATTATTCAAATCAAGATCATTTCAAACAAACCTTAAACAGAAATTAACATATTTTCTTTTCATCACCAAATCCCTATACACAATATCAGTACAAACCATCATACTATTCTATTCACTTACACAAGATCAATGCACACCTGCATTTTTAATTATTCAAATCACGATCATTTGAATAAAATTTTAAACAGAAATTAACATGTTTTCTTTTTTTTTCACCAAATCCTTATACACAAGATCAATGCACACCTGCATTTCACAACTACAGATCCATAGATGCCATTGGCACCGCATGAAAGTGGATTGCGGGTACACCCGACAGACATGATTTCGAAATTCTGACACAAAAAATGACAAACCTACTGGAGAACAATAATAGACAAATGATAGTAAACGAGCTGACTGTCAATAGAATCCAAGAGATATCCAACATTACTAATGAAATATTGAAGGTTAGAAAAGAAGATTGAAATACCGAACTAACAATTAGCTTAGAACACAAATTTAACATAATTGATAAAGAATTGCAGAATGTTGAATACGCCATACAATGGTCAAAAGTTAATATTGTAAATTCGTTTATTTTATCTAAAACAAAAATTGAAGCCTTAAATAACGTGTTAATAAATTATAAAATTCCAATATTTAACGTTGATGAATTACTTACTTTCGGAAATGTAAAAATTGTAACCAAGAACAAAGAAATTTTATATATATTAAGCATTCCAATCAGTAATATTAGTACTTGTGAAACATATTTAACAAAACCTATAAAGTTTGGGAATTTAATAGATAAAATTGAATTTGACAAAGTATTAAATTGTAATAACGATTTGTTTGCCATCAAAGGAATATGTAAAAGTTATAATGATACAACAATATGTAATAAAAACCATATAGTAGAACTAAGAGATGATTATTGTATCACTAGTTTATTTAAGAACAGAATAGGCAACTGCACCCAAGTAAATAATGATCACGTTCTTACTATAGAAGAAATCGGAAGCGATCTTATATTACTAAATCAATACAACGGCAAGGTCACAGCAAATGACGAGAAAATACAATTAAATGGAACTTATTTGATAAAATACTTTAATACAACTACAAAAATAGATGAATAAGAATATTTTTCACCCGAAATAAATGGCAGTAAACCCCTCCCAGCCTTCCTACAACCAAATGCAATTAGTGGCAGGATAGAGGAAGTACTTTCCTTATAAAGGCTTCAGAAAATAAACATAAAAAATATCAAACGAATGGAACTTCTAGAAACCAAAAGCAATACAATAACAGCAATCTTGGCAGTTATTTTTCTTGCGGCTGTTGGAACCAGTACAAGTATTAAAATTTGGAGAAGATGCTATCACCAAGAAAAAGAAACAGAAGAAATAGAAGCAATAACAGAAATAACAGAAACATCTAATACAGAACAAAAAATTGATAAAAAAAACAAGAATTTACAATCTTTACATAGTTTGAACAATCGGGACGATTGTACTTAAGGAGGAAGGTGTTAACACAAAATATGTTTAAACACAAACATTTATTAAATATTTGTTCGTTGCCACCAAATGTGCTGACATTAATATAGTGGCGTGATCATTAAAATCTAAAGCTATGAGTTAGGATAGATTGTAAGAAATAAATTACTGTTGATTTTACTTTCAAATAAAGAAGTTGAGCTCTCTCTTAAAAATAGACACTCAACATAAAAAATATATTTTTAAAAAAATACAATTTACGTGTATTTAATTTGTATATGCAAAGTTCAACTTCTCATGTTTAGTCAAATAAAATGTCATTACAATCACCAATTTGCCTCGGAGAATATTCAACTTCATGGCATGTAATTCTTCATCTTGTCTAATTTTTTTGTTTAAGTTGCTTTACTTTAAGGGAGTAGAGTTCTTGCTCGTTAGCCTTTTGTAATTTGGGCATCGATTCAACGTGTTCTAATTCAGCGTTAAGTTTTTTTATTTTCTTTTTATTTAACCCCTCAGATTGCTCCGTTTCTGTAGTAATTTGACGTTGGCTCTCCAAAATAATTCTGTTTTTCGATGGTGTTGTAGGAGGTTTTCTAAGGCGTTGGAGTTAAGAAAGTGGAGTCTGCTTTTTGATTTTATTTTCTAAACGCCTAAGGGGAGTAACAAAGGCACAATTATTTTATCCAATTCAACGAAACTGTCAGGCCTAAGTCCTGTAAGGACTGCAAAATTGATTTCACTATTGGATGGACTATCATCCGTCTCATATCTCAAATATTCAGCGTTCATTGTTCGGCTCTTAGCGCACTTAAGGTCATCAACGCAGTTGCTGTCTATTAAAGTATCATCTTCCTGCAACTCATTGATAATCATGCTTTGGACTAAAATGTCCTCTGCTTTAATTTCTGGAATTACTATGGAATTTCCCGTCGCGAAAGAACCACGTTTCATACTCGGCATTGCTTTTCTAGTGCTTATCTTCATTCGGACCCATTACGCTTTAAGTTATGGAATCTTCCGTTTGTAGCCTGCAGTAGCCATAGTTTCACTAATGCTTTTTCAAGCATAATACCCTTTTAAGTTTCAGCGTTCTGTCTATAACTGTTCATAAGTTTGGTCACATACACAAAACTACATTAACTATTGGAACACCCTTTAACTTCCAAATCTTAATTTTATACTTGTTGTTATAGGGGATTTAGCAATACAGGTTCGTTGTAACTTTCAAATTTAATGAACTCTTGGCGCACCCTTTAATTTATAATTTGTAATATTATACTTGTTACTATAACGGCCATAGCAATCGACATTCTGTCCAATTTTCAAACGTATGCCTATAACGGTTCAAAAGACAGGCCCATATAAGTAAATTTACATCAATTATGGGGCCACCCTTTAACTTTTAAATTTTTTTTTGTATAATTTTTTTTTGGGAGCTATAGTAATACGCAGTCATTTTAAATTTCACAGGAGTTCTCTTTACAGTGCACAATACACTTTAAAAATATGAATGTTGAATGGGGACACCCTTTAGTTTTTAAGATTATGAGCTGTTTTAAAATGGGACCAATCTGTAAGCATAATCTATCATATTACCAAAAATTTTCAATATCGGATCAGTAATGACTGAGTTCTGGAGGCACAAATATAAATAATTCTTTCGAAAAAAAACCGTCTTCAAAGCAGATTTCATCTGTCTGCCTATAACAGCTCAAGTGTACAGCCACATAAATAAGTAGCATTAACTATTGGGACACACTTAAATCTCCAAACTTTATACTTTTTCAACTGTTCAATAGTTTGGCAATATACATCAAATTTCAGCAACTATAGGGTCACTCTTTAATTTCCAAATTCAATTTATATACTTGCTGTTGTAGTAGATTAAGCAATCAGGTTCTGTATAAATTTCAACCGTCTGTCTGTAACGGTTCAACGGTTTGCCCATATACATCAGGTTATATCAACTATTTAATTTATAATATAACATTTTTATATTTCTTATTATACCACATAAAGTAGTGGACATTCTGTCTAAAATAAGGGTGTTTGTATTCAACGGTTCAAAAAATACGGCCAAATAGAACAAATAACACCCTTTAATTTCTAAATTCAAATTATAAGCTTCTTGTTATAGCGGACTTAGCGAAACATATCCCTTGTAAATTTCAGTTGTCTGTCTGTAACGGTTTAAAAGTCCGGCCACATACACCATGTTATATCAACTATTGGGACACCCGTTTATTTACAAATCCAAATTTTATACTAGTTTTTATGGCGGACTTACCAATACAGGTTCGTTGTAAATTCCAAGCGTCTGTCTATATCTGTTAAAAAGTATGGCAATATACATCCAATTAAATGAACTATTGGCGCACCCTTTAATTTAACATTTTTAATATTAATACTTGTTACTATAACGGCCATAGCAATCGATATTCTGTTCAATTTGCAAGCGTTTGTCTATAACGGTTCAAAAGATAGGACGATATAAGTAAATTTACATTAATTATGGTCGTACTCTTTAATTTTTAGATTTATTTTTGTACAATTTTTTGTTTTTGGCAGCCATAGTAATGAGCAGTCATTTTAAATTTTCCAGAATCGTCCTTTACAGTTCATAATACACGTAAAAAATATGTATGTTGTATGGGGACACCTTTTAATTTTTAAGATTATGAACTGTTTTTAAAACGGGTAAGCATAATCTATCATATTACCAAAAATTTTCAAAATCGGATCAGAAATGACTGAGTCTTGGAGGCACAAATATAAAAATAAGCAACATTCAGCCGAATTGTATAACCTCCTTCTTTTTTTGAAGTCGGTTAAAAAAAACAACATTTAGCCGAATTGTATAACATCCTTCATTTTTGAAGTCGGTTAAAAAAAAGCAATATTCAGCCGAATTGTATAACCTCCTTCTTTTTTTTGAAGTCGGTTAAAAAGCAAATATTGTGGATACGGCATATTTGTATATTATTTTACATAAAAATGACATCGGTTCTCAATGGGTTAAACATTTTTATTACGAATTATCAGGAATTACGATTTATTAAGGTACGAGCAAGGCAAATTGAATACTAGGTAAAACTAATAACGCAGGTGATTGAATTCGCTGTACACATTTCTCCGAGATAATGTCAAAATTTGTTTACATTTTGTTGACGCGCCATTTAAATAATATAAAAAAAATTTTCAATTTTAAAATAGGAAAATAATTTTGAATACTAAATTTTTTAATAAAACAGTTAATGTGCGAAAAAAACGTTGTGTGAAAAGTAAGAAGAATGTGTGTGCCCAAGAATTGCAGATATATATAAAATTAAAGAAAAAAAAACATTTATTAAAAAAGAAAATGAGTCTTTGAGAAACATTTTTTTTAATTTATTTATTTTTTAAACAAATTATGTACGTGAAAAAAATATTTGAATAATTTATTGTGCGGCTAGGAAAAAAGGGCAATGCTGATGATAGTAAACAACTTTCCTGCATATTTTTCCATTATTTGGAGTCTATAGCGTGAAAATTATTATTTTTAAAATACGAAAACTTTTTATTAAATTTCTTTTTCTTCTCTGTTTTTTATATTTTTCCTTATTTTTTGTTGACAGGTAGAAGTAAATTTACACTAACAAAATACAGGCGTTTTTTGTTTTTGTTCTCATGCGATTACCTAGTATTCAAATCGCCTTGGGTACGAGTTATCAGCATTTGACTGTACTTAGTTTCCTTATTGGCAGCTTGCATATTTATTTCAGTATTATTTGACAGTTTAAAACAGAAGTAATATACTATTAACATAGTTTAATAAATAGTAAGAAATATAAGTTTACCATCTAAGAAATATAAGAAATAGCCGAATCAACATTTGAAGTGTTTTTGTCAAACTATAAAAGTCGACGGCAGTGTTTTTGATGGAAATATAGTTTGCGAAAAATGCAATAATATTTTAAAATACAAGGGAAAACAGACGTCTAATTTAATCCGTCACAAGTGTTATGTTGTACAAAACTGCAATTTAGGGGTTGTACAAGACTGTCGCCAATTTTTAGTTGTGGAAGGTGAAGGCTTTATAAAAGTAATGCAATCTGTACTTGATATTGGCACAAAATATGGAAGTAAATTAGACATTTCCGATATGGTAGCTGATCCAACAATAATATCACGGTGAATGTGCGTAATCGCAGAGAAACAAGATTGAAATTAACTGCCATGCCAAACGCACAGCAATCTGATGCAATGCTTTTGCGCTAAATAAGAGCGTTAACTTTGTGACTTTTATAAAACCCGCCGTATAAGAATAAAGAAAAGACAAAACCGCTGGATTACCTTGAAAATTACTAAATCGCCATTACTTTTCAACCATAACAAAACAAACCAACAAGCAGCCTTCCTAACGAGCTGTCAAAGTTGGATTTTCCAATTGCTAAGCGTTGACTTCGTGCTATTTAGGGATGCTTCGTACAGAAATTTTGACAGATATCTTGCGCTTTATGTGCTAATTTTGGGATGGCAGTAAAAGAAGAATGGAGAATGGCAATTGAACTGAAAACGACGTCTATAACATGTGATCTCTGGACTGACAATTTTTTGAATATAAACTCTTTATGTGCCACGTTTCACTTCATTAAGGATCTTAAGTTAAAAGTTTTGGGCGTCAAATCAATGGACGTCCAACGATGTGCTGCAAATAATGTGCTTTTAAAACTAAATTCTATTTTGCACGACTTATAAGTAGAAGACATAAGAAATATTAATTTTTTTACACCAAAATAGAATTAATTGCGCAAACCACTTGCTAAATAATGTTTTAGATTCAGCTTGTGTTGCTAACACACAAGATTTACAGCCACGTTTTGAAGCCTGCAAAAAGTTAGTTAAATATTTTAAGAAAACATCTTTGCAGCACACGTTTCCAACTTTGTATCATACACGCAGAAAAAAACATGGTTGTGATATGGTCACAACAACCATATTAAGTTCTTTGTAACAATGTATGGTTGCGGAGAACCAATTATAGTTGTTTTCACCAAAACTTTAGTCGCGATAAACATTTTTTGATAACTTTTAACGATTATATGGTTACTGTGCACAAAAAATGCAACATGGTTGGTTTTAATTTAAAAAAATTTGAACCACAACCAAAGTTTTATAAATTTTTGAAAATAATATAAAATATTTAACCATAATATATTATTATTAATCAAAATATTTTGTTCTAGTACTTGACAGTTTAGTAATTTTTCTTGTAGCTAAAATTAGAAATTGTTTTTTATTTTTAAAGAAAGTGAAAAAACTAAAAATGTATGTACAAAATAAATAATTAAAAATAATGTGTAAAATATGAAAACAAATAAAAAGGGAACCAAAGCATTCAAAAAAAGGTGAAGTAAATTTGTATGTATTGTGAGCATATAAATCTTTATTTTTCTATTTGAAGCACAATATTGAAATCATTTATTCGGGCTTATAAACTATATTTTTATATAACTGATTTTTGTAGCCTATGATCTAAGCGTTATTTTAAGCAAAAAATTGATTTCTTTATGAATATATGTTTTAAATAAATCGTTACTTAATAAAACAATACTGAGGTTTTTATATTGGAAAATTTTTTACTTACGAGACTATATTATAATTCAATTACATGACATTTTCAGCCATATTATTATATTTTAATTTTACCATTTAATGTTTATATCTGAACATAATAATGGTTATACTTTAGACATCAATATGGTTGCGCATGTAACAATACTATGTTTTGTTAGCAACCATAGTATGTTGCTCTTAGATTATGGTTACCTCAACCATATATTTTCTTTGCGTGTACGGTGAAACTAGTTGCAAACAATTACTTAAAAATTCAAGAAGTACTTTTTTAAACAATGAAACCCAAAAACATTTCTGACATAAATTTAACGCTTCTAAATGCAATGGTGGAAAGTTTAGAAATAGTAGATATTGTCAATAGAAAACTACAATGAGTTAATTACGTAACAGCTAATTACGTCTACTTAACAATTGGTGCTATTTATAAGAAAAAAACATCAGACATTGAAGTAATAAAAGCCTTGAAAAGATAGATTTTAAAAGAAATGAAAAAGAAGTACGTTCCCAATTTAAGTATTTTACACTACCCCAGCAAAAAATTAGACATTACTTTAAAAAGTACTTGCCATATAACGAGTTACTTTTGTGGTTGCCATATTTTGTTACTCGTTTACAAAACACATTACATTAGCTTCCAAAAAAGGAAGTAGTAATGGAACTAGTTCTTTATGTTAAAACCGACAACCGTACTAATGGTTCTTATTATTTCCTACAATAATTACTGTAATCGATTCTCAGTAATTGATTATAAAAGTCTCATGCCTTTTTAAAATCATTAAGTTGGCAATCTAGTTGGGAAGTACTTCTGCCTTATTCCACACTCGGTTACCTTTTCAAAAATTTTTTGCTGGGACAAGGCTTTTTTACTGTATCCCCCAACCAATTCTTGCTAACATAAAAGCAAGTTAAGTGTAGTAAAAGAGTTTTGTTTTTCCCAAATTATGAAGTCTGTTTCATCTTCTCCAATTCCAACTAATTCTCCAACATTTGAAGGACTACCACAAGATTTACAATGTTACAATTTCAATCAAACAATTAGACCAGCCGCTTCGGAAAGTATGTCAGTAATTTGTTATAATCTTTTAAAAATGAACATTGATGTGAATTTTAATGTTTTGCTATGGTGGCAAACTCATAGTTGCGAATAACGCCATTTACACAAATTTGCACAACAAATTCTAAGTATTCCTGCAAGAAGTGCGGCTTCCGAGCGCGCATTTTCCGCCGCAGGTATCATCTTAACTGAGAAGCGTAACAGCGTTGGTCCGAAAACTGTAAATAATTTACTTTTTCTAAATTCAGTTTATAAATATGACTAATAGATAATTTTATTTACAACAACCCAACAAAATATTAGACATTACCTTTAAAAGTACTTACCACATAATGACTTACTTTTGTGATTGCCATATTTTGTTACTCGCTTACAAAACACATTACGTTAGTTCACAAAAAAGGAAGTAGTAATGAAACTAGTTCTTTATGTTAAATGAGAATACCTTAAAATACGTACTAATGGTTCTCATTAATTCCTACAATAATTAATGTAATCGATTCTCAGTAATTGATTATAAAAGTCTCATGCCTTGTGAAAATCGATAACTTAGCAATTTAGTTGGAAAGTACTTGCGCCAAAAATGCTTAATTTCACACTCGATTACCTTTTCAAAAATTTTTTGCTGGAATGTACGTACTTAAAACATAAATTAGAATTAAGCTTTCTTTTGTAATAGGTATGTATATATGTATTCATTTATTTAATTATATTCCCGAGTGTTATTTATTCATTAATTTTTATTATTATTTTTTCTTTACTTCCATTTCTTATATTCTTTCGAAATACCTATGTACATACAAGCCACTTTTGAAACATTGTTCATATTTTCGAAAGGCATTTACTTTTCCCTTTTCCCCAAAAAATAACAATTTATTATGTATGTACAAATTTTTATTTGTTGTTTTTTATATATATTTAAAACATATTTATGTACATCCAAAAATGAAAACAAAGTTAAGTAAAAAAAATCTGTGATTTTTCTGTTTCTTTTAAACGGCTCGCTCTCCTTACTGCTTTAAAACGTTCAAGTCTCGGCTCATTCCAATGCTTTATTTAAAATTACTACAGCTTCTCCAGGGTTTATTGTGTTTTTTGGCTTCTCCACAGAAGCGTCTTCATAGGACAACTCATCCTCTAATTTACTCTCGTTAGGCTCTTTAGTGTCCTCGTTCCATTCTTGAATGTCCAAAGCCTATACTTTGTTTTAATTACACATTTTCCAAAATTTAAACCGCAGGTATCAAGGGATTTAAAACATTAGCTGCACTTTTTTCTAAGTCAACCAAATTCATCATCAGGTTGTTTCTAAAAACACTTAAAGGCATTTCATCTTTAGGATCATCTAGATTTAGCACTATATTCAAAATGTTATTTAATACATTGCCATCCACTCTGCTCCTTCCTTAAGTGTGGCCTGCTTCACAGAATCCAAAAAAGATCCCCATTTTGCAGCAACTGAAGCTACCAGACTATTTCTATAATAAAGTTTTGTAATCCTGATGGCGTTTTGATCCATAGGTTGTATGGAAGGGGGGTAACATTTGGTGGCATAAACATCGCAAACATAGAGCCATCCTCAATTTTAAGTTCATCCGTAGATTAATGAGATGGAGTGTTGACTATTAGGAGAAAAGCTTTCAGCAGCACCCTTTTTTTTGTTAAAAAATTTTTAACCTAAATTGTGCAATTCCTTAAAATGGCCCCCGTCATCTAAGCTGATTTTAAATGTATATAATGAACATGGCAATTGAAATTCTCAAAACAGCGAGTCTTTTTAGCCTTTCCAACTACAAGCAGTTTAAGTTGGTGAATTCCTGCGGCGTTTTTGAAAAAAAAAAAGTTACCGCTGCTTCTCAGTTTTTGCACCACGTATGTCTTTTGTGACAGCAATTTCCAAAACAATCCGGATTTGTCAGCGTTATAAAGCTGGTCAGTGACCAATCCTAACTCTTCCATTTTACTTTTTAGCTTCATTTTGAAAGGATCCACCAAGTGGGGCTGTGAAGAAAGTTTTTTTTCCCGATATTTGAAGCAAAGGAACGCCGTATAACTTTTTGAAGTTTTGAAGCTAGCCATCGCTGGCATTGTACTTCAAAACATTTTCTTTAATATTAATATGAAGATCTTTGCCCTTTTCTTAAAGTATATTCCATTTTTTGGTACGTGGAAGGCAGCACAGTCTTTTGTTTTCCAGGTCCATTGTTGACACATTTAATAATAGAGTTTCTGTTTATTTTTTTATTCCACATATTGTAGATTTTTTCACCTTTTTTCGCTACACTAGTATCACTTGCTCTTTTTTGCAAATGCTTTAAAACTTCCGACTTTTCTTTCAAAGTTAAAAACTTAGGTTTTTTTATATGCATATTCTAAAAGTCTAAAAATTTATGTACATACATACATAAAAAAATTAATGCAGCTGAATGTAAGCGCGAGCTAAAAATGTATGTAAGAACTTTTGACTTACAGCTTAAAAGACTATTCAAAAGCAAACAGGGAAATCCCAAAATTATTATGCAATTGTACCAGAATTTATTACCAACCCTGTTTGCAAAGATTTCATCACTGTTTAGATAAAAGTCCGTTAAGATATTCAAAAATAAGTTGTTCATATTTTAAAGCTTTTACACTAACACCATATTTTAGAGTAATCAATGGAAGAAGAATGTTCATATTTTGGGGTGTTTATATTATCATGAGTGTACTGTATGTGTAAATATATAAATATTAATCAGGTGTGTGATGAATTCCGATCGACTTCAAAAGTAAATCGAGTATCCAAATCGATAAGAGTGTGATGAATTTCGATCGATTTCATTTTCCATTTTTGCTTTAATTCCATGTTGTTTTAACAAAAAATTGCAAGATTGCCTTCAAACGCAACTTTGACTTAAATGACATACTACGAAGTGAACAGGTAAACATTGTGCAGCAAAAAAAATTGAAAAAAAGCCTATAGAATGAGTTTTATTGGATTTGCCGGAAAGCATATGAGATAATTTTTATCATAAGATGGCATTTTTATTTAATTTGTTTTTAGGTTTATACAATGTTTTCGGCTCAAGAAAGAAGAATTTATGATTGTCCTTAAAAAGATCGATAATGTCTGGGAAGATATGTACGTCGATTCCAATTGTATTGCAATTGTCAGCTTCACTACGATTTTTAGCTAAAGGAAGTTTTAAATGATTTGTTGGAAACGATATCAATATAACAATGCATCCTACATCAGTATCAAAATCATTGAAAAAAATGTAAAACTGCCTGGAAAGAAAAATTTGCCCAGTATTCATTAATTCCAGCAAAAAAAATTTAAGAAAATCTAAACAATTTCTTTTTGAAAAATATGGTTTACTTGGCGTTATAGGAATTAGTGTACCGTCTATACACCCAGTCAGCCAGAAATATTGTAGAGAGGACAATTAGGTTTCTGAAAAGTCGGTTTGGGTGTTTATATATTGGGTGTTTGTACATTTGTTTTTGCTTTGTTTCAATCAATGTACAAGACGAAATACAGAAAGAACAGTAAAGAAATACGTTGGTTTGTGTGTAAATTTCGTCTAACCAAATTAATGTTGATATGAGTATTCTCGTATTCTTATTTACAAAGTTAGTTGGTTAAATAGATGATGTTTATAAAAATACACAACTAAGGTAGATAGATGCGAAGAATGCTGATGAAGGTCGTAGCGGTCCAGAAAATGCAGCATTTCATTCTGCTAGCGTCTAATTTTTCTTGTTTTCTTTGGAAAACGTCCGCATACATTTGTAAAATAAATTTTCTTTCTAAAAAAGATTTTTAGAAAGTAAAAAATAAATGAAGTTAAGCCAAATAATTTCTATTCATTTATAACATTCACAGTTCAAATAATAATTCAATAAAAATTAAATTACTAAAAAGTTTTAAAGAAAAAAATATGAGTTAAATGGAGAAGCTTAACAACGGTAAATATAAAATATAACAGTATAGTTTATCTCTTACTAGTGTGCGTAAATAAGTGGCTGTTAACCACTAATTAGATTATATAATGAATTAATTGAAAAATAAATTGTTAAAAAATGCATGTTTCTTACTATAAATGGGAGCAATTAATTAGATGGACTAACTCGTTGACAATTTCATAAATGCTTATGATGTTGTTAATATTTTTACTATTTTCACAAGCGGTAATTTTATGAAAAAGTTTTATCGATAATTAGTTAAATGGCTTTAAAACAAAGCATCATCTAACGTTGCTTCTTTTCTTTGTATACTAAGTAAACGCCATAAAGCATATTAAAGCAATATTTTAAAGTGACACTTTTATCACAAAACTCTGGTGAAATATGTACGTTTTAACATTAGGCACTATAAGAATATATTTTGTTTTCGAGTAAGTAATAAGTTTTGCAAGCTGGGGTTTGAGTTAAATTTAGATATATGACATCAAGTTTTATTCCTATCTCATTTAAATTTAATAAATTATTAAAATTTTCGAATGCATATATCAACGAAAGGGTTAAGGTTTATTTTTTATGCATAAAAACAATTATTTTTTTCCAGTTGTAATTCCATTTCATTTCCATTATTAAAACAATTATAATTAAAATAAAATTATAAGCATGATATCGTAGTTATTTTTTTCCTACTTCATTATTTGCCAATGCAATTTTAATGGTAATAAAAATTTATTTTTATTTTTGCTAAAAATATTTAAATATTCATACTTCATTTTAAAATTTTAAAAATAATTTGATTCAAAAGGTTTAAACTTAACATAAAAATAATTTTTAATTGATTTCAAATTATCAGGCTTTTCGTCTCTCTAAATATAGAAACATGAATACATATATTTATTTAGTTATTGTATCCTTAGAACTGTTGTAATTGTTGGTAAAAGTTGTTAAAAAAAACATAATAGTAATTTTAATACAATTATACGCATTAGATTCATAAGTTTTTGTTAAAGAATTCAGTTTTGTATATTCAACTTCAATAAAACACAATAAAACAATTAAAAATATTGATCATGTTTAGAAACAATAATTTTATTTTTTAATTTTAATAAACCAATGCATATATACGTATGAATGGATATTAATTCGCTGCACACAATAAGTACTTATGGTACAACCATCAATATCTGTTTATACCCGTTTGTGCAAAACATAGGGGAACAGATATGTTACTCTCAATCTCTCTTTACTCATTCGCATCCATCCAAAGAGAAAAAGTAACAATATCAACGTATATCAGAAACACAAAAGTACTCATCTATAAGCACTCATAAGAGTAGACACACAAAAACTGATATAAACAGATGTATCTGTGCACGTCTTTAATTAGAAATGACTGAGTTCTGGAGGCACAAATATAAAAAAAGCAAAATTCAGCCGAATTGTATAACCTCCTTCTTCTTTTGAAGTCGGTTAAAAAGCAAAATGTTGCTGCCTGAATAGCAATCATGCAGATTTCTGAATACTAGGCATATTATCAAACTCGTTCTGTATTCTACTTTTGATTAGAGTGCATTTGCCATGGCTGATATCGTCGCTTTTATGCGACAACAAACTAATTAAACGGCCTACAACAAATTGGTGTTAAGTATAATCAGGAAAGTAAGCGATAGAGTCACTTCTTACGTCATAAGTTATGTTATGGATATTTTCTCTCTCGAATCATTTAAGTCTTATATTGTAACAATACATACCTTAAAAGCTTGATGCATAGCAACATCTGTAATCCAGTAATTTCCATGACCATCTATTGTCATACCGTGGGGCATGTAAAAAAAGTTATAACCCCATCCAGATTTTATTAAACCGCTTTCGGGATCTAATACGAATATTGTGTTTTCCTGAATAGGTCCATATTCAATCATGTAATAAATGTTGCTTTCATTAAAAGTGCTTTTAAAAGAAAAAGATTATAAAATAGTTAAGTAAAAGGCTTTAAATAGATACAGGTACATAGATATTAAAATCAACTTATTTTTGTGTCAGCTATACGGTGCATGTTACCATGCTTTGTGAACTATTTCTCATTCCTATCAAGAGTATCAAATTCTTACGTACATCAGTTTGCAATTTTGATGTACTCAACTTTACTAAATCTCAGATGCTTTTACATTGATTTTCAAGGAAACTAATGGGCAAACAATTTATCTTTAAAAATTTGAAATGCAACTATGGTCTAGTGTCATTGTTTTTTTTTAATTTTGAACGATGAAGTCAAAGAAACCACAAGAAGGGCAAAAAGTGCCTTTGAAATCGCTTCCAAGTTATTGTTAGTATGGCATTTGAAGTAAAAAGGTATGTGTGACCTATTTTTTTGAGGAAACCAATGAAAGCATTAAAACCGAAATCGATGGCCGTTACATGCAAACCAATCCAAAATTGGTAAAATGATATGTTCATTGTGTTTTTCAATTGGGAAGGTATTTAACTACTACATATGTATAATTTGTATTATTAATATCGTCAATTATACCGCAAATAAGCTTCCCGCAGAAGCAATCCTATTTTTCTCATATCTAACAAAATCTATAACAAAATCGCATTACTTTTGCGCCACATAGTGTAAAAGCTACGAGCTTACCCCTTTTCTAGTATAGGTATAGTATAGATATATATGAGTAGCGTAATAAGCTTATTCCCATAAAACTATTATAAAGTTTCCTTTTTCTTTAATGTGAAAATGCTAATCTTGTAAAATGCTTTGATATTTTGATTCATAAAATAAATATTTTGTAATTGTTTCCCAGACGTAATAAGATACCTTGGTGCTGTTGCAGCATGATGAATTTTGCAATGTGCTTACTTTGTAAATTCTTGATAATTATTTTGTACTTAGCTTAAGATGTTTGAAAATAAATAAATTTAGAGCTAAACAGACAGCAAAATTATGAAAAATTAAAGAACCACTTATTTAATAAGATAATCAAATAAAACAAAAAACAACTATAATAAATAAAGTAGTGCATTTCAACTACATAAAGAAAATCTGAAAATAAAACTAGTATATAAACAAAAAAAAGTGTAAAAGTGCATTATATAAAATAAATTCCATATGACCGAAGTGGAAGATTTAACAGAGAAAATTAAAAACTTCAGATTGAACAAAGAAGAAAAAAAAAATGGAAGCAGCAAAGGACAGAAGAGATCTATTTCTACAAAATATTAAACTGTTACAGCCATTTGATGGTGACAGCAACTATCTGGCGCTTTTTGTGAACCATGTGTCAGCAGTCCTCCCAACTGATTCATCTACCTCATTCGAAGAACGACGGTTCTATTTCAGCTGTATAGTAACAACAATGGTCCCCTGCTTTGGACATTGTGAGACGGAACAGCCATCAGATTGGACTTCTTTGAAGCGGCTACTTATAAGGGAGTTTGGTGAGCAAACGCCTGTAACTAGGCTTATATTAGAAATAAATAATATTAGATTTAGGCAAAATGTAAAAGAGTTTTGCAATAGATTAAACAGTGAAGTATGTCGAATTAAAGATGCCAATAAATTAAAGACAGAAGATATTACTACTAGAAACTTTTTGAATACAGAATTAAATCAAGCATGCTTAAAAAAATTAAAAAAGAGCTACCATATCACTTAACAGCACTAATTAATGCAAATTTAGCTACTGATCTAAAAACAGCAATCAAGATTTTAGCGGAGAACGGTGAATTAGAATCCTCATCTCAAAGGCCATATGTTAAAAAAAATATTATGATAATGTCAATACTTTTCACCCAAATATATATCCTCCATTTGATTTAAATTGTCGACAAATAGGGCAGTTTAAAGCAAATCCTCATAATAGAAAATTTTAAGAAAACAACAATCCTTCAGGAAATTATAGACAAACTTTTACCCCAAAACAAAATACTAATATCCACAATTCAAACAATCAACTAATCAATCATCCGCAGAATAATTTAACTCATCTCAAAATATTTCAAATATTTCCTCAGTCAAGAATTAGGCGTTATGGAGCTCCGGTACCTATGGAAGTTGAACCCGAAAATTTTCATGCAAGGGCCTCGGGATATTACCAAAAATAAAATTTAAAATAGATTATGTATTTTATAAGTTTTTGATATACACAGGATCTTCTGTAAGTTTAATTAGACCTGGAATGTTAAAAAATCATATCAGAATAGTTAACAATAACAATAACTACTGTTCCGGGAAAAATAATATTAAATACTAAACAAGATATATTTGATGAGAAATTTGAAAAAAATTAGAATAATTTGTTCACGAATTTTCGAACAATTATGATGGGTTATGACAATTTACAGAAATTAAATGCAGTAATTGATTTAGGAAAGCAAACTATAAAGATAAACAAAACTATTTATGATATTTTTGACAAGGACGTGGACGAGTACAAAAATTTAGTAAGAAATTTTGGTATAAATAATTTAGAAGAGGAACCAATCGACAACAAATTTAGAACCGATCATTTGAATAAGGAAGAAAAAACCCAATTGGAAGTACTTTTGAACAAATACAAATCGCTTTTCCATTCGGACAATAAAAAGTTAACGTTGCGATTAATGAACTCTGTTCTTGGCGATTTGGTGGGAACTCCTTGTCTAGTGTATTTGGATGACATTATTGTCTTTGGTACCTCATTGCAGAAACACATGATTTCGCTTGATAGGGTGTTTAAACGCTTAAGAGAGGCGAATTTAAAGCTACAAACACACAAATGCGAATTCATGAGACCTCAAGCAGAATTTTTGGGACACATTATTACTCCGGATGGCATAAAACCGAACCCAAAAAAAGTTGAAGCGCTTTGCAATTTTCCAATTCCAAAAAATGAAAAGCAAATTAGGTAAATTTTGGCGCTCGCGGGATTTTACCTCAAATTTATTAGGGACTTTGCTAAGATTTGTAAACCCTTAACCATATGTTTGAAGAAAGGGCACATAGTCGATTGCCGCAACAGCGAATATGTTAAGGCTTTCGAAACAATAAAGCTTCTTATAACAAGTCATCCTATTTTGAAAAGTCCAGATTTTTCGAAGGCTTTTACCCTTACCACTGATGCTTCTAATGTGGCTTTGGGAGCAGTTCTTAGCCAGGGGAACCATCCCATCTGATTTGCAAGCAGAACCCTCAACGAACATGAGACAAACTATTCTGCTACAGAGAAAGAACTCTTGGCAATTGTGTGGGCAACGACGTATTTTCAGCCATATCTGTATGAAAGGAAATTTGTAATCAACAGTGACCACAAACCTTTGCAAGGGCTACATAATTTGAAGGAACCTAACTCCAAATTACAACGGTGGAAGATAAGACTAAATGAGTATGATTTTGATGTGAAATACATTCCCGGGAAAGAAAATCATGTGGCCGATGCACTATCACGAATGAATAATAACGAATGCCATATAAACAGTATAGCTTCAGACCAAGCAACAATACACTCTGCAGACGAGGACGATTCAAGTTATATATTTATTTCGGAGAGACCGTTAAATGTTTTCCGAAGACAGTTTTTATTTAGGAGAGCATCCGAGCAAAGAGAAACCCTAAAAATAATGTTTGGAAAAATTAGAACTATTGTAAACTACGTGGATATGACGCATGGCTTTGCAAAAGACTTTATTTTAAACAAATTAGATGGTATTACAGCTGGAATATATTTTAAAAATGATAAGGATTTTATTATATTTCAGTCTGTCTATGCAAATATTGTAAGACAAACAAAGAAAAATCGTATCTTAAGAGCTACAAAATTGCTAGAAGATATAACATCTTATGAAACTTCAAAGAAATTATTTTAACAATACATTTAAAAGGTTTACACCAAGGAATAGAAAAAATACAAGCAGAATTTAAATCAAAATACTACTATCCTAATTATGTTACGGAAATATCAAATATAATAAATGATTGCAACTTATGTAATGAATGTAAATTCGATCATAGAATTACAAAAATGCCTTTCAAAGTTCCACCTCCTACATATTATATCAGAGATAAATATATTATTGATATTTGGAGGTGGGACAACTCTTCATATCTAACCTGCATAGATATTTTCTCTAAATATGCTATGGTAGAAAATCTAAAGCACACTAATTGGATTGAAACAAAAAGAGCATTATTGAAAATATTCAACACTAATTAATTCTGATCAAGATGCAGGACTGGTTAATATTAGTTTACAAGAATGGTATAAGACTTTAAACATAGAACTCGAAATAACTACAGGAAAAACAGGAATGAGAAGTTAAGAATTATTAATACAGGCAATGATCAGGAATTAAAGCAAATAGCGATTGAACAAATAGTCTTTACTTATAATCACATAATAATACACTCAACCACTGGGGAAACTCCTTACAATATTTTTTTCAACAAACAACATCCAAAAAAAGATGCTCAGGCTGTAAAGGAAAGGAGAATAAATAATACTAATAGAAATAGGAAAAATTATGAGGTTGATATACGGTTTTTGAATGCTGAAAATTCGCGAAAACGATTAAATAAAAAATCAAACCCATTCAAGAAAGCGCAGGTGTTGCGTAGGGAAGGTGATGACCATTATATCGTTAGATTAAAAAGTAGAAATACAAAAAAATATAAAACGTCTTTTAAAAGAAAAACATACTCTCATAACAATTCTTCTTTTAGAATGAAAATATCCAAGTTGATACAGACAACCATGACTAGAAGATATTTAAAAATAGCTGACGCTGAATGGAAATTGCTTAACATTAGACACAGACGCGGACTTTTTAATGCAATAGGCAGCGGGATTAAATTTTTGTTTGGAACTCTTGATGATGAGGACAGGCATGAAATTCAGAATAGATTAAAGACAATAGAAGATAGCACATTGACGCAAGACGATATTTACAATATTTTGTGTCACATAAACAACGAAACACAATTTATTCGCGACCTGGAAAACGCCACGAATGTACTTCAAAATCAAATAGTTAAAAAGGTCTTATCAGACAGCTTTTTAGACAGCGTAAAAAGTTATTATCAACATTTGAAATAAATTCAATTAGGACTAGTTCTAAGTAAGCAGGGAATTCTGAATCCTAAACTAATAGACCCAGATAAAATTTCTGAACTTAATACAAATCAATTTTAATATATTAGAACTTCCTTATGGCTACAGGAGGATGTACTATTTTTTATAACTCAAATACCTAATAAAATGAAAACCTATCCTATTTTAAAAATAATACCATTTCCTACGCCTGTCAATCATACTGAATTAAATTTTGATACAAATAGAAAACTTACAAGCATTAACAATTTGATTTATGAAATAAAAGGCTCGAAAATTAAATATTTAGAAAATAAATGTATTAGAAATCTACTCAATAAAAATGAAACTGAATGTAAATTTGTAATGAATAACACAAGGCAGATTTATTTTACTAGGTAATAGCGGCTCTACAACAAATACAACATTGACAAAAACAACATGACTTTTTATTGTTGTTTTGTGGGTTGGAAACGTCAAAAACACAAAGAAAAATAAAAGATAATTGCTTTCAATACACATGCTTGCTTTGTCTCGCAAACGCTTATTGTTAGTGTTTTTTTGAAATTCGTAAACAAACAAAGGAAAATACAAAAGCTTTTGACATTTCCAACTACAAACCAGCTGGGCGGACGACACTACCTAGTAAAATAAATCTGCCTTGGAATAACAAAAAAGAAATAAACTTTGTTGAACCTAGCTTTATTGTGACGAAAATGTTGATGACATAGTTATTAAGCAAACTTGTAATGATTTAGAACTTAAAATTAAAAACCATAATCTTATTTTCTCTTCAAACTGTAAAATTACTACTAACGAAATTGTTTTCGAATCTTTCAATGATAACAGAAATTTTTTGTATGTACCATATGTTAACGACATTGTCAAGAAAACATTGATACAGTTACCTAATACTAATTTAAGTGAAGTAAAATTAAACTTGAATAAAATGAAAACTGGAAATAATATTACTTATGTTTATTTGGTGCTTATTACAATTGTATCTTTAATGTGAAAATGCTGATCTTGTAAAATGCTTTTATGATATTTTAATTCATAAAACAAATATTTTGTAAGTGTTTCCCAGACGTATAAGATACCTTGGTGCTGTTGCAGCATGATGAATTTTGCAATGTGCTTACTTTGTAAATTATTGATAATTATTTTGTACTTAGCTTAACCTTTTGATGCGTGGCATACATTATAATGTACGTCGATTTTATCAACCCGTAACTGATTGAAATTTTAGCATACATGCAATTAATTTGCAGTTACAAGTTTGTTGTGATGTTATTTTTTAATTTCTAAAGAGGCTGTAAGATTTCAATAGAACTTGAGATCACTTTTATATATTTTGTCTAGTCATCATCGACGCAGCCCCTTATATGCGAAAGTTTATTTTCAAATAAAAAAATTGAATTTTCTCGCGTACTTCTTTGATGAATTTTTAAATGTTTCTTTTATTTATGTACATATGTGTATTCAGAAATTTAAAGTTAATAAAAAGATAAAATAAAGTGAAATAGTTTTTAGATTGAAGCAGATTTGAAAATAAAATGTACATCTCCTAAACCCACTTTAAAATAAAAATTTATCCCCATAACTTTTTACACATGTTCTTTGAAGCCTATTTAAGCTATAAAAATCATATATAGAATTTTTCAACGGACGAAATTAATTCCCGTGTCAAAGGGTTAAGATGTTTGAAAATAAATAAATTTATAATTATAATTAATATATATATATATGATATACATATGTGCCTGAACAAATTTGTGACCATCTACTATTCTCGAAATACTAATATATTTCAAGTTGAAGAGATTTCACAAACTTTTCACTATCATAGTAATTTTTCTCTAATAAATAAAAAGTAGTAAACAACGAGAAAAACGAAATATTTATATTTAGGTATGTTTGCATTGATAAAAATACTTCCTAGCAAACACGCATGTTTTGGTTTATATTAATGAGATTCCCACTGAGCCTAGTATGATTTTGCTAGTTGGCTCTCTGTTGTTTTGCTTAGCCAATATAATTTTTCCCAAAATTGTGTCATCATTCTGGGCCTTCGACCAGTCTTCCCTTGACCCAATTTGGGTAAGCCGCACATCAATAACGCACTCCTTTTTCTCGACTTTTGTGCAGTGCTTGCACTCTATATTACATGGTCGTCTTGAAAGGACATCAGCATTATTGTGCTTTCCGCCTTTTCTATGCACAATACTAAAGTCATAGCTCTGCAGACGTTCATCCGTAAGATGAAATTTTGACCAGTAGAGAACCATTCCGTTCCAGCCAACGTGTCAAAGGTATCGTATTCTAGGCAACGGATAACTGTCTTTCTTGGTGACGTCATTGTGCTTCCTGTAGTCAACACAAAACCTGGTACTGCCATCCTTGTTCTTTACTTAAACTATTGGTGAACTTTATGGACTCGAGGATCGCTCTGACAAGTTCTTTGAACTCGTTTCGTTTTGCTAGGGCAACACTTCTGGGTGCTTGTTTTATAGACCTCGCTTCGCCAGTATTAATTTCATGTTTAACAACTGCCGCTCTAGCTTGACTTTTATTATTTAGGGCGAAGACGGAGGCATGTTTGCTCAGCAACTGCCTTGCTTTTTTTCTGCCAGGAGGTGTTAGTCCTGCCACCCATTTTTGCACCTGTTCTGCTAATGAATTTCTTTCTGTGACTGTTATTTTAGGACATACTCTATTCGCCGCACAATTTTTGTTCTACGATGATCACTCGTTTGTCGAAGACTTCTGATATTTCTCATTTACCTTTGCTAAAAGCCTTTCCCCGTTAACGGTAGAGCTTTCCCGCATTGCTATAAAGCTTTCTTGAAATGTTTCTTAAAGCTTCTGGTTTTTTCTTCTAATTTCTTCATCTGGATTTCCTGCTTCTGGTTGTTTTCTACTATTTTCTTCATCTGGTTTTCCTGCTTCTGGTTGTTTTCTTCTATTTTCATCATTATAGCGGCAAACATTGAATTCAAGTCTATAACGCTGTTTGTTGCTGCGGAACATACTTCAATCTCTTCTTTTTCCCCTTTTTTCCGAATTCGTATGTCCCAATATCAATACCACGCTACTTGAATTCATCTATTAACCGCTTTTGTAATTCCGCTTTATTGCCCGCTGTCGGCAGATCTAACTTACTTAGCTCCATTTTTAGGTGTTCAACCTTTAGCTCGTCAAATTTCATTTAAGCTATTTATTTATTGTTTTGTAATTTTATTTCTGACAGCAGTTGTTACGTTTATTTAAATTGTAAACGTTTTATTTATAAGTTCTTTATTTGCAAAATAATTACACACATAATTTTTAGAGTTTTAATTAAATTACACTTTATTTAACCAATTATTTGACGATTTAACTATTCGCGATTAATAATACACGCTGACAACTTTACTTGTTGTACCACAAGATCTTAACTAGATGACGCTCACAATCAGAATGAATCAGCACGTATTGGCTTTGCTTTTATTACCCTTCTTGAATATTCGAGAATTTCTACCACCATCTGCTGCATAGTTGACAATGCTGCGTTGCCATATCTCAGACACATTATGTGAGCGTTGTTATTTACTTCTAGAACCTTCAATTATTATTTCAAAATACATGTTGTGTATTTTTATTTAGATGTTATACAATGCAGGTGAGTGTATGGTTGTATATTGTGTTTGTTTATTTATCGCTTTGTATTAGTTGTTTTTGTTTTGTAGAAACTTCTAGCCTTGAAAACAAACACAATAGGCCATTTCGTTTCACTTTCTTGGCCTCAATTGTTTCTTACATCTTTTTATGATTTTAATAAAGAATCTGTGTAACAATATGATTGTACATACAGGATTTTTTACGTTCGTCGAAGCCGATGTCTTCGTACAATGTTTAAACTTAAGATTGCACGGCCGCCAGCAGAGAAAATCGGAATTTTTAGTCTGTATCATAAAGTGTTACATAAGCAAATGTTTGTGGTGTTTTGTATGCACTCCTCTCTAACAACTGGCATTTTTGACATATCAATCGGAAAAATTAAGTGGAAAGGAATTTAATATTTGAATACAGCCGTCTAATGCTTGCTAACTAAGGAATATATTTTTTTAAAAGACCAAAAAAATTCCAAATTGAGTTTGATACAATTTGTTTTCAATAATATGTAATACTACTTTATTTGAAACCTTTTTTTATTGCGCAAATTAGTGCTTTTTAGTAATAAATCAATCTTCTTATTGAAATTTTAATATCCCTGTATATAAATATAATTAAATTTAAACGTACACAAATAAAGGCGTCTTTAATTCGATTACAATTTATACGGTTTCTTTGTACAATAATAAAATATTTAGGATTTCGCTGTTGTAACACAGTCGATTGATTTGGTTTTAACCTACAATGTGATCCATATGGGTATAACAAAAACCCTGGAAAAAATAAAGCAGAGATTTTACTGGGTAGGCTGCCAACAATACGTAGCCCATTGGATAGCTAATTCCGAACAGTGCATTACGGCCAAGGGTCCTATAAGAAAAAGTCGTGGCGAACTTCAACAATACAACGCATGCGCTCCTTTTAAAGGAATAGCTATTGTTATCACATTTCCATTCCCTGTCAGTGATGCTGGAAACCAATATGTACTAGTGGTAATGGATTCTTTTAGCAAATGGCCCGAAGTGTATGCCATTCCTAACCAGAATCCAAAACAGTGGTAGACGCCCTTAGAAACAATTGGGTGTGTCGATACGGTGTTCCACTAGAACTACCTTCAGACCAGGGACGAAATTTTGAATCGGCTATATCCAAAGAGATGTGAGATGTTTATGGTATCAAAAAGACAAGAACGACACCACTGCATCCGCAGTCTGATGGCATGGTAGAAAGATTTAATCGTACCCTAAAGGAATATCTCAGGAAAGTGGTCAGTACACACCAAAGGGATTGGGATGAGCATATACCAAAATTTTTACTGGCGTACCGGTCAGCTGTACACGATTCAACCTCACGTAGTCCAGCAAAAATCTTGTTCGGGACAGAACTAAAACTGCCAGCAGATTTAAAATTTGGTGTCAAACCTGGACCAGCGCACGAAGACAATGGAAACAATCTTCAGGCACAGGATGACCTGCGTGCGCTTCATGAGTTTATCTGTAACCGCATTAAAATGACCAGCGATAAGATGAAGGCCAGATATGATCGAGCAGCAAACACGGAGGGATTTACTAAAGGACAAATGGTTCTACTATTTAACCCGCAACGCAAGAAAGGATTATCCCCTAAACTGCAAACCCTCTGGGAGGGACCGTACAAGATGATCAAGAAATTAAATGATGTAGTTTACCAGATACAGAGATATCATAATCCGAGTTCTAAAATGAAAGTGAAAGGTAATGTTGAGCCTATTCGTGACAAAAAGACTTAAGTGGGCGGCAGTGTCACACAGATTCTTTATTAAAATCATAAAAAGATGTTCAAACAATTGAGGCCAAGAAAGTGAAACGAAATCGCCTATTGTGTTTGTTTTCAAAGCTAGAAGTTTCTACAAAACATCTTTATTACAAAACAAAAATAACTAACACAAAGCGATGAATAAACAAACACAATACACAACCATACATACACATGCATTGTATAACAATTAAATAATAATTCTTGCGAAAAAAAGCCGACCTCAAAACAGATTTCATCTGTCTGCCTATAACTGTTTAAGTGTATGGCCACATAAATTAGATTACTTTAACTTTTGGGACACTCTTAAATCTCCAATCTTTATACTAATTCAACTGGTCAATTGTTTGGCAATATACACCAAATAACAACAACTATAGGGTTACCCATTTACTTCCAAATTCTAATTATATACTTGCTGTTGTCGTAGATTTAGCAATCAATTTTAACCGTCTGTCTTTAACGGTTCAACAGTTTGCCCATATACATCAGATTATATCAACTATTTAATTTTTAATATAACATTTGTATACTTCTTATTATAATAAATAATACCATTCTGTCTAAAATTAAGGTGTTTGTATAAAACGGTTCAAAAAATACGGCCATATAGAAAAAAATTACATTAATTCTGGGAACACCCTTTAATTTATAAATTTAAATTATAAGTTTCTTGTTATAGCGGACTAAGCAAAACATGTCCCTTATAAATTTCAGTTGTCTGTCTGCAACGGTTCAAAAGTCCGGCCACATACACCATATTACTTCAACCACTGGGACATCCGCTTGTATCCAAATCCAAATTTTATACTTGCTGTTATAGAGGAGTTAGTATTATAGGTTCTTTATAAATTTCAATCATCTCTCTAGAACTGTTTAAAAGTATGGCCATATACCAAATTAAATGAACTATTGGTGCACCTTTGTATATATAATTTTAAATATTATCAGCTGTAACTATAACGGTCATAGCAACCGACATTGCGTTAAATTAACAAGCGTTTTTCTATAACGGTTCAAAAGATAGGCCTATATAAATAAATCTATAGTAAGTATGGGACACCCTTTAATTTCTAAATTCAAATTAAAAAGTCATTGATATAGCGGACTTAGAAATAGATGTCCCTTTTAAGTTTCAGCGTTCTGTCTATAACGGTTCAAAAGTACGGCCACACACTTGAAATTACATCAACTATTTGAACACCCTTTAACTTCCAAATCTCTACTTTATACTTGTTGTTATATCGGACTTACCAATACAGGTTCGTTGTAAATTTTAAACCTCTGTCTATAACTGTTCAAAAGTATGGCCATATACATCAAATTTAATGAACTATTGGTGCACCCTTTAATTTATAATTTGAAATATTAATACTTGTTACTATTACGCCCATAGCAATTGACATTATGTCTAATTTGCAAGCGTTTGTCTATAACGGTTCAAAAGATAGGCCTAAGTAAATTTACATCAATTAAGGGGCATCCTTTAATTTTTAGATTTATTTTTGTATAGTTTTTTGTTATTGGGGGCTATAGTAAGACGCAGTCATTTTAAATTTTACGGAATCGCCCTTTACAGTTCATAATACACGAAAAAGTATGTATGTTGTATGGGGACACCCTTTAATCAATCTGTGAGCATAATCTATCATATTACCAAAAATTTTCAAAATCGGATCAGAAATGACAGTTCTGGAGGCACAAATATAAAAAAAGCAACATTCTGCCGAATTTTATAACCTCCTTCTTTTTTGAAAATACACAACACGTAATTTGAAATAATAGTTGAAGGTTCTAGAAGTAAATAACAACGCTCACATAATGTGTCTGAGATATGGCAACGCAGCATTGTCAACTACGCAGCAGATGGTGGTAGAAATTCTCGAATATTCAAGAAGGGTAATAAAAGCAAAGCCAATACGTGCTGATTCATTCTGATTGTGAGCGTCATCTAGTTAAGATCTTGTGGTACAACAAGTAAAGTTGCCAGCGTGTATTATTAATCGCGAATAGTTAAACCGTCAAATAATTGATTAAATAAAGTGTAATTTAATTAAAACTCTAAAAGTTGTGTGAGTAATTATTTTGCAAATAAAGAACTCATAAATAGAACGTTTATAATTTAAATAAACGTAACAATATGGTTAAAAATAGTAATAATAAGTCCAACCAAGTATTTGAGCAACAATCCATTGTTTTTTGCTTCTTGGGGGTTCTTATTTGTTTCAACCACTTGGAACTGTTAAATTAAAAGAACCAATAATTAAAATAAATTTTATAACTCCTTAAAATAAAAATATGTACATATGTATATTATTATAGAAAAATGTTCCATAAACCAACGCTGTAGGTGAATCGGCTAAAAACATTACTGCTGCTCAAGAAAGTATACAAAATAATCCATCAGCCTCAATACTTTGGCCATCTTCAACAGGCATGTTCTGACAACTGCAAATTGCTTTAAGCAAGCGATGCGAGTTGAGTTTGCATGAAAGGTTTTTTGCAGTTCACAATTGCAAGAAATTTGGCTACTTCAAATCGCTAGCACATAGTAAAGAAAAGTTATCATTTTTGCGTAAAATGAACTAAAAGTATTAAAATTAATATCTTCTGTTTTATTGTGTATTGTGTACACTTTTTTTGACGCTTTTTTTTTTCTTCTTAAAACTTTTGTTATTGTAAAGGTTTTTTTGTTTGTTATTTTTTTAAATTAAGTAGAGAACTGAATACTGATTTAAAAAAAAAACCTATAATATTACATCTAGTAATATATAAAAAGACTGAAATAAAACCTATTTACAACTAATGCTTATGTACACCTTATTTTGACGCTAACAGTATATTGCAACACAATGCTCACATTTAAAGTGGGACAGTTTATTTTGTTTTTTGAATAACCATTAACTTAGGCACATGCAATCACTAATAAGATTTCATATTATTAAAAATTTTATTTTCTTCAAAATGGTACAAAAGGATCGATATACAATTGAAGGCATTTGTCATAAATAATTATAAAAACCAAACAACTAATAGAGAAATTTCGGAATAATAAATAGAAATAAAAGTACAGTGTTTAATATTATAAAAAGATATAAAGCTACTAATAAGACCCAGAATAAAAAATAAATTCGGCAAACAGGTCAAATTGTCCGATCATGATAAGCGGTATTATTTGAAGCTAAACAGGAACGATCCACTTTTGTCAGAAATTGACATAAACAACAAATTGTTTAATATAAAAAATGTTAGCGTTAGTGCTGAAACAGCCCGCCGAATCTTAGAAGTAATAATTTACATGGAAGGATTGCCGCCGAAAGCCATTAATATCAGAGAAAAATCAAAAACTGAAATAAATATTCGCTCAAGAGCATGCAAATAAAGGTGCATCATTTCTGGTGAAAGTTACTTACTATTGTTGCAAGTTTTTTTCCGATACTTTTGATGCTTATATTATATTCTTAGGTTATTTTGGACCGAATAGAAAAAGATTCGCTTGGAGAAAACCTTCTACTGAATTTCTAGAGAAGAACATAAAAAAAACAGCCAAGTATGGTGGTAGTTTTCTTATGATATGGGGTTTATAATTGGAACTATGGCTCAAAGTATTACATAAACATTTTAAAAGAAAACGTTATGGAAAGTTCCGAATAGTTAGGCATAAAAGGCAACTTTGTGTTCTACCAAGACGGCGATTCCAAACGTAAATCTTGGTATGCACGAAATTAGTTTTTTATCATTGTCGAAAAGTAATGGAAACTCCCCCCAAGTCTCCATACTTGAATGTTATTGAACATATGGGGTCAGATTTATAAAACAGAGTATCTAAGCGGAGGCATTGAAGAAATCAGTAACTGAAGAGTAATATAATATTGACCCCGATTTTTGTAAGCATTTGGTGGAGCGGTAAGTGAACCAAGTATTGAATATTTATTTAAAAAGAAATAAAAATACGAAAACTGCAATGTCCCACTTTAAGTGTGAGCTTCGATTTAAGGAGTTGCAATAAAAAATTGCAAATATTGCAATATGTTTATGTAATGACTGAATTGTTTTTTATTTTATTTTTGTTATTAGCAGTAAAGTAGTAGTTATTACCTATGATAAACGTAAGTTCTCAAAATTAAACTAAAGCCAAACGAACAAATAAAATACATTTTTATTTAAAAATTTTATGAGATATTAGCTTAATATAATAAAAAATATTATTAAAATTCTCAAAATAATTTTAAACCAAGCTAAGGCCTTTATTTTGCGTTACAAACATGGCGACATAATTTATTCTCTATTTCCCACTTTAAGTGTGAGTATCTATATATAATTTAACACAAAAATGCAATCGGCTCTTAATTGGTTAAGCAGTCCTTAAAAATTTTAGTATTTTCTTAAAGATCTTTTCAAAGCCTTTAAAATGGTATACATATTGATACTTTAAAAAATTTTAAAACTTCAGAGCCCCATATATTTAGTTTTTGAGTGAAGTTAGTTATTGCTCCAAACAACATGAACAAATTAGAGGTAGGCGTGTTGTTTGCACGCTGCCTCGAAGGGCATCGACCGATCATGCTGATTTCCAAGAGCACCTCTTTCGATACTGTGTCTGATCGATTGACATACTTATTTTTCTCCAGATAATCTAGTGCTTTGGCAAACTTGATTTAACACTAACACGGACGGACAGAGGGACATCGCTTAATCGACTTCGCTATGCAGAAGAAGTCATAATATATGTACTTTATGGTGTCGGAAATAGATATTGTAAAAATTACAAACGGAATATCAAACTTGTATTTACCCTTTTTCCACTTTTTATGGTGAAAGGTATAACAACAAGTAAGATATCACAAAAACACTACGATATTTTATTTTTTATTTAAATAATCAATAATCAAAATTCATAGTTGATTACTCTTTTTTTTTTGCTTGAGCATTGATTTTTGCCTTTTCTTTATTGTTTGGACAGTAATCTTAAGTCCATTTAAAATATATGTTAGAAATTTCCGAAAGAGCTAAGTGAGAAGTAGCGAAATGATTTGATTCTCTTGTTTTAATTTTTTATTAACTTTCTTTTGTTTGTTTATGGTTTGCACCGCAAAATCATATGTTTTTGTTTTTTCGATAATAATTTTGAAAAAAAGCAAATCGCAAGCAAGATGCAAGGGTTTCAGAACATGTAGAACAAAAGTTGGCATTTGTCAGAACATGCCTGAAAATGAGTGACGAGGCAGATTTTCATTTAGACGGATATATAAATGCACAAAATAGTCGTTTCTGGACAATAGAAAACCCTCAAATTATTCATCGGTCACTTTTGCATCTTTTTAAGTGACAGTCTTGTGTGCAATTTGGTCAGGAGGAATCATTAGACCTTGCTTTTATAAAAATGAAAATGGCGTAACGGTAACTGTGAACGAGGAGTGTTATCGTGATATGAGAAATCTTTCCACAACAATTTATTTAAAAAAATGGTGATGTCGATTGGTCTCCACGGTCGCCTGATTTGATATCTGAAACAAACAAAGTAGTGTACCTTCCCGGCGGACACCCTGTATTTATAAATAATGGGTCATAATCATAGTCACATACCAAAGTCGGTTTATTTTAGAAACTACTTTAATTTTAAAACCTGCTATTAACTTTTTTGCCACTAAAGTTTAAAATAAAGTATATTTTAAGTTGAACTGGCTTTAACTGGGTGACACATTTAGAAACCCATATTGGTTTTGCTAATTTTCGGTTTTGAAAACCAATATTTGTTTCATTTGGTGTCACGAAACCAAGTTGGTTTTGTTTATTTCGAGTGTAAATAAAACCAATATCGAAACAGCTGTTGTTTACATATTTGTTATTTGTTATTTTACCTTTTGCTGAAAATTGACAAAATATTATATCTTTTTCATTAAAATATTAGTAAAAGTGTTTTTTGTGAAGAGAACTTATATAAAAGAACTAAAAGGTGACAAGTAGCTTATAAATAAAGTAAAATGACGTCAGCAGTTGTAGCATTTTTTATTGGAAGATCAACGCTCAGAAATGGTGACGAGAAAAATTCTTAGAGATTACAGCAATCCACTTTAACTGCCGGAGTCATCGTAAGAATATTTTTTTTACTGTGCGCTTATATTTAAAATTGCTTTGAAGATTTGTAGCTGATTATCGGTTAAACAAGGAATATTTTCGTATGGTGCTTGGCGTTGCACAGTGGCGTGATATACAAAAAAATGGAATAAAAGTCTAGATTTGCATAAAACAAACTGCGATTTTAGAGGAGGTCATAAGCTTTTTATTTGGATACACCCTGTGTCAGTGCAGGGTAGTATCACAGGGCGTCAAAGTAGGTAAGCTCGAATTTAAAAAATGCTTCAGAGCTTATAACTTTATCAAAAGTGAACCGATTTAAAAAATTTTTTATTTTTAACCGACTTCAAAAAAGATGGGGGTTATACAATTCGGCTGAAGGTTGCTTTTTTTATATTTGTGCCTCCATAACTCAGCCATTTCTGATCCGATTTAAAAAATTATTTAGTAATATGATAGATTATGCTTACAGATTGGTCCCGTATTAAAAACAGCTCATAATCTTAAAAATTAAAGGGTGTCCCCATACAACATACATATTTTTTACGTGTAATGTGAATTGTAAAGGGCATGTCTGTAAAATTTAAAATGACTGCGTTTTACTATAGCTCCCAATAACAAAAAATTATACAGAATTAAATCTAAAAATTAAAGGGTGCCCCCATAATTGATGTAAATTTACTAATACGGGCCTATCTTTTGAACCTTTATAGACAAACGCTTGCAAATTGGATAGAATGTTGATTGCTATGGCCGTTATAGTAACAAGTATTAATATTACAAATTATAAATTAAAGTATAAAATTTGGATTTGGAAGTTAAAGGGTGTTCCAATAGTAAAGGTAATTGCTATGGCCGTTTCAGTAACAAGTACTAATATTAAGAATTATAATTTAAAGGGTGCGCCAATAGTTCATTTAATTGGATGTATATTGCCATACTTTTTAACAGTTATAGACAGACGCTTGGAATTTACAACGAACTTGTATTGGTAAGTCCGCTATAAAAACAAGTATAAAATATGGATTTGGAAGTTAAAGGGTGTTACAATAGTTGATGTAATTTAAGTGTGTGGCCGTTCCTTTGATCTGTTATAGAAAGAACGCTAAAACTTAAAAGGGACCTGTATTTCTAAGTCCGCTATATCAACGAGTTTATAATTTGAATGTAGAAATTAAAGGGTTTCCCATAATTACTGTAGATTTACTTAAATAGGCCTATTTTTTGAACCGTTATAGACAAACACTTGTAAATTTGACGCAAATTCGATTGCTATGGCCGTTATAGTAACAGCTGATAATATTTAAAATTATAAACTAAAAGGTGCACCAATAGTTCATTTAATTTGGTATATGCCCATACTTTTAAACAGTTGTAGACAGAGGATTGAAATTAAAAAAACCTGTATTACCAACTCCTCTATAACAACAAGTATAACATTTCGATTTGGAAATAAACGGGTGTCCCAATAGTTGATATAATATGGTGTATGTGGCCGGACTTTTGAACCGGTATCAACAGACAGCTGAAATTTACAAATTTGGTAAATCCGCTATACCAAGAAGCTTTAAATTTGAATTTAGAATTTAAAGGGTGTTCCCAAAATTAATGTTGTATACAAGCACCATAACTTTAGACAGAATGTCCACTACTTTATGTGGTATAATAAGAAGTATAAAATGTTATATTATTAATGAAATAGTTGATATGATGTGGTGTATATGGGCAAACTGTTGAACCATTACAGATAGTCGTTTGAAATTTACACAGAATTTACCTGATTGCTTAATCTACTGCAACAGCAAGTATATAATTATAATTTGGAAATTAAAGAGTGACCCTATAGTTGCTGCAACTTGACGTATATTGCCAAACTATTGAACAGTTGAAAAAGTATAAAGTTTGGACATATAAGTGTGTACCAGTAATTAACTTAACTTATGTGGCCATACACTTGAACTGTTATAGGCAGACAGATGAAATCTGTTTTGAAGTCGCTTTTTTCCGCAAGAATTATTTATCAATCACGTAGCATTCCTAGTTTTCAATTTATATTAAAATAAAGTAAATAACGTAAGGAAAGTAAAAACTTTAATTATTACGAAAGTAAAAAAAGCGAAAAATGACGCGATAAATTTTCATAAGCGTCACGCTAACTTTTTTAAAAGTGAATATATTAAATGTAAAAAATTTAAGTTGACAATCATTGTTTACATGGTTTCCATTAATTTTTAACTGACTTCAAAAAAAGAAGGAGGTTATACAATTCGTCTGAATGTTGCTTTTTTTTAATAATTTGTGAATTTGAGAAATAAATTTCCTACGAAAAAACCAAAATAGGCAAACATTTCTTAATCAGCACTTTTGGTGTAAATATATATATATATATTGCTTCAAAGCTTAAAACGCTTAATTTTGAGTTTATTTTGTAATTTTAAAGAGTAAAACAACAAAATCTACAGCGGCTGAAAGAGCACGGAGACATGGAGAGAAAATACAGCTCGATTAAGCGCGTAATGACGAACATATAAGAAAGAAAGGTATAAACGTGGGTATTTCAGTATAATTTTTATTGCTGTTGACTGATTCTGTTTTTTAATAGCAACGAGTAACGAACGAAAAGAAAAAAATGCTGCAGCGTGAGTGAGCTAAATATAGAGGAAGGAAGTTAAAAAAAGCTGCCAACTGTCAAATGACCGATACTTTAAGTAGTGCAATTACTCAAGCCCATTTAATGAGAATACTTCTTAAAGCAAAAGAGTAAAAAGGTATAATAAGCAACTAAAAAACAAAAATCATGAATTACAATTACTAGTTGACCATTTAAAGGGTTAACTTAAAGATGCTGAAACAAAGATACAAAAAAAATTACAAAGATCTAAAAAACATATTTTTTTTCGTTTACTCAAACACATAAATTTCAACTGGCACTAAATTGCAATCAAATTTCTTAAAAGCGCTTGTGACTTGAAGAAAAGCCGTCAGATATTAAACACAATTACAAAAAAACTACTGATTCACATATATTTTTCACATTCTTTTATATTCAATTAATAAATAATAAAATGCTTAGCTTATGAAAATAACAAATGAATAAATTGCTAAATTTAACACAAATAATGAATTGCTTAACTTAACACAAATAAAGACCTAATTTATGAATAGTGTAAATGAACTTAGAACAAATAAGTAAACAAATTTATTAATGGTTAATGAACTTGAAATACAGTGTATGCGAATTACAAAACTAGTACAATATTAAATACAGAAAATGTGCAATAAGCAATTAAACAAAAATTAAAATAAATATTGTGTAAGCAATTGGTTTATGCACCAAAATAAGGTCAAACAGAATAAATTTATATACAGTAGCTCAATAAAGTCGTCGGACAAACATTAAATTTTTATTCTCTTAAAGTTTTACATATTAAAATAAACCGCAAGTGCTTTTACTTTATGTTTTTTTTTTATACTATATTATTGTTCTTAAAAAAGCAAAACGATTTTTTATTTATCTATTTATCTTATTTTTAATTTTAACCAAAAGTTTTTTTAAGTGCAAAAAACGCACCAAAAAAGTAGTCGGACATACGGCAACACTTCTGTTTTTTGTAAAACAAGCTTAGGTAATTCCCGTTATTTTAGGTTGTCAAATATATTTCGACATATATATGTATATACATACATAATTATTAAATGTGTTGTTCGAAAAAGTAACATAAACGTTGATTTTAATACTTTTCATTTCAAATTTGTGAAAATGTCAAAAGCTAAGTTGTACACGACTGAAGAAGTAAGAAAAATCATTATAAAAAACTATGAAGAAGGAAAAACTGTTCGAGAGATAGGAGATATACTTGGAAGACCTAAATCAACAGTTCATGATATAATAAAAAGGTATAAGATAACAAAATCTGTTGAAAACAAACCAAAATCTGGAAGTCCAAAATTGCTTAGTAATACCGATGAACGATGGATTGTCCAACAGATTAAGAAAAACCCTAAATTAAGTGCTGCAAAACTGGCAAATGAAATCTCTTAACGCATCAATAAAGACTGTAGCGCGGAAACAATAAGAGCAGTCCTTCGTAAAAAAGGCTATAATGGAAGAGTAGTTCGTAAGAAGCCATATATTAGCAAAATAAATAGAATTAAACGGCTAGATTTTTCAAAAAAGTACAAAAACATGGATATGTCATTTTGGAATAAAGTCTTATTTACTGATGAAAGTAAATTTAATATATTTAGATTGGATGGACAGTCGTACGTATGGAGAAGGCCCAATGAAGAACTCAAAGAAAAAAAACTTAAAAGCTACTATCAAGCATGGAGGTGGTTCAGTGCTAGTTTGGGGTTGCATGTCGGCTTCTGGAGTTGGGGAACTCTGCATAATAGATGGAATAATGGACCAAACAAAGTATTTGTCCATTTTGAAACAACATTTGGTGCCAAGCGTTGAAAAATTAGGTATAAAAGACACATTCCAGTATTATCAGGACAACGATCCGAAACATAAGGCGCATGCTGTACGAATGTGGCTGTTGTTTAATTGTCCCCATGTTCTCGAAACGCCACCGCAGTCCCCAGACATCAATGTTATTGAACATTTATGGGCACATTTAGAAACCGAACTGAAAAAATATACGATTTCGAATAAGAATGATCTCGTTAAAGCGTTAAAGGACGAATGGCCAAAAATTGATCCATCTGTATGCAGAAATCTTGTTGATTCAATGCCAAGAAGATTGGAAGCAGTTATAAGAGGCAAAGGACTTCCTACAAAATATTAAATGTTGATATGAATAGCTTAAGATAAATGTACTTCAACTGTCCGACTACTTTTTTGATGGTATTTTTTGTATGGAATGAATTTTTTGTGTTTTTAGCTTATAAATGAATTGATTTTTTTTTTAGTTTTTTGTTTTATCTCAAAGAGAATATCGTACCGCTACATATTCCAAAATAAAAATGAGTTAAATACTTTCTTAATATGAAACCTTTTGTATTTTAGTTCATTTTAATGTTTGTCCGACGACTTTATTGATTCACTGTAAATGTATTAATGTACGTTCTTAACAATAAGCATGTATGTAGGTAAATGTATGTTCTTAACAATAATAATAAAATGAATACATATATGTAAATATACTTATATTTTATGTTTTTAACATTCCTCCCGGCGTTAACAATTGGTCAATTAAAAGAAAACTAGATGTAAACTTGAATAGTGAAATTCTGCCGTGGATGTGGTGTTGGTGTTGTCTTATCGTTGGATTGGTACGATTAGATGATTGTGTCATTACCCTTATTGCCACAGTACTACATTTCCTACGTGTTGCAGCTATAACTGAAATCAGTGGTATTGCTATTATGCTGACAACTCATGCAGAATATGAAATTGTGGTAAAATTTTTTGAAATAGAATGAAATGAAAATTTGAAGTATTTATTGTCTCTAACTTTTGTTGCAAACCCTTTATTTTGCTGAGTTGCATCGAAATGTGGTCTGTCATCAATGTGTTCTTTCGCACAAAACAGGCTCACTGCTACTCGTTCATCCTTTGTAACAGAGCAAATATATACAGCCGCGCCAAACGTCTTTTCCGATGCATCGACGAATACATGTATGTCGAGATATTTTGAAATTGTTGAGATGTTTCAAATCACTTCGAAATGTATTCCAGGAAGCACAGAGCTTTTGAGGTAGTTGCCACAAATGTTGAATAAATATCTTTCCTTTCACAACAATAGGAGCAAGGAGACCAAAGTTCGCAATTATTTAAATAAAATAATGTTTATTGAAAGAAAACTTACAACGGAATGAATAAAAAACAAATTTGAAAACGTGCATAGAAGTATTTTACTAACATGAAATTAATGGGTAATATAATTTAAATAGATAATTAATAAACAAGTCCAAATTGGTTGAGTAGAATACGAGTGTTTTCCTACTCATAGCAGAAATCGCAAAGAAATTTAGATTTTGACAACGGCTTTGTCATTATATCAGCTAGCATTTCCCTTATCAATGTGATCCTTCACAAAATGAGTTTTGGTATCAATGAGCTTAGTTCTGGCACTAAGCTTCTGATCTTTTATTATATGTAAACAGATTTAGATATATTAATATATTACAGTTGGGGCGTCTTGCTTGATATTTTTTCACCTAAGATGCGTTTTATCAATATGGCCTGTTTGCATGTTTCAGATAGCGCAATAAATTCAGCTTCATGTAGAAAGCAATTTGAGTGCAAGAAATTGCTTTCTACATGACCAACTTATTGTACCACCATTTATCTCCATCTGCGTATCCTTTTTATATGTTGGGGTCCTCGGTTTTGTAACTTAATCGTAAAAAATAAATTTCTGTACCTTTCAACTATCTAAGTACTCTTGTTAGCTATAACCAATCTTCTTGAGTGGGGCAACTAACTTTTCGAGCAAGTATTGAAACACTCACAGCAATATCTGGTCTTGAGCAAACACTTAGATATAGTAGCGATCCAACTAATTTCTGATATTTATGGTAATTCAACAATAAGTTAGATTAAGTTTTACCACAACCTGGATCTAATGGGTATGAAGATACTTCCGAACTTTCCAAACCAAATTCTCTTGCAAGATTTTTAATGTAAATGTATTGACGAATACAGTAATTTAATTCGTTATCTTGAAATATTTCGATTGCTAAAAAATGACTAGCTCTTCTAAGACAGTTAATTAAAGATTTGGAGGACAATAACTTTCCTATGGCTACATTGCTTAATTCTTCTCACAAGCAACCAAAATGTCATCAGCGTAAATTAAAATATAGCCTAGCCCTTCCTCGGTGATGTATTTTGTATATATTTTGATCCATGTCAGCACTAGATTGCATAAATCCCCCTGAAGATATTAAAACGTGTAGTGTTTGATTCCAAACATGAGCAGCCTGTTTGAGTCCATAAATGCTATTCTTCAGCTTCAAGACGAGTTTACTTCCTTTTTCAAAACCAGGAGGTTGTTTCGTGTAAATATCCTCATTAAGATCTCCGTTCAAAAAAGCAAATTTTTCATCAAATGCACTACCCACATTTTCTTGACTTTCGCAACAGATAGCAATACTCTTAATGTTGTTTGTCTAACAACAGGTGCATAAACTTCATCATAGTCTTTTAAGTAAACCCACCTCCAACCAATCGTGCTTTAAACTTTTGTGGATTTCCAGCTACATCACTTTTAACCTTGAATATCCATTTACAGCTTTTAATATTAGCATTAGATGGAGCAGTAAACAATTCCCATGTATTTAAATCCTTTAAAGACGTACTCCTCTCTCATTGCTGTAACCCATTTCACTTTGTCCTCTGACCTTAAAGCCTCTTTATAAAAACCGATTCGGCGGGTTACCTCTATTATTTCGTAGTGATCTACAAATTGACTGAGGTTCTGGTTCGTTTTCATTATTTTCTACTAACATTTTATCCTCATCATCTTCGATTTTCATGTATTCTTCTTCCGTCAATGTGGAACTCACAAGACTTTAAAATTATGTAAATTCATCAGATAGATTATTATTATCTTCCATGAGGCATTGCTTATTTTTACATTTACCACAGCAAATATCAATAGAATTATTAGAGCGAATTTCAGTTTTGATGCTAGTAGAGAACTGTTCATCAAAAAATTTAACATCGCGAATTATTGTGACAACATTAGTATTTATATCAACCATCCGATAGCCTTTTGAGTGTTCATCATATCCCATAAAAACTAGAACTTTGGTTTTGTTGTCTAATTTTTGACGTTTTTCTTTTGGCACAAGAACATGTCCCTTTCTACCAAAAATTTTAAAATTGTCTATATTGGGAATCTTTTCTTCTCACAATTGATATGGAGTACCATTTTTTACTTTATAAAAACATATATTCTTTATGTAATTGGCTGTATTAATGACCTCTCCCCAAAATGTTTTTGGCAATTTAGCTTCAGTTATCATACACCTTGCCATTTCAATTAAACTTCTATTCTTCCTTTCGGCAACTCCATTTTGTTGCGGACAGTACGGAACAGTATATTAAGATTGGATAATTTTTGAATCAAGGTAATTTCGGAGATATTTCGAAGTGTACTCGCCACCATAGTTGGACCTTATAATTTTCGGATATTTAGAGAATTTATTTTGAACCATCTCAATATAACATTTAAGTTTTTCAAAACTTCGCTTTTCGCTCATGAATAAATTTTAAGTAATAACGTTTTTTTCTAGGAGTCATTGATTGCATTGGCCCACAAACGTCAGTATATATTAGATCTAAAATTCTTTTAGACCTGGACTGACGTTGTTTATTAAATGGCACCTTAGTCATTTTGCAATTAATACAAAATTCACAAAATGTTTTCGCTCGACAATTGCTAATTTCCAATTGACTTACCAGTTGCCGTTTCATCATTTCTTTTATTGCTTCAACATCACGATGCCCGAACACCCTGTGCCAATAGTGAATGAAATTGTTCATGCTGCCTATTGCTACCATTGCTCTTAGTTTTATTTCCAATTGCAGTTCGTACAATCCATTTTTTTTAAATAGCTATACCGATTTCTTTACCATCAATAGTATTAATGATACCACGATTTTCTTTAAAGTTAACTTCAAAATTTTTAGCCAATATTTTATTAACGGACATCAAATTTCCGTAAAAGAAGGGAATAAACAGCACGTCATGCATGACGAAATCAAACGTTTGACCTTGGGATATATATAACGATATTTTACATTAACTACTTAGGATACTTTCAGCATTCGCTACTGTAACCTTCTCTCGGAGGTTTAGGTTTAAAGAAGAAAAACAAGAGCGATCTGAACAAATGTGGTAAGTTGCTCCAGAGTCTAACACACATACCTTTGAACTCGAATTTAATGTAAAACAAAAATTGTCTATACCAATGCTTAGGGCATAAAGCCAACGAAGTGACAGGCTTTATTACTACTCTTTGTCTTTCAAAATTTCCAACAGTCACGTTTAATATGACCCTTAGCCTTGCAAAAATGGCATACCTACACGTTACGAATTGCTTTGATATTTGAACTTTTTAACACAGAATTTGACGAAATGTATGGTGAAATTCGTTAACCTTCCTCTATTAAACAAGACTCTACTACACTTAAAGTAAGTTCTTCGATTTTTTTGGCTTCCAAGGCAGTCACAAACGTATCATAAGAATTTGGCAAACTGCTTAAGAGCATAGCTGCCAATTTTTTAAATAATTGCTTCACATTCATTATGAGGTACATGCTTCTTGAGAGTATTTCATCCTGCAAATTTGCTTCATCAAACGTACACTAGTTCCAAGTGTATCTTTTCGTGGTGATTACGTAAAATTACCATGAGCGCTCTAAGCAATTTTAATCAACAACAACAGCTGACTATCTTCCACGGATAATCCAATTATCACAAAAGCTTTTTCATTCTTACGTTTGCAAGTATCATCAGGTACAGCAGGAACATCTTTGATCACATGATTCCACAAATCATCCTTGCGTAAAATCAACCCCAATTTAAATTTTTATAAATGGTAGTTGTCAGCATTAATCTTAGCAAATGAAGTCTTCAATAAATTCATTGCGTGAAACAATGGCCCATAACCTATTAAAGGTCCGCAATTACTTAAATAAAATAATGTTTATTGAAAGAAAACTTACAATGGAATGAATAAAAAAAATTGAAAACGTGCATAGAAGTATTTTGCAAACATGAAATTTATGGGTTATATAATTTAAATAAATAATTAATAAACAAGTCCAAATTTGTTTAGTTTTGTGAGCTTGGACGTAACTGTTTGTTTCGATATTACTTGAAGTCGGTAAGTTTTTACCTTAATGCAAAATTGATCGGTTTAAGGCATCCATTATAATCTCAATGTTTTTATTGTTTTACTTACATTGCCATTGAAATCTAAGTTGTTTTCTCGATCACTATGTGGTATATTCTTCAGTAATCTTGGAATATTTGATAACCACTTTCTCAGGTTAAGGCCATGCGTTTTCAAAATAGGTATTTATTCTCTTTGAATTTCAACCGCTGTACTTAAGCTATCAGCACCACCTAGATCGTCATCCATATAGAAATTTTCTTTTGGCATTCGAGATCCAAGTGGATAGCGAGCAATGTTTTCTTCAGCAATTCTCTGTAAACATTTTGTTTTGTTGTTGTGCTGTTACGTTTTAGAACACAATGATGTGGAATAAAGTATTTTGGATTTGATATGTTATTAAAGTTAGTATTTTCCGTGTGTCCTAAATTTTTATATTCCCTCATGAATTTAATGTACTGTCCTCGAATATTTGTATTTTCATGTACCCGTTGCTCTAGACTAATGAATCTGTTGGATTTTCTCTAAACGGAAGGTTGATAATAAAACGACTATTTAAATCCATCTGAACGTACTGATTGAAGTGAGATTTACACGGGTTTTCTGCTGGAGACATTATTTTCTCATTTGACTCTACTGCATCGAGTTTCCATAGCTGTTCGATTGCTTTTTCTAATGAGGTTTCACTGTCAAAAAATGCACATGGAAATGTTGCAGATGGGTAGTCAATTATGGGTTGTTTAAGTAAGCCGCCTACAATCCAGGCTTACGAAATATTTTTAAGTATAGAATGATAGCTCGAAACTTTATTGCAGGTTTATTAGACTTAAATAAAACTCCGCACCGAGAAGAATATCAATATTTCCTTGTGTATTAAAATTGGGATCAGCTGAATGAATGTCCTGTGTCCTGTAGTTGAAAATTCATGACTACGAGACATCATTTTCATAAGTCAATGGACAAAGCGGTCTCTGTTGTTTTAAGCGATAACTTTCTTACGAGCACTTCAGTCACTATATTCATTTGTGAACCTGAATCCCGTGTAGCCCTAAAATGTTCTGACATGCCATTTTCCGCCTTGATAATTACCCTTGCTGTGGCTAAAATTACGTTTTTCTTGTCTTCTTCTAATGCCAAAGAGACTGCGGCTGCATTAGTTGATGTAAGATCGTATATTGGGATATTTAGGAATTCAAAGGTGTATTAGTAGAGCACGATCGGTCGTATTTTGGATAGGAATATTTACTGACATAAAAAATTTTGTAGAAAATTGATTATAAAGTCTGTTCCCTCACTACCGTAGAAAATTGTAGCTACTGATTTATTTCATTTTAGAAACAATAATTACTTGTTAATCGTAGACAGCAATTCTGGTTTCATAGACTTTGCACTTCTGGAACAATAAACGTCGTACAAATTAATTAAACAATTTAAAATATGGTTTGCCACGCATGATACTAGAATCTGACAATGGCCCACAATTCTCATCAAAAGAATTTGTCGACTTCACAAAGGCCTGGGACATCCAGCAACAAACATCAAGCCCATACTTTCCCAGTTCAAATAGATCAGCCGAAAGTTACGTACAAAGAGCAAAAGAAATTAAAAAAACAAATGCTCAAAAGACAACAGCGACGTCTACATTGTCCTTCTAAACTATAGAAATACACCAAGATCTAAAGATTTTTAATTACCAAATCGATGATTATTGATTAAAATAACAAGAAGTGTAATACTAACATGCAGTGAGGTTCTAAAACCCAGAGTAAAACCTCAAGTACAAACAAAAATAATTAAAACAAGAAATAAGTATAAAAATAATTTTGAAAAAAAAAACACAAAAAATAATCAATTCTTCCAAAAAAGTGATAGAGTAAGATGGATAAGCGGGACTATTGAAGATAGCCTCAAAAATATACCTCGCTCATTCCTGGTAACATCAGATGATGGAAAATTTCTAAGAAGAAATTTTATTCACATACAACCTACAAAAACAAAAATGCCTATACCATATAATGTTGTAGCACAGACGCCTGAACCTTCAGCAATGATGAGTGAATCTAATCCCATATCAACAACATTTATACCCGCTTCAGGGAACTTCTGACAAACATTTTAAATAAACTTATCATTTTTGTCCAAACAATAAAGCAAAGACAAAAATCAAACAATAATCTTTAAAATGAATTATTTAAAAACATATTCACGTGGCTTTAATTACACAATTCTTTTTGTTATTTAAAAACGACTGATTCATATTTTTTTTTACGTTATTTTATATACAAATAATTAATAATAAAATGCTTAGCTTATGAAAATAACAAATGGATACATTGCTAAATTAAGTTATTTCACATAAGCAAATAATATAAATTTAGAGTATTTTAATTTAAAATCAAAAAATTTTAGTTTAAACAAAATTTAGCAGAATTATTTTATAAAATAATTTTTATAATTGATTACTTGGTAACATTATAAAATAGTGCACATAAGCAATTACATTAAAGTTTAATTTAAATTCAAGTAAAAATTCTAATTCTTAAATGTAAGAAAAGTTGCTTAGTGAAAAAATATGTTACTTTGTAACAGTAAAAAACTGAAGTATTTTAAATACAATTAAAAATTCTTATTAAAAAAAATTATAATAAAAAAATCTCACAAAAATTATATGCGAAATTTTCTATTTTTATGTTTTTTTTTTTTTTGCAATTTCGAATGAGCATAATATTTTTTAAGATAACCGAGTTAACTCTGTTCCTTCGTACTTTGAAATTCTATATTCAATTTATTTTAAATAGCGGCTAAATCAGCTAAAATTGCAAAATCTAAGTTAAATTATTTCTTTAATATTAAATGTATTATGAAAAGTTTCAAAATGCCTTTTTAACGTATCTTCTCTCTTTTTTTAATGTTTTATTACATAAAAGGCATTGCATACTGCCAAAATCATTTTCAACCCTAAAGTATTTTTGAAATGCCATACTTCGGTTTTTTGCTGTAAAAAATTAAAAATTTTTTCTTCCAGTGTGTCAAAAGAAAAAATTCATACATCCGCGCACATGTGCATTCGTCGATGTTAATTCGCCGACTAAACAAAAGAGCATAAGAATGTGTGTAAATTATTTTTCCACAATTGTGGTATGGCTTGCGCATTACTGTTTTGGGCTCACCTAATAAAATGAACAACGGTTATGCATTCCTCAGCAAACAAACAAATACCTTTGTTGTTGTTTTTTTGTTGCATAATAATGTTCTATTATTTATATGAAGTATTTTGTATTTTTTTGTATGCTGGTTTGAGCCACACGAAAAGAATACCCTAAAGTATACTCTTTAATTCTTTTTTTTTAAATATACAGTTTACTCATTTTGTTGCTTGCTCTTTATGCTTTAAATAAAGAATATTTATTTGCGTTATTGTTTTTATAATATATAGTTAAGATAAAGAATGTATGAAGTCTTATGAACAAATTCTGTTGTTATGTAAGAATTACATATGCATTCGCTCACTTCACGTTTGAGTGGATCACACTTCGTGTCATTATACACTCAAGAGTGGAACACCGGATGTCATAATATTCGTATTTTCTCAGCTTCACGAGAGACAGAGTAATTTAATGTTTTATGCGTGTGCGCAAATGAGTCTGTTGTAACTTAAGTAGAGGATAACTTGGCAGTTATAGAGCAGAACAGTCGAATCATTTGATCGTGCGTATGCCATCGAATGCTAAGACCTGATCAGTGGAGAAGAGATCTGTAATCGAAGTTGTGCTTATGCTACTCCAATAAACGATCAATTCCTCCTTATAGTTTCCAACCAAGAAATCCATTTGGATATTCCGGATGGCTTGAAGTTCGGTGTTGCCGTCTCCTAGTTGACCGACGTACACGCTTTGACGACTCCTGTTTTTTTTAGAATTAATTTGGTGGACAAATCGTTCAGAAATCTTGAACGTAGATTGTGCGTATGCCGACAAGTGGAATAGGTCAACCGTTGTTGGTAGTGCGTATGCCACTGCAATGGTAGATCGCTTCCTGCCTTAACTTCTACTGTCCGACGCGCCAATTAATTAATTGACTCATGTGTGGCTGGGCGAACTAATTTTTTCTTTGTTATCCAATTTATTTCTCGATCTATTTTTTTTTAATATTTAACAAGTTAAATTTAAGTCAAAGAAATAAAAAAAAACAAAAGAATAATAAAATAAATTTTATAACGTCAAACAAAACAAAGGTGTTTGTGTTAATTGGTTTTTTTTATGTACGACACCGGACATCCGCTGACCTACCCCGGTTAGAGCGAAAACGTGTCGTTACATTGACGCCCGAGCAGGGATACTTTTTTAAAAAAAAAGTGTCTACAGAAAAAACAAGAAAAAGCTATTTTAATTAAAAAAAGAGAAAAAGCAATTTTAATAAAAAAAGCAATTTTAATTTAAAAAGAAAATAACTGGGTAAAAATAATAAAGAAACGCTTGGTTATTTCTACCAAGCCACGCCATTAAAAAATCCGAATTGTGCTTTGGTTCATTTTACGTCATGGTGAAGGCCAGTTTGATCTATACCCTAAGAACGGAAGAATTTGGGCAATACCTATCCCAGTGCAGTTTGCACACCGATGGCACGGTCTTGTAAGAGGTTGGCGAAGTACGTCCTGGGCGAACATGATGCGAGGGAAGCCCTTGTCATTCAAGAATGGCAGAACAAACACGAGGCGACCTACATCCCCGTAAACCAGTTACGAATTTAGCCGTACCTAGAGCAACGTTTCTAACCTCCGGTGAACAGTCCAGTCCGAAAACTACAGTCGGCTTGCAACCCACGACACGTCCGTCGATCGCAGGGGACACTCTGTCTGCGAAGGAGATAATTCGTAAATGGGGCCTTAATTTGATTGTGGTAGGGACCCATTAGGATTCCTTGAACGCGTGAAGGAGCCAGCGGCGCTGTATGAGCTCGACCTCAAATGCGTTTTGAAGGTAATGCCGGAACTTTTTTGCGACAAAGCGCTAATCTGGTGGCGCAACAATAATAAGAGATGGGCCACATTAATAAGTGATTTTTGTACTTTCTTTTTGCCACCAAGATATTTCGAGAAGCTGGATGATGATATCCGACGTCGCGTGCAACGACTAAGAGAAAATTTTCGCGATTATGTGCACGCTTTACAAGATCTGTTGCGCCATTCTCAACTGAGTGAGGCACAAAAGACGGAAAGGATCTTTCGAAATTCGCTTCCACACTACCAATGGTTCATATGTAGGAGAGACTTTAAGACGCTCCATGGGCTGTTTACGCTTGTGTTTGAAATGGAGAGTATCCCTCCTACAGCCCCCTCCAGAAGAGGCGAACATCGCTGAATGATCAAGAGAATGACCCCACTAAATTACAACCATAAACAGCACCGCGAAACCCGATGTGTGCCAAAAACCTCAAAACAGTCAACCCAATTAGTGTGGGAGAAGGACATACTTCAAGCAACCGTTTTAGAGAGAACGAACCTATAAACGCAATCGTGGACACGGGGGCTACATGCAGTTTCACCATGCCCGTTTTTGTAAACCAGTTGTCAAAGAAACCACACATAGTTCCTGTAGCCATAGACGTGTTCCTTACTGACGGTTCACGAAAGCAGATCTCCACCGCCTGTCGCTGCCGCATCACGCTAGGGAGCATCACCACCACTCATGACTTTCTGATCATGGATGAAGCCAGAGAACCACTGATTCTGGGAATTGATCTGCTTCGCAAACTGGGATCTACTTTCGCTTGCGCCGGGTTGGTCGCTGAACGACCAAACGCCGGTAACCAGAATGTTAATCAAGTACGAGCCAGTATCCAGCCGGTGACTAAACAACAAAAATTTACCCTACAAAATTGTCAAGAGCACTCCACCCAAAAGCGTATTCGGACCTTCCTGGATTCGGAACTCCCGCTGTTTCAACAACTCAACGGAGTGTTGACTGTTGCTACGCACCGAATAGTGATGAAGGATGACCGGCCTTTTAAAATCCGTTAGGCCATTAGAAATCCCGTTATGCAAGACATTATAGACGAGGAAAGGAAATACTTAGGCCACGTAGTCACCCGAGACGGCATTAAGACTGACCCGAATAAAACCGCCGTAGTCGGACAAATACCGCCGCCCACCAACGTTAAAGAAATCCGTCAGTTCTTAGGAATAACATCGTGGTATAGGCGTTTTATCAACAATTTTGCAGAAGTTTCACAACCCGTAACACAAGTACTTAAAAAGGGCAAACACTGGAAATGCGGCCAGAAACAACAGTTGGCATTCCTCCATCTAAAAGAACAACTCACAAAAGCTCCTGTCTTGGCGTGCCCGGACTTTTTTAAACCATTCACTCTTCAAACCGATGCTGCCGGTTATGGGCTTGGCGCCGTGTTAACACAACAAACTGAGGAAGCAGAACGGGTTATCGCCTACACTAGTAGACAACTGAACACAGCTGAAAAAAAATATTCCGCGACAGAGAAGGAGTGTCTTGCCATCTTATGGAGCATACCTGGAGGGATATGAGTTCCAGGTAATCACCGACCATTTGGCTCTTAAATGGTTAAATTCCATTGATAGCCCCACCGGACGATTAGCTAGATGGGCCCTTGAACTCCAACAATACAAGTTTTCTGTCTGTTATTGTAAGGGGAAGCAGAATGTAGTCGCCGATACGCTCTCGCGGCACCCAATCGCCGAAAACATGCTGGCAACACTACAGAAACCTCCGCGCTGTCCCTGGTTGGAAACCAAAATAAAGCTGGTCCAGCAGAATCATGAAAACTTCCCAGACTACGTAATTGAAAACGGACAACTGTATCGCCACTTTACGCGGGCAATGAGGGAACCGACTTTATAATCAATGGTTCTTTCGTTTTTGATGGTTAGTACGACTAGCAAATGGAACATTTTTCTACAAAATTTTTTATGTCAGTAAACATTACTTTCCAAAATACAACCGATCGTAATCTACTAATATACCTTTGAATTCCTGAATGCCCAATATGAACTTTATCTATTATTTCTATTTATAATGTTTTTGGTATTAACGTTTTTGTAGATTTATAAAAAAAACCATCATCATGTGTAAGTTCATCGCGAAAATTCCAAAACTCTCTAATTTCTGTTGGTAAATCAATTATAGATGACGTCCATCCATTAAGTATAAATTTCTTTTGTTGTCCTAGTAAACTTTGAAAGTACATGAACTTCGATGTTCTCTTCTTTGTCAAACCATTCATTATTTTCACAGTGTCTACTAAGAGCGTCGGCCAATTTTATTTCTCTTCCCTTTCTGTATATGACGTGTGGATTATATGAGGAGAACGTGTAGCAAAATTGTTTGTAATATCTAAGATGCTGAGTAAAGTAGCTTTTTAAAAATCGTTTCAAGGGGCTTGTAGTCCGTTTCTATTAAAAGTTTTTTGCCGTAAATATACCCGTGAAACTACTCACAAAACGAATGGCTGTTATTCTTTTTCAGTTTGAGCGTAGTTCTTTTGCGATTTTGATAGAGCCCTTGAAGCGTATGCTACGGGTTGTTCATTTTGTAGACGAGCTGCACCTACGCTTGATTTACTGCCATCCACTTGAAGTTTAACGTGAAGGCTTGGATCGTAATACCGAAGTAAGGGAGTTGATGCAAACGCATTCTTTAGCTTATAACACGACTTTCATGTCGGTGCGACCAGTACCATTGAACATCTTTTTTTTTTGAAGATCACGCAAGGGAGAAGTTATATCCGAAAAATTGGAAATAAATTTACGGAGGTGCGTAGCCATGCCTAATTCGTTGAAGCTAAGTACGATTTTCTGGTTTTTTGAGCTGGTTAATTGCTGCAATTTTATCTGCATCAGCAGCTATGCTACATTTAAAAACACATTTGCCTTTATTAAGTTTCAAGCCTGAATTTACTAAAAGTTTAATATCTTTTTCTGTTTGTTTTTTAAGTTATTCCTATGATTCTGCATGAATTAAAATATCATCCATCGATACTTCAGTATTATGCGAGTTCTCTAATAGTTTAGACCTCCGGTGCTAACGCTAGACCAAATGATAAACGCTGCTATGAGTAACGGTAGTTACCTCAATCTACCAAAAGCCATTTTTACAGTCTAGTAATGTAAACCATTTAGAATTTTCCATATTTGCAGTGATTTTATCAATTGTTTTCAAAGGGTGATAACGCCTGTGAATATTTTTATTTATGTCAGTAGGATCAATGCACACGCGTATCTTACCTTTTAGTTTAACTACAACTACTTGAAGCTTTACCATGTTATCTATCTCCTTTTTCACACAGTTTTTAATGGCATGTTGTATTCGCCGTGAATCATAATGTTCAAATGTTGGATTATCCACCAAAACGATATCATATACAAAATTTTTTACCTTTCCCAGGCCATTAAAGATTTTACTATCATTTACACGTAGAATTAAAGTAAACCGTTTGCAATCATTTTTGCCAAGCAGTAAAATTTGTAAAATCTTCAACTACTAAAAATTTTGTTTTGAATTTTGTTTTTTGAAGAGATCTTCATACCAATTTTTTTCTTTGTTTCAAACATTTCGATAGTTAAAACGAATAAATAGCTGTCGGTATCAGAATCGGCACTTTGATTCTGCTGCAGCGAATTAACTTGCTTCATTTCACTGCGTTTATTTCTATAACAGAACTTCGCATCGTTGCAATCGTAATATGACACACTGTTTTTATTTGTTGTATTTAAAGCGTTGCATATTTTCTAAATGCTTCTACTTTGAAATCACCTTTTTTATGCAATTATTTGAGTTTTTGTGTGGCCATTTCACTTGCTCTACAGATTTTTATGGCTATTTCCAGATTAATATCATACTCTGTATGTAATTTTTCTCTAACTGCGTCGTTTCCAATACCTATTACAATTTTGTCGCGCAACAGAGAATTTTCAATACTACCAAAATCACATTTTCTCGATTGGTTTTTTATTTTTGTAAGAAATTCCTAAAAGGTTTCTCCCTCACTTTAGTACAGGGTGTTAAATTTATATCTTTCAAATGTAACACAAATGTTTGGTGCAAAATCTTCTTCTTCTTTTTGTTCGTCGGGTTTTACTGAAAAGGAATTAAAAATGTTGACAGCATCTCCTCCAATTGATGACATAAATGTAGCCGCCTGGATTTCGGCTGATTTTTTATTCAATTGTGTTGCAATTGAAAACCTTTTGTATTGTTGTAGCCAATTTTTTCATGATGTTGATGCATTGTTTCCCGTTATTTATAAAGGTTTGGGAGGTTTAACAAATGAAGAAGATTGTTGCTCAATTTCGTTCGTTAGCGATAGTCTTTAATAAAAACCACTATTCTGACACCATGTAATTAACAAAAGTAAAGTATAAACTGAACTTTATTGTTAAGATCATATTTATATTAAGTAACAAATATGAGTATATGATAACGGAGTAATGTACGAACAGGGTGTTGAGTATTTTTATGACACCTACATATCTTTTACGCGGCAAAAACCTTATTATAAAAAGACCTTTCATTTCTGACATAAATACCTGTGCTTGTATGGACAACGCCAATATTGATTTAAAGGCCTCGAAACTATTTTTACAAAAAGAAAGAAATCCTGCTCAGTTAATTAAAAAAATTATGTGGGATAGTGAGTCGGCTTTATGCTCTTGGGGTCTTGGCAAAACTTGCAATTCGAAGAAAAATTTTACAGGCTCAACTAACAGTTCAGATGAATGCAGAAGGTTTCAATGGGAGTCTGTTACGGAAAAAACGATTAAAAATAGTATATCCCAAGATAAATATGATATTAAGGTCATGAAAAAGGTTGAAAAAGTTTCAACAGTAGCTAATTTGGTGATTGAGTTTCAGAAAGACATGTTGAAGTTTAAAAAAACATTACTTTAGTGTTCGAAATCAGTGCAGTGCATATCACATTTGCAAGAATGATTTGACCAAAACACAAGTTTTGATTCACATAGACTTCTCCGAAAACTACATGTGTAAACGTTCAGAAGAAATCGTTTCACTTTTATCCCTCCATACCGGCTTAATTAATATAAAAAAATTTGAAAATCCCGTGAGCTTTTACACGATTTCTTTGGATTTAAATTAAGGACCCGTTGCCATTTGGGCCTCTTTAGATCGAACTATTGATTATTTGAAAGATTGTGCTCACGAAAATTCCGCATATACACTTCTTGGATGGGCCATCTTCTCAGTATAAGCAGAAAAAACACTTTTTCTTTTTCTGCAATCGAATAATTGACAAAAAATTTACATGCGCAACATGGTCATTTTTTGAGAAATCTCATGGAAAAGTTGCAGCAGATGTAGTGGGTGCTGTCGTGAAGCGAACAGCAGATTCGCTTGGTGCTCGCGGAGCATATATAATAGGTGCAGAAGAATTTTACCACTCGCTTTAAGGCAAAATTGATGTGAAATTGTTTTACGTTGGTCCTAATCAAATTTTTAACATCAATAAAGCATGGCCCTCAAATTTAAAGCCATTTCAAGGCACGAGAGATATTCAGCAAATAATTACAAAATGCAGAGGTGAATTGATTTACAGATCTCTCTCGTGGTTTTGCAACTTTAACCTCTGGAGACCGGAAATTTATGCAACTGCCACTAACTTAATTCCAAAGTGGTAAAAATGAATGAGAATGAGAAATAAAAAATGCCGCTTGTAATTTCATGAAGCTTATACAGATTCAGAATAAGAATTCGAATGAAAATTTATAAATTAAATAGAGTTATTGTTTTTTCGTCAAATATTTACATATGTGTATAATTCTTCAAGAGTTATTTCGTTTTTTCTATTTTTGTTAAAGACATCAAAGAATATGTACATGTTTAGTTTTGTATTAAAATTTTTTTTCTTGAAGAATTTTTTTTATTTCCTTTTTGTAAAAGAATAAACTTTTTTTCGTTAAACTTTTAATTTGGTATTATTTCCTGTTTACGTGCAACAAAATTTCTTGATCGTGAAAAAATGTCTTGAGCATCACACTTACGGTTTTATCTTAAAACGCTTAAAAATGCAGTTTTTTTTTTGTCTAAAAGAACCTGGCAAACTATACGCGAAGTTGGTATAGGCAAATCTATAAATCATGAACCGTGTTCCATCGATGCCGATACAATCAATAAAAAGTTTTTAAGTGTCCCTATGATCTCAGCAGATCCAAGTTATTATATGAATAATCATTCAAATAATAATTGTGAATTTTTCTTTTCTAATTTATTAAGCACTAGGTCAGTTTTATAAATAATAAAAATTTTTATTTATATTTTCAATATTTCGCCACACCTTTGGGTGGCATCATCAGGAAACAGGAAACAAAAAATTAGATTTTCTTTTTTTAAAATAACAAAATTAAAATCAAATTATTTTTTCAAACAAAAACAGAAAAATCAAAAACCAAACGACAAAAAACTCAAATATTTAAAATTTACATTCTTATAAATTTAAAACTCAAAAAACATTCAAGTAAAATAACTCAAAAATTTTAAACATTACATTCTTATGAAAATTTAAAAAACAGAAAACATTTAAATTATTTAAAAATTTTAAAAAACTTAATTCAAATACATTAACATAAACTTTCACGATAGAAATGTTACAAGCAATCATATACTCTCAAACGTTAATTATTTTTTATGGACTAAATGTCTATAACATTGGGCAACATTATCAGTATCAGCCTTAAAGTTTATTCTTTTTGTTGCTGGTATTTTAATTATTTGTAACATCTCTAACATATACCGACGCTTATAATTATTTTCTATATTTAAAACAGATGCATCTTCAAAGTTAGGATTATGATTAAATCTGGCACAATGGGAAGATAATGCAGTTTTTTGTGAATTATTAACGTCCCTGTATCTTTGATCAGACTTATGTCCAGCTATTCTAGTTTTTAGTTTATTTTTTGTCGTACCTACATATTCCTTATTACAATTCTCACTATCATTACCATTACAAGGTATTTTGTAAACTACATTTGACATGTCCCATTTTTTAATCTTATCTTTTGTTTTACTAAATAATCTATTTAAAGTATTATAAGTTTTGTATGCCATTTTATATTTATCCCCATCAAAAATTTTTGATTTTTCAATCCTTTCTGCTATTTCTGGTACATAAATTAAAGACTTATAAACTTTAGTTTCTGTAACATCTCTTGTATTATTTGCTCTCCTATACCTTAACTGTTTAAACAAACTATTTATCACTCTCATTGGAAAATTATTATCAATTAATATCTTTTTAACTTTATCTTTATTGCTTTTGTGAAATTCCTTATCACTTAGCTTAAGTACTTTTTCTATCAAATTTTTTCCCGTATTAATAATTATTCTTTTGTTATGCTTTGAATAATAATTAATAATTCTCCCGGAAGCTGTTGGCTTTTGGTACCAATCCATTTTTAGTTTATTCCCTCTCCTTATTACTAACGTATCTAAATAGGGTAATTTAAAATCATTTTCTATTTCTATTGTAAATTTTATACAACTATTGAAACTATTAAATGTTTCCAACATACTTTCAATACCAGATGCAGAAATAATACAAAACAAATCATCCACATATTTTGTCATTATTCTTGGTTTTATACTAATTTCATTAATGCACGTGTCTAATAATTTCTCCATAATAATATCTGCCACAACAGGGGATCACAAGGAGGATTTTCCTTTAAGACCGATTTGTTCTTTTATAAATTCTCCATCTTATGAGTTATGTAAATATATTACAATGATTTTAAAAAAATTACAGAAAATTCAAAATATAATGTTAAAAATTCGTTTGAATTTAAAGAAGGGTAAGGAACATAAATGTTCTAAATGATGAAAAATTAGTATCTTTTGATGTAGTCTCATTATTTCCAAGTATACCTGTTGATTTGGCAGTGAATATTATTGAAGAAAAATGGAACGTAATACAGGAATATACTAGAATGGAAAAAGGTTTATTTTTACGAATTTTAAAATTTTGTATTGAAGATAACAGATACTTTCAATATAATGATAACATATATTTGCAACAAAAAGGGCTTCCAATGGGATCTCCAGCTTCTCCTGTTGTGGCAGATATTATTATGGAGAAATTATTAGACACGTGCATTAATGAAATTAGTATAAAACCAAGAATAATGACAAAATATGTGGATGATTTGTTTTGTATTATTTCTGCATCTGGTATTGAAAATATGTTGGAAACATTTAATAGTTTCAATAGTTGTATAAAATTTACAATAGAAATAGAAAATGATTTTAAATTACCCTATTTAGATACGTTAGTAATAAGGAGAGGGAATAAACTAAAAATGGATTGGTACCAAAAGCCAACAGCTTCCGGGAGAATTATTAATTATTATTCAAAGCATAACAAAAGAATAATTATTAATACGGGAAAAAAATTGATAGAAAAAGTACTTAAGCTAAGTGATAAGGAATTTCACAAAAGTAATAAAGATAAAGTTAAAAAGATATTAATTGATAATAACTTTCCAATGAGAGTGATACATAGTTTGTTTAAACAGTTAAGGTTTAGGAGAGCAAATAATACAAGAGATGTTACAGAAACTAAAGTCTTTAATTTATGTACCAGAAATAGCAGAAAGGATTGAAAAATCAAAAATTTTTGATGGGGATAAATATAAAATGGCATACAAAACTTAGATAAGATTAAAAAATGGGACATGTCAAATGTAGTTTACAAAATACCTTGTAATGGTAATGATAGTGAGAATTGTAATAAGGAATATGTAGGTACGACAAAAAATAAACTAAAAACTAGAATAGCTGGACATAAGTCTGATCAAAGATACAGGGACGTTAATAATTCTTAAAAAACTGCATTATCTTCCCATTGTGCCAGATTTAATTATAATCCTAACTTTGAAGATGCATCTGTTTTAAATATAGAAAATAATTAGAAGCGTCGGTATATGTTAGAGATGTTACAAATAATTAAAATACCAGCAACAAAAAGAATAAACTTTAAGGCTGATGCTGATAATGTTGCGCAATGTTATAGACATTTAGTCCATAAAAAATAATTAACGTTTGAGAGTATATGATTGCTTGTAACATTTCTATCGTGAAAGTTTATGTTAATGTATTTGAATTAAGTTTTTTAAAATTTTAAATAATTTAAATGTTTTCTGTTTTTTAAATTTTTATAAGAATGTAAATGTTTAAAATTTTTGCGTTATTTTACTTGAATGTTTTTTGAGTTTTAAATTTATAAGAATGTAAATTTTAAATATTTGAGTTTTTTGTCGTTTGGTTTTTGATTTTTCTGTTTTTATTTGAAAAAATAATTTGATTTTAATTTTGTTATTTTAAAAAAAGAAAATCTAATTTTTTGTTTTCTGTTTCCTGATGATGCCACCCAAAGGTGTGGCGAAATATTGAAAATATAAATAAAAATTTTTATTATTTATAAAACTGACCTAGTGCTTAATAAATTAGAAAAGAAAAACTATTTAAAAAGGTCAAAAAAACATTTATATATAATTTAAAAGTGAGCACGCGTAAACAATATAACGATGAGTTATAATTTATTTAAAAGAAACCGGTTGATGAGAGGACTTATTAATCGTTTTAAAACGTTGAGGGATAAGGTTGTAAAAACTCAATCTGCACTAACCTTTTTAATTAGATGCCGTAATTCAGGAATTGTACCAAAATTTATTGTGAATGCAACAAAGAATATTCCTAATATTTTCAAGATGGAGAGAAAATGGACAATCAAACACATTATGGAAAAATATTTGTGTGATTTAAGTGATAAAATATTAAGATGTTCAATTCTGGAGAAACATAAATTATTGAGGTATTTTCAAAGGGAGCTGATAATGATTGAAAATGATTTCGAAAAACATTTATCCAGAGAAGCAATGGAAAGATTTTTGCAGTTTGAAGACAGAATAGGAGCAGCTTTAAAAGTTAAGGTAAATAAAATACATAAAAAGAAGTTTGAGTGTTTGAGGGAATTACAGAAGAAGGAGTTAGGTATTAAATTAAATAAAAAGTGGTTTGTAAACAAGACTAATTTAGATATTCCAAATGAGGTTCAGTGGGTTCTTTCATTAGCACATAAACATGCATTACCCATTAAACGAGAAGATTTTCCAGTTCTAAAAATGATAACGGATGGAGAGGATTTAGTGCAAACTTTAAAATCAAAAGAAGAACAGGAAATAGCTAGGACTAAATTAACTTCAATAATAGATAATCATTTAAATAAGATAAAATTAAATAACAGGGATAGATTTATGTTAGAAAACGTAAAAAAGGCGGATAGTTTTTTGAGAAGAAATAGGGATATACTTATCTTAAAAGCTGATAAAGGTAACACCACAGTAGCTTTAAACAAGAGTGATTATGTTTTAAGAATTAACAATATTGTAGGGGATTTTGCTAATTATAAGTTAGCAAACAAAGATCCAACAACCAAATTGCAGAGGGTTATAATGTGTTGGTTGAAGAACTCTTTAAACAAAAAGTTATTACAATTTTAGAGAAAAACAAGCTTAAAACCAATGTTTCTACAGCTCCAAGATTGTATGGGTTACCTAAAATTCACAAGGAGGATTTTCCTTTAAGACCGATTTGTTCTTTTATAAATTCTCCATCTTATGAGTTATGTAAATATATTACAATGATTTTAAAAAAAATTACAGAAAATTCAAAATATAATGTTAAAAATTCGTTTGAATTTAAAGAAAGGATAAGGAACATAAATGTTCTAAATGATGAAAAATTGGTATCTTTTGATGTAGTCTCATTATTTCCAAGTATACCTGTTGATTTGGCAGTGAATATTATTGAAGAAAAATGGAACGTAATACAGGAATATACTAGAATGGAAAAAGGTTTATTTTTACGAATTTTAAAATTTTGTATTGAAGATAACAGATACTTTCAATATAATGATAACATATATTTGCAACAAAAAGGGCTTCCAATGGGATCTCCAGCTTCCCCTGTTGTGGCAGATATTATTATGGAGAAATTATTAGACACGTGCATTAATGAAATTAGTATAAAACCAAGAATAATGACAAAATATGTGGATGATTTGTTTTGTATTATTTTTGCATCTGGTATTGAAAATATGTTGGAAACATTTAATAGTTTCAATAGTTGTATAAAATTTACAATAGAAATAGAAAATGATTTTAAATTACCCTATTTAGATACGGTAGTAATAAGGAGAGGGAATAAACTAAAAATGGATTGGTACCAAAAGCCAACAGCTTCCGAGAGAATTATTAATTATTATTCAAAGCATAACAAAAGAATAATTATTAATACGGGAAAAATTTGATAGAAAAAGTACTTAAGCTAAGTGATAAGGAATTTCACAAAAGCAATAAAGATAAAGTTAAAAAGATATTAATTGATAATAATTTTCCAATGAGAGTGATAACTAGTTTGTTTTAACAGTTAAGGTTTAGGAGAGCAAATAATACAAGAGATGTTACAGAAACTAAACTTTATTAGTCTTTAATTTATGTACCATAAATAGCAGAAAGGATTGAAAAATCAAAAATTTTTGATGGGGATAAATATAAAATGGCATACAAAACTTATAATACTTTAAATATATTATTTAGTAAAACAAAAGATAAGATTAAAAAATGGGACATGTCAAATGTAGTTTACAAAATACCTTGTAATGGTAATGATAGTGAGAATTGTAACAAGGAATACGTAGGTACGACAAAAAATAAACTAAAAACTAGAATAGCTGGACATAAGTCTGATCAAAGATACAGGGACACAAAAAACTGCATTATCTTCCCATTGTGCCAGATTTAATCATAATCCTAACTTTGAAGATGCATCTGTTTTAAATATAGAAAATAATTATAAGCGTCGGTATATGTTAGAGATGTTACAAATAATTAAAATACCAGCAACAAAAAGAATAAACTTTAAGGCTGATACTGATAATGTTGCGCAATGTTATAGACATTTAGTCCATAAAAAATAATTAACGTTTGAGAGTATATGATTGCTTGTAACATTTCTATCGTGAAAGTTTATGTTAATGTATTTGAATTAAGTTTTTTAAAATTTTTAAATAATTTAAATGTTTTCTGTTTTTTAAATTTTTATAAGAATGTAAATGTTTAAAATTTTTGAGTTATTTTACTTGAATGTTTTTTGAGTTTTAAATTTATAAGAATGTAAATTTTAAATATTTGAGTTTTTTGTCGTTTGGTTTTTGATTTTTCTGTTTTTGTTTGAAAAAATAATTTGATTTCAATTTTGTTATTTTAAAAAAAGAAAATCTAATTTTTTGTTTCCTGTTTCCTGATGATGCCACCCAAAGGTGTGGCGAAATATTGAAAATATAAATAAAAATTTTTATTATTTATAAAACTGACCTAGTGCTTAATAAATTAGAAAAGAAAAACTATTTAAAAAGGTCAAAAAAAACATTTATATATAATAATTGTGAATCTTTTTTTTTCTTTTGTTGCAGTAGACCAATGTGAGGTTTTATCTAGTTTATTGTCCATCAAATCCAACTCTATAGGAGCTGACGGGATTGATCCAAAGTTTCTAAAGATTCTTTTACCTCAACTGCTTCCAATTATAACATTTTTCTTTAATAAAATATTAACTTCAAGTTTCTTTCCCTCGAATTGGAAAGTAGATAAAATTTTTCCGATACCCAAAGCTGGCTCCGATTATAGACCAATAGCCATTCTTCCATTTCTCTCTAAAGTATTTGAACGTATTATACATAACCAAATGACTTGCTTTTTGGATAATAATAACTTGCTTACAGAACGTCAATCCGGGTTCAGAAAGAACAACAGCTGCATAATAGCCTTAGTTGATGTCACAGAGGGTATTAGAGAGAAACTTGATGATGGCAAGACTACATTTTTAATATTGTTAGACCATTCGAAAGCGTTTGATACCGTGGATCATAACATTCTTTGTTACAAGCTTAAACATTTTTTTTAATTTCTCTTCGACCGCTACACTGTTATTGTCAACACACTTACGTAACAGATATCAGTGTGTTGAAGCTAGAACCCAGGAATCCAAACCACTGCCGGTAATCAGAGGGGTACCTCAGGGGTCCATTGTCGGACCGCTGTTGTTCTCACTGTACTCCAATGACCTCCCAGGCATTTTGACACATTGTAATGCAAGAATGTACGCGGATGACGTGCAACTTTATACCAGCTGTATTAATGCCTTAATCGACCAGTGTATTGTCTCCATTAATGAGGAACTACATCGAGTTTATACATGGGCAACGGCAAATGGCTTAGGAATAAATCCAGAAAAATCTAAATGCATTGTTATTCTATTAACAAAAAACAAATTGAGATAGTAAAGTCAGCTAAAAATCTCGGAATATTTTTTAATGACACTCTTACGTGGTCGAACCATATTACCTATGCTAGTGGTTGCACTTTTTCTATGATTAGGACTCTTTGGCGGACGCAGCATTGTACACCTATGAGAATAAGAATCCTACTTTCCAAAACTTATCTGGTGCCCGCTTTACTGTATGGTTCTTAACTATTTGCTAAATGCGATACAGTTAGTAAACGGAAATTGAACGTTGCGTTTAACAACATAATCCGATACGTATGTTCACTTGATAGGCGATCTAGTATATCTTTGTGTTCATCTCAATTATATTGCCTCTCTTTAGATAATTTGCTAAACATAAGAGTTTTAGCTTTTTTACATAAAATAATATATACCCATAAACCAGAGCATCTTTATAGTAAATTATGTATTTCAGATATAAGCAGGGGCAAAAGAATAAGATTACTTACACAGAAAAAGTTATTACCAAAAATTTTTCAAACAAATGAATGCTTTGAGGTTTTTTCAGTTTTCAAAAACTTTTTTATTTAGATCTAATAATCCATTTGTTTGATTTTCATCTTTTGAAATAAAATGTTGCTTACATCATACAAAACACATTACCAGTGTTGCCAGTCCCACGATTTTATCGTAAGTAGCCAATGATAAGGAATTACCCGAAATCCAAAATAACCTTAAACTTATATTTCAATCCAATTTAACTAAATCGAAATTAAATTAATTGCAAAAAAGACAGTTATCAGCAAGAAAAGCTTTTTATCTGGCGAAATGATTTTAGCAGGTGTGAATGATAGAGCAGCTGATTATTTTTTTCCAATATCTTGCCAAAAATTTGGGTAATACAATGCCAAATTTGTTGCCGTAGTGCTCTCACCTGGTAAAATTAATTGGCCTTGATAAAAATATACATACATAAGTAACTGCATTCAGAAGGAATTGCAAAAAAGTCATTACCATATTGAGGGAAAAATTTTGCACAAGTCTTTTAAAACTGTTATACTTTAACAAATATTACTTTGCATTTTAAAAAAATTAACTACATAGTATGCTTTACATTTTTTGTTTTTAATTTTATATGAAATAAAATTTTACTTACGTATTGAGATATCAAATAGAAAACATTGCCTTTTATATTTCAATAGGTTATGGGCCTGCCTCATTATTGAATTTAATTTATAAATAAAAGTGCAATTCGGTTATCTTAGAATTATACGAGTGAAAGAGATTCCTTAAAAATATGGCGAACTCTTTAATCCAAATTGAAAAATTAATTGGAAGCGAAAATTGGTCTACGTGGTGTTTTGCGTTGAAAGCTCAGTTTGAGTTGGAAAATTTGTGGTGTTGTATTGAAAATACAACAGAAGATGCTGCAAAAGAAACACAAGCCAGATGTCGTCTCATACTTTCAATACATAAAGATTTGTATGTGTACGTACAAGAAGCAGTTACGGCCAAGGATATTTTCGATAAATTGAAGAACTTATTTCAAGATTCTGGTTTAGATAGGCGCATAGGTCTGTTGAGAAAGCTATGCTCTATCCAGATGCTGGAATGTAATTCAATAGAACATTACGTTACTGAAATTGTCTCAACGGCACAAAAGTTAAACGGGATTGGTTTTATTGTATCCGATGAATGGCTAGCATCAATTCTGTTAAAAGGATTACCTAAAGAATATAACCCGATGATTATGAGTTTGGAAAATTCTGGTAAGGTACTTCAGGCAGACACAGTTAAAGCCAAGTTACTTCAAGATATAAAGTATGAGCCTGAAGCCACCAATTCAGCACTAGCTACCAAAAGTCAAAATAAAAAGAAAGATATGAAGAACGTTAAATGCTACAATTGCAAGAAATATGGTCATTATTCAACAAAATGTCCAAATCGTTCAAATAACAAAATTACAAATACATCAATGTTTGCTGCATATATTGTACAAAATTTGGGACCAGATGAGTGGTATTTCGATAGTGGAGCATCTGTACACATGGCTCAATCAAAATCCCTTTTTAAAAATCTTCATAGTTATCAGAGCCAAATTCGTATTGCTGACAATAAAACGTTAAAAGCAGTTGGTATTGGTACAATTGTGTAGAAGTTTCTATTCCTGGTGGACATCAGAACGTTACAATTAAAGATGTGTTATATGTTGCAGATCTTGGAGTAAATTTACTGTCAATTAGTGAGATTATTCGTAGAAACAAACGAGTTGTTTTTAGTAAAACTGGCTGCAGTGTTGTAGATGAAAATAACAAATTGCTTGCCAATGGAAAATTAGTCGATGGTATGTATAAATTAATTACACCTACTAATGCATCTGTATTTTTGGCTAGTGAATCATCAAACTTTGAAACCTGGCATAGACGGCTAGGCCATCCAAATAATCAAACGATGGAAAAGATGAAGTCCGATGGAATGTTGCAGTATAAAGATTTTGTGAAAGTTAACTGTATGGCATGTGCTCAAGGAAAACATGCAAAACTAAAATTTCCTAAAGAAGGTTCAAGAGCTAGCGATATTTTAGAAATAGTTCACACAGATATATGCGGCCCTATGGAAGTAAAATCCAATGGTGGAAATTTGTATGTCTTGACATTTATCGATGATTTCAGTCGCAAAGTGTTTACTTATTTTTTGAAGACCAAAAGTTCTGTGTTTGAAGTATTTGTCAAATTTAAAACATTTGTAGAAAATCAAACAAGCAAAAAGATAAAGTGTCTACGATCTGATAATGGAGGCGAATTCGTAAATCAAAAGATGTCCGATTTTTTAACAAAATGTGGTATTATGCATCAGTTGAGTGTAGCTTATAATCCACAGCAAAATGGTCTTGCAGAGCGTATGAATCGATCGCTAATTGAAAAAGCTCGATGCATGTTATATGATGCAAAGCTTCCAAAATCATTTTGGGCTGAAGCTGTGAACACATCTGGTTATCTCATTAATAGAATTCCTCATCGTATTCTTAAAAAGTGTCCGGATGAAATATGGTTTAAAAGAAAACCAAAGTTATGCTACTTACGAGTTCTCGGTTGCAGTGCAATGGTACACATTCCTCATAAAAAAAGAAGAAAATTTGATCCTAAGTCGGAGAAAATGATATTCGTTGGATATTGCAATAAATCTAAAGGTTATCGACTATATAATCCTGTTAAGAAGACAACAACAATTAGTCGTGATGTTATATTTTCTGAAAATGAATTTATGTCTTTTAACAAAGCGAAATCTTTTGAAGAATATTGGTTCGCAATTCATCCAATAGAAGAATGTAGAAAAGAAAATGAAGAAAACAAAGTAATTGGTGAAGACGACGATGAAGATGAGTCATTGTTGTTCTCTTCATTTACAGAGAATAACAATGAAGTAGGGGAAATAGTAGATGGTAGTAACATTGTGTCTAATAGAATACAGAGCGATCCAGTTCCGTCTAAGGAAGCAATAAAAATTCCAAGGCGAAGTGAACGTTTAGCAAAAAAAGCTCAAAACAGTTATTTAGCAGAAAATTGCACTTTAGAGGATCCTCTTACATATGAAGAAGCTTTAAGCCGTGTAGATAAAGATAAATGGCTAAATGCAATCAACAGTGAAATAAATTCTCTAGAAGTTAACAACACATGGACTGAAGTTAGTTCTTCCAAATGCAAAAATCCAATAAGAACCAAGTGGGTTTTTAAGCGTAAAGATGAACCTAATGGATCAAAGAAACATAAAGCACGTTTAGTGGTAAAAGGCTTTACCCAGAAAAAGGGTATTAATTACGAGGAAACATACTCGCCTGTTATTCGTTACACGTCTTTAAGAATGTTAATGGCTCTAGCAATAAAATATAATTTAGAAATTGAGCAAATGGATGCAGTCACAGCCTTTTTACAAGCAGAGTTAACTGAAGACATTTTTATTTCTCAACCCGCAGGCGTGAAATGCAAAAGTGAGAACACAATACTAAAACTCAATAAAGCTTTATATGGCTTAAAGCAGTCGAGTCTGGTTTGGAACAATAAATTGGATAAAGTTTTACAAGATTTTGGATTTATAAGATCGAAATTAGATTCGTGTGTATATTACCATTTTAAGGATAATAAGAGAACTTACTTGGCAATTTACGTCGATGACATGTTGTTATTAAGTAACGATATTGTCTTTAAGGAAACAGTAAAATCGAAACTATGCAAAAAGCTACATATGAAATTTCTGGGAGAAGCGAAAAAGTGCTTAAACATTCGAATTACCAGAGAAGATAAGAAGATATGCTTAGACCAAGAAGAGTACATCGATCAAATATTGCAAAAGTTTAATATGTCTGACTGTAACTCAGTTCAAGTACCTATGGATCCGAATCAAAAAATGAAAAAACATGTAGGAAAATGGTTACAAGATGCAATTTTCCCTTATCAGCAGGCTATTGGAAGTATGATGTATTTAATGCAGTGCACAAGGCCAGATATTTGCCATGCAGTAAGTTTTTTAAGTCGTTTTAACAACAACCCAAGTCAAGAACATTGGAATGCAGTAAAAAGAGTGTTTAGATATTTGAAAGGAACTAAACACGCAAGACTTTGCTACAGTCAAGATGGAAATTATGAATTAACAGCTTTTTCAGACGCCGATTGGGCTCAAGATAGCGATGAAAGAAAGTCGACAACTGGCTATGCGGTTATTCTACAATCGGGTGTTATTTCGTGGTGTAGTAAAAAACAACAAACCGTTGCTTTATCTTCAACTGAGGCCGAATACATGGCAATGTCTGCAGTTACACAAGAAGTTGTATTTTTAAGAGGTCTTTATTTCGAACTTGTTACAGATATTCAAAATGAGCCAACTCCAATTTTTTGTGATAACAGAAGTGCAATAATATTATCGTCCACAAATATTTTTCATCCCCGATCTAAGCATATTGAAGTGCGTCATCATTTTATAAGAGAAAAGAAGAATGCCAGAGAAGTGGAGTTTTTTCCTATAAAAACGGATGAGATGGTAGCAGATTTTCTGACTAAAGCAACAACAGCTCCGAAGCACAAATTTTGTTTTAAAAAACTTGGTTTAAAATTGTAAAGTAAATTTGAGTAGGGGTGTTATACTTTAACAAATATTACTTTGCATTTAAAAAAAATTAACTACATAGTATGCTTTACATTTTTTGTTTTTAATTTTATATGAAATAAAATTTTACTTACGTATTGAGATATCAAATAGAAAACATTGCCTTTTATATTTCAATAAAAACTTGTTTTAATTTTGCTATCAAAAAGCTTTCTGAACCATTTACTGATAATTACTCAAAGACGGCAATACTAATCCATGCAAGTATGCCATGCATTGTAAAAAACACAAAGGTATGAATGGATGCCAGCACTGGCTCACTTGGTATACCTCCATATCTTTTTCTGTTTTTTTTTTAAGTTATTCCTATGTTTCTGCATGAATAAAAATATCATCCATCGATACTTCAGTATTATGCGAGTTCTCTAATAGTTTAGACCTCCGGTGCTAACGCTAGACCAAATGATAAACGCTGCTATGAGTAACGGTAGTTACCTCAATCTACCAAAAGCCTTTTTTACAGTCTAGTAATGTAAACCATTTAGAATTTTCCATATTTGCAGTGATTTTATCAATTGTTTTCAAAGGGTGATAACGCCTGTGAATATTTTTATTTATGTCAGTAGGATCAATGCACACGCGTATCTTACCTTTTAGTTTAACTACAACCATTGGTGACACTACTTGAAGCTTTACCATGTTATCTATCTCCTTTTTCACACAGTTTTTAATGGCATGTGGTATTCGCCGTGAATCATAATGTTCAAATGTTGGATTATCCACCAAAACGATATCATATACAAAATTTTTTACCTTTCCCAGGCCATTAAAGATTTTACTATCATTGACACGTAGAATTAAAGTAAACCGTTTGCAATCATTTTTGCCAAGCAGTAAAATTTGTAAAATCTTCAACTACTAAAAATTTTGTTTTGAATTTTGTTTTTTGAAGAGATCTTCATACCAATTTTTTTCTTTGTTTCAAACATTTCGATAGTTAAAACGAATAAATAGCTGTCGGTATCAGAATCGGCACTTTGATTCTGCTGCAGCGAATTAACTTGCTTCATTTCACTGCGTTTATTTCTATAACAGAACTTCGCATCGTTGCAATCGTAATATGACACACTGTTTTTATTTGTTGTATTTAAAGCGTTGCATATTTTCTAAATGCTTCTACTTTGAAATCACCTTTTTTATGCAATTATTTGAGTTTTTGTGTGGCCATTTCACTTGCTCTACAGATTTTTATGGCTATTTCCAGATTAATATCATACTCTGTATGTAATTTTTCTCTAACTGCGTCGTTTCCAATACCTATTACAATTTTGTCGCGCAACAGAGAATTTTCAATACTACCAAAATCACATTTTCTCGATTGGTTTTTTATTTTTGTAAGAAATTCCTAAAAGGTTTCTCCCTCACTTTAGTACAGGGTGTTAAATTTATATCTTTCAAATGTAACACAAATGTTTGGTGCAAAATCTTCTTCTTCTTTTTGTTCGTCGGGTTTTACTGAAAAGGAATTAAAAATGTTGACAGCATCTCCTCCAATTGATGACATAAATGTAGCCGCCTGGATTTCGGCTGATTTTTTATTCAATTGTGTTGCAATTGAAAACCTTTTGTATTGTTGTAGCCAATTTTTTCATGATGTTGATGCATTGTTTCCCGTTATTTATAAAGGTTTGGGAGGTTTAACAAATGAAGAAGATTGTTGCTCAATTTCGTTCGTTAGCGATAGTCTTTAATAAAAACCAGTATTCTGACACCATGTAATTTACAAAAGTAAAGTATAAACTGAACTTTATTGTTAAGATCATATTTATATTAAGTAACAAATATGAGTATATGATAACGGAGTAATGTACGAACAGGGTGTTGAGTATTTTTATGACACCTACATATCTTTTACGCGGCAAAAACCTTATTATAAAAAGTCCTTTCATTTCTGACATAAATACCTGTGCTTGTATGGACAACGCCAATATTGATTTAAAGGCCTCGAAACTATTTTTACAAAAAGAAAGAAATCCTGCTCAGTTAATTAAAAAAATTATGTGGGATAGTGAGTCGGCTTTATGCTCTTGGGGTCTTGGCAAAACTTGCAATTCGAAGAAAAATTTTACAGGCTCAACTAACAGTTCAGATGAATGCAGAAGGTTTCAATGGGAGTCTGTTACGGAAAAACGATTAAAAATAGTATATCCCAAGATAAATATGATATTAAGGTCATGAAAAAGGTTGAAAAAGTTTCAACAGTAGCTAATTTGGTGATTGAGTTTCAGAAAGACATGTTGAAGTTTAAAAAAACATTACTTTAGTGTTCGAAATCAGTGCAGTGCATATCACATTTGCAAGAATAATTTGACCAAAACACAAGTTTTGATTCACATAGACTTCTCCGAAAACTACATGTGCAAACGTTCAGAAGAAATGCAATCGTTTCACTTGTATCCCTCCATACCGGCTTAATTAATATAAAAAAATTTGAAAATCCCGTGAGCTTTTACACGATATCTTGGGATTTAAATTAAGGACCCGTTGCCATTTGGGCCCCTTTAGATCGAACTATTGATTATTTGAAAGATTGTGCTCACGAAAATTCCGCATATACACTTCTTGGATGGGCCATCTTCTCAGTATAAGCAAAAAAACATTTTTTCTTTTTCTGCAATCGAATAATTGACAAAAAATTTACATGCGCAACATGGTCATTTTTTGAGAAATCTCATGGAAAAGTTGCAGCAGATGTAGTGGGTGCTGTCGTGAAGCGAACAGCAGATTCGCTTGTTGCTCGCGGAGCATATATAGTAGGTGCAGAAGAATTTTACCACTCGCTTTAAGGCAAAATTGATGTGAAATTGTTTTACGTTGCTCCAAATCAAATTTTTAACATCAATAAAGCATGGCCCTCAAATTTAAAGCCATTTCAAGGCACGAGAGATATTCACCAAATAATTACAAAATGCAGAGGTGAATTGATTTACAGATCTCTCTCGTGGTTTTGCAACTTCAACCTCTGGAGACCGGAAATTTATGCAACTGCCACTAACTTAATTCCAAAGTGGTAAAAATGAATGAGAATGAGAAATAAAAAATGCCGCTTGTAGTTTCATGAAGCTTATACAGATTCAGAATAAGAATTCGAATGAAAATTTATAAATTAAATAAAGTTATTGTTTTTCCTCAAATATTTACATATGTGAATAATTCTTCAAGAATTATTTCGTTTTTTCTATTTTTGTTAAAGCCATCAAAGAATATGTACATGTTTAGTTTTGTATTAAAATTTTTTTTCTTGAAGAATTTTTTTTATTTACTTTTTGTAAAAGAATAAACTTTTTTTCGTTAAACTTTTAATTTGGTCGGTTTCAAAAAAAAAAAATGAAAAATCAAGGTGAATCGTGATTTTGTATTTATAATCGAGAAGGTTATTTTCGCAAGTCAATCTTAAAAAACAAAAGAACATCGTAATAAGCTTAAATTTGAAATATTTTTGACTTGTTAGCGATTTTTTATACATATTTAGTATGTGACGCTCAAGATAGAAATCATAAAAAAGCTAAAAAATCAAAATACAAATCAATATTTGCTTTTTTGATTGGAGTTATTTCACAAAACTAGATTTACATCGATGGTGAAGGGTATATAAGATTCGGCATAGCCGAATATAGCACTCTTATTTTTTTGTTTTGTTTTCCTGTTTTTTACAAATAGGTAGTTTTAAATTCTACATTGTAGAAGAATTTAAAAATAATTTTAAGTTCATTCTTGACTAGAGTGGAAGACAAACAAGAGTATCTGTAATTTTATGTTAAGAAATTGAACAATTAAAATTCTACATAATGGAAGAATTAAAAAATATTAAAACATAATTATTACTGTTTCAAATAAGAAGTAAATAAAAATTTAAATATGTAGATACAAAACTTATTGAATTTAATAAACAATTATCTAAAATTCATACATAGTAAAAAAACATAGTAGTTTAATAATTTACTTTTTGTTATTTATGTTACCTAGAATTGACTATTAAGTTAGTAGTGTAAAGTGATTGTTTGATTTTAATTCTTTTTTATTAAGACTTCAAAACTTAAAAAAAAAACTTCAAACTTCACTTTATGTTAAGAAATTGAACAATTAAAATTCTACATAATGGAAGAATTAAAAAATATTAAAACATAATTATTACTGTTTCAAATAAGAAGTAAATAAAAATTTAAATATGTAAATACAAAACTTATTGAATTTAATAAACAATTATCTAAAATTCATACATAGTAAAAAAACATAGTAGTTTAATAATTTACTTTTTGTTATTTATGTTACCTAGAATTGACTATTAAGTTAGTAGTGTAAAGTGATTGTTTGATTTTAATTCTTTTTTATTAAGACTTCAAAACTTAAAAAAAAAACTTCAACGGTTACACCACAATACCCCCGCCTAGTTAGCAAGCTAACGATATTTAAGGGGAAAGCGTACACGGCGACCTGATGAAGTCACCCGAGTCCATTTATCCGTAAGTTGGATTCTCATCGGCGTTCTCTCGTTGAGCGTCTTCATCTCTTTTGGTGTTTAGTTGTCGTTGTATTTGCTGTTTCATTAAATACGTATGCGGCTTTAAGCCGTTCGATTGATATATTAGCTTCACGCTAGTTAATCCTAATTACAAAATATTTCTCGCATTTGGACAATACTTTAAAAGGTCCCTCGTAGCTTGGTTCTAAGGCTTCCTTTACTCGATCGAACCTAACGAAAACAAATTTGCAATATCCTAGTGCTGGCTGCACAAAATGTTGTTTCAAACCATGACGTTGTGGTTTAGTAGTTGGTATTGCTTTACGAAGAGACTCTGCGAATTCTGTCTCACTGATAGGTTTTTTTAAAGCATGAAGTATTGGCCAGAAATCCTCAAGGGAACATCAAAAACTAGCTCTGAAGGACTTAACCCAGTACTTTTAACGGTTGTCGCATGCCTAATAATATTAGTGGCAGAGCTGAACTCCAATTACTTGTTTGTGAACACTTTAAGGCTGCTTTTAACGATCCGTGCCAGCGTTCTATGATACCGTTGGTGCGTAAATGTTTTACCCCTAGCACATCCATTAAATCTTTAAAAATGGAAGACTCGAACTGCCGTCCGAAGTCCGTAGTTATACGTAAAGGTACGCCGTAAGTAGATATCAAGCCGTTAATGAGGGCGCTGGCGACATTTTGTGCAGTTATTCCAACCATTGTTACTGCGGCAGGCCATCTTGGAAATCGATCGATGCATGTTAGACAGTAACGAAAACCATCTGATATTGGTAATGGTCCAGCAATTTCGATTTTAATTTGCTCAAACCGAGAATCAACTGATGCATAATTACTTAATGGCATCTTTGTATGACGATATACTTTCGCCTTATGGCACGGAATGCAAGAGCGAACGTACGCTGCCACATCTCTTGCCATCGAAGGCCATACGTAGTGTACCGTTACCAATTTTTTGTTGCTTTGATACCAGGATGTGGCATAGAATGAAGTTTTGTAATAATATTTCGACGTAAATTTTTTGGTATATAAAGCCTTAACGATCTTGCAAAATTTGGCAATATAAATTATTTCCCGAATGCGGAGTAACTACTTTTGTAAGCGTAATTGGATTTTCTTACCTTCATTTAACAGCTTTTTAAGTTCTGGATCAGATTGTTGTTGTAAAACGATTTGTTCAAAGTTAACAGCACTGTTATATATCTCGTTTAAACGTGGTAAAAAGTCCGCAACGTTATTATCCGTCCCTGGTAAGTGTTTTATATCAGTGATATATAGACGTTAGTTAGCGACGCTTTTTTGTTTTAAAGCAAAAATAATGCCCTCGATAGCGTATTTAAAATGCTGGATTGACTGATAAATTGCAGTGAGTCTCCCATCATTGGTGCTGTACTTCGCTTGAGCGGGTGTAAGTTTCTTTAAGTAGAAACCAAGAGGTTGCATACAGTTTTCTACATTCTGTTGCAGGGTACCGTACCCACAGCGTCGCCGGAAGCGTCAGTTGTGAGTGCTAGCTTTGCATTTAGAGCCATGTAATTTAGCAATGTGGCGTTCGCCAGTTCGTCTTTGCATGCTATAAAAGCTTTTCCGGCTTTGTCAGTCCATTTTATAAAGCTTTTGTAATTTTTCTTGTTGCGGGGTGTTAACAAACGCAAAACCTGTTGATTTTTTGTTGCTTTCGGGATGAATTGGCGATAAAAATTTAATTACCAAAATTTTTTTTACATATTTTGCAAATTCTGGTCTTGAAAAATTCCGTATGGCCCCCACGTTCTCTTCCGGAGATTCAAAAAATGTAAGCTGATTTTATGGCCCAAAAAAGTTAATTCATGTTGACCAAATTAACACTTTTTAAAATTTATTGCCAGATTTGCCTGACAGAGACGCTCTAAAACAATCCGTAGATGACCCTTATGGTCTTTTTCGCTTTCAGATGCGATTATTATATCTTCTATATAGACAAATACGAAATTAATTCCTTTTAATACTTCATTTATGTGTCGCTGAAAGGTCTATTCCGCGTTTCTCAATCCGAGTGTCATAAATAAAAACTCGTATAACCCAAAGGGTGTTATAATGGCAGTTTAAGGTACATCGGAAGGCTTTACCGGTATTTGATGGTAAGCCCTTTGTAGGTCTATTGTTGAAAAGTCTTTTTATCGAATAGGATATTTGTAACATCATGTAAATAGGGTATGGGGTACCTGTCGGGCACTGTTATGGCATTCAAACAGCGAAAGTCACCGCACGGTCGCTACTCGCCGTTGGATTTCTGCACCAAGTGAAGCGGACTCGCCCAATTAATTTTTGACGGTCTCCATATACCCTTTTCTAAATTTTCAAATTCTCTTTTGGCTGCTAACAACGTTATACCCAGAAAGACGTTGCGCACGAGCATACGTAGGAGGCGTTAATTGTGGCGAGATCTTTAAATTTTTGAAGCAATTTTGTATAAGGCCAGTACAATTTGAATTCAAAAGCTTGTGTATCGTAATGTAACACTCTTCGATTCTAGCAGATTACTCGGTTCATAATTTTACTACCTTTTGCATCGACTAAAAGGTCAAAATGTTTTACAAAGTCAGATCCTATGTTTGGGTGTTGACTTTTGCTAACAAAAAAATCCAAATGAAATTTCGTCTTAAGCCTAAAGAAAGTTTTAAACGTTTTTCACCATATGTTTCTATAGAGTGGTATATTTCTTTGATATTTACCCGAAGCCGATCGTGAACGACGTTATTGCATATTGCTATTATTGCTTATACAGAGGTTATTGATCTTTTTTTTAAGACCAGGTGATGAAATTCCCCAAAATCCATTATTTTATCAGCCAACTTGGCCAACTCATTCAAATCTGTTCCTGACGCTTCTAGAATGGCCCTTACCAGTGCTGGCAAACGTTGAAGACATAATGTTTGCAAAAAATCCCTTGTTACTCTTTCCTTAGCTAGAGCACTTAGTTGTTTTAGCAACCATGTTGGGCGCTTGTCTTCTAGGTAGATTTCTGAAAGTAGTTTTTATCTTTTTTCTGCTCACTCTCACAGTATCATTCTAAAATAAATTTCTTCAAATTGCCATACTTGTCATCATGTGGTGCATTCAATATTGCATCGGATGTTTGCACAAGAACATTCGATTCTATAGAGGCGACGACTGTATTGATCGCATCGCTTGTGATTCCGGCGACAGAGAACTGAATTTCGACTTGAGCCAGCCGTATTTCAGTATGGTCGGGCCAAAACGGTGGATCTTTGACTGCTTCTCGATTTATGCTTTGGGTATTATCGTTGGGTGTACCGTTGCCAGAATTTGAAGTGGTGGCGTTTTCTTTAGGCTCGGTTTTAAAAAACGTGTTAAACACAAAAAGACTTGCTTCTAATTCTTATGAAATTCATTGCAAAAAAAGATCACAGTGTTAAAAAACGTAAAAATAAAAATTATTGAATAACAGAAAAAAAATTTTGAACGCAACGATTACACCACAGTAGCTTTAATAAAACATTAAAAGCTGACAATACGAGTATTGAATAATAAAGTTAAAATTTTAAAACTAAAAATGTTGCAAACAAATGATTAAATTTACTGGGACAACGTTTAGAACAAATTGCGTAGCAATAAATAACTAATATAGGCACACTTTTCTTTTTATACACACAGGGTCTTTTTATACCCTTCACCACAAAAAGTGGAAAAAGGGTATATGTAAGTTTGTCATTCCGTGTGTAATTTCTACAATATCCATTTCCGACCCCATAAAGATAATATATTTTCTGACTTCTTATGCATAGCGAAGAAGATTGAGCGATGTCCGTCCGGGTAAGTGTTGAAATCAAGTTTTCTGAGGCAAACTAGAAGTGCTATTGGAAATCGGAATGATCAGGCAGCAGGAAAAATCCACGCCTACCTCTAAAGTTTTCAGGTCATTTCGAACGCTAAAGTAACTCCAATTAAAAAATAAATATTTGGGGCGATAGAGAATTATCAAATAAAAAAAAACATCAAGTGAAAAAATTAGCGCTCGCCCATTTTTTCCAAGTTACCTCATAACAATATATATGAATATATCTCGTATTCTTATTTACAAAATTAGTTGGTTAAAAAGATGATGTTTAGAATTACACAACTAAGGTAGATAGATGCGAAGAATACTAATGAAGGACGTAGCGGTCTCATTTTATTTGCAAAACCGACTCCAAAACAGATTTTATCTGTCTGCCTATAACAGTTCATGTGTATGGCCAACAATACAATTTTTCTGTCGTTTATCGTAAGGGGAAGCAGAATGTAGTCGCCGATACGCTTTCGCGGCACCCAATCGCCGAAATTATGCTAGCAACAACACAGAAACCTCCGCGCTGTCCCTGGTTGGAAACCAAAATAAAGGAGTTCCGGCAGAATCATAAAAACTTCCCAGACTACGTAATTGAAAACGGACAACTGTACCGCCACTTTACGCGGGAGATTAATGACGACGACACTAAACCATGGAAATTGTGCGTAGATGCCGCTCTACAAGAACGAGTAATGCAGGAAAACCACGATCCGGCGGCCGGTGGGCACGTAGGAGTTCGGAAAACATTTAATAAATTTGCAACCCGCTACTACTGGCCAGGAATGTCCCGAGACGTAAGACGATACGTTCAGAAATGTGGCGCCCGTCAGCGGTACAAAGTTGTACAACAGAAGCCCGCGGGAAAGATGCTTACACGAGTTCCTGAGGAACCCTGGTCGCTTGTGTGTAACCAACCATCCCGAAACCCTGCGACCATCCGCCGAGTCATGTTCCGACCCTCCTTGCGATCAGTTCCCAGCAGAACTACAGGCAAAATGGGAGGGGGTAGTGTGACGACCAAAAGTCGCTGAACTTGTTTTTGGGCACACCTAATAAAATGAACAACGGTTATGCATTCCTTAGCAAACAAACAAATGCCTTTGTTGTTGTTGTTGTTTTTTTTTTACATAATAATGTTCTATTATTTATATGAAGTATTTTGTATTTTTTTTTTTTTGTGTATGCTGGTTTGAGCCACACGAAGAGAATTCCTTAAATTATACTCTTTAATTCTTTTTTTTTTATAATATACAGTTTACTCATTTTGTTGTTTGTTCTTTATGCTTTAATAAAAGAATATTTATTTGCGTTATTGTTTTTATAATAAATAGTTAAGATAAACAATGTATGAATTCTTATGAACAAATTCTGTTATTATGTAAGAATTACATATGCATTCGCTCACTTCACGTTTGAGTAAATCACACTTCGTGTCATTATACACTCAAGATTGGAACATCGGATGTCATAATATTCGCATATTCTCAGCTAAACGAGAGACATAGTAATTGAATGTTTTATGCGTGTGCGCAAATGAGTCTGTTGTAACTTAAGTTGATGTTAAGAAGTCAGTCAGTTGGCACCTATAGAGCTGAACAGTCGAATCATTTGATCGTGCGTATGCCATCGAATGTTAAGACTTGGAAGCTTATTCTGAATTGCGATGCGAAAGTTAATGCGATGAGAAAATACATAAATGCGAACAGTTGCTATTCTTTATTGCGATATTCGCAAAGTTCTATTTTAATCGCATTTAAAATGCGAAAAGGTAAATCGGTATCCTAAATTGCGAAAACAAATGACAAATTCGCAAAATTTATTCCACAACAAAGTGGCATTCGCAAAGTACAAACATGTAAGTAAAAAACAATATTTTATTTATGTATTCATCATATATTTATTATTTAATTCCGGGAAGTAAGCAATAAAGCCAATAAACCGCGCAAACTTTAAATAAAGATAGAATTTATGAATAAGCACAGCCATTTGGCAAGATGCCATTTAAAAACACTAAATGCACGTCAGTCTGCATATACTTTGTGGCAAACGTTAACTGAAGATTTAAAAATCTATGGACCTCCTATTAGAAAAGCTGTAGTATGGAAAAAAGTATGAAATATATAAAACAGTTCAAAAATATTTTACTTAAATTTTAATAGGTTTGGACCTATTAAATAAACTTTAGAAACAATATTCACAGCCAAGCACAAAAAATTTATTTATTTTTAATTTGACGTTTGTTGATACTGATGTTTATTTGAGCAGCGTTGCCACGATTTGAAATAAATTGCAAATGCTATTGCAAAAGTGTAACAGAATACCAATTTTCTTTCGCATCGCATTTCATTTGCGCATCGCATTTATTTTCGCATCGCAATTCAGAAAATTCCCCCTGATCAGTGGAGAAGAGATATGTTATCGAAGTTGTGCGTATGCCACTCCAATAAAAGATCCTTATAGTTTCCAACCAAGAAATCAACTCGGGTATTCCGGGTGGCTTGAAGTTCGGTGGTGCCGTCTCCTAGCTTGACCGATGTACACGCTTTGACGACTCCTGTTTTTTTAGAATTAATTTTGTGGACAAATCGGTCAGAAATCGCTAAAACTTGGGCCGCCTGAACGTAGATTGTGCGTATACCGTCAAGGTTCTCGCTGCCCAGTGGAATAGGTCAACCCTTGTTGGTAGTGCGTATGCCACCTGCCTTAGCATTTACTGTCCGATTCACCAATTAATTAATTGACCTGGGAAATTATGGGCTTGATGTTTGGTGCTGGATGTCCCAGGCCTTTGTGAAGTCGGCAAATTCTTTTGATGAGAATTGTGGGCCATTGTGAGATTCTAGTGTCAAGGGAATACCATGCGTGGCAAACCATATTTTTAATTATTTAACTACTTCGTACGACGGTAATTGTTCCAGAAGTGCAAAGTCCATGAAACCAGAATAGCTATCTACGATTAATAAGTAATTATTGTTTCTAAAATGAAATAAATCAGTAGCTATAATTTCCCACGGCAACGACTAGCAAACGGAACATTTTTCTACATAACTTTTTATGTCAGTAAACATTCCTTTCCAAAATATAACCGATCGTGCTCTATTAGTACACCTTTGAATTCCTGAATGCCCAATATGAACTTTATCTATTATTTCTGTTTGTAATGTTTTTGGTATTAACGTTTTTGTAGATTTATATAGAATACCATCATCATGTGTAAGTTCATCGCGAAAATTCCAAAACTCTCTAATTTCTGTTGGTAAATCAATTAAAGATGACGTCCATCCATTAAGTATAAATTTCTTTTGTTGTCGTAGTAAACATGAACTTCGATGTTCGCTTCTTTGTCAAACCATTCATTATTTTCACAGTGTCTACTAAGAGCGTCGGCCAATTTTATTTCTGTTCCTTTTTTTTTTTTTTTTTTTAATTAGGACCAGCACTCAGGGGATGACCCCTACTTATGCAATGCATTGTGCCAGAACTAGGAAATTAGGTTGTGGGAAGGGGGATAAAGGGAGTAGTGCTTGTGGAAATTTTATTTGAATCTTTGCACATTAAAAATGGCAGGAAAGACCTCTGCGGGGAGTTTATTCCACATACGAACTGTTCGGCTAAAAAACGAATTCTCTCTGTAATGCGTAGTGCGATTCACTGCGCTCTTGATGCAGAACGCGTTGCGCGTACGAAATTACGATTTTCAGGAACAAGTTCCCTGATTTCATTAGAGCACATTCCGTTGTAGTAACGATAAAACAGTGAAACACACCCCACATTGCGTCGATGCTCCAGTGAGTCAATAGAGCTGGATACCCTACTGTCACCGATGAGCTTCTTCGCTCTCTCCTGCACGCGGTCGAGTAACTCCAAAATAGACTTTGAAGCACCGGCCCACACATGAGAGTTGTATTCCATTTTCGGTCTGATAAAGGTGACATAGATAGTAAGGAGGTCAGATGGAGTGAAGTATTTCTTACACCGTTTCAAAAAACCTAGGCACTTGAATGCTTCTTTTGCGACATGAAAAATATGCTGGTTCCAACGAACATCACATTGAATTTTCATGCCAAGAACATCGAGATCTTCTGATTCCTTAATATATATATCACCCATAATTACAGATGAGGTAGCATATTCAGCCGTACGCCAGTGCGAAAGCGTTAAATTGAACCCTATTCGCAAGGCCCCATTCGGAGATTACCAAAAGGTCGCGATTAAGGGTATCATCCATGTGCTTTCGCACAGCCCCAATTTCCCGAAGGCTTGGTCTATTGCGAAAAGAAAATGAATGGCATATGCTACTGTCATCTGCGAAAGAATAGATAGGGTTGGAAGTCTGACGTAGAAGGTCATTGAGAAAAATAAGAAATAGGGTAGGGGAAAGAACGGAACCTTGCGGTACCTCTGAATTTACCTTGAACTCGTTTGATGCGATCCCATCTATAACAACTCGTATAGTGCGATCCCTGAGAAAGCTCGATATAAGTCGAGAGAAACTATTACCGACACCAAAAGCAATAAGTTTTGATATGAGCGCACCATGCCACACTCTATCAAACGCCTTAGAAATATCTAGAGCCACCACCTTACTTTCGCCGAAATGGTGAATGGATTGACACCACTTTTCCGAAAGGAAGGCCAGTAAGTCACCCGTAGAGCGTCCCCTACGGAAGCCGTACTGCCGGTCACTAAGTAAGCTGTTGGACTCCAGATACCTCACAAGATGAAAATTGAGCATACTCTCCATACCTTTGGAGAGTGCAGAGCAAATTGCGATTGGGCGGTAATTTTCAGGGTTGCTAGCCTCTCCCTTTTTGGGGATCGGTGTTACATTAGCAATCTTCCAACATGATGGAAACTCACCAACATGGTATAAAATATTGAAAAGTTTTGCTAATGGACGCGATAACGTCGAAGAGCACTGCTTCAAGACCAGTGCTGGAATTCCATCCGGACCAGGGGACTTGTTTATGTTGAGATCCTTTTTGTATGTGACGTGTGGATTATATGAGAGAACATGTAGCAAAATTGTTTGTAATACCTGTGATGCTGAGTAAATATACATGTGAAACTACTCACATGCAAAACGAATGGCTGCTGCTTCTTTTTCAGGTTGAGTGTAGTTCTTTAGCGATTTTGAAAGAGCTCTTGAAGCGTATGCTGCGGGTTGTTCATTTTGTAGAAGAGCTGCACCTGCTCTTGATTTACTGCCATCCACTTGAAGTTTAACGTAAATGCTAAGGGAAAAGATGCAAACGCATTCTTTAGCTTATAACACGACTTTCATGTCGGTGCGACCAGTACCATTGAACATTTTTTTTTTTTAGAAGATCACGCAAGGGAGAAGTTATATCCGAAAAATTGGAAATAAATTTACAGAGGTGCGTAGCCATGCCTAATATTCGTTGAAGCTGAGTACGATTTTCTGGTTTTTGCTGCAATTTTATCTGCATCAGTAGCTATGCCATATATAAAAACACATTTGCCTTTATTAAGTTTCAAACCTGAATTTACTAAAATTTTAATATCTTTTTCTGTTTGTTTTTTTAAGTTATTCCTATGTTTCTGCATGAATTAAAATATCATCCATCGATACTTCAGTATTATGCGAGTTCTCTAATAATTGAGACCTCCTGTGCTGACGCTAGACCAAATGATAAAGGCTGGTATGAGTAACGGCAGTAACGTCAATCTACCAAAAGCCTTTTTTAGAGTCTAGTAATGTAAACCATTTTGAATTTTCAATATTTGAAGTGATTTTATCAATTGTTTTCAAAGGGTGATAACGCCTGTGAATATATTTATTTATGTCAGTAGGATCAATGCACACGCGTATGTTACCTTTTAGTTCAACTACAACCATTGGTGACACTACTTGAAGCTTTACCATGTTATCTATCCCTTTTTCACAGAGTTTTTAATGGCATGTGGTATTCGCCGTAAATCATAATGTTCAAATGTTGGAATATCCACCAAAACGATATCATAAACAAAATTTTTTACCTTTCCCAGGCCATCAAAGATTTTACTATCATTTACACGTAGAATTAAAGTAAGCCGTTTGCAATAATTTTTGCCAAGCAGTAAAAATTGTAAAATCTTTAACTACTAATTTAATTTTTGAATTATTTTTTGAACTGTGATTATTATAAATGAAAAGAAATTATTTTGGCTTAAGTTCATTTATTTTTAATTTCTAAAAATCTTTTTTTAGAAAGAAAATTTATTTTACAAATGCATGCGGACGTTTTCCAAAGAAAAAAAAAAAATTAGACGCTAGCAGAATGAAATGCTGCACTTTCTGGACCGCTACGACCTTCATCAGCATTCTTCGCATCTATCTACCTTAGTTGTGTATTTTTTATAAACATCATCTATTTAACCTACTAGTTTTGTAAATAAGAATACGAGAATACTCATAACTCATATCAATATCAATTTGGTTAGACGAAATTTATGCTATTTAAAATGCTATTTAACCAACTAGTTTTGTAAATAAGAATACGAGAATACTCATAACTCATATCAATATCAATTTGGTTAGACGAAATTTACACACAAACCAACGTATTTCTTTACTGTTCTCTCTGTATTTCGTCTTGTACATTTGTTTTTGCTTTGTTTCAATCATCGATTGAACACGAATGAAAATTTGTTTTTAATCATTCTTACTTGTTTACTCATCATGAATCAAGAAAACAAGATTGCGCATTCAGCCGTTCAAAAAATATTTCTACTGCGCATCTACGTCACAATAGACTTATAACGTGTGTTTGTTGTAAAAATATAAGAGATTTTTGGCTTTCTTACTTTAATTCTGTTACACTTTCTATACAAAAAGTGTATTTCTACGTCACACAAAAGAGACAACAAACTAACGGACCTGCGCAATGCGCAATCTTGTTTTCTTGATTCATGTTTACTCATAACATTATAGATGCTGTTCCAGTATCATTTTGATTGTTATGACGTAAGCATGAATGCTCGCTGTGCCTTGCGTGCTTATAATTTAATTTTTGAATTATTTTTTGAACTGTGATTATTATAAATGAATAGAAATTATTTTGGCTTAAGTTCATTTATTTTTAATTTCTAAAAACCTTTTTTTTAGAAAAAAAATTTATTTTACAAATGTATGCGAACGTTTTCCAAAGAAAACAAGAAAAATTAGACTCTAGCAGAATGAAATGCTGCACTTTCTGGACCGCTACGACCTTGATCAGCATTCTTCGCATCTATCTATCTTAGTTGTGTATTTTTTATAAACATCATCTATTTAACCAACTAACTTTGTAAATAAGAATACGGGAATACTCATAACTCATATCAATATCAATTTGGTTAGACGAAATTTACACACAAACCAACGTATTTCTTTACTGTTCTCTCTGTATTTCGGCACAGCTTTTGTACACTATTTAAAGCAGGTATACTTATTTTGTTGCTGTTTTTTGTCTACAAATATTTTCAGTTTATGCGCCTTATTGTCATAAACGTGCTACTAACAGTATTAAGGAAAACAACATGATAAAAAATAAAATTAATTTATTTTTCGAATCGGTGAATAAAAGGAAAATTACTTAATTTTTTTTAGTTTTAAACAAAACTGTAGATGTAATATTGCATTGACTCAATCTCATTAGACCTCATAAATAAAAATTGCAATAAAGTTTTTAGTTTACATATTTTATTTTGTTTAACATAATTATTGCTTTTACACCTATTTATTAATTTTAAAAATCTATTTGCCTAAGGATTGGAATTTTTAAATTTCTATCCTGTGTGACTTAAAAAAACCCAAACAAAAACGTAATATAATAAGCAATGAACTATTCTTGAGTTATTAGTAAACTTTTGTTGTGTTTTTAATAAATTAAAATATGGCGAATTTATTTTCTGTTCTATTTAATTTATTTTCTGTTATATATTTAATAAACTTTCATAATTTCAAAGAAATGTGTATGTTTGCTAATTTAGACATTGGCGACTTTTGATATTGTGTTTGATTTAATAATTCTGATATGATATATATGTTTTTCTCTCACTACACACATTAAAATCTCTCTTGGTGTTTGCTGTGAGTATGAGTACGAATAAAGTAAAGCCAGCATCGCAAACATTTTACTTGAGTATGCTAGACACTTAAACTCATCAATACTCAAATGGAATGGGTATAGTAAATACTCGTACAAAAGAAATGCGGTGGCGATCACACCGCAACCGCATTTAAGATGAGTATACTTAGAGTATTAAAACTAGACACTCTTTCAGTTCTCTGATATTCACCAAATAATTGCAAAATGCAGAGCTAAATTGATTTACAGATCTCTCTCGTGGTTTTGCAACTTTAACCTCTGGGGACCGGAAATTTATGCACCTGCCACTAACTTAATTCCAAAGTGGTAAAATGAATGAGAATGAGAAATAAACAAAGCCGCTTGCAATTTCATGAAGTTTATACAGATTCAGAATAAAAATTCGAATGAAAATTTACAAATTAAATTAAGTTATTGTTTTTCGTCAAATATTTACATATGTGTAAATGAATTATTTCGTTTTTTTCCATTTTTGTTAAAGACATCAAAGAATATGTACATGTTTAGTTTTGTTTTAAAATTTTTGTTTCTTGAAGAATTTTGTTTTTATTTACTTTTTGTAAAAGAATTAACTTTGTTTCGTTAAACTTTTAATTTGGTATTTTTTCCTGTTTACGTGCAACAAAATTTCTTGATCGTCACAAAATGTCTTGAGCATCACACTTAGGGTTTTTCCTTAAAACGGTTAAAATTGTAGTTTTTTCTTTTTTTTTTAAATACATTGTTACAAGCTTATTACTTTGCAAGTAACCTTTAAGTTCAAGTCTTTTTTTAACAATAATTTACATATTTTCATCTTAACATTTTAAAATAACTAGTCGGTTTTAAAAAAAAATGAAAAATCAAGGTGAATCGTGATTTTGTATTTATAATCGAGAAGGTTATTTTCACAAGTCAATCTTGAAAAACAATAGAACATCGTAGTAAGCTTAAATTTTATATATTTTTGAATTGTTAGCGATTTTTTATACATATTTGGTATATGACGCACAAGATAGAAATCATAGAAAACCTAAAAAATCAAAATCTTTGCTTTTTTGATTAGAGTTATTTCACCAAACTAGATTTACATCCATGGTGAAGGGTATATAAGATTCAGTATAGCCGAATATAGCACTCTTACTTTTTTGTTTTGTTTTCCTGTTTTTTACAAACAGGTAGTTTTAAATTTTACATTGTAGAAGAATTTAAAAATAATTTTAAGTTCAGTATTGACTAGAGTGGAAGACAAAGAAGAGTATCTTTATGTTAAGAAATTGAACAATTAAAATTCTACATAATGGAAGAATTAAAAAATATTAAAACATAATTATTACTGTTTCAAATAATAAGTAATTAAAAATTTAAATATGTAAATACAAAACTTATTGAATTTAATAAACAATTATCTAAAATTTCTACATAGTAAAAAAATAACATTCTAGTTTAATAATTTACTTAAACTCAAAACTTAAAAAAACCCAACGGTTACACCACAATACCCAAGCCTAGTTAGCAAGCTAACGATATTTAAGGGGAAAGCGTACATGACGACCTGATGATGTCACCCGAATCCATTTATCCGTAAGTTGGATTCTCATCGGTGTTCTCTCGTGATCCACTGTCAGTATCTTCATGTTGAGCGTCTTCATCTCCATTTTGGTGTTTAGTTGTCGTTGTATTTGCTGTTTCATTCAATATGTATGCGGCTTTAAGCCGGTCGATTGATATATTAGCTTCACGCTGGTTAATCCCAATTACAAAATATTTCTCGCATTTGGACAATACTTTAAAAGGTCCCTCGTAGCTTGGTTCTAAGGCTTCCTTAACTCGATCGAACCTAACGAAAACAAATTTGCAATATCCTAGTGCTGGCTGCACAAAATGTTGTTTCAAACCATGACGTTGTGGTTTAGTAGTTGGTATTGCTTTACGAAGAGACTCTGCGAATTCTGTCTCACTGATAGGTTTTTTTAAAGCATGAAGTATTGGCCAGAAATCCTCAAGGGAGCATCAAAAACTAGCTCTGAAGGACTTAACCCAGTACTTTTAACGGTTGTCGCATGCCTAATAATATTAGTGGCAGAGCTGAACTCCAATTACTTGTTTGTGAACACTTTAAGGCTGCTTTTAACGATCCGTGCCAGCGTTCTATGATACCGTTGGTGCGTAAATGTTTTACCCCTAGCACATCCATTAAATCTTTAAAAATGGAAGACTCGAACTGCCGTCCGAAGTCCGTAGTTATACGTAAAGGTACGCCGTAAGTAGATATCAAGCCGTTAATGAGGGCGCTGGCGACATTTTGTGCAGTTATTCCAACCATTGTTACTGCGGCAGGCCATCTTGGAAATCGATCGATGCATGTTAGACAATCGATCGAACCTAACGAAAACAAATTCCAAACAATATCCTATTGCTGGCTGCACAAAATGTTGTTTCAAACCATGACGTTGTGGTTTAGTAGTTGGCATTGCTTTACGAAGAGACTCTGCGAATTCTGTCTCACTGATAGGTTTTTTAAAGGCATGAAATGCCTTATTAGCATGCCTAATAATATTAGTGGGAGATCTGAACTCCAATTACTTGTTTGTAAACGCTTTATGGCTGCTTTTAACGATCTGTGCCAGCGTTCTATGATACCGTTGGACTAAGGATGGTATGGCTTGGTGCGTAAATGTTTTACCCCTAGCACATCCATTAATTCTTTAAAAAGGGAAGACTCGAACTGCCGTCCTAAGTCCGTAGTTATACGTAAAGGTACGCCGTAAGTAGATATCAAGCCGTTAATGAGGCCGCTGGCGTCATTTTGTGCAGTTATTCCAACCATTGTTCCTGTCTTGAAAATCGATCGATGCATGTTAGACAGTAACGAAAATCATCTGATGTTGGTAATGGTCCAAAAATTTCGATGTTAATTTGCTCAAACCGAGAATCAGCTGATGCATAATTACTTAATGGCGTCTTTGTATGACGATATACTTTCGCCTTTTGGCTCGGAATGCAAGAGCGAACGGACGCTGCCACATCTGTTGCCATCGAAGGCCATACGAAGTGGTCCATTACCAATTTTTTGTTTCTCTGATACCAGGATGTGACATAAAATGAAGTTTTGTAATAATATTTCGAAGTAACGATCTTACAAAATTTGGCAATATAAATTATTTGCCGAATACGGAGTAACTACTTTTGTGAGCGTAATTGGATTTTTCTTACCTTCATTTAAACAGCTTTTTAAGTTCTGGATCAGATTGTTGTTGTAAAGCGATTTGTTCAAAGTTAACAGCACTGTTATATATCTCGTTTAAACGTGATAGAAAGTCCGCAACATTATTATTCGTCGCTGGTAAGTGTTGTATATCAGTGATATATTAACGTATGAAGTCAAGTTAGCGACGCCTTTTCGCTTTTTTGTTTTAAAGCAAAAATAATGGGTTTATGATCACGCACTGATTCTGGATTGACTGGTAAATTGCAGTGAGTCTCCTATCTTTGGTGCTGTACTTCGTTTGAGCGGGTGTAAGTTTCTTTAACTAGAAACCAAGAGGTTGCATGCAGTTTTCTACAATCTGTTGCAGGGTGCCGTACCCACAGCGTCGCCGGAAGCATCAGTTGTGAGTGCAAGCTTTGCATTTAGAGCCATGTAATTTAGCAATGTAGCGGTCGCCAGTTCGTCTTTATAAGCTATAAAAGCTTTTTCGGCTTTGTCAGTCCATTTTATAAAGATTTTGTAATTTTTCTTGTTGCGGGGTGTTAACAAACGCAAAACCTGTTGATTTTTTGCTGCTTTCGGGATGAATTGGTGATAAAAATTTAATTTCCAAACATTTTTTTACATATTGTGCAAATTCTGGTCTTGGAAAATTTTGTATGGCCTCCACGTTCTCTTCCGGAGATTTTAAAAATTTAAGCTGATTTTATGGCCCAAAAAGGTTAATTCATGTTGACCAAATTAACACTTGCTAAATTTTATTGCCAGATTTGCCTGACAGAGACGCTCTAAAAGAATCCGTAGATGACCCTTATGCTCTTTTTCGCTTTCAGATGCGATTAGTATATCGTCTATATAGACAAATACTAAATTTAGTCCTTTTAAAACTTCATTTATGTGTCGCTGAAAGGTCTACGCCGCGTTTCTCAATACGAGTGTCATAAATAATAACTCGTATAACCCAAAGGGTGTTATAATGGCACTTTAAGGTACATCGGAAGGCTTTACCTGTATTTGATGGTAAGCCCTTTGTAGGTCTATTGTTGAAAAATATTTTTATCGAATAGGATAATTGTAACATCATGTAATTAGGGTATGGGGTACCTGTCAGGCACTGTTATGGCATTCAAACTGCGAAAGTCACCGCACGGTCGCTACTTGCCGTTGGATTTCTGCACCAAGTGAAGCGGACTCGCCCAATTAATTTTTTACGGTCTCCAGATACCCTTTTCTAAATATTTAAATTCTCTTTTGGCTGCTAACAACTTATCTCCAGAAAGACGTTGCGCACGAGCATACGTAGGAGGCGAGATATTTTGAAGCAATTTTGTATAAGCCCAGTACAATTTGAATGCAAAAGCTTGTGTATCGTAATGTAACACTCTTCTAGTAGATTTCTCGGTCCATAAATTAACTACCTTTTACATCAACTAAAAGGTCAAAATGTTTTAAAAAATCAGATCCTATGTTTGGGTGTTGACTTTTGCTAACAAAAAAATCCAAATGAAATTTCGTCTTAAGCCTAAAGAAAGTTTTAAACGGTTTTCACCATATGTTTCTATAGAAGTGCCGTTGGCTGCATGCAAAGGGTCGGTAGACTGGTGGTACAGACACATCTGCACCAGTGTCGATTAAGAATTTTTGTTTTGAATTTTTATCATCAATAAGTAGGCGGGCTAAATACAAATTTACTTTGGGCTCGCCCGTTGAGCTAGAAGCATAACTTAGTTTTTTGTCATTTTGCTAGTGTAAGTACAAGTTTCGCGACACTTTTGTGCATTTTCCCCATACTTTTGATGATACCAGCATAATTGGTCAGTAGACCACAGACACATATGCACCAGTGTCGATTAAAAATTTTTGTTTTGAATTATTATCATCAATAAGTAGGCGGGCTAAATACAAATTTACTTTGGGCTCGCCCGTTGAGCTAGAAGCATAACTTAGTTTTTTGTCATTTTGGTTCGCCACACTTTTGTGCATATTCCCCCTACTTATGATGATACCAGCATAATTGTTCGGTAGGCTGATTAGATAAAGGTTGTAGTCTATTTCTTTGATATTTACTTGAAGCCGATCGTGAACGACGTCTATTGCTATTATTGCTTATACAGAGGCTATTGATTTTTTTTTCAAGACGTTCAAGTCGTTTGCCAATTTCAGATGTATCGCATGTGGCCGATTGTGTCGATGTCACAGCAGCCAGGTGATGAAATTCCCCAAATTCCATTATTTTATCAGCCAACTTGGACAACTCATTCAAATCTGTACCTGAAGCTTCTAGAATAGCCCTTATCTGTGATGGCAAACGTTGAAGCCATAATGTTTTCAGAAAATCACTTGTTACTTTTTCCTTAGCTAGAGCACTTAGTTCTTTTAGCAACTGTGTTGGTCGCTTGTCTTCTAGGTAGATTTCTGAAAGTAGTTTTTTTCTTTTCTTCTGCTATACTTGTCATGTCATTTCGAACGCTAAAGTAACTCCAATCAAATAATAAATATTTGGGGCGATAGAGAATTATCAAATAAAAACAAGTGAAAAAATTGGCGCTCACCCATTTTTTCCAAGTTACCTCATAACAATATGTATGAATATATCTCTAAATATCTTATTTACAAAATTAGTTGGTTAAATAGATGGTTTATAATTACACAACTAAGGTAGATAGATGCGAAGAATGCTAATGAAGGACGTAGCGGTCCAGAAAGTGCAGCATTTCATTCAGCTACCGTCAAATTTTTCTCATTTTCTTTGTAAAACCGACTTCAAAACAGATTTCATCTGTCTGCCTATAACAGTTCAAGTGTATGGCCACATAAATTAGATTACATTAACTATTGGGACACTCTTATATCTCCAAACTTTATACTAGTTCAACTGTTATATAGTTTGGCAATTAACATTAAATTACAGCAACTATAGGGTCATCCTTTAATTTCCAAATTCAAATTATATTCTTGCTGTTGTAGTAGATTTAGCAATCAGATTCTGTGTAAATTTCAACCGTCTGTCTGTAACGGTTCAACAGCTTGCCCATATACATCAGATTATATCAACTATTTAATTTATAATATAGCATTTTTATACTTCCTATTATACCAAATAAAGTAGTGGAAATTCTGTCTTAAATTAGGGTGTTTGTATAGAACGGTTGAAAAAATACGACCATATAAAACAAATTACATTAATTTTGGTAACGCCCTTTAATTTTTAAATTCAAATTATAAGCTTCTTGTTTTAGCGGAGTCAGCAAAACATGTCCCTTGTTAATTTCAGCTGTCTGTCTATAACGACTCAAAAGTCCGGCCACATACATCATATTATATCAACTATTGCGACGCCAGTTTATTTCCAAATCCAAATTTTATAGTTGTTGTTATAGAGAAGTTAGGAATATAGGTTCCTCGTAAATTTCAAGCGTCTGTCTATAACTGTTAAAAAGTATGGCAATATACATCAAATTAAATTAACTATTGGCGCACCTTTTAATTTATAATACTTAATATTAATACTTGTTACTATAATGGCCATAGTAATCGACATTCTGTCTAATTTGTAAGCATTTGTCTTTAACGGGTCAAGAAATAAGCCAATATACGTAAATCTACATTAAAACAACAAGCGTTTGTCTATAACGTTCAAAAGATAGGCCCATATAAGTAAATCTACAACAATTATGGGACACCCTTTAATTTATAAATACAAATTATAATCTCTTTGATAAAGCGGGCTTCGAAATACAGCTCCCTTTTAAGTTTCCGGGTTCTGTCTATAACGGTACAACAGTTCGGCCAGATACATCAAATTACATCAATTATTGGGACGCCCTTTAACTTCCAAATCTCAATTTTAGACTTGTTGTTATGGCGGACAGGTTCGTTGTAAATTTTAAGCGTCTGTCTACAACTGTTTAAAAGTATGGCCATATACATCAAATTAAATGAACTATTGACGCACCCTTTAATATATAATTTTTAATATCAGCACTTGTTACTATGACGGTCATAGAAATTCACATTCTGTTTAATTTCCAAGCGTTTGTCTATAACAATTCAAAAGATAGGTCCATATTAGCAAATCTACATCACTTATGGTACACCCTTTAATTTTTAAATTAAAATTAAAAACTCGTTGATATAGCGGTTTTAGAAATGCAGGTCCCTTTTATGTGTCAGCGTTCTGTCTATAACGGTTCAAAAGTTCGGCAATATACTTCAAATTACATTATCAGTATCGATCGAACAAAACAGTATCGATACCTACTCGTTTCGGTTGACTATCTCATAAAATTAGGGCAAAGAAAAATAATAATACTACTAAAGTACTAAGTTGCTATTTTTCGAATGCTTGACCCTTTTAGTGCCCCCTTTTTAAAAAGAGCTAAATCTTTTTGATATATTTTACCCCGTCTTTGTTAAAAGGCAGTTTTTGTTTGCTTTTCAATTTAGGTGGTTGTATTTGGAGTCTGTTGCAAAAAGTTCGAAAAAAATGCCTCCAGTATAGAAAAACTACGTATTATTCAAGAAGGTTTATCTCCAATAAATAAAATTTATTTAAAATTGTTGCTGTTTATTCTTAAAAGCATGAAAAAATTAAGACATATTTTTAAAGTGCGTCTTCTTATATCATATATATCTTGTTTCCTCCACCAAAAAGATTTTACTAGAATATTTTAAAAATGTTTTAAAAAGAATATATTAGTAAATCAAAAATAAAAGAACGGACTTTCTTAATATTTTGTACTTTAAGGATATTGTTAACATACATATATATCGGTTATGAAACTAAAAGTGTAATATGTGCTGAAGAGTTTTCTAAAATTTTTATAATTGATATTAAAAGAAAAATACTCGTATTAATATTTTATCAAAAACAAGTAAGAGTGCTTATACACCTTTCACCAATCCAATCAAAAAGCAAATATTGAGGTGACAGAGAATTAAAAAATAAAAAAAGTTTTAGTACTGCATTTATATAATTTTCCATAAAAATGACATCGGCTCTTAATGAGTTAAGAATTTTAAAAATATTTTAATATTTTCTTAAAACCCTTCAAAAGCTATAAAATGATACCCAATTTGATATTAAAAAAATTTTAAATGTCAGAGCCCCGTACAGGGTTACCGTTTGCCCGACTAAAGTTGACCGTTTCTTAACTGTCTGCGACTTTTTGTGAGACTTTTTCTTGTCACCGGCTTTTGCAATTTAATATACAAGATGGCTCTCGTATGAGTCGGTTGCAAAAAAAAATTGAACAGTGGACAGTATTGCAGAATTATTTCATTCGAGCTCAATTTGAATAAAATTACGAAAAAAAAAATATGGAACAAGAATAATGGAATTCAAAATTTACTGTCACTTATGAAACAAATAAATAAATTCTTTTTGCTACATTCTTGCAATTATAAATAATTTACACAAATGTTCCCGAAACGAGTCATCGCAAATAGTATACATTATACCATACACAAAAAATGTTTTTCGTAAAATTTTGCAAAATTTTCTTAAAAAGGAATATACATATTGGTTTCAAGTTTGAAATTATTATGGCTGGTTATAAAGATGCATTTAATATTTAAGATGTAAAAAATAAATATATATGTATAAATATACCAAAAAGCGATTGCATCTGTATTAAACATTCATACCTATCTTAAATTTTCATCAAAGGTTTTGCGATGAAATATTGAAAAGCAAAAATTTAAATGATTTATTGTCACTTATGAAGACGGTAGCTACAATGATCTCGTTTAAGAATTTAGTTTTGTTATAAGTAAGCTTAAAGATTTCATAAACATTGTGAACATTTTTTTGAAAATAAAAATGTGGAAGAATTTTGGCATAAAATAGGTAATTAAAAGAATTCGCTAGACGGACCAAAGTATCCTAATTTGTACAACGTACATGTATTAACTCTACCTCACAGCAGTGCACCTGATGATATGGTATGATAAAAATGGATTCTGTAATGAGCTTTTTGATTTGCTTCAATTGTACTCTTCGTAATATTTTTAATAAAAATGCTAAAAAAAATATGCGACTTTTTTTTCTCAAACTACCTTTTGTGTGACTTTTCAAACACGTCTAGCGGTAAACCTGGCCCCGTAACTCGGAAAATAAGGCCGAACTCCAATTTTTTCACTTGATATTTTTTTCTTATTTTTTAGTTCTCTATCGTCCCATATATTGATGTTTTTTTGGTGGAGTAACTTTATTGTTTCAAATTATACGAAAAAAAGGTAGGCTTAGTGTTTTGCCTGCTGTCTCAAAGGACATGGACGGATCATGCCGATTTCCAATAGCACCTTATTCGATACCATATCCGATCGATTGACATATTTATTTTTTTTTTATGAAATTAAGTTTGCCTTGGATACAAGGCAAATAAATGGGTCGAACCATGGCGAAATCATGTACCAGGTGGTGGCAGTGATGAATTTATTCATTGCCGTCGTTGCAGGAAATGTCAAACTTCATACATTAAAATCAGCGTCAAATTTATTACATATTTATATAATAAATATAAAGATAAATAAATGTAACTGCTACGTTAATTTTACAAGAAAGTTGTTTTCTATATTTAAAAAAGTTGTTAAGAGAAATGCTTGATCGACTTCCAGAAAGCATGTCTATTTTCGAAGTTTGCTGTCAATTCAATTTCAATTTCATAACGCCGTAACTCTGTAAGCATCTCCAATTAAATATTACTGAAATAAAAGAAGTTTTTTAAAGATTCAGAGACCTTCTTGGCACTTATAAAACACGAGTTAAACTCAGTATTTGGATAATAAAGTACCAAAAATTCTATACAAGTTTTGGCCTATTCATTTTTAACCGCACTACAACAGATAACTACTTTATGCACATTTCATAACGACTGTAATGGCGTCACGTTCAACATAAACTTCAAGTCAATATGCAACGAGTATTTTTGACCGATACGAGTACTTTTATACGGATACCTACTTGGTACTCGGTGGTAAAGTATCGATGCTAAAAGTACTTGGTATCGAGTGGAAAGTATCGAACATGTACTTCTATTTACTCGTATCGTTTCAACCCTTAATATTAAAACTTGTTACTACAACAGCCATAGCAATCGACATTATGTCCAATTTGCAAGCGTTTGTCTATAACGGTTCAAAAGATAGGCCATTATAAGTAAATCTACATCAAATTAAAATTATAAACACACTGACATAGCGGGCTTAGAAATACAGGTCCCTTTCAAGTTTCAGCGTTCTGTCTATAGCGATTCAAAGGATAGGCCCATATAAGTAAATCTACGTCAATTATGAGACACGCTTTAATTTCTAAATTCAAATTATAAACTCGTTGATATAGCGGGCCTAGCAATACAGGTCCCATTTAAGTTTCAGCATTCTGTCTATAACGGTTCAAAAGTTTAGTAACATACTTGAAATTACATCAACTATTGGGAAACCCTTTAACTTCCAAATCCAAATTTTATATTTGTTGTTATAGCGCACTTAGCAATATAGGTTCGTTAAAATTTTAAGCGTCTGTCTACAATTGCTAAAGAGTATGGCTATAAACATAAATTTAAATAGACTATTGGGGCACCCTTTAATTTAGAATCTTTAATATTAATACTTGTTACTATAATGGCCATAGCAATCGACCTTCTGTCCAATTTTCAAGCGTTTATCTTTAACGCTTCAAGAGATAGGCCCCTATAAGTAAATCTACATACATTGTGGGACAACCTTTAATTTCTAAATTCAAATTATAAGCTCGTTGCTGTAGCCAGATTAGAAATACAGCTCCCTTTTAAGTTTTAGCGTTCTGTCTATAACGGTTCAACAGTTCAGCCACATACGTGAAATTACATCAACTATTGGAACGCCCCTTAACTTCCATATCTAAATTTTATACTTATTGTTATAGCGGACTCAGCAATACATGTTCGTTAAAAATCTCAAGCTTCTGTCTACAACTGTTTAAAAGTATGGCCATATACATCAAATTTAATGAACTATTGAGGCACCCCTATAGAAATTCAAATTCTGTTTAATTTGCAAGCGTTTGTCTATAACAGTTCAAAAGATGGGCCCATATAAGCAAATCTACATTACTTATGGTACACCCTTTAATTTCTAAATTCAAATTATAAACTCGTTGATATAGCGGATTTAGCAATACAGGTCTCTTTTTAGCTTCAGCGTTCTGTCTATAACGATTCAAAGGTTTGGTCACATACACAAAATTACATTAACTATTGGAACACCCTTTAACTTTCAAATCCAAATTTTATACTTGTTGTTATAGCGGACTTAGCAATACAGATTCGTTGTAAATTTCAAGCGTCTGTCTACAACTGTTCAACGGTATGGCCATATACATCAAATTTAATGAACTATTGGAGCACCCTCAATTTATAATTTGTAATATTAATACTTGTTACTATAACGCCCATATCAATCAACATTCTGTCTAATTTGCAAGCGTTTATCTATAACGGTTCAAAAGATAGTCGCACCCTTTAATCTCTAAATTCAAATTATAAACTCGCTGATATAGCGGGCCGTGCAATAGAGGTCCCATTTAAGTTTCAGCATTCTGTCTATAACAGTTTAAAAGTTTAGTCACATACTTGAAATTAAATCAACTGTTGAAGCACCCGTTAACTTCCAAATCCAAATTTTTTAGTGCTTGTTATAGCGCACTTAGCAATACAGGTTCGTTGAAATTGCAAGCGTCTGTCTACAACTGCTAAAAATTATATAAATTAAAATTGACTATTGTGGCACCCTTTAATTTATAATATTTAATATTAATACTTGTTACTATAATGGCCATAGCAAACAACATTCTGTACAATTTGCAAGCGTTTGTCTATAACGGTTCAAAAAAAGGCCCATATAAGTAAATTTACATCAATTATGGGGGCACCCATTCACATTTAGGTTTATTTTTGTAAAAATTTTTGTTATTGGGAGCTATGGTAATACGCAGTCAGTTTAAATTTTACAGAATTGCCCTTTACAATTCATAATACACGTAAAAAATATGTATGTTGTATAGGGACACCCTTAAATTTTTAAGATTATGAACTTTTTTAAAAACGGGACCAATCTGTAAGCATAATCTATCATATTACCATTATTGTATAACCTCCTTCTTTTTGTGATGTAGATTAAAAATAAATTTTCTTTCTAAAAAAAGGTTTATAAAAATTAAAAATAAATGAACTTAAGCCAAAATATTTTCAATTCATTTATAATATTCACAGTTCAATGTAAGGTTTATTTGAGACTTTAAAACAGCATACATAAAAAGAATAATAGTAAGATAAATTACAAAGAAAACTTAAAACTATAATGTTTTGTTTTACTAAGTATTATTGTTTAACAGTAACAAACTGATCAGTTAATTGCAGAAGAATTATAACGTTAGTTCGTAGTGCTAGCTCCCGGCACAACATTAATGAAAAAGTAAAATATATAAAAAGTGTAGTTAAAAACTAAACTTAAATCTAAATACAATTAATTAGGAAATTATCCTTTAAGGACACCTGGAATTTTTAGCAAGTAAAATTTTGGTAAAACGTTACTTACACAATTAGTTTCAAGTTCTACATAACCTAAGGGTGAGTAGTATTTGGTATTGAGCCAATTTAGACCACTTTGATCGCTCAAAACATTCCGTATCAAAATATTATCCAGATTATGTAAGGAATCAATAAAGCGTTTCATTAAATCAAAAGCACACAAAGCTAAAGGTTTAATTTTTGCCAAATTGTATATATATTCATTAGAAAATTTTTTATAACTTTTTATACCAAACAATCTTCCAAAAGAAATTTTAATCCTTTTAACTCTGTTTAGCAAAACTCTAGCGTGATGGTTAAATTTTAGAAGCTTGTTGAAATTAATCCCCAAATATTTAAGGTTTTCTACAAAAGGAATTTCTTGGCCATCAAGTTACAAATTAAGATTCTTACTTTCAGGAACAACAAAGTATTTGCACTTCCTATAAGCATTTCCTAAACAAATGGCTTTACTTTTTGTTGTATTTATCTTTATGTCCCAATATTTAAAAAATTATTAAACTTATTTAAATATCTCGAAATAGAAATCAATGTATCAACAGGAGAAATTCCATGCGAGTAAATCAGTGAACCCTCCAGTTGAACCGTCAAACTGATGTGGAAAGTCATAGATAAAAATGCTGTACAAATGTGGTGCCAAAATTGACCCCTGCGGAACACCACAACACACATTGCCAAAAGCAGAGCATTCGTTTTGTAATTGGACGTAAAATTTTCTATTTTTAAAAAAAATATGAATAAGCTTAATTATGTAAGGACTGAAGCCGATATTTATCATTTTGAATATAATACCATCATGATAGGCACGATCAAAAGCCTTTTCAATACAAGAGAAACACCTATCGTGCAACGCTGATCTCTTAAATTGTTTACAACATCATTTTGAAATTTTAATTAAGCATGGCTTATCGAGTCAAATCTTTTGAAACCAAACTGAAAATTTGGAATAGAAGAAGTGCCTAAATTTAAGTCCATTTTACAGCGGATAGCTCTTTCAAAAAGTTTGCCTAAGTTGTATAGAAGTGAAATTGGTCTAACATTGTCTAATTCAAAAGTATTAGGCTTTTTTAAAATCGGTACAATTTTTGCTGCTTTCCAAGAATTTGGAAAATATCCATTGTTAATGCAGTTATTGAATATAACCCCTAAATAATCAAAAGCTATGGTAGGAAGCTTTCGTATAATGTATTTTGAAATACAATCCAACCCAGACGATTTTTTATTATTTATTGTTTTAGAAATAGACAAAAGCTGATCAATGCTAATTAACAAAGAATTATCTTGAATATTAGTTGATGGAAAATGGTTATCGAAATTAAACTGAGGGTTTGGTATCTGAGACAAATGTGATTCTATTAGGCTTTCAACATCTGGAACATCCCGATTAGGAACGGTACGAGAATAAATAGCTGAAAAATAACTGTGAAGATATGATAACTTTTGATTATTATCAGTTATATCTGTGCCATTTGCAATTATTTTGGTAAAGGTGAATTTTTTTGACCCACCTAAAATATTATAAATTTTCCTGCATGCCATAGGGCTAGGTTTAATATTTGCAAGACGATTTTTGAAAATTTCGGCTTGCTCAATTTCAACCAACTGCTTTATAATAATTTTTAACAGATAAATCTGTTTTAACAAAAAAAATTTAATCTGATCGTTTCCTATCTAAAGTTCTCCTAAAATCCGTCGGCGTTCTTTTTGCCATCTAAATTTTTGTTTATTTAATTTTTTTATTTTTTTTGGATATAAAGGTATATTTATTTTTTATATTAATTTTTCACAGTGATTATCAGTTACTTGATTTATTTTACAAGAAAATTCTTCAACAAAATTATCAATATCCAAATTTGACAATTTTACATTAGACGGAGGAAAATTTAAATTTATTTTTGAAGCGATTTCATCTTTAAAGGAGCTCCAATTAGTATTCTTAAAGGAAGTAAGAACACGAGGTTGTCCTAACACAAATTCAAAATTTAAAAACCTTTGTTGAAGATGCAAAGGGAAATGATCCGAAAATGTAGGAAGAGATTTAACCGTCAAATTTGGGTTAAATGTGTCAACCAAAGTTGAGCTAATTACGAAATGATCCAGGAAAGAATAACCGTTTGGAAAAGAAGGCATAGAATCAGAAATTCTTATAAAATCTGCACAGAAATCTGTTAACCAGTTGAAAAAATCAATACCGTTGCAGTTACTCACTACATCGCCCCACGAAATGTGTTTTGCGTTAAAATCACCTCATAAAATCACGCCGTCATAGTTAAATGAAATTACTTGGATGGCAGACAACCCATTGTAATTTAAATTGTAATTAAAGTTACACGGAATATATAAAGAACCAAACAATATTTTTTAGGCAAACCATCAATTAATAAAAGAATTTTAACAAAAATATTTGGAAATATAATTAAGTCAAAAGTAATATGACAAAAAGAATAATTTTCTTTCATGGCAATAGCAACGCCCACAGAGCTATTATCTTCCACAAATATGTAATTTTCCAAGCTAATTCTTTGCGCTGAACTAAGATGTGTCTCCTGGAAAAAGGCATTTTAGAGAACTTAATAAATCTATTCTTCTACTAGGGCTTATTAGGGAACGAACATTAAAAGTTAAAATTTCCATAGTTCTATTTACCATAAATAAATTGAATTTCTTTGAGAAGCTTCAAACAATCAGATTAGGCTTGCGATTTAGAGCAACTTTTATAATTACTAATAAAACTTCTGATTTTGTCATTGGCATTGTCTCCACTTTGCACAACTCTTTAGCAATGCTCAAAAACTCTTCAATAAACTGCGGTTTCTTTGATTGAATAACAACCCTTTGAGAATTAGCAAAGCAATTTGCAAATGTTTTATTACACTCGATAAAACTAGAGCTAATATTAGCATTTTTAAAGTTTTTAACCGCTAAAAAATTTCTTTCTGTTATTTTATTTGCAAATTCCTTCTTACGTTCCCTGTATTGCAGAAAGTAAGGACAACCACGCCAATTCGCTGCATGTCCCAAATTTTAACAATTAACACAAAAGGGCTTAGAACTATCACTAAGTACCAATTTACACTCACCCTGGCTATGTTTTTCAGAACACTTAACACATGCTTGAGGTCTACTAAAATTACGGAAGTAATGACCCCACTGTTGGCAACGCCAGCACTGAACCTCTCTTGAGTTCGCCTTAGGGGATTCCCAACCAACTGACTGACTTAGCAAGTACCTGATAAGTATGTGTAAAATCATTCGCACTTTTACCGGGAAGCAATGTTATTCACAGTTCAAATAAAAATTTTATAAAAATTAAATTAAAAGTATTTATTTACAAAATTGCTATATTGCTCTATTTATTACAAATGCAATGTCATATATTAATTTTACCATACATTCTAGTGATACATATCAATTGATACCAGTCACTTGAAATGCAAGTCATACTTTTCTATTCATATTTGTTTTGTTTACTTTTCGATTTTTATTTTGGTTTGTTTTTATTTTCATGCATGTATGTTTGTGTATGCATGTTTATACTATATGCATACAATACCCTTCACCACAAAAAATTGAAAAAGAGTATATTTAAGTTTGTCATTAAATTTGTAATTTCTAAATATCCATTTCCGGCCCCGTAAAGTATATATATTTTGACTTCTTATGCATAGCGAAATCGATTGAGCGATGTTCGTCGTTCCGTTCGTGTTGAACTTAAGTTTGACGAGGCAAACAAAAAATGAATATGTCAATCAATCAGATATAATGTCGAAAGAATTGCTATTGGAAATTAGCATGAGCGGTTTATGTCCTTCGAGGCAGCACTCCTACCTCTAATTTGTTCATGTCATTTTGAAAATTAAAGCAACTCCAATCAAAAAAAGAAATACATGGGGGATGGAGAATTAAAAACTAAAAAAACATCAAATATCAAAATTGGCGCCCGTCAATTTTTTCCCAGTTAGGGGGCTTTGAAATTTAATTTTTTTTAATATCAATGTGTGTATTATTTTAAAGCTTTTTAATAGCCAATGTCAATTTTATGTAAAATTATATGAAGTACCAAAATTTTTTTTATTTGTTAATTCTCTGTTACCCCAATATTTGCTTTTTTGATTGGAGTTATTTCACCAAACTAGATTTACATCGATGGTGAAGGGAATATAGCACTCTTACGAGTATTTGTTTGTTTTGTTTTCTACAAACAGGTAGTTTTTTACAAACAGGTAGTTTTAAATTCTACATTGTAGAAGAATTGTGCTAATGGAAATCCATGCCCTTCATAGCAGCAGGCAAAACAACACGCCTACCTCTAATTATTTCATGTCATTTAGAACAATAAAGTAATTCCAACCAAAAAAATAAAAATAAGGCGCGATAGAGAATTAAAAAACAAGAAAATTAGCCATATTTTCCGAGTTACGTGGATCTATAATTTAAAATTTTTTTTAAATATTAATGTGGATATGGATCTTTAAGAAAGTACTAAAATTAAAAGAAATGCTTAACCTATTAAGAGCCGATGTCATTTCTGTGTAAAATTATATATATACAGTACCAATTTTATTTTTTTGATTGAAGTTACTTCACTAAACTAGATTTACATACATAGATGGTGAAGGGTATATAAGATTCTTCATAGCCGAATACAGCACTGTTACTTGTTTCTATTATTGTTTAACTTTTTGCAACACAAACTTTTTTTATAAGTCTTTCACCTTTTTTTTGCGCAGCTACATGGAAGAAGGAAAGGAAAACAGCAAAATATGTTTACCGCGTGAGCTAATGTTCAAGTTGCCTTGCTCACACATGTGCAGTTAGGAAGCATTTCGGTACTCTGGTTATTTTATATGTTAAGAGTGCAATTAATATAATTATGTTATCTTTTCCATAACAGTCAAAGTATAACCGTCTCTACGTTAAGTTGTATGTATGTTTTGAAGAATACATATACATATGTTTAATAAAAAAAATTTTGTTAACCTACTTGATATCCCAGCATCTATCAGCACGATGAAATATAACAGGATTTCCTTCACCGTCAACCGACACAGCAGTTATCTGTCCAAAACTGTAACTTCTTACTGGCCAATTTTTAACCAGTACTGGCGTTGGAGCATACGAATTTGGTTTAGAAACATTACCATATGGGCTATTTGTGGAAATGTCTCTTTCTAAAAGGTTATTGTGAGTCTCCAAATGCAATTTTTTTATCTATAAAAGATGATTGTGTTATTCATATACATACTTATATGTTTGTAAAATTGTTTTAATAATAGAATTACAGCTTCATTTTCGTTAACGCGTTGATTAATCAGTGCCCTAACATCTTTGAAGAAAAATTCATTAACAGGAGCCCCGTCGGAAAAGTCCGCCAAGTATTGTATAGGCAAATCCTTGGCCACCACTTCTGCGATAATAAATGTAAAAATTCCAAAAGCACTTAAGACAATTAAGCTTTCGGTACTTAAAAGGTACCTTTATAAAAAATAAATATTATTCTCGTGTTATAATTTTATATGACAGGTATATATCTTACATTTTTAATTTTTTTAGAGTCGCCCATGTATTTCTTATTACTTTTGCACTACTTTATCATACTAAAATGTGCGTATAATTTTTGTTACTCAGCAACAATATTTTCTAATGAAACTAAAGCATTATAATATATTGAAAATTAATATACACTCTTTAGTGATTGACGCGTAAGAACTAAAATTTAACGCATGCGCCATTAAAGTCACTTCTACAGTGATTGAATTTAACTGCAAATAAAGTAAATTTCCTTGTTTATGTGTTTATTGGCCAATATTTTACTTCCAGAAAAAATATCAACACTCAACAAGTTTGCAAAAATTAAGCGAAACTGGCTATAAGTGCTGTCAAATGTCTTCGAGTTCTTTATTACCGATTGGATGTGTATGTTTGTGTATTAAGTTTTTGTGTGGTATATGAATTGATATATTTAGATAAAAATTAGTTGGTCAAAACATGCAAAAAATACCTTTATAAATTTCTTGCGAAAACACGTATATTCTGACAAACTGTAATGAAAATAAAACTCAAACATAAGAAAATTTTGTTCACATTATAAATAGGTAAGCACATGGAAAAATATGCATATTAAGGTCCAAGTTAATAGTTTTATATTGTATCGTGTGGCCAATTATATACACATAATAAATAATTCTTGCGAAAAAAACCGACTTCAAAACAGATTTCATCTATCTGCCTATAACAGCTCAAGTGTATGGCCACATAATTTAGGTTACATTAACTATTGAGACAATATTCATCAAATTCCAGCAACTATAGGGTCACTCTTTAACTTCCAAAAGTCAAATTATATACTTGCTGTTGTAGTAGATTTAGCAATCAAGTTCTGTGTAAATTTCAACCGTCTGTCTGTAAAGGTTTAACCGTTTTCCCATATACATCAGATAATATAAACTCTTTAATTTATAATATAACATTTTTATACTTCTTATTATACCAAATAAAGTAGTAGACAATTTTTCTAAAACTAACGGCTATATAGAACAAATTACATTAATTTTGGGTACACCCTTTAATTTTTAAATTTAAATTATAAGCTTCTTGTTAGAGCAGACTAAGCAAAACATGTGCCTTGTAAATTTCAGCTGCCTGTCTATAACGGTTCAAAATTCCGGCCGCATACACCATATTATATAAACTTTTGGGACACCCGTTTATTTCCAAATCCAAATGTTATACTTGTTACAATAGAGGAGTTAGTAATACAGGTTCTTTGTAAATTTCAATCGTCTGTCTACAACTGTTTAAAAGTATGGCCATATACCAAATTAAATGAACTATTGGTGCGCCCTTTAATTTATAATTTTAGATATTGTCAGCTGTTACTATAACATTCATAGCAATCGGCATTGCGGCAAATTTACAAGCGTTTGTCTATACCGATTCAAAAGACAGGCCTATATAAGTAAATCCACAGTAATTATGGGACACCCTTTAATTACTAAACTCAAATTATAAACGGGTTAATATAGCGGACTTAAAAATACAGGTCTCTTTTAAATTTCAGCGTTCTGTCAAATGAATGGGCTTATATAAGTAATTCTTCATCAATTATGGGACACCCTTTGATTTCTAAATTAAAATTATAAACTCGTTGATATAGCGGACTTAGCAATACAGGTCCCTTTTAAGTTTCAGCGTTCTCTCTATAACGGTTCAAAAGTTTGGGCACACACTTGAAATTACATCTACTATTGGAACACCCTCTAACTTCTAAATCCATATTTTATACTTGTTGTTATAGCGGACTTACCAATACAAGTTCATTGTGAATTCCAAGCGTCTGTCTTTAACTGTTAAAAAGTTAGTGTGTTAGTGTTAGTGTGGTCAGAAGAAGCGCACCCTTTAATTTATAATTTGTAATATTAATACATGTAACAATAACGGCCATAGCAATCGACCTTCTGTCCAATTTGCATGCGTTTGTCTATAACGGTTCAAAAGATAAGCCCATATTAGTAAATTTACATCAATTTTTAGATTTATTTTTGTATAATTTTTTTTTTGGGAGCTATTGTAAAACGCAGTCATTTTTAATTTTACAGAAGTGCCCTTTAAAATGTATAATACCCGTAAAAAATATGTATTTTGTATGGGGACACCCTTTAAGATTTTGAGCTGTTTTTAAAACGGGACCAATCTGTAAGCATAATCTATCATATTACAAAAAAATTTTCAAAATCGGATCAGAAATGACTGAGTTCTGGAGGCACAAATATAAAAAAGCAATATTCAGCCGAATTGTATAACCTCCTTCTTTTTTTGAAGTCGCACAGTGGCGCCCGTAGAGCAAACGAGGTTGCAAAAACCAAAATTTTTATGAGCGCCCACGAAGTTTTTAATAAAACCATGTTATAGGAAACTTTTCAACGATTTCAAATATGCCACTCTTAATAATATCACATTTTTAGTTTAGAAGATATAGCCGTTAAAAGTTGACCGACTTTCGTTTTTCAAAAAAACACACAATTTTTTGTCAATTTGTTGCGATTTCAGGTATAATATCACGAAAAATAGGTAACGAATCGCCATATTTTGTGTTTGTGTTGATTGATGTATTTATTAAATGTATAATGATAAAAAAAAATTAACTGTTTGCTTTGTGTTTCTCCTGGTAAATCACTTTTTAAAAACTATCCGTTTTTTCACTATTTTTCAACTTTGACGGAAAATAAAAAAAATCTATATTTTTCTATATTTGCCATATTTGCAAAACCAGTTCTTTGATTATTTCTTTACATAATTCAAAAGGTTTTATCTGCCTTTACGTGCCCGTTTGGCTTCTAGAGGTAAAAAAGGTTAAAAAGACATGGTTGCAGAAATTGTATGGCGTCCATTCCTTATCTGTTTTGACTGACAGTAGTTTTTTTTTAGTACTAAATTTTTGTTTAAATTTTTTTTTAGTAGTAAAATTTTAGGCATAAGCCTATATATTGCAAAATAAACACAATGCCTGAAAGTTGGCGCAACAATTACTGAAACCAATAACGAATTTAAGTACTGAAAACATGGCGTTGAACAATTTAAAATTATTTGAAATTATTGAAAGTCAACCACACCAAAGTTTTTCACGAAAGCTGTTTTAGAAGAACTTGATAGCTTATACGGAAATATAGAGAAAAGCGAAATTAAAAAAAATAATTTTTATCTGATATATGTAAATATTAAGGCAAAATGGGTGAAATCTAATCGAACCATTGAGAACTTCAACTCCAAATACGAGGACTGGCTTAATGAAGACACCATCCTGGCTATATTGGCAGTAGATACCCCCACCACATCAACCAGAGGAGCAAAAGGAAGGCCAAAAAAAAGTATTGAGGAGTGTTCAATTTTCAATGACTTTACCACGAAGCATTTATCGGCTATTAAATATACAAAGGATAGTGAAAGGGTTAGGTCTCAGATAACCAAAGCTGTTGCTGATGCAAGCCAACTGCGACTAAAAAGGATTAAGGAAAGCATTCCCACGCCCACAAACGCACACATTAAAAAGTATGGTTCCGATGAAGCCTTGGCCTTGTTTATGCACTTATAACTTTCCAAAGAGAAATATGAGAAACTACGGGCATCTTTAACGCGACCCGTCGCTGACGTTTTACCCGGATACAAGCATATTACGCAAGCCAAAATAAATTCTCGACCACTGCATACGGTGTTTACGGAAGTCTTTTCGGAAGCCAATCTGCAGGATCTCATGGGCCATACAGTAAAACGGTGGTTGGAGAGTCTTCCTGAAAATGAGGTGAAAATTCTTCCTGAGAAGTTGACATTGATCAGCAAATGGGGCTGCGATGGATCATCCGGACAAAGCGTTAATAAGCAAAGGATATTTTCCGATGACGCTACAATATCGGACGGAAATATGTTTATGGCATCCGTTGTTCCTTTGCGGCTAAAATCTGATGTTTCCCTACACTAGAGAAATCCACGTCCGTCATCAGTGCATTATTGCCGACCAATAATATTTCTGGAATTGACAATCAAATCGTGAAAAGATTGGGAACGATCTTGGATGTTTTAAACTGCAAAGAAAATATGCGTCGAAAACTGCATCTCTTTTAGCAGAAATGTATCCACAGAAAAAGTTGACCCCGACCGTCCATAAAATATTGGCGCATGGCAAAGATATAATTGAGTTCCAGTCGTTGCCAATTGGAGAGCTTTCTGAAGAAGCACAGGAGTCTCTTTACAAATTTTATAAAAAATATAGATTGCAGAAGATATTCGAAACATCAAGGGTAAGGCAAAATGTGGACCTCTTCAATATGTTGGCTGCATCTTCTGATCCACTTATTTCTTCCCTGCGGCATGTGAAGTCACGAATAGAGTTAGATAATAATTATAGTTTAGAAATGCTTAGTCTTTTAGATATATTTTCTCTTACGATTTGTGATGAATATTTTACAGAAAATTGAAAAAATTAATTTTAAAAAAAATATTTTTTTTTAATTTGTTGGGTAATAATTTAAACCATAAAACCCTAAAGAAAAAAAAAACTATTTAAAAATGTAAAAATAATTTTTTTTAGTTACCATAAAATTGATTTTTCTACTAATTTTAACTTTGATAACCCATAAGTAGGCCCCTACAAAGCGTAGCACCCTTTCTAAAAGCTCATTTCATAGGCTGAACAATTATCTATCATATGCTGTTTAAACTGTTTAATTATCTTATTCGGTTCAAAAGATATGATTTTTGCAACGAAAAAACTTCAGCTGTTTCCGTACGGAAAGTGTGATCAGTTTCATACTTTGCTTTAGCAAATGGCATTTAATGAAACTTGTGAAATCACAGGCAAGGTAGCTATCCCGTTTACTCTCCTTACACCTGGGACTATTGGTGTGATATACCCAACCATACATAATTGAGTCGCGAAACTATGTGGGATGTTTGAGTTATGACATTATTGCTGTAAAAATATATCCGATACTGTGTCGTTAACTAAAATATGTCGTTATTTGTGAGAAGAGAAACGGAGTTTCACTTAATATTTTTCATCAACAGAGCCATTACTGAAAATCATACATTATATGTGAAATGTAACAATGTTTTACAAAGCGATATGATCTTTACGTTATGACGTTTACTCCACAACTCAAAATGTGTCGTTTTTATTGACAAACAAAGTTTCCAAACATGAAATGAAATATCGAGTTATTCTCTTAAAAATAATACATAAAAATGAATCTTATACACAATATAAAGCATGAAACGGCGAACTATTCTGTATGATTGATTCCAAAATTTGAAATTTTGAGTTAACACGATCTTGAAGTAAATGAGCGATTTGTGTATATGAAAATGCACACTATCATGACGTCGCACAGAGGAGTATTTGACCCAAAAAGCTGGCCAAAATTATTAAGCGTGGTTTTTAGTTTAAAAGTTTAATTTTTTTGATAGTTTTAGCTTTAGTTTGATAAAAAAAAAGGTAGTGGCAGATTATTATTGGGTTAGTGTTATTTTTGACACCCCCCACCCACCAACCACCCACCCAACCCCCATTTAGAACTTTGTTTATTTTTTTTAATTTTTAAGAGAATTTATTTTTATATACATGTTGTGTATTTTTAGAAAAATTATTTATTATTACGTATGCCGGTCTCCCCCTCGCATTCCGCCAAAATTTCGTTTCCAACTGTACTTTATTCTAAGAGCAAGTCAAATTAAATTTAGAATTTCGAACTATTGTAGTTGTGTAGATACAGGGAAATAAAACATAGCTTTTTATGGATTTTACAATGTCTCCTTTCTCAAAATTATAATTTATCCAATATTAAATATTTAAAAAAATTGGTCTCGTAGCTTGGCTTTCTATAAGGAATAAACAACCAAATAAGCAAAAACATGTTTACTTCTGATAATTATTTTATATTATTAAATACTCATCACATGAAAGAATTAAACTAATTTAAAAATTCAAAATTATGATAATGTCATACGTATTTCATCATGGGCATTATCATCTGTATCAGGAAGTAGTAGTTGAATAGTTTCTGATAAAAAAGGTTTTTTGTGTACTGCAGCTTAAAAAAGGGTCACTGCTCAAAACCTTTTCAAGAAACTGAAGTTCTTCATAATCCAACTGCAGAGATTGCAGAGAGATTGCAGCTTCACTTCCGCTAATGTCATTTTTTAGCAATGAGTAGCATGGATATACATTTTTGTTGGCATTGTATAATATTCATATTGGTTTTTCGTGAAATCAGCATTTATAAACAATGCTAAAGCACCCTCCGCTGAAAGCTTATTAACTCGGACCTCGGAAGTTGTGATCGTGTTATATCCATTATTAATTTAGCCGCATCACTATGTCCCGCTACTCTCTGGCTCATTGATGCAGCAAATTTAATCTTCCCTGTTGTTAATTACTGACGAATTTCTTGCATTTTTTTTCGTTTTGCTCTTTCATTTGCTTCATTAAATTCTTTTTTTGGTCGCCCTGAAGATGAACTGTCAAATACTGATATTGTCACAGTTTCTTCCAGCCATCTAGCATACCTGCTTAAAAATCGGTCCTCTTTTCGTTGTGCTAAACCCCAATACTTTTTGAAATTTATAACACACTGCTTTATTGCTTGTATATCCCCACCTCCTTGGCATTCTGAAATCACACACAATTTACTAGCTAAAAACTGCAACTATTCGTCAATGATTCTAGCATTAGATTCCTGTACTATTTGGAATAACTCAAATCTTGTGTAAATTTTTTCCATGTTATCTCTCAAAGTTGCAAAACTCTTGTAATAAGAATTTTGCTCAACAAGCCATATATGCATATTTTTCAAAGTGCATTTTTCTTTTACTTAGTTAATAACCTGAATTGAAAGAAATTTCTTTTTTAAGGGCAGGTAATCCATTATGTTGGTAGTTGCTAAAAGTGATTAAATAATATTTTACAGCAATAATTCGAAAAACACAAAAGTTTATGACGACAATAAAGTATAAGAAAAAGTGCCTTATGAGCAAAAATAGAAAAAAGGTAAAATTTTCAAAAAATCACCAAAAATAATGGCGCAAACTTGCGCAAACTTTTTTTCTTTTTTCTTAAATTAGAGATTTCATATTTTATTGTGGTATATAACATTATTTGTACAACAGCTACCTTCACTTTCAAAAAGCTTTTCCTTTTTTATTTTTGGTAAGAATTAATATATTTAAATACATAGTTTTTTTTATAATTAAAATTTTAAAAATAAATATTTAAGATAATTTTTTCTTTTTAAATATTGAAAATAGCTGCTGATGAAAGCTTTCAGGCAAAAAAAATGTAATACCTCTATTCGTTAAGCCATAAAAAAATATAATATAAATATCTTGAAATCGAAAAAATTCAATAAAAGCGTATGCAATTTTCTTCACTTTCCTGACTTTGACAGCGTCCCACAACTACAAATCTTAACTTACACCCTTTAAATTGCACGATATGATGTAGAATTTTGTTCTCTATCGATCTGCTTAATGTAATACCTCTATTCGTTTAGCCATAAAAAAATATAATATAAATATCTTGAAATCGAAAAAATTCAATAAAAGCGTATGCAATTTTCTTCACTTTCCTGACTTTGACAGCGTCCCACAACTACAAATCTTAACTTACACCCTTTAAATTGCACGATATGATGTAGAATTTTGTTCTCTATCGATCTGCTTAATTTTTTCTTAGGATTTCATCAAATTAATTTTTGCCTTTTTGGCCAGCTTTTTGGGTCAAATACTCCTCTGTGCGTCGGAGAAATTCGTTGCGGACTAAAATTTGCTAGTGTTTAATTTTTCAAATATTACTTTTTTTATGGTCCCATTAGCAGCTTATAAAAAGTAAACAACTTCAAAAATTACAGCAGCTGTGTTTTTCGTCGTTATTGTGCTTCATACGACGAATTAACACAACGAATTTTTGACGACGTATTCGTCAGGTTGGACGAAATTCGTCATTCGTCCCAGTTGCGCTGCTAGCAAAATCATTCGACAGAAACTAATATCTACGTTATACGAGGGCTGCTCTATATATTTCTGGCCTAATAGTGAAAATGCTAATATTTATAATCAAAAATGGTTTTATTATTTTTCAAAGTATTCTCCAGCATGATTTATAAAATTTTGCGCTTAAGACACCTCTAAAACATGATTTTTGAACACTTCAACAGCTTCTTTTGGCGACGAAAATCGTTGATCACGCATTTTTTTCTTGATGTGCGGAAACAAGAAGAAGTCATTAGGTGCCAAGTCAGGGCTGTACGGCGGATGACCCATTAATTCGACGTTTTGGCCGGTCAAAAACGCTCTGGTTTGAGCCGATGTTTGAGAGCTCGCATTGTCATGGTGAACAATGATTCGTCTTCTCTTGTTGGTTTTTCGAATTTCTCCGATGATTTCAGGCAAATAAATTATAGTGTACCACTCAGAAGTGACCGTCCTAGGTTGCTCAAGCGGAACAGTCGCCACATGACCAGTTTTGCCGAAGAAACAGGCGACCATTTGCTTCGAAGTGGTTCTTCTACGAACAACTTTCGTTGGATTTTGCTCGTCTTTGAAGACCCACACGGTCGATTGTTGTTTCGTATCGGGCTCATACGGCATCAATGTTCTCTGGCACAACAGCCGTTTTTGGACGACCTTCACGGAATTCGTCTTTGAGCGAGCTTCGGCCACGATTAAATTCATTATACCAATTTTTCACAGTGCTATAGGATGGTGCTTCATCGCGAGTTAATTCCATTTTTTTCTATATTAATTTTTTCAAGTCACTGTAAACAACACAAATAATGGTCGTACGTCAAAACGTTTTAAGTACGTTTATGCTTAAAAATGACAAACTTTCCAATGGAAATCTCAGATTGCACTTGGCAGCACTCAGTGTTGCCAGGCCAGAAATATATATAGCAGCCCTCGTATTGTGACAATTGGTAGGCACTAACCGTTGGTATTTTCTCTAACATTACATCCTTTTTCGCAACAAATTTATTATTTTACTACTACAATATAGCATTTAATTGTTACTTTGTACGTTGAAAATGTTAAAAACAGAAAGGGAAATAAAAGATATTTGCTATAAATATAAATGCTTGTTGTTTTTATCTTTAAAATTCGTAAACAAACGTAGCACAGTGGCGTGAAATACAAAAAAATGGAATAAAAGTCTGGAACTTCTTAACTACTTGCCCGATTTTCATTAAACAAAATGCGATTTATAGAGGAGGTCATAAGCTTTTCGCCTATTGCATTTGAATATACCCTGTGTCAGTACAGGGTAGTACCACAGGATGTCAAAGTAGATAACCTGGAATTTGAAAAATGTCTTAGAGCTTATAACTTTATCAAAAGTGAACCGATTTTAGTAATGAACTCTTTTTATGATTAAATGTTTTATTTTTTATCTTTTTTTACATTATTATACATAGTTAAATTTTAATTGTAATTTAAGCTTAATTTATATCGCACATTTTTCCTTTTTTTAAATACTTTTAATCATATATGGCCCAATGAAGGGCCCGGTTAGATAAATGAATAAATAAATAAATGTACATAGATAGATAAAGAAAATACGTGCTGGGAATTTGTATGGTATCTTTTATACTTTTAGAGAAATTCGAATTTTAAATTAAAAATACAAAATTTTTATCTTGGCAATTTTTAGTTTTTCACCTGTAATTTTTTCAAAATACAAGATAGATCTATTTTAAAACAGATTATGAAAGCTAATACTATAAGAATATACTTGTACAAAAACGATTTTCTTTGACTTTCCTATTTTATTTTTAAATTCGAGGTTACCTACTTTGACGCCCTATGGTACTACCATGTACTGACACAGGGTGTATTCAAATGCAATAGGCGAAAAGCTTATGACCTCCTCTATAGATCGCAGTTTGTTTCATAAAAATCGGGCAAGTAGTTTAGAAATCCATGCTTTTATTCCATTTTTTTGCATTTCACGCACTGTGCGTAGTAAAATATAAACATTTTCAACTACAAACCAACTGGGCGGACGACACTACCTAGTAAAATAAATGTACCTTGCTTCTACGATAAAAATTTACTCTTTGCCACCAGGAACAACATTCTGTTTAATAAATTCCGTTTATCAAAAAACAATAAAACTTAAAGCGGGCTATACGCGATCAGAATGCTGGATGTCAAATTAGTATACGTGCGCTAGACGCTATGTTGTACGCATGCTGGGTGACCAGTCATGAATTCCTTTTTAGTTTGTTTTTCTGCTGTCAACACTTCGCTTTCAATATTGCGAAAATCGCACTAGCAAAAAATCCTTATAAGCACATACCAACAAATACAGCTATTATTAACAAAGATAAGAAAATAAAAAGTAGTGGAAAAAAGTTTATGTATGAAAGAGTGATAAAAATGGAGATTCCTTTTATAGACTTTGTAAGCCAGCATTGTGATTTTGTATTATGATTTGAGACACAAACAAAGTCAGTCCATATATGAATCTGTTTGCGTTAAGTTAAAACTTTGTGTAGAATTAAAATGAAAAAGTAAAAATGAGCAGATATTTAAGAGGATTTTATACATATCTAAATCGGAAAATGAAAAGTTACTAGAAGATTTAACAAAGTTGGTCTGGAAAATACTGAAGAAGTAGAAATAGTGAATGTATTAAAAGCAATAAATAAATATAAATTGAAATTCTTTTTATAATATAAATAATACCATAAAAAATTAAGAATGTGGTTATGAAATAAATGATTGTGAAATAATTTTAGAAAAAGTTAACGACATTTCAGAAAATCGACCACGCAAAAGTATTTATAGAAAAAAGAAAATGTTAATGGAAGTGCTAACTAAAGTGCAATTATTGTTTGTAAAACATAGACCAAGCAGAATATGTGCAGATAATTAACTGGTGACGAAGTACCGGTAGCTTTCATGAGCCACAAGTTGTCATCGGCTCAAAAGAACTACTCCGTCTCGGAACAAGAATGTCTCGCTGCAGTGATGGCAATCAAAAAATTTAGATCATACGTCGAAGGCCACCAATTCGAGATCGTAACTGACCATGCCTCTTTGAAATGGTTAATGAGCCAAACAGACCTAAACGGTCGACTAGCTAGGTGGGCTTTAAAACTACAGGGCTTCAATTTTATAATAAGACACAGGAAGGGAACTCATAATGTTGTACCAGATTCACTTTCTCGTATGTATTCAGAAGATGCTAGTGAACTTGACTGTAGAAATTTTGATGATATTTGGGTAAACGAGTTGGAAAATTCTATCAGTATTGATTTGGAATCAGATGAATTCAGATGTCCGGACTATTTGGCGTTGATAGAAAAACTTCACGCTAAACGTAAGTACTTACCGGATATAAAAATTGAGGATGGTTATATTTACAAAAGGATGGAGCACGCGACAGGAAATGAGATTCAAGAGGAAATGTCGTGGAAGCTTTGGATTCCTTTATCCTTGACAGATGATTTAATTAGAAAGGCTCATGAGCATCCCCTATGCGCACATGGAGGTTTAGCGAAGACCTTACATCGCGTAAAAGCTTTTTACTTTTGGCCAAAAATGACCAAACAAATTTCTGATTACGTTTTGTCATGTGAGGTTTGCAAACAAACAAAGCAAAGTAACAAAATTTTACGACCGCCCATGGGTCGCTCATCGTCTTCGGATCGAGTATTTCAGAAACTTTATGTAGACCTTTTGGGACCATACCCACGTTCGTCTTCGGGTAATGTAGGAATTATTATTGCGCTGGACCATATGTCAAAATTTAGTTTTTTGGAACCCATTAAAAAATTTACAGCCAATCTGATAATTGAGTTTTTAGAAAAAAGAATTTTTCACGTATTTGGTATTCCTGAATCTATCACTACAGATAATGGAGTTCAATTCAAATCGAACTTATTTAAACAATTTATGGATGCCTACGGTGTTTTCCATAATTTCACTGCCATTTACTCTCAGTGTTGGCAGCAATCAGAGCCTATGTAAAGCCTTCTCAAAAAGACTGGGACGAGAAGCTTTCTGCGATTAGCTGCGCGTTGAGAACTTCCATCCATTCTAGCACACGGTTCTCGCCTTACTACATTGTATTTGGGCAACAAATGCTTTTGAACGGAAAATCGTATAATCTGTTACGACAGTTAAATTTATTAGGAGAACCAAACAGCACTGTTATTCGGAATGAGGAGAAGCTGGAGTTAATTAGACAAAAAGTCCAGGAAAATCTAGAAAAGGCATACGCTAAAAATGCTAAAACTTATAACCTTCGGTCTAGGTCAATTAGTTTCGAAGTAGGTCAAAACGTATATCGCAGGAATTTCGCGCAGTCAAAAGCAAATGATCACTTCAATAGCAAGCTAGCCAATCAGTTTGAAAAAGCTAAAATTGAAGGTAAACGGGGCTCGATCTACTACGAACTAGAAGATATGTCTGGTAAAAATCTGGGTATTTTCCACGCAAAAGATATCCGTATATAACTTCAGCTTTTGTATCATTGAAAACAATTCCTCAAAACCTGTTTTGTAACGTCATAATTAGCCGAAAAAAAAATTAATTAAACGGTCATTAGTTGGGAAAGGAAACATGAAGAATAAGTAACGTAAAACCCTATATCTGATACAACGTTGGTAAACGGTATGTAAGACTTTTTATTTTCTCGTTTTTACCTTACATTCGTATAAACAGGCCGTTACCATGTACGTACCATGTATATCACCTACATGATGAGAGAAAAAATGCATTCCTTCCTAACATTCTTGTTAAGTAAAAATGGGAGAAGCATAGTGAAAGAAAAAGCTTTTCATGCATATTTATCTTATGTGACGCATCATTATTATAAGCTCAAAAAGAGAAAAAAATAAAGAAATACCGAGTCGGCAAAGTTAACAACCAACTATAATTCGTTCTTTCTTAATTGGACTTTAAAGGTGAACACACATTAAGATATTAGTAAAGGGCATTTTAATTTAATCTAATCATATTAATTTTACCAAGAATTAAAGAAATAAAAGAAAAAGTTTTGACAACAATTGTAAAAGAAAAGAAAAACCTCAGGGTATTTGCAGAGTTCGAGGAAAAAATAAAATAAAAAAAAAAACCAGGGATAACCCACATTTATTCGAAAGGTAAGAAAATGTAATTAAAGCTAGGTGTACACATTTTTTTTAAGAAAGTATAAATCGACATATATCTTAGGTTAAATGACACGTGTTCCGGGAAAGATTTGCCAAGACTACTATTTATGTTCCATGTACCCCGGAACCGCAAACTAAGTGTATGTGCCATTTTTACCACGTGTTTATTACTCCTTTGGCTCAGTATATAGAGATTCTTTCAAAGAAAACCGATCACCGAGAAAAAAGGTTTCGAGTTGCGGCCTATGGTGCATTGAGGTTTATGGTTTGTTGGCAATTTGTTTAAATTTTTATGGAAAAGTTTCTTACCGCGTTTGGGTTTAACCACAGTTAAAGACTATTAGCAATCTCTTACACTACAAAAGTTCCTATTACAAATAATGTAAATCTAGTTTACTGAAGCAGCTTCAATCCAAAAGCAAATATTAAGGTGACAGAGATTAAAAAAAAAACAAATAAGAGTGCTATATTTGCCTATGGCGAATCTTATCTACCCTTCACCATCTATGTAAATTGAGTTTAGTGAAGTAATTACAATCAAAAAAGCAAATATTGGAAAGAAAAAATTAAGTTCTATGTATACTGAACCGCCAAAAGTCGGTGCCCTCGTTTTTGGCCCCACTAAATACTTTTTTTCCACGTTCTATTATTTTTTTATATATTAAACTCCATGTTAAATATTATCATATTAAACATCATTTTTTGTTTGTGAATTTCATATTTAATTTATTACAATACTGAAGATTCCCAGCAAAAAATTTTGGAAAAGGTAATCGAGTGTGGAATTAAGCATTTTTGGCAGAAGTACTTCCCAACTAGATTGCCAACTTAATGACTTTTATAATCAATTACTGAGAATCGATTACATTAATTATTGTAGGAAATAAGGAGTACCATTAGTACGGTAGTCTCTTTTAACATAAAGAACTAGTTCCATTTATACTTCCTTTTTTGGAAATTAATGTAATGTGTTTTGTAAGAGAGTAACAAAATATGGCAATCACAAAAGTAAGTCATTATATGGCAAGTACTTTTTAAGGTAATGCTTAATTTTTTGCTGGGTTATAATTTATTTGTGTATTTAATATTTCATTTATTAGTTTTAAGCTACCTGAAATGTCATTGTTAGTTTAAAATTTAATTTGTTTAAAATTAACTGCCTGTTAAAAAGTAGCGCCACCTGTTTGTTGAAATATTCGGCTCTGTTCTGTAAACCGAATCGTTTTTAAAAACGAGCAATTTTCAAAACCGAAGAAATTACTTTTTGGTGTTCGGCAAATCACTCGTTTTGGCATTATTCGAAATAAAGTTCGAAGTTTTACTTAAACGCCAAAGTCAGCTGTTGATTGAAAAAGTAAACAAATTTATTACTTTAAGCCAAGAATTTAAAATGCCCGGAGATTTGTATTAATTTACAATTATAAATAATATAAATAAACTGTGTATATGGCTAATATTAAAAATTTGCAGAAATTTTGTGATTTGGTAAAAAATTAGTTTTTAAATTAGATTTGTTAAAATTGGACTTTTATTGTTAATATAAATTTTTTACCAAAAAGTGTTTTTATTCATGCACCTAATTTTTATCAAGCTTGATGCAAGATATGAAACAATTTAAGAGTGTTTTTAAACTAACTTTTTTATAATGTAAAGTACATAAAAATGTATTTAATTTAACTAAGATTAATAATAAAGACTTTAACTTTTTTATTCCAATGGTTCTTTACTTGTGTTATCAGTCATTTTTAAGAATAAAATTGCATTCGATTAATTTTCGACCAGGTTTGTTAACTCGATTTTAAGACGAGTAAAATTGTTTGAATTTGGTTTAGAGAACTCCAAGAAAATGTGAATTCGTTTTAAAACGAGAAATTTACTCGCATTCGTTTTACAGAACAGGGCCGATTAGTTTGACATAAAAGAAAAGAACTCTACCTTATACAGCTGTGCACACACAACGCAGTTTGTGTGTGTGTGCGAGACACTGATCAGTATAAAAGGCGAGTTGTTCTTTATTCGGGAGACAAGTTAAATTGATTAGCAACAGGGTGCAGTAAAGATCGTGTTTACGGATAGTTAAAAAATAAAGTGATAAAAAAAAACAAAAAACAGAACAAAATTGTGTGCTTGCATTTATACCTGTCAAACAGGCAAAGTGTTGGTACCTGCGTAGCAGAAACTGGATCACTACTATGCGCTTAATAAAATGGAGGATGATGAGAGCCTTAATCCACACAAGAGGGCGAGGACTGCAATTACAATTGCCGAATTGCAAAAAGAACTAATTGCAATAAAGGAGGAAAATAAACTTTTTAACATGAATATTATAAAAATGGCCGAAGAAAATAAGGCGCTACAGAAAAAACTTGACGAAGTTTCACCGACCGACGATGAAACCGATGATAGCGAGACATCCAGTGAAGAGGAGATGTCAGTGGAGGAAGAAGAAATTGTACCATCCGCGGGTACAGTAAGCGAAATGGAATGCCGAACAGAACCGGCAGCAGAAAAAAAAGAAGTTCAGCCTAAAGCAGCGGAAACTTGTGGCTCAAAAAAGAAGGACGAAGCTATCACCAGCCGAATAATTAAAAAAAGTAAGTCTGTACCGATAGTTACCACTTATAATATTGATGTGAAAATTATTAGTAATAAGTTAGGTAAAGTGTTAGGTCACAAGGATTATAATATGAAAATGTTAGGTAAAAATGTGACAAACATAGGGGTCTGCACCTTGGAGGACTTTTCTAAATTGAAGGACTTCTTAAAGCAAGAGGGGGTTAATTATTATACCCATACACCAAAAGCTGAAAGACCTTTTTCTGTTGTAATTAAGGGTCTATCTAATACTTTTGATTCAAGTGATGTACTTGAGTATATGCAGGGCATAAAGATTAACGTGAAGATTATGGGGCTTCACAAGATAGGAGGAAATAGATGGCTTTTCCAATTATCTAAAGAATCTGATTTGAGAAGTTTTAGAAATATAAACTACATTCTTCACTGTAGGGTGCACATAGAAAAGCACAATCGAAGAGATTTAGTACAATGCTACAATTGCCAACGCTTTGGACATGTCGCAATTAATTGCAACATGCCCTTCAGATGCGTTAAGTGTGGGGCTTCTCATGGCCCAAAAAATTGTCAGGTTCCTTCAAAAGGAGAAAACAATATCGAGACACGTATGACTGATCCAGTCACAGGTCAAGCAGTAGTAAAGGTCGGCTTACCCGTAAAATGCGTAAATTGTGGAACAGAGGGACATGTTGCCAGTTCAAAGGAGTGTCCAAAACGTTTACAAATTCTTCAAAGAAAGACTGCGGAAAAGGGTGTAAGGGCTCCGGTGAGACGTCCCACCCCAATAGTCCCTTCTACAACAATAAGCGATGTATCATATGCCGCTGCTGCTAAAACAGCAGTGACAAAGAACACCCAACCAAAAGTCGCCAGCACTCAGAGAGCTGGCATATCTGTCAAGTCTGCAATGGCTGGTTTTGATATTCTTGATAAAGATTGCAAGCGATTTTTCGGCGGTGATCTACTAAGCTGTCTAGAAAAGATGAAAGGTTTTGCTCGTGAATACAGGGCGCTTAATAATGATGGTGAAAAATCTCGGGCACTACTAGGGATGTTAATATCTTTACAGCACGATGACTAATTCGATAAAGTGCATATTTATTAATGTAAATTCTATTGTCTCTAGGCACAAGAGGCATTACTTGAATTTATTTCTTAGCGAACATCGGCCGGATGTTCTTTTAGTAGTAGAGCATAAACTTTCACCAAGACATGTTTTGGATTTTATGGGTTATAAGATCTTTAGTCAGGATCGGCTAAATGGACGTGGCGATGGAACTGCCATTTTTATAAAGGATAGTATGTGTTGTAACAGGGTTACTGTCGACTTAGGCCCTATTGAGAATACAGCTGTCAGGATAAACAAGACTGATGGCAGTAGGATGATTGTGGTTTCGATGTACTCACCCCACAGAGTACATTCACACTTGCAAATTTAGATCCATTAATGGATTTATCTAATGGGGAGGAGCTTTTAATAGGCGCTGATTTAAATGCTAAGCATTCATACTGGGGGGGAAACGTATGTAACCCTAAAGGTAACACCCTTCGTGAGTTTCTGCTGACGTGCCCTGATATAACTATACACCCCACCAGTGGTTCGACACGAGTTTCTGGAACTACATCTTCATACATAGACATAGTTATGTCATCAACTGATATCTTACCGGTAGCAGTTGCAGGACTAAAAACACTGGATTTCCAGTCTGATCATCTTGCAGTAGAAATTGTTGTTGAGATAGGAAACGTGCGAAGAACAATACTGCCTGAATCTTTTGACTTTAGTCGTTTGAATATTAATAGCTTTAACAGATTATTGGCCCGGGACCTTTCGCATAGTCAACTTCCAGTTGACCGCAATGTATCATCCCATGAAATAGATGACTGTATAGAATCTATGAGCATAGCATTTTCAAATGCTATGAATGGAGCGATACCAAAAATCCCTGCGAGTAATAGGGGACTACTAAGACTTCCGGATAATATCCTACATTTTATCTCTGAGAAAAAGAGACTGAGAAGGATTCTGTGGCGTACTGTTGATCCTAGCAGGTGCTCAATTTTAAAAGCCGATATTAGAAACTTAGATAGAATTATTCAAGGGGCCATCGCAAAATTTGAGGAACTTTATTGGACCGATTTTCTGCAAAATATTCGCCTTAATAGTAGGACATTCCAGAAAGTAAAAAGTGGTGCCGGTCTTAAAAGACGGATGCCTATTTCTAGTTTGAGGGCTGCTGGGGACTCTTTTATTACAGAAGATTGTGATAAAGCCAATATCTTGGCTAATCACTTCTGTGAAGTTCACAGAGGAGGCGATAACTTACGATCGCCTTCTTTTGAGAGTATGGTTTCAGAGGAAGTATCCGCATTAACAGATTACTTGCCATCCCTGACATTCGGGCAGGAAATCATGGCTGATGGCAGGTTAATGGATGGCGGTTTTCAAACAAGGCTTAATTTAATTACATCTTACGATGTAGGATGTGCTTTAAAATTAAGATCAAATAAGAAATCTAGCAGTGGTGATGGAGTTCCTGACTTTATCCTGAGAAAGACGGATGTTACTACATGGCGTTACTTGGCAATAATCTTCAACCATTGCCTCAACATTGGTTATTTTCCTAGAAAGTGGAAAGAGGCGGTAGTAGTTCCCATTCCAAAGTCCGGCTTGGACCCTAGGGAAGCTAACAGTTATAGACCTATCTCTCTACTATCCTCTTTTGGGAAACTGATGGAATGGTTTTTGTTATCTAGGATACGAAATGAAATTACAGATGGTGGTGTACTTAATGACTGTCAGTTTGGCTTTAAGGGAGGCCATTCAACATCACACGCCCTAATGGTCTTCACAGACTTCGTGACCAGGGGCTTGAACAAAAGGTACCCAACTCTTGCGGTAAGTCTTGATTTCTCAAAGGCTTTTGACACCGCTTGGCAACAGGGGATTGTTTTCAAAATGATGGGCTTAGGCTTTGAACGCTCTACATGTAGGATGGTAGCTGATTTTCTTAAGGATCGTTCTTTTAAAGTAAAAGTAGGAACTGAATTATCAGATATCAGGACAGTGCTGCCACCACTGTGTTCCTCAAGGCTCCTTATTGGGGCCGATTTTGTACAATATTTTTGTTTCTGATATTCCGCAGCCACCTGCGGGGGATCTTTTGCTCATGTATGCTGATGATATATTGATTGCTGCTAATGGTCCTAGGGCGAAAAATCTGAATAACAGGGTCAACAATTACCTGAACATTCTTCATGAATACTTCATGAAATGGGGCCTGAAATTAAATATTCAAAAGACCGATGGGGTAATGATTAAGGGTAGGCGTGGTAATCTCTACCCAAATGCAAGAAGTTTTGTGCCAAGCCTAAGTATTGCTGGCGAACGTATCAGTACATCTGATAGGATTAAGTATTTAGGGGTAGTATTCCATGAGAACTTTGAATTCTATAGACATCTAGATTTCATAATAGAACGTGCTAAAAAGGTTTATTTCTTATACCATAGGATTTTACGCCGCAGGGGTGGTCTAAGTACCAAAGTAAGGCTTCTTATTTACCGTCAGATTATAAGACCTATTATTTCTTACGCTTTTCCAGTCTGGTTTGGAATATCTTCCCACCAGATGGAAAGGCTTAGGATATGGGAGAGACGTGTTTTCTGCTCCTGCCTACGGCTACACCCCAGGGTAGGCCCTGATGGCATTTTTCGAAAACCGTCCTGTAGAAAAATCTATAGTAGTATAAATTTTGAGAGGATTGATGTTTTTCTCATGAGATCTGCACTCAGGTTTCTTGACAAATCATCCTCATTGAATAATAGTTTAGTAGGGGGATGCTTTCACCGGGCCCCTGATCTGGAGAATTTGCTTAGAAATAAGTACCATTCCCCAGTTAGCCTTTTGGCTTTGAATACTGGATGTCTTCTCTTTGGGGATGCAGGCCTCTTGTTTTATCACAGAAGGGTGAAAACCCTTGACATAACTGACTTGGTGTACAACACCGCACAGTAGTTTTTAGAAGGACTTTGTGATAGATATTATATATCGCTTATTTTATTTGTTTTAAATATTAAGTGTTATTTAGTTTGTAGGATAGTTTAAGTTATTAGTTTTAAGTAAAATTTTAAAAACAAACGAGTGTGTTCCTTTTTATCCTTTTTTTTGGAAATGTAAACAAATGTAACAATTAATAAATGACTGTATACAGCATATCTGTAATGTAATTAATTAAGTGCAAATTAGTCTTAGAAAAGTTGTAATACGTTAAGAAATTGATATAAAAAATGTAGTTTAAGAAACATATGTATAATGAATTTTTGGAATAATAAAGTAATAAAGTAATAATAATTATTCGGGAGACAGTTGTCTTGATGATTTCGCAAAGGTAAGATCTCACAATTGATGCGGAGGTTTTTACGTCCCCAATTGTAAGAATCTTATTTAGTGAACGCCTATCAATTTATGAGGACGTTGCTAATTGCATAAATCAGTAACTGTTGTAGTCTCTGTACTGACTATTGTAGGAGAGACGGGCAATTCCGACACGAGGTTTTCCCTACTCTCAGGTAATACTTGGCTACTGTACGAGAGCCGGAAAATTCCGACACGAGGTTATACCTCCAACTAGTTTTTCCTGCTCTCTGGCAAGAACTGACTACTGTAAGAGCGACACGTCAATCCGACACGAGGTTATACCTCCAACTGGTGCCGAGTATATAGGAACTGTGCGTTCTGGCTCACTTCCGGCCAAAAACTGCATGAAATATATGGAAATTATGCAAAACCCATAAATCAATTATGCAGAAGCCATTAATGTTATGCAAAAGCAATTAATGTCATTATTAATGGGTATAAAATTAGGGGGAGTGTAAAAAGGGTCTAGCACGTGTCTCATTAACAGCTATGAGCTATTTGAGCAGTAGTGAAATGGCCATATGGATATGCTTTCCCCGCAGTAATACATTTCATTTTGTAGTTTAGCTTAAAATAATAAATATTTCATGAGAATATCATGAAATATTTATATTTGAAGGAATCAAGCACGAATAAAGTAAATTAATTAAATTTTAAAAGATTCCGAATAATAAATTTTCATTTTGATATATTTGCATGTGCACATTGCTTATTAATAAAAATTGTTTTTCTATACAAAATTTGGGTAAAATCCACTGATGAGCTATTTGAGCAGTAGTGAAATGGCCATATGGATATGCTTTCCCCGCAGTAATACATTTCATTTTGTAGTTTAGTTTAAAATAATAAATATTTCATGAGAATATCATGAAATATTTATATTTGAAGGGATCAAGCACGAATAAAGTAAATTAATTAAATTTTAAAAGATTCCGAATTATAAATTTTCGTTTTGGTCTTTTATATTTATTAAACAAAACTTGGGCTATATATGTAATAATTATTTCCTTTTAGTATGCAAAATTATCACGTTGTTGTTTTAGTTGTTATTTATTTATTGATATCATTATAATTACTTTTTATTTAAATTCGGTAAAAATTCAATAAAGTTTGACAGTTTATTATAAATTATACAACGATGAACAGCAACACGGAATTAATATAGATTTGGAAGACTATCATATTACTGGAGCAGAGCGAATAACAACAAAATATGGAGAATCTGTTGTGCTAGAGTTGGGAACAAGTATATTTTACCTTCCTAAGAGATTTAATTCGTTGAGCGACAAAGATGTTTAACTCTTATCTACAGGCGCTTATATGATTACAAAATGTCCTCCGAGTGATAATAGAGATAGTTCACTCTGCAGGTAGGAGTTAAAACCACTTCCTCCAATGAGAGACTATTATCCTTCCAATACATTTAAATGAAAATTATTTAAATAAAGAAATTGTTATTATAACAAAAAGAAAAAAAACGGTTTTGTTTTTCATTTACAATCAATTGAATTCAGGCTATAAGAGTTGTCTATGATTTATGTATTTACTCAGTATTAAATAAAATTTTAACCTAGAAAAATGAATACTATTGAAGACTTTCTAAAGAAATTTGGAAATGAAATTTTCGAAGAACATTTAGAAGAAATACAAGCGTTTAAAAATAAATATACAGATTATAGTAGTTATAATGTAGATTGCGCACACGATACTTCAAACGGAGATGTTTTAGGTATGTGTGAATGTTATTTCTTTCATAAGAGAAAACTAAAAGTGTTGAAAATTATCGAGAAGTATAAAAAATTATTTAACCTATTGTCATCAACGTCCATAAATCAAAAAGAAGAGTAATAGAGATAAGTTTCTTACTCCGCAACTTTCAATAAAACAACATATGAAAATATTTTTTTTTTTTCAAAATAAAAAAATTAAATATATATTTATTATATTAGTCTATATTTACATAGAATTATTATAGTTTAATTTAACAACTTTTGCATGTATTATTATTATTATTATTATTATTATTATTATTATTATTATTAGTAGTAGTAGTAGTAGTAGATAAGTATTAGAAATCTTCTTTAAAAGGCGATCTTTGAAATCAAAAAATCAACAGTTAACAACTAACCTTCAAAGAGAATGAATAGCATAATAAAAAATGTTTTGCAGTGTAAGGAGCGTCAACCTAAAATATACGACGTTGTGTTTGAGATGGAGTACTTTCTCAACTTAAAATTAAAAGTTTCCTGCGGATTTTCAACCCTCCATGGATTTAAGCCGATGATATGGTTCCATTATAAGAACAAGCATTTTATTGGATTTGGACAAGAAGAATGGCTACATCTAATGAGTTATAAGGACTACATTAGCAGCACACTTTCTCAGCGAGAACTTTTATATTCAGTAAAGTTGATGGAAAATACAAGCGAGGAAACTACTGAGTATACCTTCAAACATAAAAGGGGTGTTTGGTATTTAATAATCCGACAAGGAAAATTTCAAGGAGTATTTTTAGCATTAATACTTTGCTGAAATGGTATTCTAAGGAAGCAAATATTGCATTTTTATTATAACTATTACATACCAACGTGCTCAAAGCTGAAAAAGACACAAATCCTATTGAGTGATATTAACGGATTAAACGAAAGAGACATCGATATAGATTTAATACGCCTCTGTTTTGAGATTGGGAAAAAAAATGGAGAGAAAAATAATAACCGATGTAAAAATTCATAGATTGTATTTAAGGATGGAGAACAAATAAAAATAAATAAAATTGTATAAACAAATTGTATGAGTTTTTATTTCATTTTTTTACTCTAAAATTAAGTAGAAACTGCAAACATAAGTGACCACAATTAAAAGAATTATTTTTCTGATATCTTTTATAGTTGTATTTTATATTATATCCTAAATATTTCATATAATCGTTGTCTTTATAGTATGCTACCCAATGTGTACCATTTCCTCTATGAGAGTCTAAATTGATTATTCCGCATTCAGTTTGGCGTGGAGTTTTAGGGAGTGTATCTCTCATATAAACTCCCCTAAAATAAGGAATATACTTTTTTCCAAATGCACATCAGTAAGCGCTCTATTGGGTAGCTGCTGTATTAGTTTTTTGATATTTCGTTTCGTTATAAAATATTCCATATCCCTTCTTATAAGGTTTGAGATAGAGACCTTTTCCCATTGCTATTGCCTCTAATGTTCTATTATGACGCTTATTCTCCTCGAGCTCCTGCTTATCATTGCTAGCTGTAGTAGTAGCCTTAGAAATCGACGAGCCACCAGAAGCTAAACCACCCAATGCTCCAAGTGCTGTAAGTATAGGTACAAGCGGTAGAAAACCCCCAATTTTAGGAACGGTAATAACTCTTGGAATTTTCACTTCTGATTTTTTGCCAAGAAATGATTCATCAATAATTTTTTTTTTCAGTTTTTATTGCCTTTTTAACATTTGTAGGTTTTTCTTTTCTTAAGACTAAAGTTGCTGATTTAATTGCATTGCGAAAAAGGTTTCGTTTGCTAGTTTTTTTAAGATTATTCATTTTAACGCCTAAACCAAATTTCACTTTAGACTTCATTGCGTTAGTAACAAGGTATGCATTAATTTTGCTCCAAGTGTGCTATCTTTAGCTTTGACTCTCTTCAAGCTTTATCAGCTAGTTCTCTATCAGCTTGATGTCGTTTATTAATATCAGTGTTCAATTTTTGAATTATTTTTTGAACTGTGATTATTATAAATGAATAGAAATTATTTTTTGCTTAAGTTCATTTATTTTTAATTGCTAAAAATCTTTTTTTAGAAAGAAAATTTATTTTACAAATGTAAGCGGACGTTTTTCAAAGAAAACAAGAAAAATTAGCGCTAGCAGAATGAAATGCTGCACTTTCTGGACCGCTACGACCTTCATCAGCATTCTTCGCATCTATCTACCTTAGTTGTGTATTTTTTATAAACATCATCTATTTAACCAACTAAGTTTGTAAATAAGAATACGAGAATACTCATAACTCATATCAATATCAATTTGGTTAGACGAAATTTACACACAAACCAACGTATTTCTTTACTGTTCTCTCTGTAATTCGTCTTGTACATTTGTTTTTGCTTTGTTTCAATCATCGATTGAACACGAATGCAAATTTGTTTTTAATCATTCTTACTTGTTTACTCATAACATTATAGATGCTGTTCGAGTATCATTTTGATTGTTATGATGTAAGCATGAATGCTCGCTGTGCCTTGCGTGCTTATAATTTAATTTTTGAATTATTTTTTGAACTGTGATTATTATAAATGAATAGAAATTATTTTGGCTTAAGTTCATTTCTTTTTAATTTCTAAAAATCTTTTTTTAGAAAGAAAATTTATTTTACAAATGTATGCGGACGTTTCCAAAGAAAACAAGAAAAATTAGACGCTAGCAGAATAAAATGCAGCATTTAATTTATTTTTTTTTGTACTGTTTAGCTGTTTGAAGAAGCTGTTTTTCGCTTCAAAGAAGCTGTTTAGCTGTTCACAGAAGCTGTTTAGCTGTTCACAGAAGCTGTTTAGCTGTTTGAAGAAGCTGTTAAGCTGTTTGAAGAAGCTGTTTAGCTGTTCACAGAAGCTATTAAGCTATTTTAGAAATCATAATTTTTGAATAATTAAGTCTCTTACACAAAAACATGGAGGAAAATGTATTAAAAGAGTTGGTGAAATCCAGAAAAATTTTAAAACAGAAATTTGAAGCTGTTAAGCGCGGGGAAATAGAAACAATAAACAAGTTAGAAAATGCATTTAAACCTCTAACAGAACCGTTAAAAAAATTAGTCAAGTTATCTAGCGAAAGAATATTTAAACCAAAAGAGGCTACAAGTCTAAAAACTACGTTTAAACATGATAATATAGTCCTTTTTTACACACATCAAGTTTACTTGATCAGTTTTTAATTAATTTTCTTTTGAACCTGCATTCGTGTTCACACACGCCGTCAAGTTTTTTCATCAAGTTTGCTTTCAACTTCAGCAACTTCTATTCTGCAGCCAACTTTAACAACAACAATTTTCTTAAACTTGATGGTACGGTCAGGTTTGTACCTCTTTCTATTCTCTTCTCCTCTTTCTCCCAAAAGCTCAAGACTTGACGAGTCAAACTTGATGTGTGTAAAAGGGGACAGTGATAATGGTATTATGACTAGCACCCCGAAGAAAAAAGAATATTTGGACTCGTCCTCAAAAACAAGTGACGCTAAAGAAGAAGAAGATGTTGACTTAGATAATGAATCCTTTTATTAGTTCACTTTTCAGTGTGCTAATATCCCAAATATTTTAAATAAAATCAATGATTATTAGTGGTAAAGCTAGTTGCTATGGCCATTTCGTTGATTGCTCAACTCAACTCATCAGGGAACCTTCTACCATATTTTTGATAAACTAAAGCTGCCTATTATATTTAAAATTTTTTTTAACCAACTGAGAAGTGGACAAAAAATTAAAAAACACAAGCATCAAAGCTTAAACAAAATACCAATAATCAATAGTGACTTTATTTTTGCTTACATTTCTACTTACACGTGGTTGGTTTTTTTCCAACTCTACGAATAGTTGTAAGAATTAATCAAAATAAAAAGCACGCGGCAACACCATACATTTGTGTTTATAATAAACTCAAAAATATAGTGAGTTGCCAGAGCTTTTTTGCACAGGCACTTGCAATTTTTATTTAAAATGATTTTTGGGAATAATTAATTTATATTAGTTCACTTTTCAGTGTGCTAATATCCCAAATATTTTAAATAAAATCAAATATTGATTATTAGTGGTAAAGCTAGTTCCTATGGCCATTTCGTTGATTGCTCAACTCAACTCATCAGGGAACCTTCTACCATATTTTAGATAAGCTAAAGCTGCCTATTATATTTAAAAATTTTTTTAACCAACTGAGAAGTGGACAAAAAATTAAAAAACACAAGCATCAAAGCTTAAACAAAATACCAATAATCAATAGTGACTTTATTTTTGCTTACATTTCTACATACACGTGGTTGGTTTTTTTCCAACTCTACGAATAGTTGTAAGAATTAATAAAAAAATAAAAAGCACGCGGCAACACCATACATTTGTGTTTATAATAAACTCAAAAATATAGTGAGTTGCCAGAGCTTTTTTGCACAGGCACTTGCAATTTTTATTTAAAATGATTTTTGGGAATAATTAATTTATATTAGTTCACTTTTCAGTGTGCTAATATCCCAAATATTTTAAATAAAATCAAATATTGATTATTAGTGGTAAAGCTAGTTCCTATGGCCATTTCGTTGATTGCTCAACTCAACTCATCAGGGAACCTTCTACCATATTTTACATAAGCTAAAGCTGCCTATTATATTTAAAAATTCTTTTAACCAACTGAGAAGTGGACAAAAAATTAAAAAACACAAGCATCAAAGCTTAAACAAAATACCAATAATCAAAAGTGACTTTATTTTTGCTTACATTTCTACATGCACGTGGTTGGTTTTTTTCCAACTCTACGAATAGTTGTAAGATTTAATCAAAATAAAAAGCACGCGGCAACACCATACATTTGTGTTTATAATAAACTCAAAAATATAGTGAGTTGCCAGAGCTTTTTTGCACAGGCACTTGCAATTTTTATTTAAAATGATTTTTGGGAATAATTAATTTATATTAATTCACTTTTCAGTGTGCTAATATTCCAAACATTTTAAATAAAATCAAATATTGATTATTAGTGGTAAAGCTAGTTCCTATGGCCATTTCGTTGATTGCTCAACTCAACTCATCAGGGAACCTTCTACCATATTTTAGATAAGCTAAAGCTGCCTATTATATTTAAAAATTTTTTTAACCAACTGAGAAGTGGACAAAAAATTTAAAAACACAAGCATCAAAGCTTAAACAAAATACCAATAATCAATAGTGACTTTATTTTTGCTTACATTTCTACATACACGTGGTTGGTTTTTTTCCCAACTCTACGAATAGTTGTAAGAATTAATCAAAATAAAAAGCACGCGGCAACACCATACATTTGTGTTTATAATAAACTCAAAAATATAGTGAGTTGCCAGAGCTTTTTTGCACAGGCACTTGCAATTTTTATTTAAAATGATTTTTGGGAATAATTAATTTATATTAGTTCACTTTTCAGTGCGCTAATATCCCAAATATTTTAAATAAAATCAAATATTGATTATTAGTGGTAAAGCTAGTTCCTATGGCCATTTCGTTGATTGCTCAACTCAACTCATCAGGGAACCTTCTACCATATTTTATATAAGCTAAAGCTGCCTATTATATTTAAAAATTTTTTTAACCAACTGAGAAGTGGACAAAAAATTAAAAAACACAAACATCAAAGCTTAAACAAAATACCAATAATCAATAGTGACTTTATTTTTGCTTACATTTCTACATACACGTGGTTGGTTTTTTTCCAACTCTACGAATAGTTGTAAGAATTAATCAAAATAAAAAGCACGCGGCAAAACCATACATTTGTGTTTATAATAAACTCAAAAATATAGTGAGTTGCCAGAGCTTTTTTGCACAGGCACTTGCAATTTTTATTTAAAATGATTTTTGGGAATAATTAATTTATATTAGTTCACTTTTCAGTGTGCTAATATCCCAAATATTTTAAATAAAATCAAATATTGATTATTAGTGGTAAAGCTAGTTCCTATGGCCATTTCGTTGATTGTTCAACTCAACTCATCAGGGAACCTTCTACCATATTTTAGATAAGCTAAAGCTACCTATTATATTTAAAAATTTTTTTAACCAACTGAGAAGTGGACAAAAAATTAAAAAACACAAGCATCAAAGCTTAAACAAAATACCAATAATCAATAGTGACTTTATTTTTGCTTACATTTCTACATACACGTGGTTGGTTTTTTTCCAACTCTACGAATAGTTGTAAGAATTAATCAAAATAAAAAGCGCGCGGCAACACCATACATTTATGTTTATAATAAACTCAAAAATATAGTGAGTTGCCAGAGCTTTTTTGCACAGGCACTTGCAATTTTTATTTAAAATGATTTTTGGGAATAATTAATTTATATTAGTTCACTTTTCAGTGTGCTAATATCCCAAATATTTTAAATAAAATCAAATATTGATTATTAGTGGTAAAGCTAGTTCCTATGGCCATTTCGTTGATTGCTCAACTCAACTCATCAGGGAACCTTCTACCATATTTTAGATAAGCTAAAGCTGCCTATTATATTTAAAAATTTTTTTAACCAACTGAGAAGTGGACAAAAAATTAAAAAACACAAGCATCAAAGCTTAAACAAAATACCAATAATCAATAGTGACTTTATTTTTGCTTACATTTCTACAAACACGTGGTTGGTTTTTTTTCCAACTCTACGAATAGTTGTAAGAATTAATCAAAATAAAAGCACGCGGCACGCACGAAATGGCCATAGGAACTAGCTTTACCACTAATAATCAATATTTGATTTTATTTAAAATATTTGGAATATTAGCACACTGAAAAGTGAACTAATATAAATTAATTATTCCCAAAAATCATTTTAAATGAATCCTTTTATTCACAATCTGATGATTGGCAATTTGATTTAAGAGACCTATATAAAAACAAAAAGCTTGATACAATATTTGGACCTTACAAAAATCAAAATGGTGACTGGAAATTTGGAAATTCGGATCTAACGATAAGTGATGAAAAAAATAATGATAGGAAATAAATCTTGGGCGTTAACTCCTGGTCTATACTCATTACTCTTTCATAAAAGGCCATAGCACTATGACTCATCAGAATTAGATATATATAAACGAATTTTGATGGATACAAGTGCACACAGAAGAAACTTTGATCCTAATAATCAACTAGAAGGAAATAGAGGTTATCAATATAAGGAAATAATTAATAAGCTATTTGCTACTACTCACATTGGTGCAGGTTTAATGAAAGTAAACCTTAATAAACCAAACTATATATATTGGGATGATCCTAATGAAATAGTAGACCGGTTAAAGCTGCTGATGGCATCACAACAAGCTGGTAACAAAATCCATTCTAATGAGATAGTATTAATAATTGAGGAACTAAAAGAATCAAACATAATTGAGTAGTTGTAGTAATAATAAGAATGACTGTTGATAAATTTGGCCATTACTTCAAAAAGCATAGTAATGACTTGAAAACTAAAAATCTTTTAAAAAAAATTTAGTTTTATCCTCGATGGGAGCAATATAAACGTAGAAAATAGAAGAATTATAAATATAGCCTCGCCGTTGAACGAATTTGATGCTGTTAACAAAACTTATATGAGTTTAGAAATCAAACGTATACAAAAAGATTTGAAAAATTATATAAGCGAAGAATTTAGATATTCAAACACAAACTTTATAAATAAGTTCTAAGAAAGAATTAGTAAAATTGTATTTATTATTATTTTTTTTTTTTTTTTGTTATTTATTTATTTCAAGACGATACTTAAGTTAAATAGATAACAAACTTTAATGTAAAGTATTTTATACTATAATTATAATTACATAAAGAGTACTAAAATAAACTTAGGTTAAAGTTTTAAAAAGTTGCATTTTAAATTCAGTTTTTGTTGTGCAAAACTCTACCTTGAGTAGGGACAGTGCCATTAATTAAGTTTAAATAATTAGAAGCACGAGTGAATGTGCTATTTAAAGCATAATTTCTATTATGGAATTGAACGTTAAAAATGTGCTGATGACGCAGAATTCTAGGTGGAACATTAAAGCGAATCCGTGAAAGTAAGTCCGAGTGGTTAATATTACTATTTATGATATCGTAAACATATAAATCAATATAAAAATTAATTATTCGGGATCTTTTAACATTTAATTTACTTTATTCGTGCTTGATTCCTTGAAATATAAATATTTCATGAGAATATCATGAAATATTTATTATTTTAAACTAAACTAAAATATGATATAGGAAAGCATATCCATATGGCCATTTCACTAATGCTCAAATAGCTCATCAGTGGATTTTACCCAAATTTTGTATAGAAAACTAAAAAGTCTTATATCAAAAGCCAAATTGATCAAATGAGAACTCCATTGAATCAATAAGACAAAAGACAAAACAACTCAAAAATGTTTTATACAAAAACACAGCCAACATTCTGTAACTATTTTTATTTTTTCTTTCATTTTTCTACATAAGAGATCCCATTGGGAACCATTCATATGTATATGAAAGATTCAATGAAAAAATAAAAATTGAAAACAATTTTTATTTAAAAAGCAATGTGCACATGCAAATATATCAATATAAAAATTAATTATTCGGAATCTTTTAAAATTTAATTTACTTTATTCGTGCTTGATTCCTTCAAATATAAATGTTTCATGATATTCTCATGAAATATTTATTATTTTAAACTAAACTAAAATATGTAATGTATTACTGCGGGGAAAGCATATCCATATGGCCATTTCACTACTGCTCAAATAGCTCATCAGTGGATTTTACCCAAATTTTGTATAGAAAACTAGAAAGTCTTATATCAAAAGCAAAATTGATTAAATGAGAACTCCATTGAATCAATAAGACAAAAGACAAAACAACTTAAATAATAAATATTTCATGAGAATATCATGAAATATTTATATTTGAACGAATGCCTTTGCAACCTAACCTAACCTTCCAAGGAGGAGTTACTACGGACTCTTTTTCCTAAAACGTTCTTAGTTGAAAAAGTATTAAAAACTAGGAGTGATAAAGCATATGTAAAATGGTTGGGATTTCCAAGTCAGCATAAATCTTGGATAAGTAAAAATGCAATATTGTAAAACTAGCAATAAGTTAAAATAAATACATATATTAAATAAAAACAAACTGTAAATAGCGTTTTTTATTTATTTACATTCAATCATTCGTTATGTCAATAACATTATCACTGAGAGGGGATTCTTCAATTTTAAGGGCAAATTTCTTTCCGCCAATAGAGTTAGCGGCAGATTATGAATGTTTTTTAATTGATTTTCATTCATATAATTCGATTCCCAACGTAGACTATGATAACAATCTTTTCCATATTGGAGATCAAATATTTGTGAATTCCTATAGGTTCTTATGAGTTGCAAGAAATAGCTGATTATATAATCGCAGAATATAAACAAAAAAATGATAATAAATCAATTGTGGTTGAAGCCAATAATAACACTCTACAAATTGAAATAACAGCCTCACATGACACAATTTTCTTTGATCGAAAAAGATCTGTTGGTAGATTACTTGGTTTTGGTGGTAGTGTTTTAAAGCCTGGTATAAAACATTTATCGAATCAGCCAGTAAATATTTAAAAAGTTAATGCTGTGCAAGTTAAATATAATATAATACGAGGAGCATATATGAATAATTTTCCAGCATACATACTTCATGAGTTTGCAGTGGATGTTCCTCCAGGTTATAAATTAGACGTTATCGAATAATCTAATCTATTTACCAGTGAATGTGAAAGAAATAACATATCTCAAAGTTTGGATTGTTGACCAAGAGGATCGCTTAATAAACTTTAGAGGAGAAGAAATAACAATTAGATTGCATTTGAGGGAAATATGATTATTTACAATTGTTTGGGATTTTTTTTTGTAAAAGACATTTCGGTAAAATTAAAATAAGAAAGAAAAAATGTGAACTTATTTTCAACAAGAAAGATTATATTAAATTCAATTGCCTTTGAACAGCGTACAGTAAAGAATGTATTTTCTAAACCAATATTAAAAAAAAATTAAAGAAGATCATTAATTAATTTAAAGAATATCGTTTATTAATTTAAAGAAAATCTCCTACATTAAATTGGTGCCGAAACCCGGGATTGTACTCCCATACTACTGCCACGAGCTCTGTGGATTTAAAATCTATGCTGATTTTGCTACCGTCTAGTCTACGGTGTTATCTTTGTGTTTTTACTATTTTGCTGAATTATTTTCGATACTAACCGAAAATGGAGACGATTGCCGCTGGAATTGCAGACCAGAGGAAACTTCTCGACCATATTGAACGAATGTGTCACACTTTTAACGCTAAGGCAAAAGAAGCTTAGTCTAAGGGACATGTTCGAACAATACTAGAGGATTTGGAACTCACTTTTAAGACGTTTAAAGATGGCCATAGCCAAATTATAGGTATTATGCACGAATCTTCTATGAATGAAAATGATGTGCCTTATATAAAAACTGACGTATATTACAAATGCTATGATATATTTATTTCTTTTAAATCCTCACTTCTTGATTTACTACTTGAGTTTGAAGCCCCTCAGAATAACTCGGACCATGCTAGTACTTTTGCTGCTCCAAATGTTACTCAAGAAACCGTTATCAGTGGCGCGCGGCTTCCGAAAATAGACTTACCAACATTTTCAGGTGACTATCTGGATTGAATCGCTTACCGTGATATGTTCTTATCGCTTGTGCACAACAATCATTCATTGTCGAACGTTCAAAAGTACTACTTTTTAAGGGGATCCTGTACGGGTACGCCTCTATGTATGGTAAATAAGTATCCCATTGCTGATTCTAGTTATGAATTAGCTTGGAATGCGTTGGAACATCGTTTTGATAATGAACGAAAATTAATTGAACAAATCCTTAAGCGTTTATTTTCAATACCTTCATCTAATGGAACTTTTAAGAGCATCAAAGAATTACTAGACACTACTAGAAACTGTCTTGCCCAGCTTAAGGCTTTGAAAGTTGATACCTCTACATGGGATTCCATTCTAGTATATATGACGACTCAAAAGATGGATATTCAAATTCGTAAAGAGTGGGAAAAATCTCTAAATGCCAGCACAACCATACCTGCAATGACAAAAATGCTTGCTTTTCTGGAAACTACATTTAGAACACTAGAATCTGTAGAAGAAGAAACAGCTTCTCTATTAATTTAATAAGAAATAAAACACTCTCTTTTGCCAAGGACAATTAAAAATTATTACATAGATCAGTACGTGGTCATACTACAAATGTAAAGCTAGATGACAACTGCCCGTGCTGTTCGAAGCGGCATCCGCTTTATAAATGCTTTCGTTTTTCCTCCTTATCTTCAGCTGAAAAGAAAAATTTAGTCAATCAGAAACGATTATGTCGAAACTGCCTTAATACTGGACATCTTCAAAAATCTTGCAAATTAAGCGCCAGATGCCAAATTTGCAACGAACCACATCATACTATTATTCATCAGGAGTTTACTTCTGTATCTGATAAGAAATTCTCACTTGCAACTACAACAAAAAATGCTGGTATGAATGAAGCTCTCGATGAACCAAGTAATACTTTCCCACCACAACCGACTACAGTAAGTACAATTTTATCTAATCACAATTCAACAACAATAGTTCCAGCACTACTACCAACCGCAAAAGTTGTTATTAAGACACCAAGTCGTAATTTTTATATAAAAGCAATTTTAGATCAAGGATCCCAAGTACCGTTTATTACAGAAGACTTTGCTCAGTTAATTCATGCACCAAAGTATAAAACCCATGTTGATGTGTCAGGTATTGGAGGATCTTCGGCGTTTACTGCAAAACATTATATTCATCTTACAATATATTCCAACTACGATACAAATTTTAAGTTATCTTTTTCTGTTTTAGTTGTACCATCTATTACGTTATACACTCCAACAAAATGTGTCTCTAAAAATATACCTAATATTTTACACTACACTCTTGCAGATCCTAACTTTTTAATTTCGGAAAAAATTGACATGCTATTAGATAATGATGTTTTTGGAGACATTCTACTAGGTGGAATAGTTAAATATGAAAATAGCTTCTTATTACAAGAAACTTACTTAGGATGGATTGTCTCAGGTCCACCTGGTACATTTATGGCGAATCCAAAAGTATCCGTAAATGTTTGTTTTTTAGATAACCAGCTTCGTTTATTCTGGGAACAAGAAGAATTAATTGATGATAAAAAGTTACTTGATGAAAATGACCTTTGTGAAAAAGTATTTTCAGAAACACATTTTCGCGATAAAAGTGGTCGTTATACTGTAAGTCTGCCTTTTAAAAAATTATTACAAGGCCAAGAGTTGCCGAAGTTCACACACACGGATTACAGTGCTTTAAAAAGGCTGAAACAGTTAGAATCTTCTTTTAAAACCAAGCCTTCATTTGCACTGGAATACAAAAAGTTTATGAAAGATTATGAGGTTTTGCAGCATATGAAAAAATTAGGTGAATATGGCCCCTTTCACATTAGGCAAGTTTACTTGCGCAAGTCTTGTGTTTGTAGGTGTGAGAGGAAAGGTCGGTTTGAAGGGGAAAGACTTGCCGAGATTTGAGTACAGACTTGCTTGTACTTGGCAATTCTGCTTTTGCTGTCATTCTCGTCTTGGCATGTTTATTAGTTTTTGACATTGTCTTTTATTTCTTCTTTGGCGTGTTGTCTAATTTTGTTTGCGAAAATTTTATATTTGTTAAAAAAAAGTTAAAAATTATGAGAAATTGGACTCGGAGTGAAACTGAACAACTAATCAATTTAGTTGCACAGAATGAATGTATTTTTAATGTTCGTTCATTCTTATATTTAGACCGCAATAAAAAGGCGGAATCATTTAATGAAATTTTAAATGATATGAAAAAGACAGACAGCACTATAACCATTGAAGAAATAAAACGCAAGTGGAAGAATTTGCGGACGCAATATATGCAAGAAGTGCGCGCCGTTAAGCAATCAAAAAAAAGTGGTTCTGGAGTAGCAGATGCTTATCGGCCGAAGTTATGGTGTTTCCAGCAACTTAGTTTCTTGGAATCCCACACTGAAACGAGAGGTAGTGTGGATAATATAACTGGAAAGCCCTCAGAAGTATGTACCATAAGTTTGTACATAAGATCTAGGAAATTATCTTTTTAAAATTTATTTTGTACTTTCAGTTTAAAATAGATGACATTGCATCATGTCGTTCCTGCTGCAGCAATGAAATAGAACAGGTGGATACAACTGAAGAAGTATGTACCTATGTTTGTTTGTAAAAACTACTTGTTTCTTTAATTACATTCTTCCTCTACACTTTATATTTTAAGTTGACTGCAGATGAAAACGAAAATTGTCTTCCTAGCGGCAGTAAGAGAAACAGTTTTATGGTGGTGCCGCCAAAGAAAAAACAAAAGGTGATTTACTTTCTTAATACTTAATATTTAATTATTTAAAATTAACTTTTTAAATTTTATAGAAATCAGATGCAGTGCAGGAATTCCGCAAAGACTTGGATGTTTTTAAAAACGTTTTAGCAGCGAGAAGGACGGAAAAGAAATTCGCATTAGGGGCTCTTGTTGTGGAAACAATGGAAGCAATTAGTCCAGAAGATCAGGATGATGCTGCTTGGCAGATTCAGTGCTTAATGAGGAAAATAAAACAAGATTCCAAAAGAAAACAGAGTTCCTCTTCATCATCTGTCAAAGACATTTTGGAATTGTCTTTAGAAGGCATTTTAGAGGAAGATGATCTTTAAGTTGTAGATGTAAGTAAATTGTGATTGAATTGTGATTTTTTTTTTTTTTTTTGTTGTGTTAACTTTAACAAAAATATTTTTTTTGCAATGAATTAATTTGTTTATTTGATCTCATTTTTATCCTAATTAATAAAAAAATACCAAATACAATTTAAGAAATAATTTAATGTTTTTGTGTTTCTTTAATTTAAATGTTTTTCTTTAATTATAAAAATATATTTTTTATACTGAATTATTATTTTGTTCTTACTTATTATTTTATTTACTTATTATTTTGTTTTCACTTATTTTTAATTTTGAAAATAAAAAATATTTGTTTTACCGTAAACTGTGTATATTAATATTTTAAAGAAAAATAAGTTAAGACATGTAAGTAAAAAATTTTGAGCCGTCGCAAAAAGAGTGATTCTTTGCCATTACTAAAGAAATATTGTTGGTTTCGATGATACTCTGCAGACTTCTCCCATTAATGCTGAAAAGAGATGCAATTATAAAAAGCAAAATTAACAATTTAATTGTCTTACTGTCATAAAAAATGTATATGAATTAAATCCAGTCCAACTTCTCTTCCTTACTGAAATATTCAGAGAACTGCTGTCGTAAAGCTTCTGCTGCACCTTTGCGAGGATTGTAAACGCTGTCCATGTTGTAAAGGCCATCAGATAAAGCGGAAAGAGGTTCTGCGCTGGTTGAATAATGATCATCATTTTTTAGTAAAAAGTTATGCAAAACACAACAGGCCAATGTTATTGTTTCGACTGTTTCCACTTTCAGGTTCATTGGAGACAAAAGAACCCTAAAACGGTTTGCCAGTATGCCGAAACTCTGCTCCACTACATGTCTTGCACGTGAAAGCCTTGCATTAAAGACTTGTTTTACTTTTGCTGTTGTGTGGTATGGATATGGTTTCATCAAATATGTTTGCATCGGGAAGGCATCATCAGCGACTACAACATATGGAAGAAGCCTGCCATTCCCCACAACAGTTTTCGGAGACATTTCTTCATCGTTTTCTAAGACCGTTTTTAAATTGCTCTGTAAAAATACACCAGCGTCGTTGCTTCGGCCATTGCAGCCAATATCGACAAAAATAAATTTATAATTTGCATCAGCTAGAGCCATCAAAATTATGCTATTACCACCCTTATAATTATGATAGAAAGCACCATCTTTGCGTGGCGGCCGAAAGGCTATGTGCTTTCCGTCAAGGGCGCCCAAACAATTAGGAAATTGCCACTTTACAGCAAATTCTTTGGCAATTGCTTCCCATTCAGATGGACCACTGGGAAACTAAATTGATATATGCAATAGGTAAAATAATGTTTAAAATTTTTTTTAATACCTTTAAATATTCTTCTTGCATTCGCGTTGCAATAAACCTGCAAACTTCTGGAACAATTGTTGAAACAGTTGAAGTGCCCAATCGAGTTTGGTAATTCAGACTACGGAAAGACTCTCCTAAAGAAAAGGTAGGTATTTTAAATATAGCAAATGTAATAAACAAGTATTTAATTATTGGATTTACCAGTGGCAAGAAATCTCATTGTTACAGCTAACTTTTCCGCTGGAGATATAGCATTCCTAAGCCGTGTATCACAGCGAGTTATATCTTCCTCTATTAAATTTAGAATATATGTAAACTGCTCCTTTGACATCCGTAAATAATTCCTGTAAGAAGCTTCATCGGTCAGCAGCAATTTTGTTGTTAAGAATGAAAAGGAACCACGCACGTTTCTTTGCTTTCTCCAAGTTTTTACCCACTGTCTCTTGTTGTTATTAGTAGGAAGCAAAGTTGCTTTTTTGCACAAATTTGTTAAACCTTAAAAAATGGTTTTAAGATACATTGCAAAACGGGAAGAAATTTAGGGTTTACAAACCCATTAGCAAATCTTCTTTATCACTGTCATCGGAATCTATATTAGCCGCTTCTCCGATGCATTCAAGTATATCTTTCACTAAATTAATTTTTTCTTTCACTTCCATTTTATACATAAAATTTAAAATCACTTTCACAATTGCAATGAATACAAAAAACAAAACGTCAACAAATTAAGAAAATCCGAGCATAAGAAAATTAAACTTGCTCAACAAACTTGCCGAATGTGAACATAAAAGCAAGTACAAGGGAAAATAAACAAAGTGAAAATTATACTTGCGCAAGTAAACTTGCCTAATGTGAAAGGGGCCTATCCTCAAGCTATTCCTGAAAACGCATATTTCTTTCCAAATCATGGAGTATTGAGAGAAAACAGTAAAACGACTAAATTACGCATTGTATTTGATGGTAGTACCCGAAGACTGCCTCAACCATCTATTAATGATGAGCTCTCAGCAGGACCTGCTCTGCAAAACGATTTAGCCACAATTATAACTAGATGGAGGAGGTATTACATTGGATTCACAGCTGACCTGGAGAAAATGTTCAGACAAATAAATGTAAATAAAGATCATCAAAATTATCAGTGTATTTTATGGAGAGATGAGATAACAAAAAAAGTTTGTATTTATAATCTTCAGACTGTTACTTATGGAACAACATCCGCTCCTTACTTAGCAATTCGAGTCTTACAGCAACTTGCAATGGATGAGAAAACTAATTATCCACAAGCAAGCGATACTCTATATTCGAACACCTACGTTGACGACGTGATATCCGGTACCAATACTGTAAGTGAAACAATAGATTTACAACAACAACTTAGTTCGTTACTAAAGTCTGGCGGATTCCATTTAAGAAAATGGAATTCTAATTCCTTTTAACTTTTAAAAAATGTGGCTGAAGAAGACCTCGAGCAGGGGTTTAACGCCTAAAAAATTAATAAAACATCAGCTATGGTGGCAAGGGCCGAAATGGCTTAAATCTTCACCAAATCTCTGGCCAAATACTGTTATCAATCAGAAATCCTTAGAAAGTCAAACAAATGTTACAGCACTCACGTCTACAGATAACACACCTGATTTATTTCAAGAAACACCACAACGTATTTTGGCTGAAATTATAACAAAGTTTTCGTCTCTTTCAAAAATCATTCGCGTAACGTCATATATTCTTCGATACTTTTTTAACCTTAAACAGAAAGCAACCCACAAAGATAAAGAGTGTGCATTTTTAAAAACCTACGAGCTTAACCGAGCTCTAAATAAGTTAATTAAATTTATTCAATATGAAACTTTTCACGAAGAAATTAACTCATTAAAATCTGGAAAACCGGTTTCCATTAAAAGCAAAATAAGGCAGTTGCATCCATTTTTAGACGAAATGCAAATACTGAGGGTTGGAGGACGCTTGCAAAATGCAACTCTGCCATATAAGACCAAACATCCTATATTGTTAACAAAAAAAGTTCTCTTTCCAGGTTAATATTTTTAGATGCTCACGAGAAGACATTACATGGAGGCGTTCAGATTATGCAATCATATGTGATGCAACGCTATTGGATTCCATCAGGGCGAGATATTGCAAAATCTATTCTACGAAAATGTGTCGTTTGCTTTAAGTACAAAGCGAAAACATGCCAACAGTTGATGGGAAGTCTTCCAACAGTCAGGATACAGCCATCCCGAGCTTTTAAACATAGTGGACTGGATTACGCTGGTCCTATAACAATAAAAAATTTTGCGCTCTGCACAGCTTCAACATCAAAGGGATACATTTGCCTGTTTATTTGCATGTGCACAAAGGCTATTCACTTGGAGGCAGTAACGAGTCTAAATATTGACGCATTTCTTACCGCATTTCGACGTTTTACTTCACGCAGAGGCATGTGTACAGACTTATATTCGGATTGCGGAACGAATTTCGCCGGCGCTAATAAAGAATTGCAAATTATGTATTAGCGCAATAAAGCCTCCCTTCCAGAGTATCTGGCTGAAAATTTGGCTAACCAGCGCACAAGGTGGCACTTTATTCCGCCAGCTTCCCCCCACTTTGGAGGACTCTGGGAAGCTGGTGTTAAATCTACTAAGTACCATCTGCGTAGAATAATGAAAGATCGACATCTTACTTACGAAGAGCTAAGCACTTTACTGGCTCAGATAGAAAGCTGTTTAAATTCTCGTCCACTTTGCCCTATATCGTCAGATCCTGAAGATCACCAAGCACTTACACAAGCCCATTTTTTAATTGGTGAACCTTCTACTTGTGTTCCGGACCAAGATCTACTTGATGACAATATTGAGCATTTAAGTCGTTGGAAACTTGTAGAACGCATGAAACAGCATTTCTGGGATCGCTGGAAGAATGAATATGTATGCAGATTACAAGATCGACCGAAATGGAATAAAATTGAAAGGAACGTTAACAAAGGGGACTTAGTTCTCATACTTCACGAAAAAAGTGCTCCGGGCCAGTGGCCGCTGGCAATAGTAGAAGAGCTTCACCCCGGTAACGACGGCTTGGTTAGAGTTGTGACCGTACTTTGTAATGGCAAACACCTAAAACGGCATATTTCCAAAATTTGTTTTCTGCCTATCAATGATACTTATCCAGCTCCAAACTAAATTTATATAAAAAAAACAAAAATTAATGAAACAAAGAAATGGCTTTTCCTTGCGGGGGAGAATGTTTGGGACTTTTTATACCCAAACGTAATCTCGTTATGATAATCCTAATTTATAACAATTTAAATTAAGCTTAGCTTAGTTAATGCCCTTTTGGTATTTTTTTTGTACAAGACATTTAGGTAAAATTAAGGAATTCTACCTGCTATGAACACAAAGCATAAAAGAAAAAATGTGAACTTATTTTCAACAAGTAAGATTATATTAAATTCAATTGCCTTTGAACAGCGTACAGTAAATAATGTATTTTCTAAACCAATATTAAAAAAAGAATTAAATAAAGAAGATCGTTAATTAATTTAAAGAATATCGTTTATTAATTTAAAGAAAATCTCCTACAACAATAAAACGGCGCAAATAAAAGTTAGCGAAAACATTCCACTAGAAACTGTTAAAGCTAAAAGACCTAAATTAACAGAAGAAAATAAAAGGTTGCTAAGATTACTTAATTTGAAAGTAAAGAAAAATGTCTGATATACTAAATGTTATGGAAACTCCTACTTCGGATGAGAATATAATAAAAAAGGATTATCATAGTTACGTACCATACATTCAATCATTTAAAAATAATGATGAGATACGAATTACTCTGCAAAATCAAGACTTGTATGTTCTTCCTAGTGAAAGCTACTTGTATATAGAGGGAAATATAAAAAAACTCTAACGGGGAGAACTCTCCAAATACCAGACTAAGAAATAATTGTGTTGCGTACTTATTTGATGAAATACGTTATGAAGTTAATGGTGTTGAAATTGATCGTACACGATACTTGGGTATGTCTAGCACAATTTAAAACTATGTTTCTCTTAATGAATTTAAAAGCAATATGATGAGAAATGCTGGATGGAGTGTTTCTGGAGACTTAGCCATGCAAATATTTAATTTTTATATACCCCTAAAACTATTTTTGGGATTTGCCGAGGATTTCAATAAAATAATATTAAATAGCAAACATGAACTCATTCATTTACGGAGTTCAAATGATGAGAATGTTTATTACTCAACAAATGATAAAGAAAATCTTTTTTTACATCTTTTTCATTTTCAACTGTAAATGCGTAAACTTTACGAGCTAAACCAACAAACTCTGTAATAAATTTACCCTCCGTTTCATCCTTCATCATTCCTAATACTTTTTTATTTAAAAGAGGAAAACCAAACGGATTATTTTCAGGGTAGGATGAAGTATCAAACCGATCTTTCAAATCATCTTTTATATCACTATAAAAATCATCTATTTGAATAGCATATATGAATGAGTCTGTATCCATATAATTCAAACTAATTTTATCCTCATATTTAGGTTTCATGTATCCGTAGTGAAAATCATATATTTTCCATTTTGATAACTCCAGAACAAAAAAACCTAAATAGATTGGTTTGGAGTAATATGTTGTGGTTTTATTCATTTGCACAGCCCACATTGTTTCAGTGAATTGTGATATGCTATGGAAATTTGGTTTTGAAATCAATTCTCCTATTCCTATATGATTGCATTTAGTGCGACCCCATTCACTTAGCAATCGCACCTCTTTCCTTTTATCTACATTTTCCATGGTTTTTCCTTACACTGCATTATTTAAGAGCTTATGAAAGTCTTTTGCAAAGGTCTTTTTAGATTTTTTCTATACTCTGTATTTAAATCAATGTACATTTTTAACCACGGTTTCTGATTGAATTGGAGAATTCTATAAACTTTTTCTAAAACCAATCCATTATTTAAACATTGTTCTAATGTTTTATAATGTATTGCTTATATAGTGTATTGCTTATATAATGGTATAATGTATTGCTTATTTGCAAGATCGGCTACTAATTTTTCATGCTTACTTCCACCAATAACCTTGTTTTCAGCACAAAACGGTAAGTCATTGTGGCGATCATGACACTCAACAGGGTAAGATAAATCAACCTCATATATATAACCTACTTCCGAATTAGGCGAAATATCCCTTGGATGAATGAAATCATTTGTGCAAGTAAAACCACCATGTGGAAGATATTCAGACATTGCCCAACCATAGAGGTTATTTGCATCTAGATATATAATATACCCAGAAGGTTTTGTCTTATCATATGTAATGTTTTTATTTTTAATTTAATTGAAAAGCGTTGTCATTAATGGTTTAAAATATATATGCTTTATTAGTTCACTACTGTCTTAATACTAATCTTAACATTATTCTAACTTAAGCTTATATTTGATTGGGAGACGTTATGCATACATGAGTCATGTACATAAACGTCTAGCATTAACAGAATGCCACACATGTAGGTCATTCTGAAATTAATCCTCCGCTACCAATTGCTAGCTTACTAGCAGTTCATAGGAAAGGAATGCAAACAATTTGAAAGACGAGAATACTAGAACTCATTTAATAGAGTATTTTGATTAAATAGATTGCTCGTCATGTGGGGCAATGCACTTTAAGCATTTATTGACATATGATATATTAAGGCAAAAGAATAGCGTGGTATATGTATATACTCATGCATACATAACACCTCCCCTTTGCAGAAGAATGATCTTGCTATTATGCAGACAACTGCAAGATCATTCCTAACAATTTTCAACGAAATAATTGAATGCTCCGTTGTGTTCTTTTTTTTCTTAGTTTAATTATAATAACGTGTATTGACATACATTTATTTGTTTTGTGTTACTTGATATTTTTGTTTTAATAATAAGAAGTACATTGACACACATTTGTTTATACTACATTTTTTTTATATACAGGTATATGGTTTTATTTTATTTATTTTATTTTTTTTTTTGTTACTATAGGTCAGTTATATGAATTATAAATACATTCTTTTGTAATAAATTTTAATTTTTATAATAATTAACTAAAAGTAAAATTTTAGGGGATCCGCCTAATTTTATGCTGGAATATTAATATTTAATTTTTGTGAAATATTTTTATTCTGTTCTTATGAATAGTGGAAGTTTTGTTATTCTTTAATCTTATTACTACATTTTTATCTTTTATTTCTACGACCTGAATAGGCCCTATGTATAAGTGATCTAATTTGTGGCCAGGTGAGTTCTCCACCAAAACCATGTCATTTATTTGTATGTCTTGTGGGTGTGCCGTTTTGTCATATCTTTCCTTTTGTCTATTCTTAGTTTTCTCAATTAATAGTCTGGCTCTTTCATGTGCCAATTGTAGTCTATATTTAACCTCTCTATCATAAGCTTCAATGTTGTATATTGGGTCCACCACCCCCTTTAAAAGAAGGTTGCGCGGTGTGGGTGGTTTACCAAACACCAGCTCAAATGGACAGTAACCATGTACTGATGACGGGGTTGTGTTGTAAGCGAATTCAAAGAAAGGTACCCATTCGTCCCAATCTATTCTGTCTGATGATAAGTAAGTTCTCAGGTACTCGTTTAGCGTTCTATGAGATCGCTCAACTGCACCTAAGGTTTCGTGGGGATATGCCGTAGAGTGTAGTTGCTCTATTCTAATCAATTTGCAAAGTTCGGCAAGTACTTGATTTTTATATTCCGTGCCCATATCTGTAAGCAGAGTTTTCATGGGCCCGAATTTTAATATACAATTCATAAACATAGCCTTTGCTATGGTTTTTGCAGATTTATCGGGTATAGGAACGGCTATTAGATATTTTGATAGGTCACATAGTATGGTTATGGCATATTCATTACCCCTATAGATTTTATAAATGGGCCTATCGTGTCTACAATGACTATATCGAAAGGTTTGGCTGAGGTTGGTGTTATAGCCATATTCTCCCTATATTTAGGACGTATTTTGTTTAATTGACAGTGTACGCAATTTTTAACGTATTTTGTTACCTGTGTGGTCATATTCTTCCAGTAATAGTTTCTTCTTAGTGTTTTTAATAATCTAGTGATCCCTGGGTGGCCACCAAGCAGTGGATCATCATGGTTTACCTTTATTATTTCCTGTTTTTCTGCTTCATTTGTTATTACACTTACTCTTGGGGTTAGCGCTATCTCTAATTTTTGTAGTTTATTGTTCGCAATCTCTTTGAATTCATTTACTCGAGTATTTTTAAATATTATATCTCCTAGCGATAGTTGCAACTTTTGAATGCCCTCATTATTAGCTATCTTTTCGAGCCTTGGCAGAAATTGATCTAAATCAATCCTTCCATTAATAATAAGGTCATCCATCGCGATTTTTGTTAAAACACGTTTACCTTTTATTAGTGAATACCTAAATGCATCTAATTTTGTTGTAAACTTTAAACGAACTAATTTTCTCACGTCATTTTGGTTAATAGTTTCATATACACGTGGTTTAGGGATTGTTTGAGTAGTGTTATTAGTATCCGTATCATTTATATTAGTATTATTATTAGTTTTGTTATTATTTTGTAGTCGTGTAGTGACTTTTAATATATTAATGTTTTCACCCATATTTTTAATGTCACTGAAGTTCATACGTGATAGAGCATCTGCTCCGCAGTTTTGTTTTCCCTGTATATATTCTATAGAGAAATCATATTCCTCGAGGTCTAATCTCATTCGCGTGAGCTTAGATGAGGGATTTTTCATTGAAAATAAGTATACCAATGGTCTATGGTCACTTCTTACTAGGAATTTTCTTCCGTAGACATAAGGCCTAAAGAAATTTATGGCCCAGTGTATAGCTTTTAGTTCCTGTTCAATCACTGATTTGTTAGATTCACCTTTCGTAAAAGCTCTGGAGGCGAATGCCACGGGCAATTGAATACCATTGTAGTCCGGGCTAAGGATGGCTCCACAGGCGTTTTTGCTTGCATCCGTTGTGATGCAAAATTGCTTTTGATAGTTTGGATATTGCAGTATTTGTGGCGATAGTAGAGAATTCTTGAGATATTGAAATGCATTTTCACATTCTTCTGACCAAATAAATTGCGTATTTTTCCTTGTTAATCTTCTGAGATGAATTAAGTGTTTCGCAAAGTTTTGTATGATTCTTCGGTAATAGTTACAGAAGGCAATAAATCTTTATTGTTTCAAATTTTCCATCGTCCGGGCAAATGCCCTTGTCAGTACACTTGTGACCTAAAAAGGTCACCTGATGTTTGAAAAATATACACTTGTCAGGATGTAGCTTCAAATTAAATTTTCTGCATATATCAAAGATATCTTTAAGGTTCTTAAGCATATGATTTTCTGAGCATCCAAGGACAACCAGGTCGTCCATATATAGAAATGCTTGAGATGGTTTTAGCCCAGCAAAGGCCAATGACATCATACGTTAAAAAGAATTAGGTGCAATTTTAAGCCCGTATGGTAATCTCTTAAATCTGAAGGAACCAGTGTTGGTTGAGAAAGATGTAATATCTCTAGAGTTATATTCTAGCCCTATTTGATGAAAACCCGACATTAGGTCAAGACAAGAAAAATACTTGGCCCTTCCTAGTTGATCTAAAATATCGTCAATTCTGGGAAGAGGGAATTTGTCAGCTATCAGCTTTTTGTTAACCTGCCTGTAATCAATGACGAGTCGCCATCTTTTTTCGGTACTATTTGGAAGAGTTTTTTTCGGAACGAGCAATATCGGACGGTTCTACTATATCATCATTGATAAGTTTTTGCCCCTGGCTATTTATCTCCGATTTTTGGATTTCCGGGATTATATAGTTCTTTATGTATACTGGTGTATCATCCTTTAACCTAAGTTTCTGTTCATAAAAATTATTGCATGATATTTTTTCAGACTCCAGTCCGAAAACATCTGTGTATTCTGAATACAGATTGGTTAAATTGTCATGTGCGAAAGTAGGGAAGTTTGCTTGTAACTTTTCCAAAACTCTCCTTTTTCTTGTTTCACTGTTCATATTTCGGTTTACTGGGTTGTGCACTATATGGTAATTCTTCAAATTTTCTGTTGTGATTTTTGTGTTAGAAATGAATGCATTCCTATCTGTAGTGTTAATAACACGTGCATAAGGTGATTTATTGGAGGTAATAGTGTTAGCAATAAATATTCCGGGAGCGATTTCCTGGTTGGGGATAAACACATAATTATCCCTTAGCCATGTAATGTTTTTATTTTTAATTTTATGAAGATGTTCTTTTAATGTATATGTATGTTTGTTATTTTTTCTTTCATAACAAGTTTAATATTTTAGTAATGTTTTAAGTTACACCATACACATCACTATAAATCTTCGTCCTCAATCTAAAATTTTCATTTATATTTTTATAATAACACAAGACTGTATTAAAGTTTTACTTATATACTTTTTTTTTTGACAGTTATTAAATAAATAACTAAATTCGTATAATAATTATTCATGTGGATTGTAATCACTAACACTTTAATGAAATTAATTCGTCCAAAGTTAGATTTTTAATTTAAAATTTTTAATTTTAAGTTTTAAAACTGCTTAACACTGTCACGGTCGCTATGTAATGTTTTTATTTTTAATTTAATTGAAAAGCGTTGTCATTAATGGTTTAAAATATATATGCTTTATTAGTTCACTACTGTCTTAATACTAATCTTAACATTATTCTAACTTAAGCTTATATTTGATTGGGAGACGTAATGCATACATGAGTCATGTACATAAACGTGTAGCATTAACAGAATGCCACACATGTAGGTCATTCTGAAATTAATCCTCCGCTACCAATTGCTAGCTTACTAGCAATTCATAGGAAAGGAATGCAAACAATTTGAAAGACGAGAATACTAGAACTCCTTTAATAGAGTATTTTGATTAAATAGATTGCTCGTCATGTGGGGCAATGCACTTTAAGCATTTATTGACATATGATATATTAAGGCAAAAGAATAGCGTGGTATGTGTATATACTCATGCATACATAACACATAGTTACTTAAATACTTATGATTCGATTTACTATATCTCTTACTACACTGTGTGAGGCCACCTCGAATTCCACGTTTAATAAAATTATACATTTCAAGATCAGTTAGTAATTCTAACTCAATTTTTGTGTATTTTAGCATAGCGTCCCATGAAAGACCTGGGATTGTGTAGTAGTGACATGGGTCAAGATTATATATTTTCTTGCAAACTCTTCGAAAATTTTCAAAAATATCCGTTAGCAAGAGAACATCAGTCTTTAAATACACCTTCATATAATCCCGTAAAGAACCACAATTAAATTTCTGCCATACCTTTTGAGCATGCACATAATCTTCTTCCGAGCAGTTTTTGTCATTCAATTTGCTGTAAAACAAGTCAGCTGATGGAGGTTTATTTTCATTGAGTTTTTCTCATAAGGAAAAACACTCTTTCACCTTATGAGAATAAACTCTTCAGAATCTGAAAAACTTCTTCGAACGGACATCAAGTCATCGTCAGATAAACTAGAAGCTAAAACATCTAAGCTTGATGCCATGAACCTATATGAATCTAAAAATCTTAGCTTGATTTTTTGCTGTTGTTTTTCTTTTCGAAATTCATCGAGTTCTTTTTCTATAACAGGTTACGGAAGTTTTTTAGAAATTTTCTCTTTACGCAATTCGTCTACTAAAATCTCAATTTCTTCATCAGTATAAATACGGATTTTATGGGATAACGAAATATACTGTTCTTTGTTTAAAGGAATAACTTTTGTTTCACCTTTAAAATTTAATAAAAAAAATATCGGTATAAATTAAGGTAATTTGTAATTTAAATTACATGAATTATGTGCTGCCCCTCTATATTTTCCTGACATATGGCAGTGATCCCTTACAGTTGGTTCAGTACCTAAGGTTTTACCGCATATATGACAATATATGGCACTATTGAAATTTTCACTTTCTATGGGAGTTAGAGTTTGCATAGGAACAATTTTCTCGAAATAATTTTTATAAATGCCTTTACATTCATTAATTAAACTACTTACAAAGTGTTTGCCTACATTTACATCCCTATCACTATCTACAAATATTTTAAACCTATTTAAATTTTCATTAAACCTACAACTAATATTTAAGGCATATGCGCACGGTATATGTAAGTACTATTATAACTTACAGCTATATCCTCCAGCACACGTTCAAAATCGGCATACACTGCGAAGGGGACATCCATCTGCCTCTCAAAATTTTTGTAGTTCAAAAAAGCCTTTTCCCCTTGCGGCATCTTTGAAATGCACCTACCGCATTCTTTCGCTTTAGTTATTGCCATTCTATCCGGCAAATATGTGTAAAATAGACATGCATTACATATATGCATTTGTCTTTTATGATGAGCTATTTGCGTTGATAATAGTCTAGAAAGAAATTTAGAATATTAACAATTATAATTCTATAAAATAGTTTATAAAAAATTACCTTGATATATTTTTTATTAATATATAGTGATATTTCTTGCCACAATCACTTTCCAAAAGCATTAAATTTATGTGGAAGCGCTTTTCTGTGCTGGTTATGTAGTACGGTCCAATTGTTGTTTCCGTTTTTTTATCATAACCAAACACATTATGCTAATATCGCTATTATTTTTTCAAATATATTGATGTCCTTAATATCGGTCGGAAACTTCATTCCATTGAAATTAAGCATCCTTCCACATTCCAGGCTTATGATTTTACTAGATATATCATCAATTTCATAGGTTGATGGCCGGTCGAAATTTTGGTTAGCTCCGTTATAGAAGGCTGCCACTACACTCCACTTGAAACAATAAGTATCGTTGTTTCTTACATTAATACAGCATTTTTTTTTTACCAGCTTTGTCGGTGTTGAACTATGTTGCGAACCAGAAATCGGCGATGCTTTATTAATATTAATATCCAGCCAGTTTAAACGAATGAGCCTCCACCCTAAGTCTCTCTCCTGACACTCAGACATTTTTGCTTTTATCATTTCAATGTGCGTTTTTAACGCAGTGTCCACATCATCTGCTCTAGACAAACGCATCATTTCAGTTATGTGGTACATATCTGTTTTTGGTGTTAAAGGATTTGTTGGTAATTTATACCTAGCCGATAATTCAATGTTGAATTTAACAACAACTTGATCCGTTAGGCTGTTGTTGAGCAGCTTTAATAAAAGCTTATGTCCTCCCTTTAAGTAGCTTTCAACATTTAGATTGTTGTCACCTTTAGGGAAATGGTATGCCTGAAGCCGCGATTGAAATTTGCTCTTCTGCAGCTTTACTCTGTTTTCCACCGCTTTAGCGACTTTCTGCTTGTGCACTGCTCCTGCACAATGGTTAAACCATTTTATTCTTTCAATATTAATATTGCAATCTTCATATTGCATTATAGATTTTTCCTCTATCTGCTGAATTTTCAAAGGAGTGTGTGGTGCCAGCGGTTCTGCATCATGTTGTCGCTTCCTCGATGTTTCCTCTAGCTGCCGAATTTTCAAAGGAGTGTGATGCCAGCGGCTCTTCATCATGTTGTCGCTTCCTTGATCCAGTTGGTGTTATATCCCGATGCTGTAGAGGCTGCTGTTCTTTAACGCAAGTTTCATGTAATTTTACAAGAGTTTTTTTTCTCCATGTATATTAATGATACATGGGAGCAGAACACACAGGGATTGTGTATTTCCATATGTTTTTTAAATAAAAAGTTTCTTGTATAAAATTTTGTGCAATAGCGGACACAATAAAACTTTGTATAGTAGCGGACACGATATACTAAGTATAACTTCCTATTGCTACACACTTTATATAATGTTAAGAACTGTCTCAGTATGTGTGTATGTATGTATGCTTAACCACACCTTTATTAATTATTCAAAAAACATTTTTTATTCCCAAATATCACTATTTACACTTATTAAATATTCAATTCACGATCATTTCAAACAAACCTAAAACGTAAATTGACCATAAACAAACACACACAAACACACACACACACACATACATACATACACACAAATCATTACCTTTACTCAGTATCTATCTCTATAGTGTTTTATTAAAAAATTCAATAAAGTCAAATTCTTATTTTGATTATCTGTCTGTCTCTATGCGCCTACCCTTTATAATGTTTACACATCTTTTCATATACATAAACTATATTGAACATTACACTAAACAAAATGTTTCTTAAGAATTATTATCACATTGTGCTTAATGAAAAAATTATAAATATATGTTCTTAGCTATCTCTAACTACACTTGTTAGCATTTTTTATATTTTTCAACATAACTGTGTCTCAACACACCTGCGGTGTTTGACTTTCTATTCTTGTGATCACATTGTCAAACTTATTAATATGTCAACCCACGTCGTCTAGCACTTCACATTTAAGCAATTAGTTGCAAGAATTTATTGCTCTTTGAAAAAAAATATAATCCTTATTGTATAAAAATATAAAAAACAAAATTTTTCTTATACTTTTTTCTTTCATTTTGCTTCTGCTTATTGAAAACCAAATTCAAAATTCAATAACCTTAACACCTGCATTCATCTTACATTTCCAACCCTTATTATTCATCAATGGCCTACGTGATTACACTTTTTAAACACATTTATTAATTATTCAATACAAATTTTCTACTCCCAAATATTATTCTTATTAAACAGAAATCAACACATTTTTCTTTTTTCTCACCAAATCCCTATACACAAGATCAGTATACACCACAATACTATTACATCCACGCAAAAAAAAAAAATAAAACATTTGAAAACAAGAAAACCTTTATTAATTATACACTAAAGATTTTCTACTCCCCAATATTACTATTCACACTTTTTAATTATTCAAACCACGATCATTTCAATAAAACCTAAAACAGAAGTTAACATATTTTCCTTTCATCACCAAATATCCATACACAATATCAGTACATATTATCATACTATTCGATCCACTTACACAAGATCAATGCACACCTGCATTTTTAATTATTCAAATCACGACCATTTCAATAAAATTTTAAACAGAAATTAACATACTTTATTTTCCTCCCCTAATCCCTATACACAAGATCAATGCACACCTGCATTTGACAACTACACTCATGCGGCCCTTGTCATTATTAATGACCTACGTACTTGACATTAATGACTTCCTTATGTTAATGAGACACGTGCTAGACCCTTTTTTACACTCCCCCTAATTTATTACCCATTAATAATGACATTAATTGCTTTTGCATGACATTAATGGCTTTTGCATGAATGATTAATGGCTTTTGCATGATTTTCATACATTTCATGCACTTTTTGGCCGGAAGTGAGCCAGAACACAGAGTTCCTATATACTGTGCCGTTCTCTCTGACAAGAGTTAATTTTCGTGTAAGGCTACTACGTTTGAGACGAGTGCACTCAACCCGAGGTTATACCCACTGCTGCCAGAAGTGCAGATTTATCTGCATTTTGCAGATTTTGGCCTCTCAAATTGCCAAAATCAGATTTGAAGATTTTTGGCCTAAAATCGCAGATTTTTTTATAATACGCCTTAAACATAAAATAACATTTAAATGTGTTTTATGACAAATTTTTCATACAAATTTTTTCTAAAATATGTTTCAAATCTGTTTTGATTTTCTAAGAATACAGCAGTAAATATTTTATCGACAAAGACGTTGACTATAAGGAGAACATAGTTAAATTTGCAGCAGATGAAGCTGCTGTCATGACAGGCAAAAAACATTCCATTGCCCAAATTTAAAAAACTAAAATATCAGATTTATTTATTATAAAATGCATATGCCACTCACTGGTATTATGTTCGTCGTATGCACAACTTAAACTTCTATCTGCTGTGGAGACGCTAGCTAGAGATGTATACAATTATTTATGGAACAGTTCAAAACATTATAACCAATTTGATAAAATACAAAGTTTATTAGATTTTAAACCTTAAAAGATTTTACACCGATTCCAAAGGCGTTGGCATTCCGCATAGTCGGTTGTAAGTCGTTTATTAGAATTATATTAATGTTTAAAAAATTATTTTTTATTTGCTGTTCATATCAATCAAATCGAAACTACAATATTCATATTTTATAACCCAAATGATACTAATAAAATATATTTATCTTTCTAAAGTACAGTCTTGGTTTTATTAATACTTTTAGTAAAATACTCCAAAGCGAAGCGACAAGAGCACTCATGCAGCTGAAATAATTTTAAGCACAAGTCTTGATCAGTGCGATATAAACAAATCTTACCTAAAAATTTTCCAACGAGTTTTTAAAGAAAATAAAAAACAGGACTTGAACTTAAAGTTTAGAGATTTAAAAGTATTAGATTTTTAAGATTAACTAAATGAAAAATAAATGACTTTAGTTAATTTCTGCAAAAACTATTCGAGACAATATTTAGTAAAGGCAAAATGCATTTAAAGATTTATTGTAGATTTTTTAAATAAAGTGCAGATTTTGCAGATTTTTTCGCAAAATATTGTTGGATTTCGCAGATTTCACACATAAAAGTTCTGGCAACACTGGTTATATCTCCAACTGGCTCTCTGTCAAGAGCTGCTTGTAGACGACTGTTGTGTGTAACAGTGCTCAGCATTAGCTTAACGTGTGAGACAGTGTCTTGCTGATTTTCTGAGCGGGGTACTACCAAGAGCCGCTCACCACCGGTCCAAACTGTTGGCGCTACCATCAACACCCGTGAAAGTAATAAAGAGATACGATTTATAACGTAAAGAGAAAGAGAGGTCTTTTTATTCACCGCTGCATTGTGACTACTGTGAGCCACCACCCTGCACTCCGCTGAAGCTACCCAAGCAACCAGCGAAAACGTGTCGTTATAATACATAATTTTATATAAAAATGTCATCGGCTCTTAACGGGTTAATCATTTTTAAACATTTTTAGTAAATGCATCACTGCACTGCATGTGATGGGGAGTACGTTCGTAAATGCAGAAGGTTGCGGCACTGCATCTGTTCATAAATGCATCACTAAAGTATATTATGCGCAAATAAAAGCAAAAAACTAATCATAAAAATGGCTGATGCAATGAACGTGTGAGTATAAATTTTGATAAGTTTTTTTTTTATTTATTTCCTTTTTTTTTAATATTTTTTATTTTTACACAAATTTTTATCATTTTTGTATCGTGTAGTTTACAAATCCAGTTTATTATTACTTTTTTCATAAACATAGCCGAATACTATATTTTGAATTGTTATGCTTACAGATTGGCAATATACATTACATTACATCAGCTATTGTAACACACTTTATATATTTATACATTTTACGGACAAAGTAGTGGACGATCTTTCTAATTTTTAAGTGTTTGAATATAACGGTTTTAAAGATAGGGCCATATAGGTCAAATTACATTATTTATAGGAACACCCTTTAATTTCTAAATTCAATTTGTATACTTGTTGCTATAGCGGACCTAAGAATACATGAATTTTGCAAATTTAAGCTATGTGTTTAGAACGGCTCAAAATTTCCAAATCCAAAGTTTATACTTACTGCAGTATCGGACTAGGCATTACAGCATATTTGTATATCTCAACCGTCTGCCTAAACCGGTTCAAAAGTATGGCCGCGTTCATAAAAATTTTTAAACTTTCGGGACACCCTTTATTTTCCCAATTCAAAACTTATGCATGTTGTAATAGCGGACTTCAAATTAAATAATACATCAAATTAAATAAACTATTTGGTCACATTTTAATTTATAATTAAGAAAATATATACTAGTTATTATAACGGTTATACTAATCGAAATTTTGTCTGTTTATGCTATAAACAAATTCGCAGCAGCAAGACACGTGAGTACACGACAGCAACATAATTATTTTGAAGGCAGCATAATAAAAATATGATTTTATTGCATTTCAGTAATGTCACTTAAGCCATTTTTAATCGATCAGCTTCGATTTATAATTAACAAATATTTTAACTATTATGAAAGGGGCTATTAAAAGAGTATAATATAATAATACTTTTAAAAGTCAAGTCGATTTTTCATATTGATTCTCTTTATAGTTGAAAATATATTGAAGTATTTCTCAGAAGCAATAATAAGTAAAGTCATGTGTGTCAGTTAGGGTTGCCAGCAGGGCTTTTTTTGGTTGGGTTGGTTGTCCGCTTTTTGATGGCCTGTCCAGTTTCAAGCTAAAAATAAATTTGTCCAGCTTAAAAAATTTACACAAAATGCTCTTAATATTTATTACTTTAAAATAACTTTTATAAATTTGCTTATTGGAACATAATGCATCTGCAATAGCGTCATTATTTCTATTTTTGAAAAAATACATTTTTTTTTATTAATTTGCTATAACTTTTTTACTTCCAAGTACAAAAATTTCTAGTAGGTTTTTTTGTTTTATTTGCGTGTTTTTTCGTTATTTTATTTTAATTCTTAAATACATATGGAAAAAGTCATAATTGAAGTTTTCAATTTGCAAAGAAGTAAGTCAATGGGAAAATGATATTTCTCTCTAATTTCTTGAGTTATGACATTGTTGCAGCAAATGAGAGGTATGTAGATATATAGTACATATGAAAGAACTGAAAAAATTTAAGTTTGGTTATATTTTGTTATGTTAGTATTGTAGTAAAGTATTATAAAAAAAAAACAATGTAATAATATTAATATCATACTCGTACATATGGGTATTTTTTAACAAAATTAATTGTGCAATAAACAAGTAACTTTTCGTGAAAATTTTATTTTAAAATGTCCAGCTTTTTTAATTCACATGTCCAGCTTTTTGATAATCTGGATCTGGCAAGTCTAGTGTCAGTACAAATAACACGTAGTTGCTTGTCCACTAAAATAAAAAATACTAATGTCCTAAAAAATACAGATGTCCCATACGGCAATTGAAATTATTATAAGTACTTTAACCAGCAAGTACTAAGAACAGAAGTAAATTTTTAACTAAATGTTGTCAACAGAAAAAGGAATTGTAGTTTTATATATGTACATCTTAATACATTCCTTGAAATTTTTACAATTATTCTTCGTACCTTTAATTCGAAAAAAAATTGCAAATATAAAATATTAGCAGTGCCCACTACTTCGTCGGTGTGGCATTTCTATTTTTTTTTTTTTTTTTTAATTCAAATTTGATAAAATGTGTTTGTTAAGGGCAGGCTCGTTTGCCTTCCTCAACTACTAGATTAAAGATAACTTAGTGGTGCACTAAGTTATTTGTTGCTTTTAATTATCCAGGTGGTACACCAGGATAATGTTGTTAAGCTGTATTATTTTGTTGAATTGTCTAGGTGGTACACCAAGACAATGTAACTTCGAAAAGAGTGTGAATACAACGACTGACAATATTCAAGTGAAAAAATTTATTAGGAATTCTTTGGAATTTAAATAAAATAATATTAACAAAAAAGTAAAAAAGAAAAATGCATTATAAACTAAATTAAAATAATAAACTTAATTGTAAACATGCCGAAAAACGTTCATGACTTTCTGTACTTAATTCTTTTCCCACCACTAGCCAAAAAGAAATATTGTATTTCATTAAATACTTTAAAATTATTTTCCCACTGTAAGGCAGTGTAGTACAAAGATTGTATTACATAACTGTCTGGCTAATAATTTAAATAGGCAAATTATTTTCCCACTATTAGTCAGTGTAGAGGTGATATTAAGTTTCACAAATACCTGGTCACTTGAACAGGTATGTAAATTTTTATTCTAGCCTTGAATAGGGCTGACGCAGTAAATCTCACGCTTTGCTTGACAAATGTGGGAAATAACAAAAAATTAAATTTATGTTAGCCTTGAATTATGCTGACGCAGTAAATCTCACGCTTTGCTTGAAAAATGTGGAAAATAACAAAAAATTAAATTTAAGGTTTAATTCCATAAAGATTTGTTTTTATTTTGCTATGAGAATAAAAAAAATCATAAAGAATTAACATATTGCGACCCCAAGGGGATCGGCAACATAAATGGGACGTGCAAATGAACGATTCTCTGCGAGTCGAGCTTAAGTGGCCTAAGGTGTGGGTTCCAAGGAAATATTCCATGTAGACCTCGGTGACGGCTGTGGTGCTGTGGATAACGGGTTGAGTTTTCTTTTTAATATTTCTTTTACTATTAGGCTAATTATCAGTAGGACAATTAGAGCCAAGCCCACATAGCTGATGGTTAAACTGTGAACCTTATGATGTATTGTTGTCGTTGGTAACTCTTGTAATTGCGCCCTTACTTCCTCCTGCAAGCGGGTTATGTTGTCAAAAGTTGAAAGATATGGCAGGGGTTGTGTTAGCTTCTTGATAGTTTTGTGGCCGTATATGGTGATCCCCTCGTTTTACGTTGTGCATCCTGCTGAGAGCGTAAGCACGCCAGTTCCTTCCACTAGTTGAGAACTACTTTCTCCTTTACATACTGTGCTTAGTTTAAGTGGCTGTTGAGTTGCTAGCAGCCACTGGTTCTTTTTGTAAAGTTTGTACCATACAGTTTTGCTACCGATTAACTCTATGTTGCAAGTTAAATCAGATTCATTATTGAATAAAGGAATTTTACAGCGACAGATTGAAGAACCTTTATAATATGTAGCTTGAATGTTCGGACATAGAAAGGTATCGTGCTCAAGTGTATTGCAGTCCAGTAGTTTAGTATTATCCATATTGAAATATTCGTCCCGATGAGCGTTGAGAGCCATCATTTTAGAAGTTGGTATGATAGCAACTAAAGAATTATTTATAAGTTGCGGAACCGGCGTAATATAAAATAAATCGTATTCATTCTGATGTGATAATGGGATGGTTAAGGTGCAGATAATGTGTTGGTTTGAAATTGCTGCGTGAGCTGTTACTATACCATACAAATGAATGATATCTGTGACTGGTAAAGTTAGATCAGCTGGAAGGTTGGCTTTTATATTATCAACTTCAGCAGAAAATTGTTGTGGAGTTAGTAGAATTGGGCTTATTCGACCATAATAAGTGTCAGCTACCAAATTGATCATGGAGCCATGCATTTTTTGCAAATTGTCAGTAACAATAAGTAATTGGACGCTTAGAGAGAGGATGATCTGCGATCGATGGTTATTGTCATTATTTGTCAAGTTCACGAGTTGGCTTATTTTGAAATTGATTTTTTCGAAGGTGGTTTGCGTACGGCTTTCAGATTGTTTCATAAGATTAAGAGTAGAATCTAGAAACGACGTTTGATTCCGTAGAAGATTATGCAAGTAGTCTTCACTGGATTTCATATTATTAATAGTATTGGTCATTTCTTCTGCATACTTTGAATCAAGGACTCCAAACAAGGAATTCGCTACGTTCCCAACGATGTCTATTGCTCCTCGCTTTTTTCTTCTTGTGAGTCCTTTTAGACCAGACTCCATTTCGTTCTTGACATTTTGGAAATGGGTTAGTAGACCATCGCAATGGTTATTGAAGGATGGGTTATTGTACGCCTTTTTCAAGGCAGATGTTCCCTTAATTAAAAGCTTCAATTCTTTATAGAAAGGTGCAAGTTCAAAATAAATAAGAAGTTTCCATTCTGATATAATTGGTTTCACTTGACCAGGATTGCTAGTGATCTGCGTAAAAGCTACTTGTTGGCATTCAACAAATGGAAAGAATAGTGCTAGGAGCATCAACAGGCTTGTTGGTGATAACGCACAACGTTTTCGCGGTGGTGCATCTTTATTTGCGTCGTTTCGAGAACTGATTCTCTTTGGTATTGAGTCGTAATCCGTTACTTTGTTGTCTTCGATCACTATTGGTAACTCTAGGGGAAGAGGTGCCAGTAGGTGAATTGCTCGCTTAATGATACTGTTAGGTGTTTTGACATGTGCTGTTCTGACAACTCCGTCTGGACCGGGATGTATCTCGATTATCTTTCCGAGACGCCATGTCATGACCGATGCGTTTTCCTTTATTATAACTATGGTTCCTAGTTGCAGATTTGGGCACTTAGTTTGCCATTTATTCCGTTGCTGAAGCTCGTTAAGATATTTCTGAGACCACCGTCTCCAAAATTGATGTTTTATTTGCGATACTAATTCCCATCGTTTGGCAAGTGTTTTTGAAGTTGATTGTGCAGTTGCGTCAACTTCTGCTGTAAGGGGTTCAACGATCAAGAAATGACCAGGCGTAAGTGCAGCCATTTCTTCATAAATCAGAGATGCATTTGCTATTTCCTTTACCAGTAACCGTTTGGCGGATTAGACTGCAGCTTCCCATAGTCCACCAAAACGCGGGGCTCGAGGCGGAATAAAGTGGAAACTGATGCTTTTACTGGCACACTCCAGTAGTAGCGAATAACGCAGTTGACAACTCTGCTAGTCGATTCCGAGCTTCCACAAAATTGGTTGCGTTATCATAATAAAGATGCTGACAGTGACCTCTTCGACTTATAAATCTCTTAAGAGCCCCAATAAAGGCATCGGTTGTAAGGTCCGTTACAAGTTCTAAATGAACTGCTTTGGTCGCAAAGCAACAGAAAACCGCAATGTACGCCCTTTGGGTTCGTTTTCCTCTAGATTTGAAATGAACCCATATCGGGCCGCAGTAGTCAACACCTGAATTAATAAACGGTCGTGCTGGCGTTACTCTTCCTTCTGGTAAATTTCCCATGATCTGCTGAAAAAGTTTTGGTTTCGATCTTGCACATTGGACACATTTATGAACAGTATCTCGAGCCAGGTTTTTGCCCTTGATGGGCCAAAAACGTTGCCGTACGATAGCAAGGAGTGCGCTAGGACCGCAATGTTTATTTTTCTTGTGTATCGACTCAAATATCAGTCTGCTTATTGTATGATTATAGGGCAGTAGCATAGGATGTTTGGCATCAAAAGACAACGAGGTTGCTTCTAATCGACCCCCCACCCTTACAAGGTTATGTTCATCTAAAAATGGTGATAAGCTTTTAATTTGGCTCGATGCTTTAAGTTCTCTTTGCCGTTGTAACAGCTGAATGTCTTCTCTGAATGTACACTGTTGGGTAATTCGAACAATAATGACGAGGGCGTCGTGAAGTTCTGAAGGTGTAAGATTTCGCTGGGTTTGCCGTTCTGCCTTGATAGTTTTGGCATTTTTGATAAACCTGAGAATATATCCCATGATGTGTTGAAGCGTATTTAACGAATTTCTGTGGTTGATGTTGTGCAGAAAGTTTTCATTATTGATGGCAACCAGTGAGTTATAAGGGTTTTGTTTCTGTTCACTGATCGTCACATCAGAACTTAAACAAAAGGAAGGAGGCCAATTTTTCTCGTCTTCATTGAGAAAGAATGGCCCATATATCCAGTTGGGTGTATGCTGTAACTGTTGTGGGTCCAGGCCTCTAGACAGTATGTCTGCTGGGTTATTTTTAGAACTCACATGCCGCCATTGCTCGGGTACCGTGCTGTCTTGAATTGAAGCGATTCGGTTTGCAACAAATGTATGAAACGAGGAAGATCTTGAATTTATCCATGCTAAGACTATTTTCGAATCGGTCTAGTAGAAAGTGGGCGTCGTATTCATGTCCAAATCCAGCTTGACCTTTGCGGCTAAATTTGCGCCCAACTGAGCAGCGCACAATTCTAACCTTGGGAGTGTTTGCTGTTTGAGAGGGGCTATACGTGATTTCGCACATAGCAAGTATACGATGACCGTTGTATTTGGTAGAAGTGTTCTGACATATATTGCAGCTCCATATGCCTTTTCGGATGCATCTGTAAACACATGAATTTGTGTCTTGCCAGGAACAACTCCCTTATAGATATGTCGATGCACTTGAAAGGTTTCAAGTTCATTTAGATTACTACGAAAATTTCGCCAGCGTGAATCAAATTCTGACGGCACCGCCTCGTCCCATGAAAGATTCAAAGTCCATAATTCCTGGACAAATATTTTTGCTCTGACTACTACTGGGGACAGTAGCCCGAGTGGGTCAAAAATGCGCGCTAAGTCCGACGTAACTGTTCTTTTAGTCACCGCATTGATTGGTTGTATGTTTACCTTGATTTTAAGTAGGTCATCTTTCGGTAGCCACACTAGTCCTAGTCAGGATTGACTTCTTGATCATCACTGGGGATATTTCGAAGCAGCTCGGTATGATTGGCGCACCATTTTCTTAAATGAAATCCATACTTAGCCATGACATGTTGTAGTTGGCGTTGAGTTTTTAAGGTTGTGTTTAAACTATCGGCTCCACCTAATCCATCGTCGACGTAAAAATTCTGTTCGATAAACTTTGCGGCGAGCGGAAATTGGATTTTATTGTCATGGCTTATTTCCTTCAAGCACTTGATTGCCAGGTATGGAGCTGGCCTAGTGCCATATGTGACTGTATTTAATTGAAAATAACTGATGGGTTCAGAAGTATTATTTCGCCACAGAATTATCTGGTACTGACGAGCTTTGGCGTGGATCAATATTTGTCGGTACATTTTTTCTATGTCTGCAGTGAACACGAAACGCGGCAGCCGAAATCGTAAAAGAACCGTAAACAGATCATTTTGTAGTGGTGGCCCGGTATGCAAAATATCATTTAATGATTTTCCTGACGCTGTTTTTGCAGAAGCATCGAAGACCACCCTAAGTTTAGTAGTGCTGCTTGCAGGTCGTAAAACGCAATGATGAGGGATAAAGTATTTATGCCCCTTTACTTCGTCTATTCAGATTTTCGACATGTGCCCCATCGTTTTATACTCTGTCATAAATCGCACATATTGCTCCTTCAGTGAAGCGTCCTTTGACAATCGACGTTCTAGTGAGAGGAATCGGTTGAAGGCTATACCATGTGAAGCTCCCAATAACGATGTTTCAGCAGAGAATGGAAGTCGTACTACGAATCGTCCTTCTTTGTCACGAGTGGTATGTTGATTAAAATGTGTCTCACACTGTGCGTCATAAGAAGATAATTGTTGCTGTCTGCTTTCGATCTCCTCGAGTTTCCAAAATTTTTCAATAGCCATATTCATTTTATCCTCTTCAGTTAGAATACCGCATATTGCTGATGATGAGTGTTCACCAGATACCTTCCCTGATAGTATCCAGCCAAACGTTGTATTTTGTAATATTGGGAGATCGTTAGCCAGTTTGATTTGTCCTATAGCAAGTAACTGGTGGTAATATTCCGCCCCTAACAAAATGTCTATTTTGTCTGGACGGTTAAAGGTAGGGTCAGCCAATACTATATTGTTGGGAATCGACCACTTATCTATTGTAAGGAGTTGAGCGGGTTGTGAATCGTAATGTTGACTCGGTGTTTTACCTTGGTGCAATTTTTTCCAATGCCGTTGATAGAAATTGAGGTAGCCCTTGCTGGAAGTTCTAGCCGTCTGACTAATCTCTCCGTAATGAGGTTGACTTGTGAACCCGAGTCGAGAATTGCCTTGCACTCAGTTTCTACACCGTTTGCCTTGACCTTTACCAATGCTGTTCCTAGTAAAACATAGGGTCTTGTTTTTACGGAATTTACAGCCATGCCTTCAGCTTCTTCTGTCGGTGTTGTAACGACACGTTTCCGCTGGTTGCTGGGGCAGAACTCATCGGCGTCCAGGGTCGTCGTCGTTGTGAGTAAAACACGGTATTCTTCTCAATACGATAGCGTGTTTTTTATTCTACTTCACGTTTTAACAGAACTATTACTTAATTAATTGCTAGTAACCTAGGCTTAAGCGTGTGAGCGTCACTTACCGTCGGCAGCCGTTGTCGGTTAGCGGATATGAGCGTGTGAACCACTACTCGTACCGCTTGGGAAATACACAGGCGCGTACACCGCAACCGATGTAAACCCCAATATGACACTCGACTAACTACGGACAAATGATCACTCTCGGAGGATTTGTTAATGAACGTAAGCAGTCACTACCACTTCCTTCTACTGCCTGTGTAGGATCAACAGTCTAGCGTGTATCCACTACTAAACTACCGGTCTTACCTAAAGGCCAGCCGGCAATCAACTGTCTTGATATAGACAAATTGCTCGCCTTTTATACCCGTCGGCTGGCCTCACATACAGGAAGGCTGTGATGGTGGTAGTGTTTGCTTGTAATTCTAAAAATACATTTTATTACACTACGTAGGCTAAATGGTTGGCCATCAACCAACGCTTGCTTGGTTGTTGTTGTAAATATCAAAATAAGCAAACAGAAAGCCTGTTTGTGTTATAAAAACAATAAAACAGCAATACTTGTTTTTGATCGTCACGACAACAACACAGCATAGGTAGACCGTTTGTTTAACATAGGAAAACAAACAAACAAAGAATTCAGTGATAAAAATAAAATAATTCAATGACAAAAATAAAATAATAATAATAGGGTACAACACTCTTCCACCGAAATATGTACGTGGAAACGAGCTTCGTGACTTCCACCGTCACACTACCCTTTCCTCTCCCCGGGTTCTGTGGTAGGCGGCAGCAAGCGGGTAACCGTTGGCGTGGTTTTTGACCAGGTGACCCGGTAGCGTTGTTTCCCAGCCAGGTTGCAAAAACGTGCCCGGAGAATGCTCTTTGCCTTTCTGGCAGCTATTGCCTCTTGCAATATCTGTTGGGCTTGGTGCTCGGGGATGATGTGAGAACTGCCGTCTGGGGGGGTTGTCCTATTCACGGCGGGTTGCGGCAGGAGAACGTTGACCGGAGGTGCTGAGGCGGGTGTTGCAATGGCCAGGCTTGTGGTGATGCGTGAGGGTGTCGTTATCGACGTGACTGTTGTTGGTATTTGCCAAGAGACAGCTGTCGGTGCTAACGATGATGCTGATGCTGACGATGGAGATGATGAGTCTGATGATGAAGCTGACGGAAATGATGTCTTCCGCGGGCGGGGTTGGTACCTCAGCCGGGTTGTTGTGGTTCGTTGTTGGCTTCGACACGGTAAATCGTTTTTATTTAAAAATATTATTCAGCGACCCTTTGCTGATTCCACCTCCAATTTATGTTGGAACCTCTGGCAGGTTTCTTGAAACCTCTTGGCTTCGGCCGAGTTGGTAGGTGGAGAGGGTCGCTTTCTTTGAAGCGGCTGCATTTTATTCTTAGTTCTTCTTCTATTTCTTTTATGCGTAGATCTGCAGAGAGAAGAAGACGCGGGGTCAGTAGTCGGTGAATGGAAAGGTTGCAATTCACTAAGGTGCGCTCGTCGCACGTCGCTATTACTACAACTACTAATTTCCACAATAACGGAGGATATAAAGTTCTTTACAACGTAGGGGCCCAGGTATTTTGGAGCTAGCTTGGCCGCAAAACTGTCGATGGCCCGCGATAGCGGATGAGCGCGGACCAGAACTTGATCACCTATGTTGGGCCGCCATTGTCGGCGTCGCAAGTTATAGTGTTGTTGTTGCTTCTTGGATGCCTTCTCCAGATTTCGCCTGACGAACTTGAAGATATCCGACAATTCCCCAGCTCTGTCTTTCGGGCTTAACTGGCGTACTCCAGTACTGATGGTTGCTTTATCGTAAAGCGTGCTGGGCAAGCGTGGCTCTCTACCCTGGGTAAGAAAAGCGGGTGTGTATCCCGTGGACTCGGATGTGGCAGTATTGATAGCCAGCATTATTTCCGGTAACATTTCGTCCCATGTATTGTGTTGCCTGGCCAACTGAGCTAGCATTGTCTTGATAGTTCGGTTGGCTCTTTCCACTGGGTTTTGCTGGGGGGTATAGGGTGCGGTGAATTGTTGTTTAATTCTCATTTCCCTATGGTATCGACAAAAAATATGGCCTGTGAACTGAGCACCGTTGTCTGTGAGGACCATCTTCGGGACTCCATAACCTGCAATGATCCGCTCGCGCAATGCTTTTACGGCGCCTGCGGCAGTGGCGTTTCGTAACTGCACGAGTTCACACCATCTCGAGAAGCTATCGAAAAGAACTAAAAATGTCATATTGCCGTGCTTATTTCATGATAATGGACCCATGAAATCGGCACAGACTACGGACCATGGTTCGTCCGGTTGGCGAGTCAGCATCATACCTGCGGGAGCTTGCGGGTCGATTCTATACTTTTGACAGGCCTCACACCGTCGTACGTACCGGCTTATGTCCCGTGCCATGCCGGCCCAGTAATACCGCTGAGCGATCTGGCTAATAGTCTTGCGCACGCCGAGGTGACCGCCGGCCGCCTGGTCATGGTTTTCCTGGATCACCTGGACTCTCAACGGAGTGGCCACACACAGTTTCCATGGCGTATCATCTTTATCGCCAGTCCCCCTGGTGGTATGGCGGTATAGTTGCTGATTAATTATGGTGTAATCGGCAACTCTATCGGGATGGTCGTGTACTTCTTGCTTCATTTTCTTCATCCAGGGGCAATGCTCCTCTGCCCTGGATTCGATAATCGCGGTGATCGGAGTGTCTTCTGGGGGCGATTTTGCCTGAAGTTTATCATCGCCCCATGAGAGGCTGGTAGGATTTACCTCACTGTCCTTGCCTCCTGACTGCTGCCTTTCCCCCACGTGGGATGGCTCTTGTGGGGTATGCATTCGAGCTCCATTGCTAAGTGCACGAGGTCGTCGAGGGTTGAAAAATCACGCCGCCGAATATACCATTGATAGTCGGGATGGGCGTTTCGAAAAATCCGCTCTAATTTCTGTGCGGGGCTCATATCGGTATGTCTCATTAAGCCTTGGATTGCCAACACGTAATCCCGGAAAGGTTCCCGCGGTCGCTGCACTCGTTTGAGGACCTCGTCGTCCAACTCTTCGAAGTACCGCGGCGGTAGAAAAACGTTGCCAGGTCATTTTTAAACTCTGACCACTGTCTCCATGATCGGGCGTTATTGCGGCACCAACACAGAGTCTTGTCGCGCAATAACTCCGGCATTCCGCGTAGCACTTCCCTCAAGTCTACGTCGTACAGTACAGCCAGTTCCTCTAATCTCTCGAGGAAATCAAGGGGGTCCTTGCCGCCATCGTATTTAATGCCCCAATCCCGGATGGTATCCAGGTGGTGCTACGGACGTCGTGCGGCGGAAGCTCTGTGCCGGCGGCAGTTTTGTGTGGCAGCGAACCTTCAATTTTCTTTGGTGAGGCTGCGTCGCCCGCCATAGTTGGCGGTGACAGCTGTAGGCGATCATAGGCTGTGCCAGTGGTGAACAGCTTTTCATGGTCGGCTTGCAGTTCTAAGAGTCGCTGCTGTTGTGCCTCTGGATGATCTGCCGTGATGAACTTGGCGAACCTCTTTCGTAACTCGTCGACGGTGCCGTTTGTAGTTTGTTCGAAAGCGGCAATGAATATACCTTTAATGAATATACCCAGGTGGTTCTGAGCATCTTGGCGGCCCTCTGTTGCTGTCGGCCGGTAGCGCGCTGTCTTCGGTGCGGCAGCTGGCTATTGGGCAGTCCGGTTTGCCGGTGCGGGAATGAATGCTGGTGGGCAGACTTCTCGCTGCTGGCTTCGTCGCTGTCACGGGTGTGACGCGCTGTCTTCGGTGCGACAGCTGACTATTGGGCAGTCCGGTTTTCTGCTGCGCGGATGGTTGCAGGTTCGCAGGCTTCTCTCTGCTGTCTTCGTCGCAGTCACGGGTGTGACGTGCTGTCTTCGTCGGTGGACAAATTAGATTTGTCCCTGCTCGGGCGCCAATGTAACGACACGTTTCCGCTGGTTGCTGGGGCAGAACTCAGCGGCGTCCAGGGTCGTCGTCGTTGTGAGTAAAACACGGTATTCTGCTCAATACGATAGCGTGTTTTTTATTCTACTTCACGTTTTAACAGGATTATTACTTAACTAATTGCTAGTAACCTAGGCTCAAGCGTGTGAGCGTCAATTACCGTCAGCAGCCGTTGTCGGTTAGCGAATATGAGCGTGTGAACCACTACTCGTACCGCTTGGGAAATACACAGGCGCGTACACCGCAACCGATGTAAACCCCAATATGACAGTCGACTAACTACGGACAAATGATCACTCTCGGAGGATTTGGTAATGAACGTAAGCAGTCACTACCACTTCCTTCTACTGCCTGTGTAGGATCAACAGTCTAGCGTGTATCCAGTACTAAACTACCGGTCCTACCTAAAGGCCAGCAATCAACTGTCTCGATATAGGCAAATTGCTCGCCGTTTATACCCGGCGGCTGGCCTCACATACAGGCAGGCTGTGATGGTGGTAGTGTTTGCTTGTAATTCTAAAAATACATTTTATTACACTACGTAGGCTAAATGGTTGGCCATCAACCAACGCTTGCTTGGTTGTTGTCGTGGGTGTTGTTGTAAATATCAAAATAAGCAAACAGAAAGCCTGTTTGTGTTATAAAAACAATAAAACAGCAATACTTGTTTTTGATCGTCACTACAACAACATAGCATAGGTAGACCGTTTGTTTAACATAGGAAAACAAACGCATTTTTAATACTTATAAAATTAAGAAAACTTATAACGATAAGGGAATACAGAATTCAGTGATAAAAATAAAATAATAATAATAGGGTACAACACTCTTCCACCGAAATGTGTACGTGGAAACGAGCTTCGTGACTTCCACCGTCACAGTGTATTGACTAGAGAAGCCGCATTTTCTATTGGGGGGTTATTAAATGTAACTAATTCTTTGGTTGACTCAGTTTCCTTTTTTGGCTTGCTACGTTTATTTGAAATTAAATTTACTTGTGCTGTTGGTTCCAAATGAACGAGGGTGTGATGCCTTTTTCCACATTTATGGCAGCGGCCTGAAGTGGTGCATTGTTTAGTTAAATGGTTATCATTAAAGCAGTTAACACATAATTTATGCTTCTGTACTAGGTTAAGTCTGTTTGTCGGGTTTAGTTGGATGAACTCCTTGCATCGATATAATGGATGAGTGTTTTGCTTGCACCCTATGCATCGTCGGTTATTGTGTCGGGGTTGTGCTGTAAGCGTGCAGGTTTTGCTTGTAGGAACTGTTTTTTCTTTGTATCCCATTGCCTCAAGAGTGTGGAAATAATTCTCGAGGAAGGTAAGAAACTGGCTTATTGTTTGCAGATCCTTTGGGTTGGAAATCGATTGTTCGTTTTGAGTACGCACGGCTTTGTCCACCTTTTTAACAAGTATATGAATTAAAGAGGATCCCAGGATGAAATTTGGAGTCCCATATTGGAGAGGGCTGCCAAACATTCCTTCGTTGTATCGTGCAATCGCTTAATAGCACCTAATGTAAATGCGCCAGATGGTTGGTCAAGTAGCCTTTGAACCGCTGTGACCACTATTATTCTTTTGTTGTTATATCGATCCTGCAGCAGTAGCCAAGCAGCTTCATAATTTTCTGTCGTAATAGCGAGATGATTAATCAAGTTTGCTGATTCACCGTCGACGTTTCTCTTTAGATATCACATTTTATGAACGTCAGACATCTGTTGTTCATGAACAATCCTTTTAAAGAGGTCAGAGAATGATGACCACTTCATATAATCACCATCGAACTTGGTTATGGTGATAGTGGGTAATGGTAAAGTAGGTGGTCTAGCCATGGTTTCTCTGGTTGATTGAGGGTGTTGATTATTGGCTGTGGTGAGCTGGATGATTGCTGACTGGGAAGCTTGTTCGAGGTGAACATATTTGGCTGAATCATAACCAGCGATGTTCGGGTCGGGATATTTATCCAACACCTCATCATTTAGCCCTTCTAGTTGCTGCCATAATTGGGTAATTGTGGCTCTTTTTACCTGATAATAGGAGCTATCTTGACCAGCTTGCACAATAAGGCCTTATAACTGTCGACTTAGAACTGCCATTTTTCCGAGAGACCGACTAATTAAACCATCGTGACCACCTGCAGCACCAGATGTTTTCGGTACACATGCTGCAACTACTTGCGGTTGATCCTTTTTCACAGTATTAGATTCTGCCTCTTGATTTTCAAGCTCATGTTCCATTATGTTTATGTACTTAAGCGCCAACGCCTGAATTCGAGTATAGTAGTCGGATGTGAAGTACTCATCGGATGTATCTAGGTCCTTTAAGCCGCGCAACTCATTATCTGCATTGTCGAAATCTGTCCATGCTGTTTTCAGACGGGACAGTCGCTCCTGATAATAGGTTGCTGTTTTCCGACTGGCTGAGTCCTTGGTAAAATTCCGAACAACGGTGGCAATATATTCCCCAGTTTCCTTCAGCTGGCGGAGAAGTTTTTCTGATCCCTTTTCCATGGTGGTTATGTTAACGCTTATGGGGTTTGATTTGGTGAAGTTTTCAGGTTGTGTTCTAAATCCGGAGTCCTGTCACGGTCGCTAAAAATGTTAAGAGCAGGCTTGTTTGCCTTTCTCAACTACTAGATTAAGGATAACTTAGTGGTGCACTAAGTTATTTGTTGCTTTTAATTATCCAGGTGGTACACCAGGATAATGTCGTTAAGCTGTATTGTTTTGTTGAATTGTCTAGGTAGTACACCAAGACAACGTAACTTCGAAAAGAGTGTGAACACAACGACTGACAATATGCAAGTGACATAATTTATTAGGAATTCTTTGGTATTTAAATAAAATAATATTACCAAAAAAGCAAAAAAGAAAAATTCATTATAAACTAAATTAAAATAATAAACTTAATTGTAAACATCCCGAAAAACGTTCATAACTTTCTGTACTTAATTCTTTTCCCACCATTAGCCAAAAAGAAGTATTGTATTTCAATAAATACTTTAAAATTATTTTCCCACTGTAAGGCAGTGTAGTACAAAGATTGTATTACATTACTGTCTGGCTAATAATTTCAATAGGCAAATTATTTTCCCACTATTAGTCAGTGTAGAGGTGATATTAAGTTTCACAAATACCTGATCACTTCAACAGGTATGTGGGAAATAACAAAAAATTAAATTTATGTTAGCCTTGAATTATGCTGACGCAGTAAATCTCACGCTTTGCTTGAAAAATGTGGAAAATAACAAAAAATTAAATTTAAGGTTTAATTCCATAAAGATTTGTTTTTATTTTGCTATGAGAATAAAAAAATCATAAAGAATTAACATATTGCGACCCCAAGGGGATCGGTAACATAAATGGGACGTGCAAAGATTTGTTTTTATTTTGCTATGAGCATAAAAAAAATCATAAAGAATTAACAGTGTTTTAAATATTTATTGAAAATTGTGTAAAAAGAGTTAATTTTTTTCTAAGTACAAAAATACAATGTGCTGACAACTGTTGAAGTACAATTTTACCGGTAAAATTGAGTGATTTTACAACATGTATGACTTGCATTATATTTAATGCACTCAGCTCGCGAAAACCGTTGCATCCTGGTAGCTTGCACATATTCTTAGAACTGTTTTCCTGTTTTCTTCACAGTCAATACCTTCAGTCCAAATACCTCTGGGTGGAACAGGTTTTATGAGATCTCGACTTTTTTAGCCTCTATTTTTAGTAACTGACATATCAATCATGTGATAAGGTAATCTAATATACTACTTTTGACTTTTCATTCGAATCTTATACCTGCCAAAAAAGGTCTACCCCTCCCGTATTCGGGTTGTAAAACTTTACTACTGGGCAGGTTATAGAAATTAGTTTTTTTTGCTTTTTGTCGTATGTTTTTACAGTTTCAGAAGGTTCAGTGCCCAATACGCTGATGCTAACCTAACAACCTCATTTATTTTTCAGCATGTCACTGAGATAGTTACACTTTTGTAAGTAGCAACTTATTCTTTGTAAACTTATTACGCAACAGAGGTTTTCATATTATTTTTTATAGCCGTCAATTTGCAGTTATTTTCGAGCCGATTTCTTTGAATAGTGCCCAATGAATATATGCTTTGAGTACATAGGTAATGCAAAAGAGGAATAACGCATAAAAAGTGTCAAAATGTCGGGTTTTTTAAGCCACATAGAACTTTAAATTGTAAAAAATAACACAAACAATTTAATATTAATAAAGAATTTTTTATAGGAAAGATCAGAACATGGCATTAATATTTAAAAATTATATCGGGCATGACCACCGCGGCTGCTTATGACGAAGAGCATTCTGGACATCGAATTTTGGGTCAATTTTTCAAGTACTGCTGGCCGTATGTCACAAATGACACGAACAATGTTGGCCTTCAAAGCGTAAATTGTTGCTAGTTTATCAGCATAACCCAGTGACTTCACGTCGGCCCTGAGGAAATAATCGAGAGATATCAAAACACAAGACCTTGAAGGCCAACTGACGATTTATTTATCGAAATCAACTTATCGCGAAATTTTGATTTTAATAATTCGATGGTTGCGATCGCCAAATAGTACCTAGCACCATCTTGTTGAAACGACATTTCATACGGATCGATGTCACCTATATTTTTAAACAACTAATTATTAATCATAGTGCGGTTAGGATCTCCATTGAGCGTAACTCGAGATCCGGCCTCATTTTAGAGAAAATCAGGTCCGATGATGTTGTGGATTGGTCTCACTCTATATGCGGCAATTTTGCTTATTAAAAACCCCATTAAGTCAAAAATAAGCCTCATCGCTGAATTCGGCGATAAAACAACGGGTCAGTTACTAACTGCTCTAGAGCCTAATCGGCGAAAAACCGACGTATATAATGTTCTGGTGGCTTTAACTCCTGCACTTGCTGGATCTAATACGCGTGTAGGCCAAGATCTTTGCGCAAAATTTTCCATGTAGTGGAGGGACAGAGCTTCAATTCCTGCGACCGACTAAAAATCTATAAATTTGGATCTTCTTAGACACTTTCGTTTACAGCAGCCATATTCTCTTCAGTACGCACATTCCTTCGACAAGTTGATGTTATTGCATTCGAATCCCCCATTTGTGCGGCTTGTTAGGTAAATATAGCTTCATAAAGTGTGGAACACATTTTCTAATCGAATGGCGTAATACTCACAAACCAATTTATTCAAGTGCGCCATGACAGTTCTTATTTTTTAAACGACTTCAAAAAAGAAGGAGGCTATACAATTCGGCTGAATGTTGCTTTTTTTATATTTATGCCTCCAGAACTCAGTCATTTGTGATTCGATTTTGAAAATTTTTGGTAATATTATAGACTATGCTTACAGATTGGTCCGATTTTAAAAACAGTACATAATCTTAAAAATTAAAGGGTATCCCCATACAACATACATATTTTTACGTGCATTATGAACTATAAAGGGCGATTCTGTAAAATTTAAAATGACTGTGTCTTACTATAGCCCCCAATAACAAAATTTATACCAAAATAAATCTAAAAATTAAAGGGTGCCCCCATAATTGATGTAAATTTACTTATATGGGCCTATCTTTTGAACCGTTATAGATAAACGCTTGCATATTGGACAGAATGTCAATTGGTATGGGCGTTATAGTAACAAGTATTAATATTACTATTAATTGAAAATGAAAGGGTGCGCCAATAGTTCATTATATTTGATGTATACGGCCATACTTTTGAACAGTTGTAGGCTTGAAATTTACAACGAACCTGTATTGCTAAGTCCGCTAAAACAACAAGTATAAAATTTGGATTTGGAAGTTAAAGGGTGTTCCAATAGTTAATGTAATTTTGTGTATGTGACCAAACTTTTGAACCGTTATAAACAAAACACTGAAACTTAAAAGTGACCTGTTTTGCTAAATCCGCTATATCAACGAGTTTATAATTTGAATTTAGAAATTAAAGGGTGTCCCATAATTGATGAAGATTTACTTATATGAGCCTATCTTTTGAACCGTTATAGACAAACGCTTGCAAATTGGACAGAATGTCGATTGCTATGGCCGTTATAGTAACAAGTATTATACTACAATTTATAAATTAAAGGGTGCGCCAATAGTTCATTTAATTTGAAGTATATGGCCATACTTTTAAACAGTTGTAGACAGACGCTTGAAATTTACAATGAACTTGTATTGCTAAGTCCGCTATAAGAACAAATATAAAATTTGGATTTGGAAGTTAAAGGGTGTTCCAGTAGTTATTGTAATTTTGTGTATGTGACCAAACTTTTGAACCGTTATAGACAGAACGCTGAAACTTAAAAGTGATCTGTTTTACTAAATCCAACGAGATTATAATTTGAATTTAGAAATTAAAGGGTGTCCCATAATTGATGAAGATTTACTTACATGAGCCTATCTTTTGAACCGTTATAGACAAACGCTTGCAAATTGCACAGAATTTCGACTGCTATGGCCGTTATACTAACAAGTATTAATATTACAAATTATAAATTAAAGGGTGCGCCAATAGTTCATTAAATTTGATGCATATGGCCATACTTTTGAACAGTTGTAGACAGACGCTTTAAATTTGCAATGAACCTGTATTGCTAAGTCCGCTTTAACAACAAGTATAAAATTTGGATTTGGAAGTTAAAGGGTGTTCCAATAGTTGATTTAATTTCAAGTGTGTAACCGTACTTCTGAACCAAAGACAGAATGCAGAACCTGTGTTTCTACGTCCGCTATATCAACTAGTTTATAATTTGAATTCAGAAATTAAAGGGTGTCCCATAATTACTGTAGATTTACTTATAAAGGCCTATCTTTTGAACCGTTATAGACAAACGATTGTAACTTTCAGGCAATTTCGATTGCTATGGCCATTATAGTAACAGCTGATAATATTTTAAATTATAAATTAAAGGGCGTAGCAATAGATCATTTAATTTGGTATTTGGCCATACTTTTAAACAGTTGTAGACAGACGATTAAAGTTTGCAAAGAACCTGTATTACTAACTCTCTATAGTAAAAAGTATAAAATTTGTATTTGGAAATAAACGGGTGTCCCAACAGTTGATTTAATATGGCGTATGTGGCCGGACTTTTGAACCGTTATAGACAGACAGCTGAAATTTTTCAAGGGACATGTTTTGCTAAGTCCGCTATAACAAGAAGCTTATAATTTGAATTTAGAAATTAAAGGTTGTTCCCAAAAATTAATGTAATTTGTTCTATATGGCCGTATTTTTGGAACCGTTGTATACAAACACCTTAATTTTAGACAGAATATCCAATACTTTATTTAGTATAATAAGAAGTATAAAAAAAAAATATTATATATTATAAATTAGATAGTTGATATAATCTGATGTATATGGGAAAACTGTTAAACCGGTAAAGACAGACGGTTAAAATTTACACAGAACCAAATTGCTAAATCTACTACAACAGCAAGTGACCCTAATGTAATTTATGTGGCCATAGATTTGAACTTTTATAGCCAGACAGATGAAATCTGTTTTGAAGTCGGATTTTTTTTCGCAAGAATTATATAAAGACGAGTGATATATATGACGAATAGGCTTGTGCTCTGAACTACCATTGAAATTAATTACAGACCTTAATTTCTCACATTTGGATAATGATACACCGATATAAATTTAATTATACCTTTAGCAACATTTACTGGAGGACAGTTAGAGACATTTGTTTGTGTTATACGAGGGCTGCTCTATATATTTCTGGCCTAATAGTGAAAATGCGAATATTTATAATCAAAAATGGTTTTATTGTTTTTCAAAGTATTCTCCAGCATGATTTATACACTTTTGCATGCGCTTAAACCAGTTCTCGAAGCACTTTTTCCACTCCGATTGAGACACCTCTAAAACATGGTTTTTGAACACTTCAACAGCTTCTTCTGGCGACGAAAATCGTTGACCACGTATTTTTTTCTTGATGTGCGGAAACAAGAAGAAGTCATTAGGTGCCAAGTCAGGGCTGTACGGCGGATGACCCATTAATTCGACGTTTTGGCCGGTGAAAAACGCTCTGGTTTGAGCCGATGTTTGAAAGCTCGCATTGTCATGGCGAACAATGATTCGTCTTCTCTTGTTGGTTTTTCGAATTTCTCCGATGACTTCAGGCAAACAAATTGTAGTGTGCCACTCAGAAGTGACCGTCCTACGTTGCTCAAGCGGAACAGTCGCCACATGACCAATTTTGCCGAAAAAACAGGCGACCATTTGCTTCGAAGTGCTTCTTCCACGAACAGCTTTCATTGGATTTTGCTCGTCTTTGAAGACCCACACGGTCGATTGTTGTTTTGTTTCAGGATAATACGGATAGGATAATCCATGATTCGTCACCTATGACGATCTTATAAACATCTTTTGAAGCACCGCAATCGTAGTTTTGCAACATTTCTTCGCACCAATCGACACGAGCCTTTTTTTGAGCGACTTTCAAATTGTGCGGGATCCAACGAGAACAAACCTTTTTTACGGCCAGGTGTTCATGCAGTATCGAATGTATGCTGGTGGAAGAAATGTCCAAGGATGTCTCTATCTCTCGGTATGTCGCATGTCGATCTTGCATTATGAGTTCACGCATGGCATCAATGTTCTCTGGCACAACAGCCGTTTTTAGACGACCTTCACGGAATTCGTCTTTGAGCGAGTTTCGGCCACGATTAAATTCATTATACCAATTTTTCACAGTGCTATAGGATGGTGCTTCATCGCCATAGAAAGATTTAAGTTTATCAATGCACTCTTGTCGTGATAATGCACGTCGAAAGTTGTGAAAAATGATGGCACGAAAATGTTCACGAGTTAATTGCATACTCTCTTGTCTCCAATTTGCAAAACCAGCAACGATTGACTGTGGAAGGAAGGACCTAATGTAACATTATTAATAGGTAGCTTACCTGTCGACCGACGAGAAAATGTTTTTCTAATTAGACAATTCAATTTTTTAAAGGCAACTGAAAATACTTATAAAGAGCCACTTCAAATAATACACTGATCTCTATCACTCACCACAATAAATGTCGGAAAAATACATAACTGTCATTTATAAGATGTTAGAGCCGGATGTGCTAGATAAATAAGTAAATAAAGGAAAAAAAAAAATTATGCAACCGACATAACGGACATAATTTTTAGAAAATATAGTGCTAGTTTATTTTATCCCTATTAAATTATTCAATCTCATATATTGATTTTTTAATATGAAAGCACGCCGCGATGGCCATTTTGCTACCGCCTTCTTAGCTCTTCAGGAATCTTCTCACAGACATTTTAAGTAAAGTAAACATTTCGTCCAAGCAATAAAGTAAATACAAAAATCAGAGTTTCATAAAAAAACTAAATAATCAACAATGATTTAAAGTAATTAATTTAAAAATATATTGTGCTATTTTTTTGTCGTGATAAAATTATTAATCACCGATATTGATTATTGAGGGTGAAAGTACGTCTCGATGGTCATTTCGCTACAGCTTACTTAGCTCTTTGCTCTACATATAATAAAACTGTGACTAGGTCATTCCTGTACATGAAATATTTTTTGATAATTTTGGTAGGGGTGAGATAGTAATCGATATAGAATACAAAACACATATTTTTGGAATTTTCGTCTCTCTGTCCGTCTGTCTGTGTTCGCATCACTTTAAAATATTGAATACTTTTTTTCCTGGAAATAAGTCATTTCGTAGAAAGATTTTTTCCAAACAACAAAGTAAAGGATTTACTTTTTTATATTCCAAAAGAGTTTTCGATTTCTTAAAATTCATAAATAGCAACCTTCATTAATTGCTCATGTCTTCGTCTGCGTGACATTTCTAATATTCCTAAAATTCAAGTTTGGAAAATGTGTTTTTATTCCAGAGTTCTGTAGACAGTGGTAAACATTTTTCATTTATAAAAAAAAATCTTCTGACAACGGTCTTAGTACGGTAAAATTGGGTCGTTTCACATTTGCATCTCTAGTGTCTCTACGAAATGACATATTTTTATAAAAAAAATTATTTTATATTTGAGCCAAGGTTGTAAGAAAAAATTTTATTTAAATCCATCCAGCAGTTTTTACGTGATGAGAGCACAGACAAACGCACAGACAAAATTCCGAAAATATGGACGAGCGCAAATTTTTCACTGGATTTTTTTTTTCTTAGTTTTTAATTCTCTATCGCCCCATATATTTATTTTTTTGATTGGAGTTACTTTATTTTTCCAAATGACGTGAATAGATTAAAGGTAGGCCTGCTGGCTCCAAGGACATGAACCGATCATGCTGATTTCCAATAGCACCTCTTTCAACACTGATCGATTGACATATTCCTATTGACGAGGTAAACTTTATTTCAACACTAACACGGACGGACATGGCTCAATCGATTTCGCTTTGCATAAGAAGTCACTATATATATACTTTATGGGGTTGGAATTGGATATTGTAGAAATTACACAGGGAATGCAAACTTAGATATACCGTTTTCCCACTTCTTGTGGTGAAGGGTATAATAACAAAATCATTTTATTTGCTTTTGTTACTGAGGCTATTAGTATCAATGTTCTTCTTTCTTGTTATTTTTTCTGGGAATCATACTCTAACTTAAAAAGTTAAGCTTAGCTTTTTCATGGTTTCTATTCAAGCTTACTTCAAACTAAATCATTATTGAAATTCATATGTATCAGAAGTAAAAAGCACTAGCACAGTAAACTAAAGTAATCAAATGGTCATTTATGTTAATAAACAATTTTGTTAACTTATTTAATAATGAAAGCTAAATTAAAAAGCTTTGATGTTCTGTGTGTGAAGAAGGATATTCGAAGGGAGAAGGAAATTTATTTACCGTTCCCAAAGATAAAAACACCAGAATAAAGTCGAGGGTTATTTGTGGCAAAAGATTTAGACCAAAATCTTTGGTATGTATCCTTCAGGAGTATGCCATAGAACATGTATCTGGATACACTATAAGAGAGATAAATTTTGAGTGTTACGAAATTCTAGAAAAATCGTTTACGTAGGTCGATTAAATTGTAATAGGTTAATATAAAGTTTAGTTTTTTTTTTTTATTTACAAAACTTTATTAATTTTACTTAGCGCTCCGCGGTTAGAGCTACCAAGTCTGCTTATATTACACTCAACCACGTAGTTCTATTCTTACCCTAATTAGTCTATAGCTTAATTTATAAACATACCAGACCATCATGAGTTCTGAATGATTTACGAAATTCATGATTAAGTGGAAATTCTTAATTTTAAAGTGTTTTAATCTATGGAAACCAAATGGAAAATATGATCTATTTCTTGACAATTTTTATTTTAATAATTTTTATTTAAAACTAAAGTATTTTGGGTGTAATATGAAGCGGGTTGATGGGCGTGTGCGGCAACAAAGTCAAGGGCATTATAGTGGTGGATTAATTTAAAGGCCACTTAACTGTTGTTTACTTAAACTATGTGTGGGAACTAATTATTGTTAATACATGTAACAACAACATTGTTTGTTTGTTTGCTTCGCCACTGGAACATTTATGACATATATTATGATAACGTGGGTTTTATGGATAACTGTTTCGCTCTTTTACGTGCTACTTCTAACCTAAAGTTAGCTTCTTTAGAGTAATCGTCCACATTATACAGTGGTGTTACTCTATTATTTTTTTTAAGTTACTAATTTATAAGGATAGTAATTGTGTACTGTTGAAGGTGTCGTATTGAAACAATATATGAAATATTTTAACCATCGGTTTTGTCTACTGATATGTATGAGCGTACATATTCATTAAAAGTTCTGTGACTTCTTTCGATTGGCCTAAAGTCTGGCGATGGTAAGCTGTTGAGGTTAGTTTTTCAATTTTTAGTAGTATAAATAACTCTGTCAGTATTGAATTTTTATATTCTGTTCCCATGCCCGAAATGAGCGTCTTCTATAGGTTAGTACAAAATTTTCATAAATCGCTTTAGCTACTGTTTTGGCATATTTGACAGGTATTGGAATAGTTACTAAATATTTTGTAAAATCTCAAATTATGGTAATTGCGTATTCATTTCCTTGAATAGATTTTGCAAATGGACCTATTGTATTAACATATACCGTATCAAATGCTTTTGTAGGAGCTGGCGTGCCATTCATTGGACATTTCAAGTGCTTTGTTGTTTGATATTTAAGACATGTTTTAACATATTATGTTATGTCTTTTGTCATGATCTTCTGGTACTCGTAATAGTATCTTTTTATATTAATGAAGTTTCAAAAAAATCTTTTTTTTTTCGTTTTTTTCCCCGATTAATTATTTAAATCACCGATATTAATTATTGAGGGTCAAAGCACGTCTCGATGGCCATTTCGTTACCGCTTACTTAACTCTTCAGGAAACTTCTGACAAACAATTTAAATAAACTAATGATTTTTGTCTTTGCTTTATTGTTTGGACAAAAATCTTTAGATTATTTAAAATGTTTGTCAGAAGTTTCCTGAAGAGTTAAGTAAGCGGTAACGAAATGGCCATCGAGACGTGCTTTGACCCTCAATAATCAATATCGGTGATTAAATATTTAATCAGGCAAATAGCATATTTGCAATAACAGATTTTCCACGCTTAATATAACATTTTGCGGGTGTGATCTTTAGTGATATATATATATATATATATATATATATATATATATATATATATATATATATATATAAATTTAAAATGACTGCGTATTACTATAGCTCCCAATAACAAAAAGGTATACGAAAATAAATGTAAAATTTAAAGGGTGTCCCCATAATTGATGTAAATTTACTTATATGGGCTATCTCTTGAACCGTTAAAGACAAATGCTTGCAAATTAGACAGAATGTCGATTGCTATGGCCATTATGGTAACAAGTATTAATAATTAAAATTATGAATTAAAGGGTGCGCCAATATTTCAATTAATTTGATGTGTATGCCCATACTTTTAAACAGTTTTAGACAGACGCTTGAAATTTACACCGAACCTGTATTGCTAAGTACGCTATAACAAAAAGTATAAAATTTGGATTTGGAAGTTAAAGAGTGTCCCAATAGTTGATGTAATTTTAAGTATGTGATCTGGCTTTTAAACAGTCATACGGAAGGCTGAAACTTCAAAGGGACCTGTATTGCTAAGCCCGCTGTATCAACGAGTTTATAATTTGAATTTTGAAATTAAAGGGTGTCCAATAATTGATGTAGTTTTTCTTATATTGGCTTATCTTTTGAACCGTTATATACAAATGCTTAAAAATTGGTCAGAATGTCAATTGCTATGGCCGTGATAGTAACAAGTTTTAATGAAAAAATTATAAATTAAAGGGTGCGTCAATAGTTCACTTATTTTGATGTATACGGCCATACTTTTGAACAGTTGCAGATAGACGCTTGATATTTACAACGAATCTGTATTGATAAGTCCAAATTCAAAATTTGGATTCGGAAGTAAAAGGGTGTACCAATAGTTGATGTAATTAGACGCATATTGCCGAACTTTTGATCCGTTATAGACAGAATACTGAAACTTAAAAGGGACATGTATTGCTAAGCCCGCTATATCAACGAGTTTATAATTTGAAATTAGAAATTAAAGGTTGTCCCATAATTGATGTAGATTTACTTATATGGGCCTATCTTTTGCACCGTTATCGACAAACGCTTTTAAAATGTACAGAATGTCGACTGCTATCGCCGTTATAGTAACAAGTATTAATATATAAAATAATAAATAAAAGGTTGCACAAATAGTTCATGTAATTTGATGTATATGGCCAGACTTTTAAACAGTTGTAGACAGACGCTTGAAATTTACAACGAACCTGAATTGCTGAGTCCCCTATAACTACAAGTATAAAATTTGGATTTGGAAGTTAAAGGGTGTCCCAATAGTTGATGTAAGTATACGTATCTGGCCGAACTTTTGATCCGTTATAGACAGAATGCTGAAACTTAAAAGGCACCTGTTTTTAAGCCTGCTATATCAACGAGTTTATAATTTGAATTTAGAAATTAAAGGGTGTCCCATAATGGATGTAAATTTATTTATATGGGCCTATTTTTGACACGTTATAGACAAATGCTTGCAAATTGGAGAGAATGTCAATTTCTATGGCCATTATAGTAACAAGTGTTAATATTTAAAATTATAAATTAAAGGGTGCGCCAATAGTTCATTTAATTTGATGTATATGGCCATACTTTTGAATAGTTGTAGACAGACGCTTGAAATTTACAACAAACCTGTATTGCTTAGTCCGCCATAATAACAAGTATAAAATTTGGATTTGGAAGATAATGGGTGTTCCAATAGCTAATGTAATTTTGTGTATGTGACCAAACTTTTGAACCGTTATAGACAGAGATCTGAAACTTAAAAGGGACCTGTATTGCTAAATCCGCTATATCAACGAGTTTTTAATTTGAATTTAGAAAGTAAAGGGTGTTCCATAATTGATGCAAAGTTACTTATTTGAGCCTATCTTTTGAACCGTTATAGACAAACGCTTGCAAATTGGACAGAATGTCGATTGCTATGGCCGGTATAGTAACAAGTAATATTAAGAATTATAAATTAAAGGGTGCGCTTGGAATTTACAACGAACCTATATTAGAAGTCCGCTATAACAACAAGTATTAAATATGGATTTCGAAGTTAAAGGGTGTTCCAATAGTTGATGTAATTTCAAGTGTGAAATTACATATTTCTTTTGAACCGTTATAGACAGATCGCTGAAACTTAAAAGGGGCCTATATTTCTAAGTCCGCTATATTAACGAGTTTTTAATTTGAATTTAGAAATTAAAGGGTGTTTCATAATTACTGTAGATTTATTTATATAGGACTATCTTTTGAACCGTTATAAAGTAAAAGCTGCACCAATAGTTCATTTAATTTGGTATATGGCCATACTTTTAAACAGTTGTAGACGGACGATTGAAATTTACAAAGAACCTGTATTACTAACTATAACAACAAGTATAAAATTTGGATTTGGAGATAAACGGGTGTCCCAATAGTTGATATAATATGGTGCATGTGACCGGACTTTTCAACCGTTATATTAAGAGAGGGAAATGATTTGCTTAGTCCGCTATAACAAGAAGCTTATTATTTCAATTTAGAAATTAAAGCATGTTCCCAAAATAAATGTTATTTGTTCTATATTGCCGTATTTTTTGAACCTTAATTTTAGATAGAATGTCCACTACTTTTTTAACCGACTTCAAAAAAAGAAGGAGGCTGAATGTAACCTGAGCTGTTATATGCAGACATATGATCTCTGTTTTGAAGTCGGTTTTTTTCGCAAGAATTTCTTCTTCTTTTACTACTATTTCTTCTTTTTTATTAGTCATCGACCTAGTCGTGATCTTAAGAACATTATTTAATTTTTGGTTCATGTCTTTTAATTCAGTGATTGTAATTCTGGATAATGCATCGGCAACGTAATTATCTTTTCCCCTAAGATATTCTACAGAAAACAAGTAAAAAAGTGGTCTGTAATCAGTGCGAACAAGGAAGTTTTTTTCATATTCATTCATATGTATGGTCGGAAATGTGTTATAGCCCAATGTATGGCTGTTTACTCTTGTTCTATTGTAGATTTATTACTTTTACCCTTGGTAAAGGTTTTTGATGCATATGCAATTGCTAATTGTTTTCCGTTGGATTCTTGTGTTAACACTGCTTCACAGGCCTGTTTACTTGCATCTTTTGTTATACAAATTTCTTTTGTGAAATCTGGATATTGAGTAGGGTGTGTTTAATAAGTGCTTTCGTTAGATACTTAAATGCACTTTCACAATTTAAATTGTAATCCATTTTTGGGATATCTAGTTAAGTGTCGTGAATGTTCCGAAAAGTTTTTAATAAGTCTTCGATAATAGTTACAAAATACGACAAATCTTCTCACGCTGTCTGCGTCTTTTTGCGTTGATAATTTTCTATTTACTATCATCAGATATATTCCTCTATCTGTATATTCATGACCTGAGTAGGTAACCTCTTTCATAAAAAATTAACATTTTTTTTTGTTGGAGTTTTAGATTGTGTTCTCTACATAAGTCAAAGACATTTTCTAGATTCGAATACATGTGTTTTTCTGAACATCATAATACAACTAAATCGTGTATGTACAGGAAAGCTTGGTTTGGTTTTAAACCACTAAAATCAAGTGCCATCATTCTTTGAAAAGTATTTGGAGCAATTTTTAATTTATAAGGTTATTTAGTATATACGTATGAACCATTATAAGTTGAGAATGATGTTATATTTCGTGAGTTTTCTTTGAGGACAATTTGGTGGAACGCGAACATGAAAAATATATAGCACGACGTAATTGGTCTAAAACATCATCTATTCTTGCCAAGGGAAACTTGTCTGCTACTAGCTTTTTATTGGTTTGCCTATAGTCTATTACAAGTCTCCATCTTTTGAGTTTGGAATGATTTTTTTTGCACTACTAAAATTGGGCTATTGTATTCTAATTGTGACGGCTCAACTATTTGTTCATCGATTAGTTTCTTAACTTGTTTTTCTATTTCTTCTTTATGTGTATGTGGTATACGATAGTTCTTAATATATACCGGATACTTATCTTTAACTCTCAACTTTTGTTTGTAAAAATTATTGTTGTAATTGTTTGTTTCTAAACCGAAAATATCAGTATATTTTGAACAAAGTTTAGTTAATGTTTCTTTAAATTGATTTGGAAAATTACTGTTTGTGTTTGCTAGTATATGATAATCAAAGATGTTTTCGGTTTTCATGTTGTTCTTTTTAATTTTTGTGATATTATTGTTAATGTTTAAAATACGGGTGAATGCTTTGTTTGCTTTTACCAATATGTTTGCAATAAAAAAAAATCTTGGTAAGGTATTAAAAGTTCTGTATTTGAAATACTAATTTTTACTTCTCGTATAACTTCAGATCTTGGAGGTAAGGTTATATCAGAACAGTTGTTCGCAATTGGTATTTTTATTAGTCGTGGCAAATAATAAGGGCGTAGGATAAGGTAATTGTAATCGTTATTGAAATTTAAAATGCACTTATATTTTTTTATGAAATCCATTTCAATAATTACATCGTATGGTATTGGAAACTCATTGTGTACAACTTGAAAATTGTGTGGTATCAGAAAATTTTTGATTTTTAAATCTAAAAATGTACTACTTGATTTGATTTTCCCTTGTCCTATTCCACTTAAGGTTGTTGGTTTGTTAGTAATAATTTGTTTTAATGTAAAGTGTTCGAATTTTATTACTGATATATGAGCACCTGCATATATTAATAGTGTTATTATGCTATTATTGGTTACAGTTTGAATATTAATGAAATAATTCTTGCGAAAAAAAACCGACTTCAAAATAGATTTCATCTGTCTGCCTATAAAAGTTCAAGTGTATGACTACATAAATTAGATTAAATTAACTATTGGGACACCCTTATCACTCCAAACTTTATACTTTTTCAACTGTCCAATAGTTTGGAAATATACATCAAATTACAGCAACTATAGGGTCACCATTTTATTTCCAAATGTAATTGTAGTAGATTTAGCAATCAGGTTTTGTGTAAATTTCAACCGTTTGTCTTCAATGGTTCAACAGTTTGCCCATATACATCAGATTATTTCAACTATTTAATTTAAAATATAGCATTTTATACTTCTTATTATACCAAATAATACCATTCTGTCTAAAATTAAGGTGTTTGTTTTGGGAACACCCTTTAATTCCTCAATTCAAATTATAAGCTTCTTGCTGTCCGTCCACATACACCATATTATATCAGCAATTGGGATGCCCGTTTATTTCCAAATCCAAATTTTATACATTCTGTCCAATTTTCTTGCGTTTGTCTATAACGGTTCAAAAGATAGGCCCGTATTAGTAAATTTACATGAATTATGGGGGCACCCTTTAATTTTTAGATTTATTTTTGTATAATGTTTTGTTTTTGGGAGCTATAGTAATAAATTTTACAGAAGTGCCCTTTAAAATTCATAATACCCGAAAAAATATGTATGTTGTACGGGGACACCCTTTAATTTTTAAGAATTTTGAGCCGTTTTTAAAACGGGACCAATCTGTAAGCATAGTCTATCATATTATCAAAAATTTTCAAAATCGGATCAGAAATGACTGAGTTCTGAGTGCAGCATTTCATTCTGCTAGCGTCTAATTTTTCTTGTTTTCTTTGGAAAAACGCCTGCATACATTTGTAAAAATAAATTTTCTTTCTAAAAAGGATTTTTAGAAATTAAGGACAAATGAACTTAAGCCAAAATAATTTCTATTCATTTATAATATTCACAGTTCAAATAATTTAATAAAAAAAAATTAAGTTATAAGCACGCAAGGCATAGCGAGCACTCATGCTTACTTCATAACAATCAAAATGATACTGGGACAGCATCTATAATGTTATGAGTAAACAAGTAAGAATGACTAAAATCAAATTTGCATTCGTGTTCAATCGATGATTGAAACAAAGCAAAAAACAAATGTACAAGACGAAGTACAGATAGAACAGTAAAAAAAATAAGTTGGTTTGTGTGTAAATTTCATCCAACCAAATTAATGTTGATATGAATATTCTCGTATTCTTATTTACAAAGTTAGTTGATTAAATAGATGATGTTTATAAAATACACAACTAAGGTAGATAGATGCGAAGAAAGCTGATGAAAGTCGTAGCGGTACAGAAAGTGCAGCATTTCATTCTGCTAGCGTCTAATGTTTCTTGTTTTCTTTGGAAAAACGTCCGTATACATTTGTAAAAATAAATTTTATTTCTAAAAAGGATTTTTAGAAATTAAAAACAAATGAACTTAAGCCAAAATAATTTCTATTCATTTATTTTAGATAAATATTGACTTTGACTTAATACACCCAAACAAAGGTCATTTACTATTTTCAAAATGGGATTTGTTCAAAAAAATCATTCGCAATTATTACAAAAACAATATCCACAATGAACTCTCCAAGCAGTTGTTTTTAAAAATCACACCATCGACTAGTGCGGGTAAATATTAGACGAAATAATTGAACATTTATGTGAATACACATACATACATATATATAAGAACTTTAATTATTAACAGATTCGCAAGACTTTATATATACAGTATTGTTATAAAGAAAAATATTACTTAGCTTCTAATTTTAATTCAATTGAATTTAAAAAAAAAAGTTTTCTAATAGTTAATCAATCACTTTATGTATTGTGTTATGGTATTAATGTAAAAGGTTTTAACAGCCATTTTTAGTCATATGAAGTTGGCTCTCTCAATAAAAACTTATATGTCAAACCGGTTACAGAATTTATTAGTCTCCCATTACATGTATACTCAATAAATAATTCAAAATCATATTTTAAAATAAGATTTATGTAAAATTTTAGTGAAGTATAAAATTTATTTTAATTTTAATATAATAAATAATATATTGAAATATAAATTTGATTGTGTTTAAATTGTATTTGGGACTTAATGGGTTATTTGCTTGTAGAAAAAATAATAACATGAGTATCGCAATAAGAACCATGCGGTAACAAAATGAGAACGGCCCGTTACCAAAATAAGAACGATTGGTAACAAAACAAGACAGTTACGGTATCACAGTATGAACCGTGCGTTATCACAGTAAGAACGATTGGTAACGAAATAAAAACAGTGTGTTAACATAAAAAGAACGGTCCGTTATCAAAGTAAGGACCGTTTCTTATCAAAGTAGGAACGAAGTGTAACAAAAATGAGAACAGCGTGTTATCAAAGCAAGAACGGTTGGTGATATAGAGCTGTTATTAAAATATTGATACCAACCGTTAACGAAGTAAGCACACACGGACTTAACTCACTATCGATACCAAATGGTATCAATTTCGGTAGTTTTATACCGCTTTTTTCCCTGAGTGTACTAATGTTTGAATCAGTTTAGTATTTTCTTCTACTTCAACTGTGTCTAATGTTTCAGTATTTTGCGGTGATAGTATTATGTTAACGTCTACTTTTATGGGTTCATCTATATTATGTGGAACTTTTTGTTGGATATTATATTTTGAAAGTATTTTTACTAGTTGATCTCTTAGGTACCAAAACGTTTCTTTTGTCTTTTTTTTTTGTGTTCAGTTATAAATTTGTCTTTATGTTTAAATATTTCTCTAATTGCTTTCAACGAAGTAATAATTGTATCTAAATGTTTTTGTACAGTTTCTGGTTTAATGTTAATAGTTTTACTTATACATTTGTTAGCTCTTTTATAATTTTCTTTTTCTGTTTAAATTAATTTTCTATCAATTCCCTTCTGTCACTTTATGTTATTTATATATTTTTTTTAATTCATTAGCTCTACTCAAATATCTTTTCTTAAGGGAAGGAACACAATATACGACGGTAACGATATTCTAATACAAATTTGACATAAGTTATCGTTTAACGACAATGCCGGTGAGATAAAATTTATTTTACTTTCTTGTCGGTTTTCATCATTCTCTCACATTTAGTCTCTCACTCTCCTTTAAATATTGCCACATATTTCCAGAAAATTTGTATTTTATAAGCATTTTAATTCACAATAATAGCAAAGGCACATTTTTTAATAAAAATAGAAAAAAAATTCAGAATTAAACTACTACTCGTAATAAAACTGATATACGTAAATAAAAAAAATTATTGAAAAGGTAAAAAAATATGAAAATAGAACTGATTGAAAAAATAACTGAAAGGGCAAAAAATGACCCCATGTATCATCTTAATTCAGTCATCATTTATTCTTCGTCCAACTCTTCAATCTGTGTGAAGGTTTTGAAAAGTCCCATTCAATTTCTTGCAAGATTAACCAGTCTAATAGGCTCTAATGCCATGTTGAATGTACTTAATATTTTTAACATTTCATCGACTTTTTTAATAGAATTCATCTGATTTATTTTATTTGAAATGCTCCATACACAAGACTAAGGGCCTTATATTGCAGTATGGAACTGATGATATACAGAACATATTTGAAAGTAAATTTAAAAAAAAAGAAACTTAAATTAAACATTAAAAAACAATAAAAACAAAAACTAAAAATAAAAAAAAAATTAAATTAAATTATTTAATTATAAATAGTATGGATATAATATAATATAAAATTTATGTTTTAAATTGTCATTCTGAAAACAGCTTAAAATTTTTTCTTTAAATTTTCGTGCGTTAGTTATTAGTTGAGAGCTGTGGGGTATAGAATTCCAGAGAGATACTGCAAATATGTAGAAGTGCCACTCTGAGATTAAACTTCTGTATCTAAGTAATCTTATTCTTTTGCCCCTGCTTATGTATGAAATACAAAGTTTACTATAAAGATGATCAGGTTTGTGGGTATATATTATTTTATGTAAAAAAACTAAAACTCTTATGTTTAGCAAATTATCTAAAGACAGGCCATATAATTGAGATGAAAACAAAGATACACTAGACCGCCTTTTAAGTCCATATCCGTATCGGATTATGTTATTAAACGCAACGTTCAATTTCCCTTTACTAACTGTATCACATTTAGCAAATAGTTAACAACCATACAGTAAAGCGGGCGTCCGCAAAGCGTTCTTATCATAGAGAAAGTGCGACACTAGCATAGATTATATGGTTGGACCACGTAAGAGTGTCATTAAAAAATATTCCGAGATTTTTAGCAGACTTTACTATCTCAATTTGTTGTTTGTTAATAGATATGTTAGGTACAATATCATGTTTGGCAAGTCGCTTTTGAATAACAATGCATTAAAATTTTCCTGAATTTATTCCTAAGCCATTTGCCGTTGCGCATGTATAAATTCGATGGAGTTTCTCCTTAATGGGACAATACACTGGTCGATAAAGGCATTAATACAACTGGTATAAAGTTACACATCATACGCGTACATTCTTACATTACAATGTGTCAAAATGCCTGGGATGTCATTGGAGCACAGTGAGAAGAACAGCGGTGCGACAATTAACCCCCGAGGTACCCCTCTGATTACCGGCAGTGGCTTAGATTTCTGGGTTCTAGTTTCAACACACTGATATATTTTACGTAAGTGTGTTGACAATAACAGTGTAACCGTCGAAGAGAAATTAAAAAAATTTTTAAGCTTTCGAATGGTCTAACAATATTAAAAATGTAGTCTTGCCATCATCTAGCTTCTTTCTAATGTCCTCTGTGACGTCAACTAAGGCTGTTATGCAGCTGTTTTTCTTTCTGAACCCGGATTGACGTTCTGTAAGCCAGTTATTGTTACCCAAAAAGCAAGTCATTTGGTTATGCAAAACACATTCAAATATTTTAGAGAAATGGAAGAATGGCTATTGGTCTATAATCGGAACCAGCTTTGGGTATCGGAACAATTTTAGCTGCTCTCCAATTAGAGAGAAAGAAACTTGAAGTTAATATTTTATTAAAGAAAAATTTTATTATTGCAAGCAATTGAGGTAAAAGAATCTTTAGAAACTTTGGATTAATCCCGTCCACTCCTATAGAGTTGGATTTTATGGACAATAAACTAGATAAAACCTCACATTGGTCTACTGCAACAAAAGAAAAGAAAGATTCACAATTATTATTTGAGTGATTATTCATATAATAGCTTGGATCTGCTTGAATCATAGGGACATTGTAAAACTTTTTATTGATTGTATCGGCATCAATGGAACATGGTTTATGATTTATAGATTTGCCGATACAAACTTCGCGTATCGTTTGCAATTTTCTTTTAAAGTTAATCGCAGAAAACTTTTCAGCATAAAAAGTGGATTTTGCCTTTTTAATCATTTTTTTTTTGTTTTTCTTTTAGCACTCAGGTAAACATTATGTAATGTTGTAGTTATAAATCTTTTCCAACATACATATGCAAAATCTCTTCGACTGATATAATATTTAATTTCGGATGAAAACCATGGTTTTTGCTTATTGCTAATAATTTTTGTTTTTATTCGTACAGTAAGATCAAACATATAACTTAGGTTCTGCTCCAAAAAGAGCAGTTGGTCATAGAATACCAAGAATACAAAACATTTCAATCGATTTAAAAAAAATTCTTTCTCGAGAAATCTAAAATTGATATTTTTTAAATTTCGAAGGTAATTCTCTCAACTGTAATTACAAGCTGAAAATTATAAGCCAAGAAAATGCGATCACAATTGATCATAGTGTAGTATATTAGTTTCTTTACTCACGAGAAACAAATCAAAAGCGTACAATTAATTGCACTGAAGTGTGTAAGATTTCAGATATTTGATGATATTAAACATAACAGTCATCAGAAAAACTACTATCTTCTAAAGATTTGAATTAAAATCTCCTGCTATTATTACATCATCGTACCCAGTTGCGTGTGTTTCCAGAACTCGAATAAACCGCCACGTACAAATATTTTTATTAGGCCTATAAGCACTACCTACAAGCAATTTTCTACCTTCATTGTTTATCTCAATAAATAAATACTCAACCAAGTTTAAAGGATATGTATCACTGATGTCCTCGAACTCACAATTTTCTTTAAATATACATGGCAACCCCACCATATCCATCTTCCCTATCGACTCTACGTAAACTATATCCATTCAATGAAACAGAAAACATACACATATAAAATCATTATCTGAGTTTTTATGCTTTTTCCTTAAGCTTTGATTAGCAAGTACCTTAACCATATTCGCAAGATTATCTCTGGAACTAATTCTATGCGGAGAGCTCATTGATAATTTTTAAAAATAATAAATAAGTAACTCACGAAACATATATTTTGATAAAAAAAAAAAGTTATTATTAATATGTAAATTTTGAGTTAAACTATTGCTTTGAAATGTATGTAAAATTTTTATGTACGGAAATAAAAATGTACTCGTATTAGGAGTAGTACAAAATGTAAAAAATAGAACAAAGAAATTTGAAAAAAAAATATTTTAATAAAGAGAATGATCTCTCGAAAAAAACTTTCCACATATTCTATCTCATCAAGCCTTATTATGTTGCTTTCCTTTGTCATTTTAATATATACTAAACCACGCATACTAAAGGCACTGTAAAGACAATTTTCTTTTTTCAGTTTGATTGCTGTACGTAGAATAGTAAATTTATACCTCGTTAGATTTTCATTCATAAAAAATCTATTATCTGATGATTCTCCAAACAGAAGTTAAAGCCTTTATGAAGTTTACGGTAGTTAGCAAACTTTTTTAAAAAGTAATTTTTATTCATTTAAATGTAATAAAATATTTAAACAAAAAATATTTTTGAAAACAAACACAAAACTGAAATGAAAATAAATATTATTAATGCCGTCAGAGAACCGTCGTTATTCTGTTCACTAACTCTCAGTAACAATAAATCGTTACCGTTGTCTGTTGTGTTCCTACACTTAAGGCCCAACTATAATGTGCATAAACTAGCTTATGCCAACTTATACAACTGTGCAAATACATTAAATTATATGTGGTAAACTATAATGTCAATAAGATAACTTTTCGTCAAGTTTCGTTAAATTTCATTTCTTTATGCAAGGTACGAAACTGATCGCACTTTCCGTACGGAAACAGCTGATTGTGCTTTGGTTTATACATTAATAAAGAAATATTCTAATAAAGACCTAAATTGTTAAATTTTTTAGTTTTTAATTCAATATAAAAATGTTAGAAAAAATAACATTTTTCTTTATGGCTATCTTTTTACAATTATAATATATTTTTAATTAAATTTGTATTTATACACACATATGTATACCATATAAACGATTAACATCGTTGCAGTTCTTAGTACGGTTGGCCACAAACACAAAACAGAAAATAATTTGTAATAATTTTTTTTTTTTACATTTTCTTAGAACATAAACCAAACTATGTAAATGTGTTTGTGAATGTTATTAAATATATAAAATATTTTCTTTAAAGCCTTTTAGTTTTAAAATTTTGTTGATTTATATAGAAATTATTTTTGGCAAAAGTACGAAATAAACATAAATGTGCAACTGTGGCAAATAAGTTACTAAATTTATATATGTACATTATAGCCACATAAATTTCTTTGATAAGTTTCCTAAGCATTTGACAGGCTTTTCGTTGAATTTTTGACATAAGCTAAAGCTAGCTTATGCACATTATAGTTGGGCCTTTAGTCTTCTACTATGCATAGAGTAAATTCGTAAAATAAATATTGTTATTATTATTATTATTATTATTATTATTATTATTATTATTATTATTATTATTATTATTATTATTATTATTATTATACAGATTTAACCGTCAATGAATTAGTCTGTGCCTGTACAACTTCAACTTCGTTCAGCATATTGGCGTTGTGGTTTTCTAATTTTAATTGCGGTTTTCATATTTTTCAGACCATCTTATCAATTTAATTGTTTCTTTTTCTAATTTAGGTTTTTCTGTTATATCTGTTGTTGTGGCATTTCCTCAATACCTATAAGTTTCCATATTTCTGCTAATATTTTAATTTGTATTTCTATACTAGTTTCTGGTTATTTTCTTCCTTAAAACTAATAGGCTTTTTTAGGTTTGACTATTTTACAATTCTAAATTATTGCATTTATGTACTTGATTTGTTTATTAAATATACATGTTAATATTTGTTTTTATTTAAAAACGCTTTTATTAATGCGTTTATCTCTGGTCTATGCGCTGCCAGATAATAGTTGCTCGATCCCAACTTTATTTGCCTAAGGAGTAATGCCTTTTCCGATTTTAATTTATTCGTGTAACCCGCTCTTCTTTGGGGTTCGGTTATTTTAGGAATATTTGTGCTTTTAATGGATTTGGGCTTTTGTTGGCTTTTTCTATATTCCTTTGAAAGGGAAAGGCTGAGGACCATTTACTGACATACTTAATTTTAATTTTGTTTGTTGAATTTTATGGTTTTATCGAGAGAGAGAGAGAGAGAGAGAGAGAGAAAAAAATATTTTGCTTCGAGCTGTTTTATTGTTTCTCAATTGTGTAGTATATAACACGCCTGCCTCTGTGTAAAGTTTTCAAATAGTCCTCTTTCCATCTTATTGCAAACTGATGATGAAATGCTTTGAGTTTTTCCCATCTGTTTACAAGAGAAATTTTTTCGGGAGTTGGATCTGAAAATGATATTTCCCGGTTTTAGAGCTTTTAAGTTGGTCGGAACACTTGACATTCCTGAGATTGGACGTGTGTTTGAAATCCCTTCTTTTCGCATCAAAACCGTGATAAAATCTTCAAAAATAATTTTATGTGCTCTAGCTATACGTTCAAGGTGAAATTTGAATCGTTTATCCTCGGCTTCCCATAGACCGCCCATATGTGGAGCGTGTGGAGGTATAAAACTCCATTTACATCCCTGAGTTACGTATTTTCGGGATATATCTTTCGAAACTGACTTTATGAATGACGCGAATTCTCTTCTTAGTTGCCGCCATTGTCCGAAACAATTCTGTGAGATAGCCCCTCCTCCCAATTAAGCTAGCGAATGCCGTGCGAAAAGCTGGAGTCGAGAGATTAGAGCACGCTTCTAAATGTACAGCTTTGGTGTTAAGCAAACGAAAATACATGCATATCCCTTTAAATAAGGGGAATTTCTTATCGCTGACGCTTTGAGTTCGAATGCACCGGCGAAATCAATGCCAGTGGTTTGGAATGGTGTGAAAAGGTTGCACCTATCGGCAGAAAGTGGTCCCATTATTTGAGAACAAGGTTTTTGTCTGAGTATAAGACAAACTTTGCAATGTATAAGGATAATTTTTACCCGGGATTTCAGATGGATACATATGTAAAGTTATAAATGAACCTCCCGACATATTTGACAGCATTTTTGCACGTGCCAAAGTTTCGTGCAAACGTGTAAAATACAGCTGGCATAGTCGGGAGTTGCTAGGTAAGATAATTAGGTGGCGTTCATAATATGGAAGAGATGAATCTGATAAGCGACCGACCATTCATGCGTACGAATTTATTAGAGTCAAGGAATGGATTTAAAGTTATCAGGGCCTTTTTTAGAAATTGGCTGGGAATTAGATTTCTGAGCAAGATAAATGATTCTCTTTTTAACAAATTTAACCTCATTTTGAGTAAGACTTATAGAAGTATGAGGTGGCTGAGGTTTTGGTAGATGCTTGTTAGTTAAACGAAACATATACCATATAACTCGGAGTTCTTTGCTATATGAAGTAAACCCTTTTAAAATGTCATCGTTTGTGTAGAATTGTATGAATCTCTATGATCTAACCACGACGGTCGCTACCACCATACTGCAGAAGCGTACGTATAACTAAGAATGGGGCGCAATTCACACCAAACGTTACGGTTTGGAGCTGGTAGTCGCAAACGGGAGAATTGTTATCTTTTTTAAACAGAATTCTTTGGAAAGGTCTGTCATTCGGGTGAACCAGAATTTGGTGATACATTTTTTGCATGTCGCCGCAAAAACGAAACGATATTTTCGCCAATTGAGAATTATAATCATGAGATCCTGCTGTTGAGTTGGACCAGTCTGTAAGACGTCAAGCAGAGAGAACACATTTTTTGTTTTTCGAGATGCGTTGAACACTTCTCTGACCTTGGTTGTTTTGTGTTCAGGTCTTACGACTGCATGGTGTGGTAGGTAAAACGTAAAGTATCTGTTATTCCTACACGCTTCACGAAAAGACGTGTTTTCCATATGTGTAAGAGAAAGATATTCGTTTAGAACCGCATTGTACTGGGCTTGTAGTTGCGGATTTTTGTATAGAGACTGCTTCATGCGTGAAAATTGTCCGAGAGCCAATATTCTAGATGCGCCAAGATATAAGGATTCAGGGAAGTCTCTTTAAAGGGCAAGCGTACTATATATTGTTACGAATAATAAAATCTGACAACCCCTGTAGTTGTTTCAGCATGAGCGTGGTGAATAAAGTTAATTCAACAACCAATGGTGTGTTTATAGAATAACAAAACCACAAGTTAGCTAACAAAAGCAGAGCAACCTCGATGGCTGCGTTGGTAGAGGTGCGTTGGTAGAGGTTCGATACCGCATGCGGGCATGCGTGCAACGAAAAAAAATAATAACTGTTATAAGCAATTAAAATTAATAAACAGCAGTACAAACCTCCCGAGAGGCAAAAGGCAATTATTGTGTGAAGCCATGGCAGATAATTTAGTGGAGACGTCCAACTTAATCTGAGAGCAACAGATAATTGTCAAGAAGCCCTTTATTATAAAAAGTAAGAGCACTAGCGGTTAGCGCGGGGAAGTGTATCAGCATAACAACAGTGTATGGCAGACGTGTGTTGTGGCTACTGGATTAAAGGAGATGACTGGCTTGGATAAAAGGAGTAGTGCAGATGTCTGTGGATGGTTAAGGTTACTAAACAAGGAATCGAGTAGTTCATGTCTCGCCGAAGTAACACAGTAGTGTAGCGTGGATGGCTGCGTTTGTGGTGATAACGCATGTTTAGTAAATACGAGACCAAGGGTTCACAAGACCGGTATGATCGAGAAGTATAGCCAGAGAAAGCCATAAAGTTCAAAGACAGAATGTAGCCACAGTGGTATTTGCAATCAAAAGAATCCGTACGTTTGTTCTGTTCTTAAAAATGGTAAAACGTAACATTGGTGTCAGAAGTGGGATTGCAAAAATAAACCACAAATAAAGCTGTACACTAGTTGTGAACATTTGAAGAAGCGGACAAGCAGTTATCCTAAAGAATAAAAAATTGTGGCTATTCGGGACGAACAGGCTTGAGTGAGGGATAATGTTACGAATAATAAAATCTGACAACCCCCGTAGTTGTTTCCGCATGAGCGTGGTGAATAAAGTTAATTCAACAACCAATGGTGTGTTTATAGAATAACAAAACCACAAGTTAGCTAACAAAAGCTGAGCAACCTCGATGGCTGCGTTGGTAGAGGTGCGTACTACAAAACCAGGGGGTCTGGGTTCGATACCGCATGCGGGCATGCGTGCAACGAAAAAAATAATAATTGTTATAAGCAATTAAAATTAATAAACAGCAGTAAAAACCTCCCGAGAGGCAAAAGGCAATTATTGTGTGAAGCCATGGCAGATAATTTAGTGGAGACGTCCAACTTAATATGAGAGCAACAGATAATTGTCAAGAAGCCCTTTATTATAAAAAGTAAGAGCACTAGCGGTTAGCGCGGGGAAGTGTAACAGCATAACAACAGTGTATGGCAGACGTGTGTTGTGGCTACTGGATTAAAGGAGATGACTGGCTTGGATAAAAGGAGTAGTGGAGATGTCTGTGGATGGTTAAGGTTACTAAACAAGGCATCGAGTAGTTCATGTCTCGCCGGAGTAACACAGTAGTGTAGCGTGGATGGCTGCGTTTGTGGTGATAACGCATGTTTAGTAAATACGAGACCAAGGGTTCACAAGACCGGTAGGATCGAGAAGTATAGCCAGAGAAAGCCATAAAGTTCAAAGACAGAATTTAGCCACAGTGGTATTTGCAATCAAAAGAATCCGTACGTTTGTTCTGTTCTTAAAAATGGTAAAACGTAACATTATTTTCCATCTGCTCTGCGTGTTGTAATTTTTAAATAATATTCTGATCTTACTGATCCTCCATAGAAATGTGTTTGGATTGTGACAATTCTTCTTGTTCAGAGAATTTTCTTTGAAGTTCGTTTAAAACCGATGTTTCAGAGGAGATTATGGTGGTTGTAAACAGAAGAACGAGACAAGACCATGTTTCTTTATACCATCAATATTAATAAATCGTTCAGATTCATTGCCTAAAATTAGTTTGATTTAAAAGGATTTGTTAAATGAAGGATCTGCTATGTCAATTGTATTAAAATCAGCTTTAGGGAATTCAAACGAAAAGGAAGGAATATGTTTAGTGACTTTTGGTAATACAAAGGCACTAATTGAAAATTTAATGTTCGATTTTGTTGCGAATATAAGCGAATCACATTCTTTGGTAGCTTTTTGAAATTGACAACCATTAACAATTACATCAACATGGGATTTTCGAGACGGGAGTTGTAATCTATTTTTAACTCTTTCTGACACAAATGTGTCAATAAGCGCTCTAACACTAAAAAGTTCATCCATATGCATAATGTGAACTATAGTCGTTCTGAGGAGTATTATTTCAGTATTTGTAAAAAATGTAGCCTGAAATTAAGTCTACCATGACCAGCATTAATTCTGCTATAATATTCTTATTCTCATTCTCTCTATGTAATGAAGTTATTATAGGTACTTACAGTATTATTAATTTTGAAGTATTTTGTATTATAAAATGGTACTTTCCCTTTGGTTAGTAGTTATAAATAAACTTCCGCAGTAACTGTTCATGAATCAGAGTGATTTTCTTCAATTATATTAAATTTTTGAGTTTTGGTCTTGTGGAAAGAAGTCGGGAGATCTGAGTTTATGTAGTTCTTTTCAATAGAACTTTGTTTATTCATTCCGAATTTGCACATGCAACAAGTATTCTTGCTAGGACACTTTAATTTTTGGTGGTTTGGAGATACACAGTTATTACATATTTTTTTTAACAGACACAAAGTCTGTTTCTCTGTTGAACTCTTAATCTGTGATCGCCACCACAGACTTTGCATGTGGAATTGAGCTTTTCTTGTGATGCCTAGGATTAATTATTAAATTTCGGATTATTTGGTAGCGTGAGATTATCTCTTGTGATCATCATATTATTAATTTTTTCAACTGCCTCATATCTATTGATGACGAATTCCTCTAAACGGGACCATGTGAGCAATTCACTATGTGATTTTAGTGATTGTTCCCAAAGAGCAAGTGTTGCTCTGGAAAGTTTGGAGCAAACTAGGTACACGATAAAAAAAACCGCAACTTTCTGTATTAAGCTTAAGAGTTTTTAATGTCTGAAGCACATCAGTTACGGTGAGAGGATTATTTCTTAGAGTTTTGCTATCTTCTGTATATTGAAAAGAATTTGAAGTTGATGATCTACTAAAACTCTTTTATTTAGATGCGTTCCTGCAGAGCATTCCAAACTAGATCAAAACTGAATTCACAGAGCGGATAGCGTTTCATGGTCACTGTTATAAAAATATGGACATTTTTCGTAACTGCCTTCGAGTGGTAATATTTTGAGTTACCTTACATAAGTGATAATATTTTAAGATGGAAAAGCTTGAAGGGGTAAGTTAATCTCGGACAAGATGTTTTGGGAAGGAGATATCCTTGTAATTTTAAGCAAATCGAGAATATTAGAGTAAAAGGTCTTAAAACACGAAATAAATTGTTCTTTGGCATTTTCTTTTGCCTCTTGGTTGATTATAGCGGCAGATGATATAATTACCGTTTCATATGAATTTTTTAATTTTCTCCACCTAGATTTGACATCGTCCAAATTTATCTCTAGCATTGAATGTATTTGTTCATATGTTTCAACCTTGTGAAAATTTGAGCAAAACGAAAGAAGATGTTCGCAATCAAACATAAATTTATTTTGAACAAAAGAGTGGACGTGATTTCTATAAAAATTTATAGGAAAATTTTATCATCTTATTCTAATATTTTAAGCACTAGGTCAGTTTATAAAGAAAAATATTGTTTATTATTTATAATTAATTTTTCAATATTTCGCCACATCGAAGGGTGGCATCTTCAGGAAACAGGAAATATAAAATATCAATTATTAGTTTTTCTTTCAAAAACAAAATTAAGTTGGATTTTTTTTAATTTTCTGTGTTTCTTTGAAAAAAATATTTCTTTCTATACAAAATTTGGGTAAAATCCCCTGATGAGCTATATGAGCAGTAGTGGAATGGCCGCATGGATGTGCTTTCCTCGCAGTAATACGTTTCAATTTTAAGTTTTAAATAAAAAATATTTCATGAGAATATAATGAAATATTTATATTTGAAGAAATCAAGCACGATAAAAGTAAAGTAGAAACTAATTATATGTAATATATTTTTGTATTTTTATTGGTTATTGATTGATTAAGTTGGAAAATTATTTTTTGTTTTAATATTAAATGCACAAGGTCAATTATTGAATTGTATTAAAAACTTTCAGTTATCTTGTAAAAACCATTTAATAAAAGTTACAAACCATTTAATAAAAGTTACAAAGTCTCAATGCACTGTAACATTTTATTTGCAAAGCTTTTGATTTTTATTATGCAAATGCTTTTATTTGCTTTCAACCATTAAATTTAATTTCAACCACTCAATTTTAATTTATTTTAAAATTACCTTACTTCTAGTTTAAGCATGAATCAAGAAAACAAGATTGCACATTGCGTAGGTCCGTTAGTTTGTTGTATAGTGTTCTCTCTTTTGTGTGACGTAGGCATAGAATAATTTTTGTAAACAAACTTCATTTGTGTATGGAAAGTAAAAACGGTGAAAATTTTTTAAAAATAAAAATGAAATGTGCAGTTAATAAGAGTGAAAATGAAAATAATTCAAAAGCATGCATAGCAAGCTTTTTAATTTTCCTTCGCGCCCTGGTCTGTTAAAACAGTGGTTATATTTTTGTGACCGCAAGGGAAAATTCAATGTGAAAACCTCGCATGTCTGCATAAAACATTTTAAATCGGAGGATTTTGAAAATAATTTACAAGTTTATTATATAATATTGATAAAAATAAAAAGTTTAATTTTTACGAATCCATTATTAGGTTTTACTAATAAAAGGATATTGAAGCGCGGGGCTGTGCCCACTATCCGTAATGTATAATGTAAAAATGAAGAGGCTTACAAGAAATAAGCATCTCGAATCCAAACTTAAAAATGATATCCCAGATATTGAAGTGGCACAAAACGAGGAAGGACCAACGTATTCGTGGATTGATCATGTATCTGAAGGCAGTCTAACAAAGCCCACACCTGATATGAATTTCCTTTATAAAAAGATTAATTTCTAATAACTAATGAAATAACTTCTAAAATTAATACTTTTTTATATGAATTCTCATATAGCCAAAATTTAAATTTTTAGTAGCCCAAAATCGCTTTTCTTCTTCTCTGGCTTCAAGCCCAAACACAAAATTTTACTTGACTATATCTTTTTTCTACCCATTAAAAATTTTATTCAAATCGACGAACCCGTTTAAATGATATGCAATTATTTCGTTTATTTCGCATTCAATCTTATTTTCTTGATTCATGTATTTTAAGTACAAATTTTTTACTTTTATTACATACAACTTACATATTTTTTCGTGTATTATGAACTGTAAAGGTCACTTCTGTAAAATTTAAAACGACTGCGTGTTACTATAGCTCCCAATAACAAACAGCTGTACAACAATAAATCTAAAAATTAAAGGGTGTCCCCATAATTGCTGTAAATTTACTTATGGGCCTATCTCTTGAACCGTTATACACAAACGCTTGCAAATGTACAGAATGTTGATTGCTATGGCTATTATAGTAACAAGTATTAATATTAAATATTATAAATTAAAGGGTGCCCCAATAGTCAATTTAAATTTATATACTTTTTAGCAGTTGTAGACAGACGTTTGAAATTTCAACGAACCTGTATTGCTAAGTGCGCTATAACAACAAGTATAAAATTTGTTTTTGGAAGTTAAAGGGTTTCCCAAAAGTTTATGTAATTTCAAGTATGTGACTAAACTTTCCAATCGTTATAAACAGAATGCTAAAACTTAAACGGGACCTGTATTGCTAAGCCCGCTATATCAACGAGTTTATAATTTAAATTCAGAAATTAAAGGGTGTCCCATAATTTACGTAGATTTACTTATATGGGCCTATCCTTTGAACCGTTACAGACAGAACGCTGAAACTTAAGAGGGACCTGTATTTCTAAGCCCGCTATGTCAATGTGTTTATAATTTTAATTTAGAAATTAAAGGGTGTCCCATAATTGATGTAGATTTACTTATAATGGCCTATCTTTTGAACCGTTAAAAACAAACGCTTGCAAATTGGACAGAATGTCGATTGCTATGGTTGTTATAGTAACAAGAATTAATATTTAGGGATGAAACAATACGAGTAAATACAAGTACATATTCGATACTTTCCTCTCGATACCAAGTACTTTTAGCATAGATACTTTTCCACATAGTACCAAGTTGGTATCTCTAATAATTCTTGCGAAAAAAACCGACTTCAAAACAGATTTCATCTATCTGCCTATAACAGCTCAAGTATATGGCCACATGAACTGGGTTACATTAAATATTGGGACATACTTATATCTCCAAACTTTATACTAGTTCAACTGTTCAATAGCTTGGATAAACATCAAATCAAAGCAATTATAGGGTCAGCCTTTAATTTCCAAATTCAAATTAAATACTTGCTGTTGTAGTAGATTTAGTAATCAGGTTCTATGTCTGTAACGGTTCAACAGTTTGCTTATATACATCAGCTCATATCAACTATTTAATTTATACTATAACATTTTCATACTTCTTCTTAAACCAAATAAAGTAGTGCACATCAAAGGGCTGCATCAAGACATTCATTTATGCATCTCCGCATTTGTTTTATTTCATTGTACTCTATTACGTAGTACTTTTTGCAATGACTAATAAGAGTATGAGTATTCTAACAAGAAAACCAAGCACAATACTCCACTTGATATGTAGCAAACCAACACAATACTCTATCTGCTATTTCGCAATGAATTATAAACACTGTTTGCTTTCTGAAAATGTTTTTAAATACTCCAAGTACACCAAGCCAAATATATTGTTCCTGCAGAGCATTCCAAACTAGATCAAAACTCAATTCACAGAGCGGATAGCGTTTCATGGTCACTGTTATAAAAATATGGACATTTTTCGTAACTGCCTTCGAGTGGTAATATTTTGAGTTACCTTACATAAGTGATAATATTTTAAGATGGAAAAGCTTGAAGGGGTAAGTTAATCTCGGACAAGATGTTTTGGGAAGGAGATATCCTTGTAATTTTAAGCAAATCGAGAATATTAGAGTAAAAGGTCTTAAAACACGAAATAAATTGTTCTTTGGCATTTTCTTTTGCCTCTTGGTTGATTATAGCGGCAGATGATATAATTACCGTTTCATATGAATTTTTTAATTTTCTCCACCTAGATTTGACATCGTCCAAATTTATCTCTAGCATTGAATGTATTTGTTCATATGTTTCAACCTTGTGAAAATTTGAGCAAAACGAAAGAAGATGTTCGCAATCAAACATAAATTTATTTTGAACAAAAGAGTGGACGTGATTTCTATAAAAATTTATAGGAAAATTTTATCATCTTATTCTAATATTTTAAGCACTAGGTCAGTTTATAAAGAAAAATATTGTTTATTATTTATAATTAATTTTTCAATATTTCGCCACATCGAAGGGTGGCATCTTCAGGAAACAGGAAATATAAAATATCAATTATTAGTTTTTCTTTCAAAAACAAAATTAAGTTGGATTTTTTTTAATTTTCTGTGTTTCTTTGAAAAAAATATTTCTTTCTATACAAAATTTGGGTAAAATCCCCTGATGAGCTATATGAGCAGTAGTGGAATGGCCGCATGGATATGCTTTCCTCGCAGTAATACGTTTCAATTTTAAGTTTTAAATAAAAAATATTTCATGAGAATATAATGAAATATTTATATTTGAAGAAATCAAGCACGATAAAAGTAAAGTAGAAACTAATTATATGTAATATATTTTTGTATTTTTATTGGTTATTGATTGATTAAGTTGGAAAATTATTTTTTGTTTTAATATTAAATGCACAAGGTCAATTATTGAATTGTATTAAAAACTTTCAGTTATCTTGTAAAAACCATTTAATAAAAGTTACAAACCATTTAATAAAAGTTACAAAGTCTCAATGCACTGTAACATTTTATTTGCAAAGCTTTTGATTTTTATTATGCAAATGCTTTTATTTGCTTTCAACCATTAAATTTAATTTCAACCACTCAATTTTAATTTATTTTAAAATTACCTTACTTCTAGTTTAAGCATGAATCAAGAAAACAAGATTGCACATTGCGTAGGTCCGTTAGTTTGTTGTATAGTGTTCTCTCTTTTGTGTGACGTAGGCATAGAATAATTTTTGTAAACAAACTTCATTTGTGTATGGAAAGTAAAAACGGTGAAAATTTTTTAAAAATAAAAATGAAATGTGCAGTTAATAAGAGTGAAAATGAAAATAATTCAAAAGCATGCATAGTAAGCTTTTTAATTTTCCTTCGCGCCCTGGTCTGTTAAAACAGTGGTTATATTTTTGTGACCGCAAGGGAAAATTCGATGTGAAAACCTCGCATGTCTGCATAAAACATTTTAAATCGGAGGATTTTGAAAATAATTTACAAGTTTATTATATAATATTGATAAAAATAAAAAGTTTAATTTTTACGAATCCATTATTAGGTTTTACTAATAAAAGGATATTGAAGCGCGGGGCTGTGCCCACTATCCGTAATGTATAATGTAAAAATGAAGAGGCTTACAAGAAATAAGCATCTCGAATCCAAACTTAAAAATGATATCCCAGATATTGAAGTGGCACAAAACGAGGAAGGACCAACGTATTCGTGGATTGATCATGTATCTGAAGGCAGTCTAACAAAGCCCACACCTGATATGAATTTCCTTTATAAAAAGATTAATTTCTAATAACTAATGAAATAACTTCTAAAATTAATACTTTTTTATATGAATTCTCATATAGCCAAAATTTAAATTTTTGGTAGCCCACACCTGATATGAATTTCCTTTATAAAAAGATTAATTTCTAATAACTAATGAAATAACTTCTAAAATTAATACTTTTTTATATGAATTCTCATATAGCCAAAATTTAAATTTTTGGTAGCCCAAAATAGCTTTTCTTCTTCTCTGGCTTCAAGCCCAAACACAAAATTTTACTTGACTATATCTTTTTTCTACCCATTAAAAATTTTATTCAAATCGACGAACCCGTTTAAATGATATGCAATTATTTCGATTTTTGGGTCAAAAATCTACTACACTTTTTACAACAAACACTCATCTTCATTTTATTGTGAAGTAGATACGCAGTAGAAAATTTTTTTGAACGGCTGAATGCGCAATCTTATTTTCTTGATTCATGTATTTTAAGTACAAATTTTTTACTTTTATTACATACAACTTACATATTTTTTCGTGTATTATGAACTGTAAAGGTCACTTCTGTAAAATTTAAAACGACTGCGTGTTAATATAGCTCCCAATAACAAACAGCTGTACAACAATAAATCTAAAAATTAAAGGGTGTCCCCATAATTGCTGTAAATTTACTTATGGGCCTATCTCTTGAACCGTTATACACAAACGCTTGCAAATGTACAGAATGTTGATTGCTATGGCTATTATAGTAACAAGTATTAATATTAAATATTATAAATTAAAGGGTGCCCCAATAGTCAATTTAAATTTATATACTTTTTAGCAGTTGTAGACAGACGTTTGAAATTTCAACGAACCTGTATTGCTAAGTGCGCTATAACAACAAGTATAAAATTTGTTTTTGGAAGTTAAAGGGTTTCCCAAAAGTTTATGTAATTTCAAGTATGTGACTAAACTTTCCAATCGTTATAAACAGAATGCTAAAACTTAAACGGGACCTGTATTGCTAAGCCCGCTATATCAACGAGTTTATAATTTAAATTCAGAAATTAAAGGGTGTCCCATAATTTACGTAGATTTACTTATATGGGCCTATCCTTTGAACCGTTACAGACAGAACGCTGAAACTTAAGAGGGACCTGTATTTCTAGGCCCGCTATGTCAATGTGCTTATAATTTTAATTTAGAAATTAAAGGGTGTCCCATAATTGATGTAGATTTACTCATAATGGCCTATCTTTTGAACCGTTAAAAACAAACGCTTGCAAATTGGACAGAATGTCGATTGCTATGGTTGTTATAGTAACAAGAATTAATATTTAGGGATGAAACAATACGAGTAAATACAAGTACATATTCGATACTTTCCTCTCGATACCAAGTACTTTTAGCATAGATACTTTTCCACATAGTACCAAGTTGGTATCTCTAATAATTCTTGCGAAAAAAACCGACTTCAAAACAGATTTCATCTATCTGCCTATAACAGCTCAAGTATATGGCCACATGAACTGGGTTACATTAAATATTGGGACATACTTATATCTCCAAACTTTATACTAGTTCAACTGTTCAATAGCTTGGATAAACATCAAATCAAAGCAATTATAGGGTCAGCCTTTAATTTCCAAATTCAAATTAAATACTTGCTGTTGTAGTAGATTTAATAATCAGGTTCTATGTCTGTAACGGTTCAACAGTTTGCTTATATACATCAGCTCATATCAACTATTTAATTTATACTATAATATTTTCATACTTCTTATTAAACCAAATAAAGTAGTGCACATCAAAGGGCTGCATCAAGACATTCATTTATGCATCTCCGCATTTGTTTTATTTCATTGTACTCTATTACGTAGTACTTTTTGCAATGACTAATAAGAGTATGAGTATTCTAACAAGAAAACCAAGCACAATACTCCACTTGATATGTAGCAAACCAACACAATACTCTATCTGCTATTTCGCAATGAATTGTAAACACTGTTTGCTTTCTGAAAATGTTTTGAAATACACCAAGTACACCAAGCCAAATATATTGTTTTTATTTCATTGCGTCGTCACTGCATAGTCATTGTTCAAACGGCAACCATAATACATCGTAACTTCTTTTTCTTTTGAGATAAAAAAAACTTTTATTACGGCAGTGCACAAAAATTGCGTTACCTTGCACATGTATAATATGTATTTATTTGAACAGGTATCAATAAACGGTTCTACTGACACGGATGAATCAAATGTATGCTTGTTTAGTAATTCCACTATTAAATCTAGGCTTTTGACTGGGGAGAGTAAATTTAATAACAAAAGAGGGAGGAGCAATGTGTGGAACATTTTTGGGAAAATTGAAATCTAATTAGGGGTTAATTTATATAGATCGTATTTAATTCTGTTTTTCTTCATGGATATATTTTACGTTTATATAGATGATGTATTGAAAAATAAATATTTTTTTGTTGCAAAAAGTTTAATTAATTTCTTTTGCTTCTGGCCAGTTAATATATTTCATATCAAAAAAATTTGAAAGGTTTTCTAAAATTTGTGCTACAGATCTATGTAGACCTAAGTACTTTCAATTTGTGTGAGTCGCCCTATTGTACGTACGCAACTAGCCTATTCACACACAAACATAACCAAGGAGTTTTTTTCATTTAAAACAGCAATGAGTACTCATTTCAGTATACTCTGAAAGGTAGTACTTTTGTTTTGCTTATAAAATGTTTTGATGTCTTGATGTTTTGTTTGGAAATGAATGATCGTAGAAGTACTAGTTTGTTTTATTGGTAGTGAAGGTAATATTTTACGCATTCACTATTAAAGTGAATGTCTTGGTATGCCATTCAAGACATTCATTGCAGATATTTAGTGCACATTCTGTCTAAAATTAAGTTGTTTGTGTACAACGGTTCAAAAAATACGGCCTAACAGAATAAATAACATTAATTTTTGGGAACACCCTTTAATTTCTAATTTCAAATTATAAGCTTCTTGTTATAGCGGACTTAGCAAAATATGTCCCTTGAGAATTTCACCTGTTTGTCTATGACGGTTAAAAAGTCCGGCCACATACACCATATTATATCAACTATTGGGACACCCGTTTATTTCCATATCTAAATTTTATACTTGTTATAGAGAGTTAGTAATACAGGTTCTTTGTAAATTTCAATTTTCTGTCTACAACTGTTAAAAAGTATGGCCATATACCAAATTATGTGAACTATCGGTGCACCCTTTAATTTATAATTTTAAGTATTATCAGCTGTTACTATAACAGCCAAAGCTATCGAGATTGCGTCAAATTTGCAACAGTATAGCGGACTTACCAATACAGGTTCGTTGTAAATTCCAAGCGTCTGTCTATAACTGTTAAAAGTATAGCAATATACATCAAATTAAATGAACTATTGGCGCACCCTTTAATTTATAATTCTTAATATTAATACTTGTTATTATAACGGCCATAGCAATCGACATTCTGTCCAATTTGCAAGCGTTTGCCTATAACGGTTTAAAAGATAGGTTCATATAAGTAAATCTTCATCAATTATGGGACACCCTTTAATTTCTAAATTTAAATTATAAACTCGTTGATAAAGCGGATTTAGCCATACAGGTCCCTTTTAAGTTTCAGCGTTTTGCCTATAACGGTTCAAAAGTTTGGTTACATACACGAAATTACATTTACTATTGGAACACCCTTTAACTTCCAAATCCAAATTTTATACTTGATGCTATAGCGGACTTAACAATACAGGTTCATTGTAAATTTCAAGCGTCTGTCTACAACTGTACAAAAGTATGGCCATATACATCAATTTATAGAACTTTTGGCGCACCCTTTAATTTTGTAAGGTTTGAACTGTTTAACTTTTTCCTATAGCCCGGTTCTGTTTTTATACAGCTGTATATATCAGCTTGATGTCAAGGCGTTCAAAGGAACTGCCAGATGTGTTATGCGAATTTAAACAAGGCAGTTATGCCAATTCTGTTTAGTCATTTTTCCCGCCTTTTATTTAAATTTACAAGGTCTTATATACTACTTGTGAGAATAAAACTTAGTCTCTCTAACTTATTCTAGCTTATTGCAATATTACATTTGTCTCTTACGGCACCATGGAAATCCAAAGGAGTTAAATCACAAATTGATCCCAACCAATCAACCAGCAACTACAATAGAATGCACTCAATACAAAGTGTGTCACTCAATTACTGATAACTCAGCACAATGCATATGATATGATAAGTGTTGGTTATCCAATACCCTGCTATTGGCTTGTTTTATGCATTGTACTTGCGTCAATAACCAGTGAGACACACTACATTGTGTATGCACCATTGACTGATGGGATACACTACATCCTTACCCTTAAGAGAAAAATTATGAAAATGATTTTTCTTTCTATCTCCATCCCCATAATACCGTTACAAAAGTTCTTAAATGTATGTGTAATTTGATTGTATTTTGATAATTATGAAAAATATTAATAATGAATAATGAATATCGAATTTTGTTATACATAATATTGGTATAAGCTAGTTGCTCAAAAAAAACATTATGTAAGGTTTTAAGTTACTGTTATGGATTTCTTTTTCTTGTCCGTTATAATCTATGATTGTATTTACATCATTTTTCCGATTATCTTGTAAGGTCCTTTATATGGACTTTGATTTTTTTTCTATTTTGATTTAACATAAGTCTCCTATCTTTGAATTAAATCTATTGCTGTATCTATTTTATATTACTCTTTTTTCTTTAGTTATAATTGTTAATTCTTTAGCTTTGTGTAAAGAATCTTTAAGTCTACGTTTAAGTTCTTGGGCATAATCATCGTAATTGTAATTTTTTGTTTCCTTTGTGCCATATATTTCAGTTGGTAAATGAGGTAATTTTCCATATACAAGTTCGAATGGTATCGTGTGCACCCGGTCGTTTTTGTTTGATAAGGCAGTACTATCAGCTGTTAGATAGGTATTAGGACGTAAAGGTAAAAAGAAGAAACCCTGGCGAAACCATAGGAATGATATTGCTGAAACCTTATAAAATGAGGAGTAGACATGGCGCCCAAAGAAAAAGGAGGAGGTTTCCTGGGCAGCCAAGAAAGAAAATGTCTTCCTTCTTTTTCGAATGCGGATGGTAAGAGACGTGGCGTTTGGAATAAAAATGTGCGGTTGAGAACTAACGCCATTGCAAAAAAAAACCACAAAAAAAATCATTGTAATTAAAAAAAAAAAACAAAACAAAACAACAAACAAAAAATTAGAACATTTTGTGTTATAAAAGTTTTAATGAAGTCAGAAAAAAAAACAATAACCTAAGAGGCAATAAATACTTAAAGCTAAATAACGAAAAATTAAATAAAAGGTCTAAAAAGAGTAATTAAAAACAATTAAAATCAATAAAATTAAAATAAAAAAATTCAACAGTAAAATTTATAGTTGATAAAAATTAAAATCAGCCACTGCCACGTCCAACGGAGGAGGAAATAGCCGCTGTACAAGTAGCCGAGTACAGGTATCCCAGATCGTAGACAAGAACATTTGATCGACTGACTGTAGACTGACCTGTAATACATTTTTTTATATATATATATTATACTTTATATATATATATAACCTTTTTAGCGTTTAAGTGAACACTTACCAAATAGTATTAAACAATCCCTTCTAGAAATTGTAAGTTTGCATTCAAGCTTAGTGATGTTGTGAGTAAAAATTTAAATATTGGTGTTTTATGATATTTTCGGATTGTGAATATTCAAAATTTATCTTTAATAATGGAACAGGTTTTCATTTTCAGCGGTAAGTGCAGCATAAGCGTGAAATAGAAAGGAGAAGTATGACGTTTGGGACATCTCAAAAAAGATATTGAGATGTCATGGTGAGGTTTTGCGAACTCAAGTGGGAGGGTTAGATAGCTTCTACAGACCACCGGTGGAAGCCAAGGTGAGCGTGTGTGAGTGTCCAAAGGAGCTGTATGATTTGCTTCGGGCCTCGATATTTTTAACTAATATTCTCCATCTTAATTTTGAACTGGCATGATTTGTGTGTGTGTAGCTATTACGTCAGATTGGTTGGCAAGAACCCTACCAAGTGCGAGCCCTAGCCGGAGCATCCGCCAGCATGTCAGTGCAGCCAACAATCTGGCCACATCCTCAACTTTTTGTTGCATAAAAACAGTTCGACAACTGCACATTACAAAATTGCGCCCAACGTGGGACCCGAAGCATATACTGATAGGCAGATTCATCCATTTATTTTATTTCTTTGTTTTCCTTAGTTGGAAAGTACATGTCCCGTTAGGTATTCAAGGGTCCCTAACGCGTTGTTGTACTAGGCAGCGGAAAAATAAATTCAAGTTAGTTATTTTCCTTTTTACCGTAGTTTAAGTGGATCTTTTGAATTGTCTTGACCTCGTTCACTCAGCAATTTGTAAGTCCCCGTATGTGAGACGTGACATCTTGTATCGCGTTGCGACATTTTTGGATGAGTGAAGTGGTCCTGACACTTTGTAGATTTGTACGAGGGCTGCTATATATATTTCTGGCCTGGCAACACTGAGTGCTGCCAAGTGCAATCTGACATTTCCATTTGAAAGTTTGTCAATTTTAAGCATAATCATACTCAAAACGTTTTGACGTCCGACCATTATTTGTGTTGTTAAGAGTGACTTGAAAAAAGTAATATAGAATAAAATGGAATTAACTCGTGAACATTTTCGTGCCATCATTTTTCACAATTTCCGACGTGGATTATCACGACAAGAGTGCATTGATGAACTTAAATCTTTATATGGCGATGAAGCACCATCCTATAGCACTGTGAAAAATTGGTATAATGAATTTAATCGTGGCCGAAGCTCGGTCAAAGACGAATTCCGTGAAGGTCGTCCAAAAACGGCTGTTGTGCTAGAGAACATTGATGCCGTGCGTGAACGCATAATGCAAGATCGACATGCGAATACCGAGAGATAGAGACATCCTTGGAAATTTCTTCTACCAGCATACATTCGATACTGCATGAACACCTGGCCGTAAAAAAGGTTTGTTCTCGTTGGATCCCTCACAATTTGAAAGTCGCTCAAAAATGGGCTCGTGTCGATTGTTGCAAAGAAATGTTGCAAAAATACGAAGGCGGTGCTTCAAAAGACGTTTATAAGATCGTCACAGGTGACGAATCATGGATCTATGCGTATGAGCCCGAAACGAAACAACAATCGTGTGGGTCTTCAAAGACAAGCAAAATCCAACGAAAGTTGTTCGTGGAAGAAGCACTTCTAAGCAAATGGTCGCCTGTTTCTTCGGCAAAACTGGTCATGTGGCGACTGTTCCGCTTGAGCAACGTAGGACGGTCACTTCTGAGTGGTACACTACAATTTGTTTGCCTGAAGTCATCGGAGAAATTCGAAAAACCAACAAGAGAAGACGAATCATTGTTCATCATGACAATGCGAACTCTCACACATCGGCTCAAACCAGAGCGTTTTTGACCGGCCAAAACGTCGAATTAATGGGTCATCCGCCATACTGCCCTGACTTGGCACCTAACGACTTCTTCTTGTTTCCGCACATCAAGAACAAAAAGCGTGGTCAACGATTTTCGTCGCCAGAAGAAGCTGTTGAAGTGTTCAAAAACCATGTTTTAGAGGTGTCTCAATTGGAGTGGAAAAAGTGCTTCGACAACTGGTTTGAGCACATGCAAAAGTGTATAGATCATGCTGGAGAATACTTTGAAAAACAATAAAACCATTTTTAATTATAAATATTCGCATTTTTGGTATTAGGCCAGAAATATATAGAGCAGCCCTCGTATACCTCTGACCTTTTTGTTCAACTAGAGGCTTATTTTTTTAGATAATATCACAGAGTTATTATACAGGGATTTAATCGCTCAACTTGGAGGGAAAGCTAGTGGTACCCATTAAATCCATAGCCATAGAAATAGTTCGCCGTAATAGCGGTGCGATAAAACATTAGTCACCCGTAGTGGGACTTTTTCAGTAATCGCTCTGGATGCAATTTAAAGCGTAAAAAAGTGTTGTGGCTAGTCCATTAAGTGGTAAGGATAGAGTTTACTTTATCGTTGCAGCACAATTTTCTTTCCAGTTACGTAAGCAAACTATTTCCAATATTTCTTTTTTTCTTAGTATAAAGAAAACCTTTATATTCCTTTATTTTTTCAGCTTCTGGAAAAATAGGGACACAAATGTTTTTTTAGACACACGCACACTCAAAGATCGTTTATACTTTACCTTTTTAATTTTACCGTTTTTCCGCAATACTGCCGCTTACCAAATGAAATTTATTATTTTTAGAACGGCAAGTTAACGGCTGAAAAGTTTTTAATCATTTAAAACATTTTATTAGATTTGCTTTACTTTTTATTTTGTGCGTTTTAGTTTTTCAAATTGTGTTCATTACACTTAATTACCTTTTTCGTTATCTAAATATACGTATTTGTTTTTATTGATATTTCGTCTTCGTGGTTTTGACTCGGCGGGCAAGCCAAATATTGTCCGAGACCGACAACATGCCGTCGACCAGTGTGGGTGTGACTTGCAGCACGGATACCCGGACGACAACAACAGTATCGTCGTTGGCAGGTACATCGTCCGGTGTTACATCAGTAGTAACAACAGCAACTTCGGCTACGTTTACGACTTTGAATGAGCCGATTTTTACGACCTTAACTCCACACGATTTATCAACTAGTTCGGAAAATGGCGATCAGGCTGTTATATCGCCTGCCTTTTGCAGCGTTACAGCCCAGAACATTAGAAGAGAGATTCAGGAGAGCACTTTGGCAAACTCTCGTCCACCAGGGTCGCCTGGTTTCAGAAATATTCAACAAATCGTAGAGGCGTCGATTGGTCTATGCCAGACGAGAATGATGCAAGAAGGCGATGACAAAATACAGAAATCGCTAACGGAGATAAAAGAGGCTTTGGCTTCTCTTTCAGCTTACAGACTGAATTCAGGGTCAGTGATTACCTCTAATCTTGAGGACATAACCCCTCGACCTAATCAGGCGCAGGTCATGTACACCCAGCCACCCGTTGGTTCCCGGCCTCCTGCTGTGACTGGGTGCATTCAACATCAACAACAGCCTAATATCCATGGATTACCGCCACCTTTAATTCCCGCTCCACATGTTGGGGAGACTAGACAAGGTAACCATTCTGTACAGTTAAATACCGGTCCATCACAGTCGGTTCTACACCAACAAACACCAAACCCTGTTCAATTCTTAAATCATATTACACAACAACCACAACAACAACAGTTTGTTACACAACACATAAACCCAGTGTCGTATGGTCAACCAACAGTCCAAGGGCTGAATCAACAGCAGGAAAATACCTTGCCGGAGATTAGACCACAAGTTCAGGTGCAATTGCACCAGCAAACAGTTTCACCGCACCAGAGTCAAATACCACAACAAAGTATTCCGTCATTCGGTCAGCCAGGCTATCCACAGGATGCCTGGTCTGTTCCAGTTTTTCCACCACAAAACCAGCCACAGCAAAACTATCTTGCCATGACCTTGCCTAGTCGCTCTGAATCATTAGACCCGTATAAATTGGCCAAATTGGGTATTAAATTCGACGGCACTGGTAAGAGCATGAATGTGCAAGAATTTATTTTTCGAGTTAGAGCTCTCGGTAGAGATTACAACTGCCCCAGAGAAAGAATATCAAGTACAGATGAAGATTTTAAATCGTCGCCAGTTGGCAAATGAACATTTTGACGATTTTTATAATGCGATAATTAAATTGCGCAACCAGCAAGTAAACCCCTATGACAAGGAACAGCTAGTCGAAATAATGAGAGGCAATCTTAAACGATCCTTGGCGCAAATGATGTTTTCTGTGCAGCTGAGAACTTTGTCTGAATTTTTCCGTGAAGTAAGAAGGGCAGAAAACCTATTAGTCAGCGACAGCTATACCAGCAGCGCACAAATTTCGTGCAAAGGGTAAACGAGATCGGAAATGAGGATGAGGATTTGCCCTTGCTGGATCTGGAGGTGGACGGGATACGGTCCACCAGCAATTAAACCTGCTGGAACTGCAAGGTTGTTGGTCACAGCTTTGTGGATTGTTCCGAGTCAATTACTAGGCAGTTTTGTTTTCGGTGCGGTAAGGAGAATGTAGTGGCACCGAAATGTCCAAGATGTGCGGGAAACCCGTCTCGAACTGGGGAGGCGCGGTCGACCGAGGTCTAAGCCCAGTAACAGGTTAGCAGGTGGGAAAGGGAAAGGATGAGATTAGAATTTTGGAAAGCAAGAGTAGAGTAGGTATAGATTAAGGTAACACAACTAAGCTAAGAGAGCTTAAGCCTTTGCATATTCGCATCAAAGAATATAACGAGGCGAAGCTTCGAATTTTCGGTACGATATCTAATAAGGTTAAGAAGGCGAGAGAACGTTATAAAATTCGCAAAAAACTAAGGCACGAGATCTCTGCGGCTTCTCTATACGAGGGTAAGGACGCACGTCTTTATTCACGCATTAATTTAGGGGGTCATGAGATTGAGGGTCTGTTGGACAGTGGTGCCACAGTAACGTGCTTAGGCCGGGGTTGTCTTGATTTCGTGAAAAAAGCGGGGCTTAAAATCCACGATTTTTTTTACTATTATCAAGACAGCTGACGGCACAATGCACAACATTGTCGGGCGTGTGCGGGCTGAAGTGCCGTTTGGCAAAGCGACGCAGGTCATAACGTTCTACCTAGTGCCTACTTTGAGTAGAGAGCTATTCTTGGGTATCGATTTTATGAAGGTTTTCAAATTGTTTGCTAATATCGAAAGTCCTACAACAAATAGAGTTAGTCTCTGTACAGAGGCGGATAGTACCCAAGATGTCTTAGCACATAGCCTGTCACCTGAACGATATATATATCAAGTGTCGACTTGAAGGATGCATTCTGGCAGATACCGTTAGATTCGTCTAGAAGGAAGAATACTGCATTTACGGTACCAGGACGACCACTTTATCATTGCACGGTTATGCCTTTTGGGTTATGTAATGCGGCCCAAAGGTTATGTCGTCTAATGGATAAAGTGATCCCCGCGGCCCTTCGTGATAGAGTTTTCGTCTATCTGGATGATCTTCTGATTGTATCGCCAGATTTTAATACACACTTGGAGTTGTTGAAACGGTTAGCTAGTAGATTGTTAGAAGCAGGGTTAACAATCAATGTAGCAAAATCGAAATTCTGCTTTAAAGAGTTAAGGTATCTGGGATATATAGTAGGAGGAGGCAAAATAAAACCTAATCCGGCTAAAGTGGAAACCATAACTCGTTTTGCTTATCCAAAGACAGCTAAACAGGTTCGGAGCTTCATGGGGGCAACTGGCTGGTATAGGAAATTTATACCGGACTATGCCACCATTGCGGCTCCAATCTTTGAAACGCTAAAAGGGGTAAGCAATTCAAGTTCTCGGAGGAAGCTAAAGGCGCGTTTGATCGGCTCAAGAAAGCTCTTACTTCGAGCCCACTGCTTAATCACCCTGACTTTTCTAGGCATTTTTACGTTCAGTGCGATGCATCAGATACGGGCATAGGAGCTGTGCTGTTTCAGAAGGATGATTCTGATGGAGAGCATCCTATAGCATATTTTTCGCACAAGCTAACGCCGGCGCAGAAGAACTATTCTGTTACCGAGCGTGAATGTCTAGCGGTAGTCTTGGCGATTAAGAAGTTTAGGCCCTACATAGAACTAATGCCGTTCTCCGTAATAACCGACCACAGCAGCCTTAAGTGGCTTATGTCACATAAGGATCTCGTTTGGCTCGATGGATTCTACAACTGCAATCATATGATTTCACAGTAGAGCATAGGCAGGGGAAACAGAATGTAGTACCCGATACCCTATCTCGGTACGACATGAAGGAAGTCTCTGCAGAGGTAGGAGGACTGGTCGATCTCGACTCAGATGCTTTCAAGTCAAGTGATTATTTAGAGCTTATTTCTACAATAGAAGCAAATTCTGAACGCTTGCCTGATTTGAAAGTAGTTGAGGGTTATGTGTACAAAAGATTACGACCGTATGATGGAGTGGTCATGAATGAGGATTTCTCATGGAAGCTATGGGTTCCTCATGAATTGACCAGGATCATCATAGACAAGTCACATAACTCTCCTCAAGCTTCTAACGGGGGTGTCGGAAAAACTCTACATAGAGTTAAAGAGTACTTTTATTGGCCAAATAAAAACACTCAAGTTCGCAATTTCGTTATTAATTGCCAGGTGTGCAAAGAGACCAAACCCGCTAACAAGATTCTTAGGCCACCTATGGGGGCGGAGATAAGTAGTAATCGGGCATTTCAGAGAATTTTTGTGGACTTCCTTGGTCCGTATCCGCGTTCAAAGATTGGTAATTGCTTTATTTTTATTGTTTTGGACCACTTAACTAATTTTGTTTTACTGAAGGCTCTGCCTAAGGCTAATGCTAGAAATATAATCAAATTTTTAATCGCAGAAGTTTTCCACAAATTTGGGACTCCTGAGACAATTGTCTCCGATAATGGAAAACAGTTTCTCAGCAAAGAGTTTGCTAGCTTGTTGGAGAGTTTCGGTATTAAACATGTTAGAACTGCAACACACTCACCGCAGGCCAACGCGTCCGAAAGGGTGAATCAATCGATTCTGTCGGCCATACGTTCACATTTACAAGACGATCAGGGCGATTGGGACAAGCATTTGTCAGATGTTGAGTTTTCGGCAGTAACATGATTGGCCACGGAAGTGTTTATAAGCTGGCAAGGATGCTGAAGAGCCTAAACGATCCCGAGCTAGACGTGATCTCAAAATCAGAGCGAATATCATTAATACGCGAGAGAATACGTGAGTCGTTACATAAGGCGTACACAAGAAATGAAAAGACCTACAATACGCGTTGCCGTTACGTTAAATTTATTCCAGGTCAGGAAGTTTATAGGAAACATTTTCAGCAGAGCGATTTCCGAAGTGGTTTTAATGCCAAGCTCGCGCGCAAATTTATTAAATGCCGAATAGTAAAACCCGTGGGGAATTGTCTGTATGAGTTAGAAGACTTTCAGGGGAAATTGTTGGGGGTATTCCACGCCAAAGATTTAAAGCAGTAGCTTATTAGTGGTGGTTCTAGTCCTGGCGTTACTGCCTGAGGGTTATGTAAAACAAATTGTTTAAGTTTAATTCTGTGTTAGTGTCCGGCACATATATTTTTCTTTTAGATTACAGCCCTTTCGGCCAGCGAATGGTGTCATTTTGGTGGAATAGCATGCCTAGTATCAAAGAGTGGTATTTGCCTTTTTCCTTTTTATATATTATTTTCATTTTATTTGCTCATCCGTATCGCTTACGCTCCTAAGCTGATTACATATTGTAACCGTTGACACTCTAATAATGCACCTCCGTTAACACCCTGGGGATCTTTGCCATTAAGGGCTAGGAGTTGTTAGTCATCTAGGGCGGCAACTTACGCCAGGGATCTTACAGCAGGATTACAGCAAAAAAATTTTATTCAAATATTTCCCAAAAAAAGGAAGGGAGCAAATGTGTCTCTTAGACCTCCTAGGCCTGCAAACTAAAAAAGTGAATTTCACTATCCCAAGCGTAAGAAAGGGCTGTCATTCGGAATGGTATAGGTCGCGAACACGCGTGAAATACATTATTCGTAAATATAAGTTAACTATGTACCTCTACGGATGGTATACGTATGAATAAAAAGGTTCTACTACTCACATGCACACTTCGTTTGTGCCCATTTGTTGCAGCTTTTATGGTTGTAATCGTTTCCACTTTTGTTGTCACATTTCCATTTGTTGGCACCTTTTATTTCGATGGTGGAATTAGTTTTAGATACCTTAAAAATAGAAAATTAAAACTTTAGTACAGTGATTAATGTGATATTTGATATGAGTTAATTTTGTTGTTACAAAACTTTGTTTACTCATCTAAAAAAAAAGGTTGCTGACTGCTTAGCTTCGTACCCTGGCCACACCTTACGTTTCTCTGTCTGGAGGAAAAAGGAAATTATTAAAGTTATGTTTCTATAGTCGCTAGAAAACTTTTAGTTTTTGACGTGTGCTGGATATGCAGGGGGTATCTTTCGCCAAGGATTTAATGCGCTAGCGTTAAAATCCTTGGTGGGTTTAGTCCCGCATCTCTAGATTTAGGCTATTGATATTAATAGTAAGAATGAAAAATTTAATAATAAGGGTCCTGGCCTTGGTAATAGCAATTATTATTAGTATTAATAAGGGTATTATTAATAAGAATTACTGGTATTAATAATAAAGGTGTAGATCATAGTAAAAATAATCATAATGATAACAAGCAGAACAATAGCAGTACATGATAATAATAGATAATATAAATACTAATAATAGAAATGAAGTAGTAGATGTTAGCGAATAAATGGGTGGATTTATAATGTTAACAATGATTATATAAATAAATAAGATGTAAAATAAAATAAATGGGGAATTAAAACATAAATTCTAAAATAATTAAATGTGTAATCTAATAACAAACGAATATAATATATATATATATACATATATATATATATATATATATATATATATATATATATATATATATATATATATGTATAAAGAATGCAAAGTTAAATAACATAATGAATTAATAAATAAAAAAGCATATTAAATACGGATTAAGAAATGTATTAAATAAAGTAAATAAGGAATTAGTTAATATAATCAGTGAATAAATATAATTAATGAATATAATAAATAATACATATAGTTGAATAATATAAAGAAATAATAAAAGGATACATAAAGAATAAGAATAAATAAGTTGATTATATAAGTAAGCAAATAAATGAGATCATAAATAGTAGAGTATAAATAAAAAAATGCATTAGTAAAAAATATAATAAACAAGTTAAAACACCTAAACCATATAATGAATAAATGAATAATATGGATACTATAATAAATAGCAATATCGCACTTGAATATCCGTTTAGGATTAATAGATGAGTTAATACATAATGAAGTAGTAGTAATAAACAGATTAGGGAAATGAATTTGAGAACGATACTTATATATACTGATCTTCAAATGTTGGGTGTTTTAATTATTATTACATGAAACTTTCATAATTTTTTCTTTGCCAATCCCGGGAGGGTTCTGCTCTCTGATGATTCTGGTCTAGTCCGGCCGAAGGTATGGTGTGTGTGCAGGAACAATAGGCCTACTTAGTAGAGTAACGTGATGATTGATCAAAAGAAGAATTTTTATTTAAACCTTTTGGGAACCGAACCAACGCCCTGACCTTAATTTGATTTAGCCTTATGTTCTTAATATTCTCTTTGGCCCTGTATTAAATAGAAAAATTTAAGTAGAAACGCTATAAAAAATATATAACAAAATAAGGAACTGCTACTAACCTTATTTTGTAGGAAGCTGCAAGCAGGCGTTAGAGAAAAACCTGTCGCCGTCAATGAGTAAACCCACGGTGCTCCGATGTCATCCGCTGATATTTGAACCTAATCGAAATGAATAGATTATTTCATTTACCTTATTGCATGCCTTGAGATTCCTCGGTGTTCTTGTCCTGGAAAAGAAAAATTAAAAATTATTTAAGTAGATCAAACCATTAGTTTTAGCGATGTAAATTTAAACCTGATTTTACTTGCCTTTTTCTCTGCACGTCGTCTTGATCAATGATATATGTTCTTGATTACACGCGTAGTAATTCTTCGTTTCCTTTTGTGTAATTTCGCCCATTCATGAAATAATGTTGAAAGTAGTATTATAGAATTGCCAGACCAATAGTTTAAGTTAGAGGTGTTTTATCGTTGAGTCAGTGTTACCGCAAGGTTAGTGTTACCACAGGGCTTCTAGTAATGTTAATGATTTAGAGACTCAAAATTACGAGAATAGGTAGTATAGCTTCCCTTCCATCCTGGATCCTTTGTAGGATTCCAGGAACGGTTGGGTTTGTCGTGTGCACCCGGTCGTTTTTCTTTGATAAGGCAGTACGATCAGCTGTTAGATAGGTATTAGGACGTAAAGGTAAAAAGAAGAACCATAGGTGTGATATTGCTGAAACCTTTTAAAATGGGGATTAGACATGGCGCCCAAAGAAAAAGGAGGTGGTTTCCTGAGCAGCCAAGAAAGAAAATGTCTTCCTTCTTTTTCGAATGTGGATGGTGAGAAGACGTGGCGTTTGGAATAAAAATGTGCGGTTGAGAACTAACGCCATTGCAAAAAAAACCAGAAAAAAAATCATTGTATTTAAAAAAAACAAAACAAAACAACAAACAAAAAATTAGAACATTTTGTGTTATAAAAGTTTTATTGAAGTCAGAAAAAAAACAATAAACTAAGAGGCAATAAATACTTAAAGCTAAATAACGAAAAATGAATAAAAAGGTCTTAGAACAATTTTTAAACATAAGACCGTGAGGCTGAAACTGAACACGTAAAAAGAGTAATTAAAAACAATTAAAATCAATAAAATTAAAATAAAAAAAATTCAGCAGTAAAATTTATAGGTGATAAAAATTAAAATCAGCTACTGCGGAGGAAGAAATAGCCTCTGTACAAGTAGCCGAGTCCAAGGAGCTGATTCTCGCATTCGCTTACCAGCGAAATTATATTCGAACGTGCGAGTTTTCTTACTTTTGGGATTCTCTCATTCGATATCGAGTTTCGAGTATCGAAATTCCTAATGATGGCATTCGATAACGAGCTACATTTTGAATGAACCCTTGCGAGTATAAACTCGTTAGCAAAGTATCATTCGAGTTAACGTTTTTAAGTACAAAATTGAACAGAAAAGAAAATGTAAGTTAAAAATTTATAAGTTTTGTTTTTTTTTTTTTAAGAAAAAAGAAGTTTTCTCTTAATGAAAACACCGGTGGTGGCCGTACGAAAATAAAAACTCTCATTCAAGTAAAGGAACAAAGCTTTGGATCAGTTTTAAAAACACACACAGAGCCAAAGTCACACCTAAAACCTTTAATGACTTGCCGTGCACTTCTTCGTCTAAAATCCTGAACAGTTAACACTCCTCATGTACAGAAGATGATGATTTAAAAGAATCAGTGCCAGAAAAAAGAAAAATATTATATGAAGACATAAAAAAACTACCGTAAAGAAAAGGGAAACAAAAACTACTTTGCTAAAAAAAATATCATGAATACCGAGAACTACCAGAAGGAGAAGCTAAAAAGATTAGATTCCTTTATAGGAATAAAAAACAAAAACTCGAACTAAAACAAAAGAATGGCGAACTAAATATTCTGTTAATTGAAAGGAAAAAGAAAAGCCTAAAAATTAAGGAAGGAAAGCAATACTTAAACAAACATATTAAAGAAATGAAGGTGCAAATACGAAGAAAGGAGTTAGAAACACTTAATATGGGTATTGAAATGCTATTAAAAATAAAAATAGCAATTTTCAACCTAAACCCCTGTATACATACATAAAACTTTTATTGATTGATTTTTTGGTTTTAATAAGTATGCATTTTTTTTATAGTTTTTTTAAATATATGTAAATGTAGGTATTAAGACATGGTTCAAAATATTATTATTTTATTTTTAATAAAGCTATTTCAATATTATTAATTTTTAATATTGAAAGCTTTCAGGCGCCAAAAGCGATAGAGTTGCTGCCAATTGAATTTTTGGTGGAACCGCTGTAGAAAGATGCCGCTCACACTCGAATTCTCCAAGTGCGTATTTAAATGCCTCTTTTATGAGCCTGAAACGTTTTTTGATATTCCTTCTCTAATGACGTTAATGTTTTCAATCTCGTCGGAATCAGAAGATCACGAAAAAATGCAAATCAATTCTTAATTTATCTGCTTTACTGCTTTTTTAATTTTTTAAAATCTTGTAATTTTTTATAGACATATGTTCTTTGTTTACAATTTTCTACATTTTATTTAGTGTTGCAAAGCATATTTATTTAAGTTCTTCACAACACTGAACTAAAAATGCGATTCGTTTCGTATCGAGTAAGATGATTAGAAAATTGTACGCTATCGAAGTTAATTTCGATGCAAGTTTTATTTCGATCACGAATGCTAGAATTAGCCCCCAGGTATCCCAAATCGTAGACAAGAACGGTTGATCGACTGACTGTAAACTGACCTGTAGTAAATTTTTTTATATACATATATTATACTTTATATATATATAACCTTTTTAGCGTTTAAGTGAACACTTACCAAATAGTATTAAACAATCCCTTCTAGAAATTGTCAAGAAGGTGCGCGAAGATAGGTTGAGCTCATCCTAGGAAACCATTTGCGAAAAGGTAGATTGCCTCGTGTAGGTGTTTGCTAGAGATAAACGAGATAAGGTCAATTTAGAAAGTTTAATATATAGTAAATATAATAATGTCAATATAATTTTAGTATACACCGATTTTTTTTTTTTTTTTCTTTTTACACCAACACGTTCATTTGTAATCCGGATTCCTTTTAATTGGTGTAAGTTTGCATTCAAGCTTAGTGATGTTTTGAGTAAAAATTCAAATAATAGGGTTTTATGATGTTTTCGAATTGTGAATATTGAAAATTTATCTTTAATAATGGAATAGGTTTTAATTTTCAGCGGTAAGTGCGGCATAAGCGTGAAATAGAAAGGTAAAGTATGACGTGTGGGACATCTCAGAAAAGATATTGTGTTGTCATGGTGAGGTTTTGCGACCTCAAGTGGGAGGGTTAGATAGCTTCTACAGACCACCGGTGGAAGCCAAGGTGAGCGTGTGTGAGTGTCCAAAGGAGCTGTAGGATTTGCTTCGGGCCTCGATATTTTTAACTAATATTCTCCATCTTAATTTTGAACCGGCATGATTTGTGTGTGTGTAGCTATTACGTCAGGTTGGTTGGCAAGAACCCTACCAAGACGGCGAGCCCTAGCCGGAGCATCCGCCAGCATGCCAGTGCAGCGAACAATCTGGCCACATCCTCAACTATTTGTTGCATAAAAACAGTTCGACAACTACACATTACAATGGCGTGTAGCCAGTGTCAATATGGGGTGCCGTATTATAAGCAAAAGTAAAATATGGAACCCATTTATCCCATTCGTAGTCAGTTGCTGTTGTTAGCAAGAATTCGTTGAGGACTCTGCGATTTCTTTCTACTGAGCCTATTGTTTCATGGTGGTAGGGAATCGAAAAGGTTTGCTTTATGTCAAGTAATGAGCATATGTTGCGCATCAGTTAGTTTGTAAATTCTGTCCCTCTGTCTGATTTAAGTAGTTGAAATTTTCCAAATTTCAAAATTAGTTGTTCTACACGTGTTTTTGCCGTCACAAGTGCGTCTTTTGTAGGCATAGGGTGTGCAATGACAAATTTTGTCAATTAACATTGTATAGCCAATATGTATCGGTATTCGTTTGAATTTGTAAGAGGTCCTACAGTATCAATTGATATTATTTCAAAATTGTTGCTCAGTGTGTCTGGAATCGTAAGTGGTTTTTTATGTATTTAGTTTGTTTATTTTTATTACAATTGTCGCAATATAATATGAATGTCTTTACCATTTTGTTCATCTTTTTCTAGATGTACCGCTGTTTTAATTTAATGACGGTTTCTCGTATTCCTAAGTGCCCTGCATGGGTGGTATTGTGGAATTGGTCAATTAGTTTATAGGTGTGTTCATTTACTTTACTAGTAAAAGTTTGCAACGAGAGAATAACAAGAAATTTTCCAAAATTACTCTCAAAAATGTAAAAAAGTAAATGAACACGTTACTAGCTAAAATTTGCAAGTTAAAATAGTGTTGTAATGTATTGGTACATATGAGTACTCAATAACCACCTCTATATTTTTTTGAAAAATTATACATATACATATATATTATAAAAATGATGTGATTATGGTCATTTATATTCAGCATTGTCGTGACTGGCGTTTTTCGAGTACGACTTGTTAGAGAATAATGAAAAGTTTTTCAATTTTATTTAATCTAGTACCTGATGTAGTCGAAATACGCTATATACGATAAAGGTGATTAACTACTTTTGAATAAAATTAATGAATAAAATATCTATTTTTAATTAGCTTATACGTTATAACAGCCTGCCTACACATAGAATTTTTATTTTTAAATGTCGGAAATAACGACAGAATAAGGTCGCAGAAATGTTTATTTCCAACTTTGTGATTTATTTTCCAAGCGATTTTCTTAAAATGGTGTTTTTAATGCGTGGTAGAATAAGCATGCGTTAATAGATATTATTATTTTGACACCTTTTGTGTTATTATTATTATTATAATTATATAATATTAAGTATTTTGTAATGTGATTTTATGAGGAACTATTTATGTAAATAAACACTAATAAGAAACTACATTAAGACGCAAACAAATGTGAGTTGAAAAGGAGAATTTTTGTTCGTTATTGTCTAACGTTAATGCATTAATGCAATAGTTTCTAAAATATAATAATAATAATAATAAACAGCCGGCGAAAAACGGGTTAAATATATTTTTTAAAGAAAACAAATTTAAGCAATTTTCATTTTGATTGTAATAAAAATTAATTTAATAAATTATGTGTTAATTTATATTTATTTGCAAATATATATTTGAACTATATGAATTATTTGCCTGCTTAGTGTGAATTACCAAGTAGCTACCTACTCATAATATTTACAACACTAAGATTAACAGCCGGTCTGTGAAAATTAAAGAAAAAATTTGATTTCAATTCAATTTCATTATTTTGTTTCTGTTGTTCCTAAAATACACAAAAATAAATTTATCTTTTTAACACTTTTAATCGTTTTAAAAGTTTACATTTACTTACAATTTCTTAAATTTTCCAAAATATTTTCATTTTCAACCTAATTTTGACATATTTTTTTGTAAACACAAACGCAAAACAGCTGTTTGAATAATTATTGCATGTAAAAATTTTACTTGTAAAAACTTGCAAGAATTTGTCTGTCTCTCAATTTTTTACGCTCTTTCGACACTCTCTCGTTGCAAATTTTTTGGGTTAATGAACGCTTTTTAGTAACAATTGTTACAAATTTGTACAAATTTTTAGTAAATGAACACACCTTATATTTTAAAATGTCAGCTGTTATTATTTTCGGGGCATTGTATATTAATAGGTGTGTTCATTTACTTTACTAGTAAAAATTAGCAACAAGAGAGTAACAAGAAATTTTCCAAAATTACTCTCAAAAATGTGAAAAAGTAAATGAACACTTTACTAGCTAAAATTTGCAAGTCAAAATAGTGTTGTAATGTATAGGAACATATGAGTACTCAATAACTTATGTATTTTATGTATATGTATTTTATTATAAAAATGATGTGATTATGGTCATTTATATTCAGCATTGTCGTAACTGGCGTTTTTCGAGTACGGCTTGTAATAGAATAATGAAAAGTTTTGCAATTTTTTTTAATCTAGTACCTGTATCAAAATACGCTATATTCGATAAAGGTGATTAACTACTTTTGGCTAAAATTAATGAATAAAATATCTATTTTAAATTAATTTATACGTTATAACAGCCTGCTTACACATAGAATTTTTATTTCAAATATCGGAAATAACGACAAAATAAGGTCGCAGAAATTTTTATGTCCAACTTTGTGATTTATTTTCCAAGCGATTTTCAAAAAATGGTGTTTTTAATGCGTGGTAGAATAAGCATGCGTTAATAGATATTATTATTGAGAATTTTTGTTCGCTAACGTTAATGCTCCGCCTTTGCCATCATTTCTAAACTATAATAATAATAAACAGCCGGCGAAAAACGGGTTAAATATATTTTTTAAAGAAAACAAATTTAAGCAATTTTCAGTGTAATAAAAAGCTTAATCCAAAATGAAACATCAAAAGCAGTAGAAAAGTAATTTAATAAATTATGTGTTAATTTACATTTATTTCCCAATATATATTTGAACTAATTGAAGTATTTGCCTGCTTAGTGTAAATTACCGAGTAGCTACCTACTCATAATATTTACAACACTAAGATTGTTTGCCGGAACATCCTTTGCCACTGATGTACTAGATACTGTGTTGCTTAGTTCAATTTCATTAGACATCTTATTTAAAAAGTTTGCATTTACTTACAATTTCTTTAATTTTACAAAATATTTTTATTTTCAACTTAATTTTGAAATATTTTTTTGTAAACACAAACGCAAAACAGCTGTTTGAATAATTATTGCAAGTAAAAATTTTACTTGTAAAAACTTGCAAGAATTTGTCTGTCTCTCAATTTTTTACGCTCTTTCGACGCATTCTCGTTGCAAATTTTTTGGGTTAATGAACGCTTTCTAGTAACAATTGTTACAAATTTGTACAAATTTTTAGTAAATGAACACACCTAATATCTTAAGTTGAGGACTTTTGTTATTTATTTTTTATTTTGCATATGTGTCTTTAAATTCTTCTTTTGTATACATTTTAAATATTTTATCTTCATTTGAGAGCGCTAATTCTTTAATATTTTCTCTAGTAATTTTAGATGGTAGTTTCCTCATGCAAGCCATACACGATGCGCCCTGTTGTACAACTTTTCTAGTAATCAAGTTGGGTGTTTTGCCTACAAATTATACAACTTCCATGCAATCGCGCAGCACAACTTCATCTTATATAGAAGCCATTACAGTAAAGATGTTTTCCGATATTGTTGCGTATGTTTTAATCGATGAATTGTTTGACCAAGAAGAAAAAGAATGCAAACAAAAGTTAGGAAACAAAATATTGTACAATCATCTTTAACTTTTTTATATTAATTTAATAATTTATGGTAACTTTTATTGCAAATGTTTTTATTTTTATAATATTCATTTCTGCAGAATCCTCCTTTATTTATATATTTATTTTTCTTTGAATGTATAGAATACTTTTGCGCTGTGTTTTGCTATGTTGCTACTACGAAAATGAAAAGTAAAATGGAATAATGTTGTGCGACATGTCCACTAATGTTGCGACTGAGTTGTACAACTTGCCAAAAAATCAAAACTTTTTGATCTTTCGTACAACCAACATGCAACTTCATACAACTACACCACAAACATTGTAATCTGTTGTACAACCTTCTCAAGTGAGAAGGTTGTACAACAGGTCGCAACGTGTATGGCTTGCATCAGAATCGAATCTAGTTTCGCTGAGTTATCGCTGAATCTTGCATGCATATTATCATTATTTATATCTTCTGTATGTAACTTCTTCATAATGAATTATCATTATGTCCAATGTGCACCATGTTATCTTTAATAATTATATATTTTTCTTCTATATTTTCAAATTTATAAAATTACAATTTTTAAATATTTTTGATATCATTAATGGATATACATTCCCATATTTGAAGTTGATCAGACTTCTGAGAATTGTTCTCTTCTATACGTGTATTATTTGGGATATCATTTTTCTCATTATTTATTATTTTATCTGCCTCGTTTGCAGTTTTCAATTTATTTTGCATAGCCCTTGTCGTGATTAATACTTTTTTCTTTTTTGTCATTATCTTGTGGTATCATTTGTTTTAATATGTCCGAGTTTAGTTTTGCCCTAGAAAGTGCATCAGCATTTGTATTCATTTTCCTTTTTTATAAACAATTGTGAAATCATAATCACTTAAATCTAGTCTTATTCTTGTCATTTCTGCCATATAAGTAAGGTTTAAAGAAATTTACGCTCCAATGAATAGCTAAAAGTTCTTTTTCAATTACCGGTTTGTTAATATTATGTTTTTGTAGTGATTTACTGGCATATGAAATTGGTAAATCTTGTCCTATTTTGCCTTCAGATAAGATGTTATAGTATCACCTACTAGTTCCCCTTAACGATAGTGTCTCCCTTTATTCCCTTAATAAGAATCGTTCCACATTTTATTATTTCAAACAAACTTCCAAAGAATAAATATTCGTTAATACTTTATTAATTTTTAATTCCAAGAATTGTTTACTAAAATATTGATATGCAAATTCAACAAAAAACAATTAATAAGAATTGTTCTACATTTCAAATACTTTATTAATTTTTAATTCTAAAATATTGATATTAACTTTAATTCAACAATAAACAATTAATAAGAATTGTTCTACATTTTATTAAACAAATTTCCAAAGAATAAATATTCGTTAATACTTTATTAATTTTTAATTCCAAAATATTGATATTAACTTTAATATGCAAATGCAACAATAAACAATTAATAAGAATTGTTCTACATTTTATCCTAGACAAATTTCCAAAGAATTGTTTACTTAAATATTAATATTAGCTTTAAACTGTATTTTCTTTTCAGCTGCATTTCCAACAACGAAAATGCAGCAATAAACAAAATTTTAGTATATAAGCTTAAGTGAAAAATAAAGAAAGTAGTTATTATAATTTCAAACAACACCAAACGTCTTTTTTTTTAGTCAAAGTTTTTCCGCAAGTAAAAGTGGCGCAGTCGGCAGGATTCCGCAAAGTCCTATCCAACGAAAAAAAATAAAAAAGATTTTATTGTGCGTGATAGAACTTAGGATTTTAATCCTTAGTGCGGTATTCGAAATATCCTTTATAGGATTAAAGGATACACAAATTTTCATGAAGGAAAAAGTATAAAGGATATTAAGAAGTATCCCTGTGACTAAAAAGATTAGTGAAAAGAGAGAGGATGAAAAGATTTATTCTTTCAAACACTTGCGACGTACAAATTAGTGGAACCAGAAAGGATATAAAGATCTATCCCTTTGGTGAACATCCTTGTGTCAGAAGAAAACTAGTGAAAAAAAAAAAGGATATTCCTTCGAACACTATAGTGAATTATAAAACTCAAAGAAAACGATATAGATACCCGTGCAACATAATTTACAATTTTACGGACTCAAAATTTAACAAAGTTAAAATCAAAAATAAAAAAAACTATAAAATATATCTTTGAACATAACTAAAAACCAAACGGAACAAAATAAAAAACTGAGAAATAACATTACCAACAATCTAATAAGTTAAAGAACAGTTCATGCCGAGAACTGCACCGTGGAAGACCTTACTACTAAGAAGGAAGTGAACCCGCAATCCTTAGCACCAACAAAGAAATTTCAAAGTAAGACTATCTCTAGAAATCTATAATTAAGAATAATTTGTATATTTTATAAGAAAATATTTAACATACCTTTGTGGAAAAATCGTGTAGGAAAATAATTCCCCAAAAGCAATTGTCGAAATTTTTTTTTCTTTTCTTTTCTTTTCAATGAGCGATAGTGACTCACTATCAGAGTACCCATCAGACTTTGAATACATATCAAGAAGCCCTAATAACGGGTCGACAGCATTAGAACTTGACTCAGGGATTGAATCGAATGATGGATACCTGACTGACGAAAGAACAGAACATTACATCCGTGACATAGGAAGTAACAGAAACAGACGCATTTTGAGAAGGAAACTCAGACGATATTTTAGACGTAATTAAACGACAAAAAAAAAACAAAACAGGACTATAGCCCAAAATATAAAGGAAAATCAATAATTAAAATGGCAGAACAGGCCGAAAACCAGATTAACAGACTAACCATAGACCCGCTAAAATACTTAAACAACTTACCGGAGTTCCATGGGGATTCAATAGACTTACAGACTTTTACTACCCTCATTGACAGAATATACCCACACTTACGCACATACGACGAATTGTCCCAATTACTTTTCTCCGACGTTATAAAGTCCAAACTCAAAGGAAAAGCTAGGCAGGCAATTGAGATAAACTGCCACGCAATTTCATGGACTGACATAAAAAACATGTTGCAAAACAATTTTGGGGACAGACGTTCCTGTGAAGAACTTTTCGACGAACTAAGGAGCGTGACTTTCAGGACGAACACACTAGACTTCTATAACGACGTAAAGAACAAATTGCACGGACTAAACAACAAACTGGTAGTTATACTAGGAGAAGGTGAAGCAACTAGGCAAAGTGCGATTAATAATAAACAAACCGCTTTAAACATTTTCAAAAGCAAAATTCCAGAGCCTATGAAATCCATCCTGTTCTGTAGGAACCCAGGAAATTTGGAACAGGCCATGGATATATTATTTCAGGCCGGCTACGCATACACCGGAAACAATGATAATAGAGCACAGCCCAACGCACAATCTAGTAAACGAAGAAACTACCAACAACCGCCTCCAAATCAAGGAAGAAATTATCAACAACCATTCCCAAATCAAGGAAGAAATTATCAACAACCATTCCCAAATCAAGGAAGAAATTATCAACAACCATTCCCAAATCAAGGAAGAAATTACCAACAACCATTCCCAAATCAAGGAAGAAATCACCAACCACCATTCCCAAACCACGAACGAAATTTCCAAAACCCTTTCCATGCAAACAGACAAAACACTAGAAATCAGCCTGAACCCATGGAAATAGGTAAAGTAGAAACAGCCGAAAATTTTCAGGACAGAGCCTCGGCAAACAGTTACCATATATAATAGTAAAAACCAAGTTAGGTCACTTGAGACTGATAGTGGATACTGGAGCCACTAATTCAATTATCAATCCAGGAATTTGTCATCCGAAATGGATACACCAAATAAAACCTCTTGTTATTAAAACTCTCCATCATCAAGTGACCATAACAGAAAAGGCAATAATTCCAGCGTTTCAAGAATTTAATATAACTAGTAACGCGTTAGAGTTTTATGTTTTAAAATTTTACAATCACTATGATGGGTTACTAGGCAACGATATACTTAAAACATACAATACTTGCATAAATTATAAAAACAACTCCATACAAATAAACGGACAGGACATACCAATACTTTTTGACAATAAAAATAGCGAAAATAGAGAAGAAACAAATGACAAACCAATATTTTTTGAAGAACAATATAACAAAAATTTAAGTAAAATCATGCCCACGCAGAAGGTAGGCGATGATACCAGGAATATAAAGCAATATCATAGCTTAGAACAACAAATTAGGACACAACACCTTAATTCTGAAGAGAAAAGATGTCTCTTACAGCTAATAAAAAAATACTCTCCAATCTTCTTCCAAGAAAATACTCGATTGAGTTTTGCCAACGTTATAAAGCATAAAATTCGGACAAGAAACAATGTTCCAATAATTAGTAAATCCTATAGATATCCTTACATACATAAAAGAGAAGTCGAAAGACAGATACAAGAAATGTTGCAAAATAAAATAATAAGGCATAGCAATTCGCCTTATTCTGCCCCTATTTGGATTGTGCCAAAAAAAACCAATGCAAGTGGGAAGAACAAATGGAGACTTGTCATTGATTACCGTAAATTAAACGAGGTCACAATCGATGATAAGTACCCCATACCTAACATTGACGAAATACTTGACAAGCTGGGAAGATGCCAGTATTTTACAACACTTGACCTCGCAAAAGGATTTCACCAGATTGAAATCGAAGAAGAGGACATCCATAAAACTGCCTTCAGTGTGGAAGGAATCCATTACGAGTTTTTACGAATGCCGTTTGGGCTAAAGACAGCCCCAGCGACATTCCAAAGGTTGATGAACTACGTCCTTAGAGACTATATCAACAAAATCTGTCTGGTTTATCTAGACGATGTGATAATATTTTCTACCTCACTGCAGGAACACATAAATTCAATAAAACTTGTTTTTCACCGTTTGCAAGAAGCCAACCTCAAGGTCCAATTGGACAAGTCTGAATTTTTAAAAAAGGAAACTGAATTCCTTGGCCATGTCGTGACATTAGAAGGTATAAAACCTAACCCAAAAAAATCGAGTGCATAGTTAACTTCCCTATCCCCAAATCACCTAAACAAATTAAACAATTCCTAGGTTTGACTGGTTATTATCGTAAATTTATAAAGGATTATTCGCTAGTAGCTAAACCCATGACAAAGTGCCTTAAAAAGGATGCCAAAATAAACACATCCAATCCAGAATATCAGGAAAGCTTTAATACGCTAAAAAACTTACTAATACACGATCCAATCCTCACTTACCCCGACTTTACTAAGAAATTCACCCTAACAACAGACGCTAGTAACTTTGCACTTGGAGCGATACTATCTCAAGAAAACCACCCGATTTGCTATGCTAGTCGTACCCTAAATGAACACGAGATCAATTACAGTACGATAGAAAAGGAACTTCTAGCAATTATTTGGGCCACAAAATACTTTCGCCCATACCTTTTCGGACGCAAATTCATAATTGAGACAGATCACAAACCGCTAACATGGCTTTTTTCGATTAAAGAACCCAACTCAAAACTAGTCAGATGGAGGCTCAAGCTTTCAGAATTCGATTATGAGATTAAATACAAAAAGGGAACAAAAAACAGTAATGCAGATGCATTATCAAGGATCGAAAAGGAAATTGTCGAGATCAATTCATTAGAAAACACCCAACCCATTTTTAAAGAGAGCGATTCACCTATAAATTTATTTAAAAACCAACTCATCATAAAAAAAATTCATTCCGGATCAGCACGGATAAAAACCGAAACCATCTTCCAGAATATTAGAAAAACTGTAACAATCAAAGAACTAGATAAAGAGTATACAATTATGATTCTAAAAACCCACTGTCACCCAACACAAATAAATGCAGTTCTGATAGACAATGAATTTTACGACACTTTCAAAGACACTTGTAGCGAATTCTTTTCAAATAATAACGGATTCAAATTAATCAGGACTTTTAAAAAACTAGACGATATAGAAGACGAACTCCAACTAACAAACATAATTGAGGAAGAACATCTAAGCAAAAATCACAGAGGCATCCAGGAAGTGTTCGAGGAACTAAAAACAAAAATTTATAACCCCAAACTTAAATTAAGGATAACCCAGTTTATTAACAATTGCGAAATATGCACCTTGGAAAAGTACGACAGAAGACCACCTAGACTACCTTACAAGCTAACAGAAACACCCACAAAACCCAGGGAAATATTACACTTAGACGTTTTCTATACACTAGAGAAACAACTTTACTTAACTATAATTGACAAATTTTCAAAACACGCCACAGCATACAAAATTAATGGAAGATCATGGATAGAGTTTAAATCAAAATTAATGCAATATACCAGCACATTTGGAAGAATAGGAAAAATTGTTGTTGACAATGAGTTAGGATTTAAAGCCATTCCGATTCAAGAATATTTAAGGAAAGAGAACATTAATATACACTACACATCAAACAGTAACCATACATCCAACGCAGACATAGAACGACTTCACAATACATTGAACGAACACTTAAGATTACTACGACATGACGACCAATCCAAAGACGAAACGACAGAGGAAAAAATATCACGCATCATAGGATTCTATAATAATACGATTCATAGCACCACACAAATCAAACCAATAGACTTTATAAGTGGCAAAGTACATGAGGATAAATATCCCGAAATACACGATCTAATATTAAAGAAGAAACATAACTATATTAATAAACTTAACAAAAATAGAACCGACATAGTAATAGAAGAAGGTACTAACTATATAAGAGAAATCCGAGGGGTTAAAAATCATAGGAAGTACAGAAAGATAGAATCTAAGAAAGTCGATGAAGATCATATTGAAAACACAAAGACAGGGCATAAATATTACAAAGCACATATAAGACCTCAAAAGAAATATCAAGACAAAAATAACCCTAAAATTAAAGCAAAATCTAGATAATTACCATCCCTTTTTTTAGATGATTAACTGGATCATAATAATGGTTGCATTTACTACAGCAACCAAGGCCCAAACCCTCGACATACAAGACCTATCAACCAATAACGGATACATACCAATCAAGACAGGAGAAACCAAAACCATCGAACACTATACCAAGATATTACATATAATAAACACCACAGAATACGAACGGACATTAGAAATAATCAAAACTAATATTGGCATTTTAAAAACATCAAATACCGAATCAAAAAGATTACTAGATACAGTAAACAAAAATTTTCTGCTATTAAAGGCAAAAATAGAAAACCTCAACCCACATTTTCGAAAGAAACGGGCTCTCTTAAATATTCTAGGCAAAGGCTTAAAAATTATTGCTGGCACAATGGACAACGACGACGAAAAACAAATTAATGAGACCCTTCAGCTGCTGCGAGCGAACGACAACAATTTAACAGACAAAATGAATAACTTAACATATATAAGCAATATAATGAACTCTCAAATCCAGAATATAACCAATCACATAAACTACCAGCAGAACATTATTGGAAACTTATTAACGAAACTCAAAAATATTATAGGGAATAAAATCTCAACCACGGAAGACGAAATAACCTTTATAGAACACATATACCAGATCAATAACGATATCTCACTTTTACGGCAACATGTGGATGACATCGGACAAATTATCTTTTCCAGCAAACTAGGAATAATTCCTACAGATATTCTTACTCAAACCGAACTTAACCTAATTACAGACTTTGACAGTTACACCAACATTAAAGTAACCATAGCACTCCACGATAACAACGTTATCATAATTCTTTCCATTCCACATTTTTCAAAAGATCCTCTATCCATGGTAACATTCGTACCAATCCCTGATAAGAATAACAGATCCATACAGCTTAATTATTCTGACGTACTCACAGATCCAGAAAGTAACGTTTATAGTACTTACATTAAGGATAACCTAAAAAGAAATCTAATTAAAATCGAAGACAATTGCTTGAACAACATACTAAAATTCGAAGAAGCTAATTGCAAAATGCAACCATCAGATAAACAAGAAGTAGCCGAAATCATTCCGGGAATACTAATTCTTAAAAACTTTAACAATAAAATAACTCATAACTGTAACAAAGCCAAAGTAAGAATTACCGGCAACTTTTTGATCAAATTCGAAAATTGTGAAATAAACACATTAAATAAAACTTTTACGAATATTAAAATAAAAATACACGATAAATTTATCCTACCAAACCTTATAACAAAAATTAAAGAAAATAGTAACACAACTTTAGCCGACATAAAAATTGAATCATTATATTTAAAACAAATAGAATACGAAGAAACATTGAAACAAGCATTGTATAAAGATAAGAACACAAAAATTATAAGTTTTGGCATTGATGTCTCTATTATTGTATCAATTTGTATCTTAGTTATTTTTATATACATCATTAAGAATAAGAACACATATGTAACAAGAGTACAATTAAAAGATGAAAATATTATAAACAATGGAATAAGAATAATATAGTTTCGTCGGAGCCTCAAACTAGCGGTGGGGGTGTTATAGTATCACCTACTAGTTCCCCTTAACGATAGTGTCTCCCTTTATTCCCTTAATAAGAATCGTTCCACATTTTATTATTTCAAACAAACTTCCAAAGAATAAATATTCGTTAATACTTTATTAATTTTTAATTCCAAGAATTGTTTACTAAAATATTGATATGCAAATTCAACAATAAACAATTAATAAGAATTGTTCTACATTTCAAATACTTTATTAATTTTTAATTCTAAAATATTGATATTAACTTTAATTCAACAATAAACAAGAATTGTTCTACATTTTATTAAACAAATTTCCAAAGAATAAATATTCGTTAATACTTTATTAATTTTTAATTCCAAAATATTGATATTAACTTTAATATGCAAATGCAACAATAAACAATTAATAAGAATTGTTCTACATTTTATCCTAGACAAATTTCCAAAGAATTGTTTACTTAAATATTAATATTAGCTTTAAACTGTATTTTCTTTTCAGCTGCATTTCCAACAACGAAAATGCAGCAATAAATAAAATTTTAGTATATAAGCTTAAGTAAAAAATAAAGAAAGTAGTTATTATAATTTCAAACAACACCAAACGTCTTTTTTTTTAGTCAAAGTTTTTCCGCAAGTAAAAGTATAAGACTGCTCCTAACGCATAGTTTGATGCGTCGGTTGTTAAAATAAATAGTTTTTCAAAATCTGGATATTGCAATACCGGTGGGTTGATTAATTTGACTTTTAATTCTTTAAAAGCATGTTCGCATTGTTCCGTCCGCGTTCAAGTTTTTGGCAATGCCCGCAAAGTTTGGTATGAATTTTCTGTAGTAGTTGCAGAATGCAACGAATCGTCTAACTTCGTCCGCGTTCTTCGGTATTGGATAGTTTTTTATAACATCGTATTTGGATGGGTCTGTTTTCACATCGTCTTTTGTAATTAAATGTCCTAAGTAAACTACTTCTGGTCTTAAAAAACAACATTTCTTTGGATTAAGTTTGAGATTGTATTTTTGTAATTTGTCTAGTACTTTTATTAAATTTTGATTATGGTGGTTTAAACTACAGCCATATACAATTATGTCATCTACGTAAAGAAATGCTTCGGATTCTAATCCGGAGAGTGCTATTGTAAGCATTCTTTAAAAACTATTTGAAGAAATTTTTAATCCGAATGGAAGTCTTTTAAATTGAAAATGGCCTTGTGGTGTAGAAAAAGCAGTTAGTGGTCTGGATTCTTTATTTAATTTAATCTGGTGGAATGAACTGGTCATATTAAGTGTTAAACCCATTTTGCTCTACCTAATTTATCTAAAATGTCTTCTAATCTAGTCAGAGGAAATTTGTCATTGACAATTTTATCATTAAGCTTTCTAAAATCTACAACAAGTCCCCATTTCTTTTTGTCTTCTTTATTTTTCTTTGGTACCAAAAGGAGTGGAGCATTATATGGGCTAATTGATGCTTCTATTATGTCGTCATCAAACATTTTTTGTACTTGTTTATTTATTACATGTAAGTGTGGTAATCTACAGTTTTTTATGTAAACTGGTGTGTTGTCTGAGGTCGTGATTGTTTGTTTATAAAAATTGTTGACGGTTAATTTTTCGTCTTCTAAATGAAAAACATTTTGAATTGTGTTTATGCAAAATCGTCATTATGGTCTAATTGCAGTTCATTCACTATTCTTTCAAAACGTTTGTTATTTCTCACTTTATTGTAACTTAATATCTCATAATTTTTAAGTGGATCAGTCTGAAGTTGAATGCCTTTTATTGTCACTGTTTCGTTAGTTATGTTTAAAAGTTTTATGTGTGTCATGCCGCTTTTTGTTGTTATTGAATTACTTAAAACAAGAGGGAATCTCTTGTAATTGTTTATTAAATATGACGCAATCTTCTTTTAGATCCAATTTTATAGCTTGAATAATTTCTATTCTCGGTGGAATTATTATTTGTAGTGAAGAAATTGGTTTCGACTGCATGGGCAAAATTATGGTAGAATCATTTATAAATAAAGAGATTGTAAAAGTTTCGTAATCTATTTTACAAAGATATTTCTTTAAAAAGACTCTTCCTATTATCCCGTCTGTTTCGATGGGAAAGTTGTCATTTACCATGTGAAAATCGTGTTTGCAATTCTGTTCCGTAAATTCTAGATCGAGTTCTATTGTTCCTTATGAGTGTATTTCCTCTTTGCTGATGCCTGTTAATTTGCATTTGTTCTCATCGTTTAATTGTTCATTATTGAAATACCCTCGCATGCGGCAAAGTGTTTATTTTTGTAGTATGCGATTATGAAATTAGTGTTATTATTTGAAATTTTGTAAATTCTTAATTGTGGCTGTCCGGAACATCTATATGTTCCGAGCCTTGTAAGTTTCCCTCATTCTGTATTGTATGAATACGTCTCCTGTAGTTATTAAAGTTGTTATTGTTACTTGTGTTCCTGTTTGTATAATTTTGGTTTTGTCTATTGTAGTTATTATTTGCTTGGTTATTTCTGTTGTGGTTTGAATTGTTGTTTTTGTTATGTCTGTTAGGTAAGTTATTGTGTCTATTATTGCTGAAATTGTTATTATTATTTCTATTGGAATTTGTATTGTTGTTATTGTAATCTTGGCGAAAAGAATTGTTATTTCTTTTTGAAAATTGTTGTTTCTATTATTGTTGTTATTCTGTCATTGTACATATTGACAAATTGTTTTCCTTTGTGAATGTTTGCTAAATTTTTCTGTAGTTCTAATATTGTCAAAGTCGATTTGTATCTTTTCTGAAGGAAATTTTTTAGTGTATTAAAGTTTTTTGGTTTCATATAACAACCTATCGCTGTTCTTACCCCTGAAGTCAATTTGGCATGGTAGACATATTTCAAGAAATTCTGTTTAGCTGTCTAGCAGAAACAGTCGTCTCAATTAATTCCTCTGTTATAATGAAACTTTCTAGCTCTTCGTATTTGCCATTGAAGAGTGGTAAAGGTTTGGAACTAATTCTTTTTTGTCTGTTTTAGGTATTGAGTAATAATTTTAAAAATGCTATTGAATTCTGTTTTCAGTGCTAATTTTTCTTCTTCATCTTCTTTCTCAGTTTCTGCTATCAGAAATTCTTTTCTTATATTATGTATTAGAACTACTTTTATCTGTGTAGTTTTATATGAATATGTTCTTTTTGGACTTTTCTTTAAAATTTTCAGTATTTCTTTAAGTTCAAATAATTTTTCTTCCATTTAGACCTCTGTCATTTGTGGTATTTTATTCTTGTTAATGTTTTTTAGATTATACAAATAATTGAAGATTTTAAATAATGAGAAAAAGATTATGAATAGTATTATGCTTAATTTTGTGTACATTATTTATCTATATATATATAGAATTTCAGAAATTCTTTTCTTATATTAAGTATTAGATATAGTTTTATCTGTATAGTTTTAGATGAATATGTTCTTTTTGGACTTTTCTTTAAATTTTTCAGTATTTCTTTAAGTTCAAATATTTTTTCTTCCATTTAGACCTCTGTCATTTGTGGTATTTTATTCTTGTTAATGTTTCTTAGATTAATCAAATAATTGAAGATTTTAAATAACGAGAAAAAGATTATGAATAGTATTATGCTTAATTTTGTGTACATTATTTATCTATATATATATATATTAATAAAATTTGATTTAATGATAAAATATTGCAATTTAATTCCTTTTTGATAGTATTGATTTTATAATACAGGTAATAGCCATTAGAATTAACATAACAATTATGATGATTTCGAATGTGTCTATATCATCCTCTTTTTCTAAATACTGTGTATCTGGTATCATGTATTCTATAATTTTGTTGTTTTTGTCTTGTTCATTTTCGTGTTTGCCTACTTCGTATGCTGCAAACAACGCTGGGATAGTTTTTAAAATGTTTTTCCACCACGTCATTTTCCTAGATTAAGTCTATTGTTTTTAAATTAAGTTAATTTAGTTTTCTTTATTTTTCTTTTTAGGTTTATTTTTTTTCAGTGGTATCTGCTATGGTTAACTCATAGTATAGTATTGCTAGTTTCTTTTTCTTCTGGAACTTTTTCCCAGCGCGTTTCTTCTTTTTTGTGATAATTCGTTGGTACTGGTCCTTTTTTCTTACCGTCCTTCTTTTGTATTCCTCTATACTGAGAGCTTTAGGGCCTGCTGTTAATGGGGTGCGCTCGTATACTGGAACTTGTTCTGGATGGTATTGCTCCAAGTATTTCTCCCAGCGGGATACAATTTCGTCTATTTCTGCGGACATGTATTGTTGTTTTCTCAGAAAAGGTCCGGGTTGGCCATGTGGTCAAAAATGTAAAATAATTTGCCGTGTTTTGGTCCTATTTTGCCGTGTTTGGTAGGATCGCCATGTAAGGTTTGAACTGTTTAACTTTTTCCTATAGCCCGGTTCTGTTTTTTTACAGCTGTACGGGGATCAGCTTAATGTCAAGGCGTTCAAAGGAACTGCCAGATGTGTAATGCGATTTTAAACAAGGCAGTTATGCCAATTCTGTTTAATCATTTTTTCCGCCTTTTATTTAAATTTACAAGATCTTAATTACTACTTATGAGAATAAAACTTATTCACTCTAACTTATTCTAGCTTATTGCAATATTACATTTGTCTCTGTCGGAACCATGGAAATCCAAAGGAGTTGAATTACAAATTGATCCCAACCAATCGTAGTGCAACTACAATAGAATGCACTCAATGCAAAGTGTGTCACTCAATTAGTAATAACTCAACACAATGCATATGACGATAAGTGTTGGTTATCCAATACCCTGTTATTGGCTTGTTTTATGCATTGTACTTGCGTCAGTGACCAGTGAGACACACTACATCGTGTATGCACCAGTGACTGATGGGATACACTACAATTATTAGTACTTGTTACTATAACGGCCATAGCAATCGACATTCTGTCCAATTTGCAGGGGTTTGTCTATAATGGTTCAAAAGAGGGCACCCTTAATTTTAAGATTTATTTTTGTATAATTTTTTGTTTTTGGGAGCTATAGTAATACTCAGTTATTTTAAATTTTACAGAAAATTCATAATACACGTAAAAAATATATATGTTGTATGGGGACACCCTTTAATTTTTAAGATTATGAACTGTTTTTAAAATGGGACCAATCTGTAAGCATAATATATCATATTACCAAAAATTTTCATGACTGAGTTCTGGAGGCACAAATATAAAAAAAGCAACATTCAGCCGAATTGTATAACCTCCTTCTTTTTTTGAAGTCGGTTAAAAGTACTCGTTGCATATTGACTTGAAGTTTATGTTGAACGTGACGCCATTACAGTCTTTATAAAATGTGCATAAATTAGTTATCTGTTGTAGTGCGGTTAAAAATTAATAGGCCAGAACTTGTATAGACTTTTTGGTACTTTATTATCCAAATACTGAGTTTAACTCGTGTTTTATAAGTGCCAAGAAGGTCTTTAAATCTTTAAAAAACTTCTTTAATTGCAGAAATGTTTAATATGAAATACCTACAGAGTTACGGCGTTATGAAATTGAAATTGAATTGTCAGCAAATTTCGAAAATAGACATGCTTTCTGGAAGTCGATCGAGCATTTCTCGTAACAACTTTTTAAATATAGAAAACAACTTTCTTGTAAAATTAACGTAGCGTAATTAAACACTAGGTTATTATACCCTGTTCAGACATACGTTTTAATTTAGACAATTAAAATTTAAATTGAATAATTATTTTTGGTGTTCACACATATACAATTTAATTTACTCAATTAAAATTGGACAGTAGAATATAGTTCTGTTAAATAACAAGAAGTTGTTACTAATTGTTATTGGAAAGTGTTTACTTCAGTACTTAAAAAGAAGCAGCGAAAGAGTAAAAAAGAGTATAATATGTAAATGTTAATAAATTTGTTACTACTTTTGTTACTGGCAAGAACTGTTTTACAAAATAAGTTAATAAATATTAAATTCTTTGAATTGAAGTGTTTATTACACTTCCCACGAAAATATTTACATCACATTGTTGCTAGACTAAAATGGTGTGGCTTTTTTGCCATAATTTGTATGGCGATTTCAAACCCGAATATCTACAGCTATAATTTTTTACAACCACACAGCACAAAACATGCATAATATTTATAGTTTTCGGTTTTAAATACAAAATATTTTGAATTGAAGCTAACGTTTGTATAATAGTTAGAAGAAATCTGAGAAATTTATAAACAAGTAAACGCCAGGATAATAAAACAATAAACAAAAAAAAAAAAAAAATAGAATAAAATAAACTAGAAGTTTTACAAAAAAAAAAAAAAAAAAAACAGAAAAATTTTGGCAATTTCGAAAAGTATTCGAAAAAAGGTGCTCACAATCGATGACAAAGCTCTTGCAAATGCTAACTGTTGCAATACAAAATGCTTTACGCATCGAACACCCCTTTTTTCTGTTTTAGATTAATATTTATTTTTATGGTTGTTTGTTATTATGGTCAGTTCAGCTTTATTTTGCTATTTTTTTTTTCCAAAAATGCGTTTAATCTTTTTTTTATATTTGGAATAGTAATGTTGTCAATTTTTATTTTACTCTATCGTTGCTAGTTTCTGCCGAAAATTTATTGAACAGACCTAATTTTTGCATTAGAAATTTGTGTTTGTAAATTTGGAAGAATGTAGAGAAGCTCGGCTTTAAAAGAAAGTTTGCTTGTTTTTATTTGAAATATAGAACTCTTCCAGTCAGTACGATCAAGTTCTTACTAAACGCTAGCTTTTAATCTCCACTAAATTTTAAAAAAATTTTCATTTCATTTAATTTGAAAATATTTTATTTTTCATTTTTATGGCATTTAGTGTTGTCATTTTATAAAATTTTCTCTCACTGAACACACTTCACAAGGGTTGTATGAGGAAACTTATTCAATTAATTTCTCAATTAAGTACTAATTGACAAATTTGTTAATTAATTTCTTATATGGTAAATTAAATTCAATTAGATACTTAATTGCGTAAATTCCTTTATTGCGCAATTAAAACGTATGTCTGAACAGGGTATTAGTTTATAAATAATATAATTATAATTCATATTTTCAATATTTCGCCACACTGTTGGGTGGCATCATCAGGAAACAGGAAACAAAAATGCTAAAAATTAGATTTTTTGAAAAACAAAATAAAATGAAATTATTTTTTCAAACAAACACAGAAAATTGTTTGAAATAATTCTTGCGAAAAAACCGACTTCAAAAAAGATTTCATATGTCTGCCTATAACAGCTTAAGTGTTGGCCACATAAATCAGGTTACATTCAGCCGAATGGTATAATCTCCTTCTTTTTTTGAAGTCGGTTTATAAAGTAGTAAACATTCTGTCTAAAATTAAGGTGTTTGTGTACAACGGTTCAAAAAATACGGCAATATAGAAAAAATTACATTTATTTTGGGAAAACCCTTTAATTTCTAACTTGAAATTATAAGCTTCTTGTTATAGCGGACTAAGCAAAACATGTCCCTGTCTATTTACAACGGTTCAAAAGTCCAGCCACATACACCATATTATATCAGCTATTGGGACACCCGTTTATTTCCAAATCCAAATTTTATACTTATTGTTATAGAGAGTTAAAATTATGGCCATATACCAAATTAAATGAACTATTGGTGCACCCTTTAATTTGTAATTTTAAATATTATTAGCTGTTACTATAACGGCCATAGCAATCGACATTGCGTCAAATTTACAAGCGTTTGTCTGTAACGGTTCAAAAGATAGGCCTATATAAGTAAATCTATAGTAACTATGAAACACCCTTTAATTTCTAAATTCAAATTATAAACTCGTTGATATAGCGGGCTTAGCAATACAGGTCCCTTTTAAGTTTCAGCATTCTGTCTATAACGGATCAAAAGTTCGGCCATATACGTCTAATTACATCAACTATTGAGACACCCTTTAACTTCCAAATCCAAATTTTGGATTTGGACTTAGCAGTACAGGTTCGTTGTAAATTTCAAGCGTCTGTCTACAACTGTTGAAAAGTATGGCAATGTACTTCAAATTAAAAGAACTATTGGCGAACCCTTTAATTTATAATTTTTAATATACATACTTGTTACTATAACGGCCATAGAAATTGACATCTGTCCAATTTTCAAGCATTTGTCTATAACGATTCAAGAGATAGGCCCATATATGTAAATCTACATCAATTATTGGACACCCTTTAATTTATAAATTCAAATTATAAACTCGCTGATATAGCGGGCTTAGCAATACAGATCTCTTTTAAATTTTAGTGTTCTGTCGTTAATGAACTCCAGAACAATGTCATCGGATCGTAAATGTAGTAACTGATACCTTGGAGAATAAACAGTATTGTTCATCAATTTTTCTCGATATTCAACAAGCTTTCGACAGAGTATGGCACGATGGGTTACTTTTTAAAATAAAAAAACTACTACCAGCTCCATTTTATTTATTTTTTAAGGGCTATCTCTCTCAGAGGCACTTCTTTGTGAAAATTATAGATGAAAAATCAAATATTTTTTAAATCAAAGCTGGAATTCCTCAAGGTAGCGTACTTTGGCCTATTTTATATACAATTTTTACAGCAGACATGCCTCTCACTAATGACATCACAGTAGCTACATATGCAGACGACACAGCAATTGTTGCAACAAGATATTGTCCAACAGAAGCATCAACATTTGTACAGAATGAAATTAACCTCCTTGAAAAATGGCTCAAAACGTGGAATATTAAAGTTAATTCTAATAAATCACAGCATATCACTTTCACTTTGAGACAAGAAGATTGTCCCTCAGTGTATATAAACGGCGAAGAAATCCCAAAACAAAATACTGTTAAATATCTGGGAATGACATTGGATAGGCGACTTACATGGAAACCACACATAAAAGCTAAAAGAAAACAACTTGATTTAAAGACTCGCAAATTGTACTGGCTCTTGGGACCAAAATCTGAACTCAACCTCAACAACAAATTGAGAATCTACAAAGCTATCCTGAAACTGGTTTGGACATATGGTATTCAACTTTGGGGTACATCAAGCAAGTCAAATATTGATATATTAGAAAAATACCAGTCCAAAACTTTAAGACTAATCACAAACGTGCCTTGGTTCGTGGCAAACAAAATAATTAAAAACGATCTCAATATGTCTACAATTATTGAAGAAATACGAAGGTTTAGCGAAAACTATCTTCAAAGATTAAGCGATCATACAAATCCTCCGGCAATATCACTCCTTGATGACAGTCGTGAAACCATAAGACTGAAACGTGCACATGTGCTAGATTTGCCTTATAGAGGCTAATCGAAACATATTTTTAAGTAAGCAAATATATGTTAACTAGTATTTTAGTATCTTTTTTATATAGTTAGGTAGCTCATTGGAGCTACTTAGCTCCTGTTATGTAGTAATTAATCTATCAAATTTGCTTATTGTCCAAGGATAGATTGCAAATAAAGAACATTTATAAAAAAAAAAACATACTTGAAATTACATCAACTATTGGGACCCCCATTAACTTCCAAATCCAAATTTTATTCTTGTTGTTTTAGCAGACTAAGCAATACAGGTTTGTTGTAAATTTCAAGCGTCTGTCTACAACTATTCAAAAGTATTGCCAAATTATAAAACTCGTTGATATAGCGGGCCTAAAAACACAGGTGTCTTTTAAGTTTCAGCATTCTGAATATAACGGATCAAAAGTTCGGCCACATACGTATACTTACATCAACTAATGGGACACCTTTTAACTTCCAAATCCAAATTTTGGAATTCGACTTAGCAGTACAGGTTCTTTGTAAACTTCAAGCGTCTGTCTACTACTGTAAAATTTAATGAACTATTGTCGCATCTTTAATTTAAAACTTTTATTATTAATACTTGTTACTATAATGGCCATAGTAATCGACATTCTGTCTAATTTGCAAGCATTTGTCTTCAACGGTTGTAGAGATAGGCCCATATAAGTAAATTCACATCAATTATGGGGAACCCTTTAATTTCTAAATTCAAATAATAAATTCGTTCATATAGCGGGCTTAGTAATATAGGTTCGTTGAAAATTCAAGCGTCTGCAACTGCTACAACTGCTTAAAAGTATAGCCATAAACATAAATTTTAATTGACTATTGGGGCACCCTTTAATTTATTATTTTTAATAATAATACTTGTTACTATAATGGCCATAGAAATCCACATTCTGTCCAATTTTCAAGCGTTTGTCTATAACGGTTCAAAAGATAGGCCGATATAAGTAAATTTACATCAATTATGGGGACACGCTTTAATTTTTAGAATAATTTTTGTATACCTTTTTGTTATTGGGAGCTATAGTAATACGCAGTCATTTTACCAAAGTGCCCTTTGAAGTTCATAATACACTTTAAAAATATATATGTTGTATGGGGACACCCTTTAATTTTTAAGATTGTGAACTGTTTTTAAAATGGCGCTCTTTTCTGCGTCTTCTGATGTTTTAGATGCTAATGTCTTCGAAAGTAAGTAAGAATTTCCGGCATCCCAGCCTCTTAGTTTTGGCTGGGCCGCCTTGAGTTTCCCGAATTATTTCGGTTGTTGACCACTTCTCGTACGTTGTTATTTCTATTGCCCCTATTGCTGATGTTTCTTCTTCCTCCACTTCTGTTAAACATATTATCATGATAGTAATTTTCCGGGCACCTTGACGCAAAATGTCCAAGTCTATCACAATTGTAGCCCCGTTAATCTCTTCTATTCATGTCACCAAAACGATTATTGCCCAGTTTTGACTTGATGATTGCAATGAGTTTTGCGCTCTAACTCTACGGTCAGGAGGCTGAAGGCTTCTATTAACATTATTGTTGGATTGTTCTTGGCGTCTTCCCTGATTAAAGTTAGTGTTGTTTTGCCGTCTAAAACATTCTTTTAACAAATGTCGCTGTTTATGGCAAAAATTGCAGAATTTTGGAGACCCCACAAAATTCCTTTGTGTGTAATCCACAGGCATTGAGTTGTTAACCGTTTGCTGTCTTAGTGAGAGTTGTCTAACTTCATTCACTAATTGTTGGGCTGTTTCGTACAACGGTTTGACAATCGCATGTTGGCGCCTAACAGGTTTTGTGCATCCTGTGTGATCTTCAACAATTCAGATAATTTGTCATTTTCATGCCCAATGAACCTGGATACCAATTTCGGGTCACGTAAGCCCCTTATATAACTTCTTACCGCTGACTGATTGCAGTGGTTTTCTATGCGATGCATCCTGCCATTGTGCAGCAATTAATATTGTTGCGTCTATAAGAAGCCCTTCTAATCTTTCACCAAATTCATACGCGCTTTCCGTCGATGCGCTTACTGCTATATATTAACTCTTGTATTTCATTAAGGGTTTTGGACTTTATAAATTTTTCTCTGACAGCTAAACATAGGGCTTCTATTGTTCCGAAATCCTTGTTGTGCAAATATGAGTAGGCGTTCCCAAAAAGTCTTGTTTTTATACAGTACCTTGTTGGGTGTTTGCTTAGTAGACGAATGTCTTGTGTTATTGTGTACATGCATGGCATGATGCAGCCAATCATCCCAATTAGTTCCGTCAAGTTTCACAAAACTTCTTAAATACTTTGCAAGAGGTCTATGGGTCCTTTCCAGAGATCCATTGGATTGAGGATGATATGGAGTTGTATATATGTTTTTTACTCCAAGCAATTTGCAAAGTTCCTTGAACAATTTCGAATTGAAGTTGCTTCCATTATCTGTCACGAGAACTTTGGGGATGAAAAAACAGGCAATTATTGCTACTGTTGCCGCTTCCATTGCTGCGCAGGCCTGGTATTTTGAAAAATCGTCCAAAAAGGTTACTATATATTTGTTACCATTTGATTATTCGGGTAAGGGCCCAACAATATCCATGAAAATTCTTTCAAAAGGCATATTGGGTGTTGTGGTCAGGGTCATTGGCATCCTGTCTATAATCGAGCTTTTATTTTGCGGGCAAATCTTGTAGGAGACTACATACTTTTTAATTTGACTTTGCATTCCCGCCCACTTGTATTGTGCTCTAATACGGAAATAAGTTTTTAGCGCACCTTGGTGGCCTCCCAATGGCGTGTTATGGAACGTTGTAATTACCTTCTTTATATCTTCTGCATCTGTTAAATATGTGGTATTATCTTCTTCTTCATGATTTTTATTCATCTCCACTGCACTTGCCCTATTCGGAGTTTCCACACCTCTTGATTGTGCTCTCGTTATTACACTTATGTTTACTTCTTCCGTTGGAAGGCGGCTGAGAGCGTCCGCATTTTGATTCGTCTTGCCTGGCTTGTAGCGAATCTCAAAACCGTATTCTAACAATTTCAGTCTTAAACGACCCAATCTACCTTCCTGATCCCTTAGGTTAGCTATACCTTTCAAGGGTTTGTGGTCAGTGAATACCGTGAAATATCTGCCGAGCAGATAAGGTCGAAACGTTTTTGTTGCCCATACAATGGCCAGCAACTCCCTCTCTATTGTGAAGTATCGTTTTTCTGTATCGCTTAATACTCTGCTAGCGAAATACATTGGTAGGTCACTTCCTGGCTCTCCTTGAGAAAGAATTGCTCCTAGAGCTCCATTACTGGCGTCTGTTGTTAAAATGAAAGACTTGCTAAAATCAGGATATTGGAGGAGAGGAGGGTTTGTCACAGCATCCTTCGACTTGTCCATTGCTTTCTGGCGCTCTTGTGTCCACTCTAATTTTGTATCCTTTCTCAACATTTCGTTAAGAGGTAATGAAATTAGTGCCAAGTTTGAAATGAACTTTCTTTAGTAATTCATCAGCCCCAAAAATGCTTGTAGCTCCTTGGTTTTTTTAGGGGGTGGTATATCTTTCACTGCCCTAGTCTTATTTGGGTCTGGCAGAACCCCTTTTTCTGAGCACTGGTAACCAAGATAGATAATTTCTCTCTGCAGGAAATGACATTTTTCGGGGTGTAATTTTAGGTTGTATTTTCTGAAGACCTCCAAAACTTTTGTTAAACGTGAATTATAGTCCACTTGGTTTCTTCTATATATAACAATATCGTCCAAATAAACGAAACAGTCAATTCCTTGTAGCCCGGTTAGTATTGAATTCATTATTCTTTGAAAAGTAGCTGGTGCACCTGTCAATCCGAAAGGCATACGGTTAAATTCCCCTAAGTTGCCCTAAGTTGGTACTGAAGGCGGTTTTTTGTTTGTCATTAGGATCCATTAATTCTTGATGGTATCCACTTGCTAAATCGAAATGCACCCTAATTGGTTTAAAATCTCCTCGATTCTTGGTATTGGCAAAACCTGTTTTACTGTCGCTTCGTTCAGTTTTCTAAAATCTACAACCAATCGCCACTTTTTTTCGCCGTGTTGTCCTGCTTTTTTAGGTGTTATTACATTATCCTTGAGCATTTGGTATACCTGTCTGTTAATTTCAGTTCTGTGGTCTTCTGGTAGTCTGTATTGTTTAATGCTTATTGGGGGTTGACTTGCTTCCGTGGGTATTTCATGTTTCAATACAGTAGTGTAGGTAAGACTGTCACCAGGCAGTTGGAAAATATCGTCGTATGCCTTCAAAATATTCTCGATTGAAAACCTCTCTTCTGGGTTAAGACTTTAGCTTAGTTTCACAGTTTCCAAAAGTAGTTTTACTCTTTTCAACCTTTCTCTAGAATCTATAATATTTATTGTTGCTAATGGCTTTATCTTATAGTCCCTGTAGCTTTCGTAGCTCAGGCTTATTTTTTCACTTATATTTATGGCCGTATTATTCTTGTTCAAAATAGGTACAACAGCTGCTCCGGCTTTCACTGTTGTTAGAGTTACACCCACGAAAACACCTGGCAAAATTTCTGACTTATTTATTACAATGTCACCATTAACTGAGTTTACTACAACTGATGCAATTGTTTGTGAACGCTCTTTGATAGAAAATTGTTCATTTAAGTATATTTGTGATGATTTTCTTTCTGGGACAAGTGGTAGTGAAATCCCATCTTGTCCGTTTTTAAAAAATTCTTAAATTTTTATTAATTGTGCCCGTCACTGATCTGTCCCACATCATATCTCTTCCTAGCAAACCATCTGCGGGAAGTTTGGTTCCTTCTGGCACCACGTGCATTTGTAGTGAAAAATCTTCCAGGCCTTCAGGCTGAGCAATTATCGTCCCCTTTGATGTTATATTTCCTCCGAAGGCTCCTAATAAACGATTTCGATTTCGTTCATCTATTTGAACGTGGGGTGCCAAAGCCTCTGCCCTTACTAATGTAGTGTCTGCTCCTGTATCTAATAGCAAAGATAGACTTCTATTTACTGCTTCACTGCAAGGAAAATTTATGAATGCATCATTGTTTTGTTCTGTACGAAGTTTTTGCACCTTTTGTGACTCTGGTTTGAAAGTGAAATAGTCACTCTTCTGTCAATTCTTCACTTATTGATGGAGTGGGTGACCTAGCCTTGTGTATAATGTGGAGTTCACGCTTTGTATTTCCTAAGGCTATTTGTAATCTTTTTACGGTGTCGTCTTGTACGTCTGTTTGCTGTTGTTGTTTCAGTTGTTTTTTAAATTCATTCTCACTTAACCCCTTTTGTCTCAATTTTTAAACCAACGATGCGTTTTCTTCTACTGCCTGCTCCAATAAACTATCCGTATAATTAGTCTGTTCCCGTAATTTGCGACTCTGTCTTTCTAAAAGTCCCTTTGTGACCTCCAATTCTTCAATCCTTTTACTGAAATCTGCGGACTGGTTCTTATTGTAGCACATAACCAACTTCCTCTAATTTTGTTAGTTTCTGGTGCCTTATATTGTCCCTATGTCTTTCTGTAAATTCCTTGCCTTGCAATGTCCCGTGGAAATTTATGCTATTATCAGTATTAATTTTATTTGCTTATAACCTGCAGCGTCCCGTAGGAATTTCAGGTTATAACTATTTGTTTTTACTTCTAGTTTACAACTCTCAGTTTTAATAATTCTTCATCACTATTTATACTAAATTCTTAAAGCAAAAATGCTGATTAAACAAAATCATATTTATTAATTGTGATTAACTTATAAATAAAGTTTAAAAATACAAGGGTGCCTCTCAACAAAAGTATAAAATTGGGATTTGGAAGTTAAACGGTGTCCCAATAGTTGATGTCATTTCAAGCATGAACCGTTATAGACAGAACGCTGAAACTTAAAAGGGACCTGTATTGCTAGCATCGCTATATCAGCAAGTTTATAATTTGAATTTAAAAATCAAAGGGTGTCCTATAAGTGATGTAGATTTGCTTATATGGGCTTATCTATTGAATTGTTATAGACAAACGCTTGCAAACTAAACAGAATGTGAATTTCTATGACCGTGATAGTAGCAAATATTAATATTAAAATTTATAACTTAAGGGGTGATTCAATAGTTCATTTAATTTTATGTATATGGCCATACTTTTAAACAGTTGTAGACAGACGCTTGAAATTTTTAAGGGACCTGTATTGTTGAGTCCGCTATAACAACAAGTATAAAATTTGGATATGGAAATTAAAGGGCGTCCCAATAGTTGATGTAATTTCATGTATGTGGCCGAACTTTTGAACCGTTACAGACAGAACACTAAAACTTAAAAGGGAGCTGTATTTCTAATCCGGCTACAGCAACGAGCTTATAATTTGAATTAAGAAATTAAAGGTTGTCCCATAATTAATGTAGATTTACTTATAGGCGCCTATCTCTTGAACCGTTACACACAAACGCTTGAAAATTGGACAGAATATCGATTGCTATAGCCATTATAGTAACAAGTATTAATATTAAATATTCTAAATTAAAGGGTGCCCCAATAGTCTATTTTAAATTATATTTATAGCCATACTCTTTAGGAGTTGTAGACAGACGCTTGCAATTTGCAACGAACCTGTATTGATGAGTCCGCTATAACAACAAGCATAAAATTTGGATTTGGAAATTAAAGGGCGTCCCAATAGTTGATGTAATTTCATGTATATGGCCGAACTTTTGAACCGTTATAGGCAGAACCCTGAAATTTAAAAGGAGCTGTATTTCTAAGCCCGCTATGTAAGTGAACTTATAATTTTAATTTAGAAATTAAAGGGCGTCCCATAATTGAAGTAGATTTACTTATTTAGCCCTATCTTTTAAACCGTTATAGAAAAGCACTTGCAAATTGGACAGAATGTCGATTTCTATATTCTATAAATAAAAGGGTGCCCCAATAGTTTATTAAATTTTATGTATATGGCCATACTTTTAAACAGTTGTAGACAGATGATTGAAATTTACAAGGCACCTGTATTTTAACTCTGCAATAACAACAAGTCTAAAATTTGGATTAAGAAATAAACGGGTGTCCCAAAAGTTGATGTAATTTGAGCTATGTTGCTGAACTTATGAACCATTATAAAAAGAACGCTGAAACTTAAAAGGACCTGCATTTCTAAGCCCGCTTTATCAAAGAGTTTATAATTTGAATTTAGAAACTAAAGGGTGTCCCCTCCTTGATGTAGATTTTCTTATATGGGCTTATCTTTTGAACCGTTATAGACAGAACGCTTAAACTTAGAAGGGACCTGTATTTCTAATCGAGCTATATCAACGAGTTTATAATTTGAATTTAGAAATTAAAGGGTGTCCCATCGTTGGGACACCCTTGAAAATTGGACAGAATATCGATTTTAAATTTTAAATTATAAATAAAAGAATTACCCAATAGTTTATTTAATTTGATGTAGACAGACGATAGAAATTTACAAAGAACCTGTATTACTAACTCCGCTATAACAACAAGTATTAAATTTAATTTTGAAATAAACAGGTGTCCCAATATTTGATATGGCCGAACTTTTGAACCGTTATAGACAGTCAGCTGAAATTTACAAGGGACCTGTTTTGCTAAGTCCGCCATAACAAGAAGCTTATAATTTGAATTTAGAAAGGGTGTCCCCAAAATTTATGTAATTTTGTTTCATATGGCCGTATTTTTTGAACCGTTAGATACAACACTCTAAAAAACTAAATCCTCCTAGATGGTCCAGTAGGGTCAAAACGATATCTGCAATAAAACTTCGTTATTTCCACATTATCAAAGCATTATAAGAAATAATTCTAAAGAGTTCTAAAGAGTTAAACAAACTAAAGAGTTAAAACAAACATGATTAATTTCAAGTTCGTTTTGCTTTGCGAATTCATTTGTATTGAACGACATCAATTATGCATCCAAAAATACGACACCAATTTGGGCGAGGCGAGTGAAGTTTTAGCACAGTTTTACCTTAACTAACTCGAGCATGAACTGTTTATCAATTATGTAAGGAAATAATAAGCAAATATGGAGTGCTAGAATGTCACTTCTGCAGGAGCTGAGAGGTCATTCAGGAAATTAAAAATATTATTTAAGAAATAATATGGGCCAAACTCGACTCCGACATTTATCACTAATATCAATTGAAAACAAAACCACATCAAGCCTGAACTTAAATGAAGTCATTGCTGCATTTTAGAAAACTAAAGCTTGGAAAAACTGTAAATGTAATTGTTATTTAGTTAGTTTTACCTTAACTAACTCGAGCATGGACTGTTTATCAATTATGTAAGGAAATAATAAGCAAATATGGAGTGCTAGAATGTAACTCCTGCAGGAGCTGAGAGGTCATTCAGGAAATTAAAGATAATAAAATATTATTTAAGAAATAATATGGGCCAAACTCCACTTCGACATTTATCACTAATAGCAATTGAAAACAAAACCACATCAAGCCTGAACTTAAATGAAGTCATAGGCGCATTTGCGAAAACTAAAGCTTGGAAAAACTGTAAATGTAATTGTTATTAAGTTAGTTGGTGGGCTCGACCTTTATATAATAAACCCTTGAGTCTTCTCTATTTCGTTTTATTAGCCAAACATACACCAAGTATTACTTGTAATTTATGCTTTTATTGTTTAATATTTTTCTTACCTGCCCTTCAGTGCACAAAACAGGTTAGCACAAAGAGTAGCTTAGCATTTTTAACGTACATATTTGAATATTTCATATTTAATTTGATAAAACCTAATCAGTTTACATTTTTTAATTTGCCCCAGGGCCCTTGGTTACCTAACTCCACTGGCAACAGTGCCTTAGGGATGTGATAATGGTATTATTATTGACTAAAGCCGCCAATAAAGCAATCGTGCAAAAAATTTTGGCCAATAAAGTTCAGGGTCGTGCTCTAAACGCTGTGGAATATATGGACAAATTTTCTAAATAAATTAAGACAGGGGGGTTATTATGTATTTCTATTCGAATCGGAAAATCATCGAATTCGTAAAAATGCGATTACGTAGTACGATTTTCGGAAATTTATTTCCGAACGTTCGTAAATTGAGGTAATTTCTTAATCCCATTCGGAAACCAAAAAAATCTCTTTCGAAATGCCATTATGTAGTACGAAAGCAAATATCAAATGTGTTATTAACGTATGTAGATTTTTCGAATGCCATTTTGATTGCGAAAACTTTATAGTTATTTTTTTACATACATAAAAGAAATTAAGAATACACATTTGAAAATGTAGTTAATAAAAAAAAACGTTATTTATTATTTAAAAGGAGTTTACATACGTAGCTAAGGCAAAATTAAATAATGGTGGAATTAATTACATTGCATACAAATTTAACAAAAGGATACCTAAATGTTTCTAATGCCAAAAACAAATGCAGGGGGTTATGGCAGAGACTATCGCAAGATTAAAGTGCTGCAGATTGTAAGCAACACATAAAGTTAAAGTCTCGCCGAAAAAAAAAAATAATATTTCAGAAATTGGAGGTGGACCAAGATATTATTGTTTCCTTTCACCACTAGAGCAAAAACTTGCGGAACTGCTTGGAATTAATAATTATATTGAAGGAATCAGTAGTACGTGTAGATATGGAGCACAAATAAATATTATATAGCGCATGTTCATATTCAAAAAAGTTTAGATTTTTCAAGAAAAAAATGGAAAAATATCACGGGAGGAACGTTTGTTTGATTTGGAAAAGGAGAAATTAGAATTAAATAGAGAAATTTTTAAATTAGAACAAGAAAATTTAGTTGAGTTTTCCCTACTTCCCTTTAAGTTTTGTACAATACTATTATGAATTATTTTGTGTTATGTTTATGAGTTATTTTTCTTTTTTCGTTTTGAATATGTATACAATGTACATACATATGTAATTACAAATATAAATGTTACGTAGCTCAAATGAATTAAAGTTTTTGTTCACGTTCAAAATAAATATTTATATTAGATTTATTTACAAATTTGACTTTTGTACCAAACATTGCAAAGTCCTGCCAAGTTTTTACACATAAAAAGTGAAATTATTTAAAATTTCCCTTAAAATTGCAAACACAACTCTGCAGGCCTTTCGAACGTACTACATAATACGAATTTTCTTTCGATTCGGAAATTCTTTTCGAAACTCTTTTCGATTCGAATAGAAATACATAATAACCCCCCAGGAATTTGGGGTTAAGGAATCTTATTTCTCCATTAGGGAAGAAGCTATGAATTTAAATATCAATAATATTAAAGAATCGCATTATAGGTTGGACTAATTCTTGAATAAAATGAATACGAAATACAGTTTAGAAATAGTAAAGGATGCTAATTTCACACTTACAAATTATTTTTAAATAATATTCGATATTTATCTAAATTACTTGAGTTTAAATATAAAAGCATTGTTGCTTAAAAACGATATTTTAAGCTAGAGCAGCTTTTCAATAGAGAATACGCTAATGAGCGAGGCAATTTTATCGACAAAACACTACAAAAGAAATCACAGTTACCAGCAAAATTATAGAAGGGAAAACTTAGGCCGAAATATCAACCCAAATCAAAACAATCAAATTTTTCTAATCGAAATTACAATTCAAATTTTGATAAGTCTTATGTAAGGTTTAATCAGCAAAATTCTAAACGAAACGTTGGTCATTCCCGTTCAAATTTGAGAAAAACCCGAATCGATATAGTGGAAATTTTTATCAGAATCCAGTAGATAATTGGTGTGTGCAACTTCAAACACCCATACCCATGGAAGTTGACCATGCGCAATTTTTAAATTTTCCTTAGTGCCAGGTGCCTGGTGGACACGGGTGCAGCTATCCGCTTGGGCAATTTCACGTTTTTTGGAAGGATTTAAAACCGTAGAAAATTAATAAACCTTATCAAATTAAATACACTCATTGGCTCTTCCATTATAGAGGACGGAGTGATCGTATAGTTGCCAGACGAATTTAACAGTCCAGGCCAAGCGATGTTTAACAGTCCAGGCCAAGCGATGTAGACCTTAAAAATAATGCATAGTAGGTAATAATATTTTTAACCAACTTCAAAAAAGGAAGGAGGTTATACCATTCGGCTGAATGTTGCTTTTTTTATATTTGTGCCTCCAGAACTCAGTCATTTCTGATCCGATTTTGAAAATTTTTGGTAAACTGATAGCTTATGCTTACAAATTGGTCCCGTTTTAAAAACAGTTCATAATCTTAAAAAATAAAGGGTGTCCCCATACAACGTACATATTTTTTACGTGTATTATGAACTGTAAAGGTCGATTCTGTAAAATTTGAAATAACTGCCTATTACGAGGGCTGCTCTATATATTTCTGACCTAATAGTGAAAATGCGAATATTTATAATCAAAAATGCTTTTTTTGTTTTTCAAAGTATTCTCCAGCATGATTTATACACTTTTGCATGCGCTCAAACAAGTTGTCGAAGCACTTTTTCCACTCCGATTGAGACACCTCTAAAACATGGTTTTTGAACACTTCAACAGCTCCTTCTGGCGACGAAAATCGTTGACCACGCATTTTTTTCTTAATGTGCGAAAACAATAAGAAGTTATTAGGTGCCAAGTCAGGGCTGTACGGCGGATGACCCATTAATTCGACGTTTTGGCCTGTCAAAAACGCTCTGGTTTGAGCCGATGTGTGAGAGCTCGCATTGTCATGGTGAACAATGATTCGTCTTCTCTTGTTGGTTTTTCGAATTTCTCCGTTGACTTCAGGCAAACAAATTGTAGTGTACCACTCAGAAGTGACCGTCCTACATTGCTCAAGCGGAACAGTCGCCACATGAACAGTTTTGCCGAAGAAATAGGCGACCATTTGCTTCGAAGTGCTTCTTCCACGAACAACTTTCGTTGGATTTTGCTCGTCTTTGGAGACCCATACGGTCGATTGTTGTTTCGTTTCGGGCTCATACGCATAGATCCATGATTCGTCACCTGTGACGATCTTATAATCGTCTTTTGAAGCACCGCAATCGTATTTTTGCAACATTTCTTTGCACCAATCGCCACAAGCCTTTTTTTGAGCGACTTTCAAATTGTGTGGGATCCAACGAGAACAAACCTTTTTTACGGCCAGGTGTTCATGCAGTATCGAATGTATGCTGGTGGAAGAAATGTCCAAGGATGTCTCTACCTCTCGGTTTATCGCATGTCGATCTTGCCTTATGAGGTCACGCACGGCATTAATGTTCTCTGGCACAACAGCCGTTTTTGGACGACCTTCACGGAATTCGTCTTTGAGCGAGCCTCGGCCACGATTAAATTCATTATACCAATTTTTCACATTGCTATAGGATGGTGCTTCATCGCCATACAAAGATTTAAGTTCATCAATGCACTCTTGTCGTGATAATCTACGTCGAAAGTTGTGAAAAATGATGGCACGAAAATGTTCACGAGTTAATTAATTTTTTTCTATATTAATTTTTTCAAGTCACTGTTAACAACACAAATAATGGTCGTACGTCAAAACGTTTTGAGTACGATTATGCTTAAAAATGACAAACTTTCCAATGGAAATGTCAGATTGTACTTGGCAGCACTCAGTGTTGCCAGGCCAGAAATATATATAGCAGCCCTCGTACTATAGCTTCCAAAAACAAAAAATTATACAAAAATAAATCTAAAAATTAAAGGGTGCCCCCATAATTGATGTAAATTTACTTATATGGGCCTATCTTTTGAACAAATTATAAGTTAAAGGGTGCGCCAATAGTTCATTAAATTTGATGTATATGGCCATACTTTTGAACAGTTCTAGACAAACGCTTAAAATTTACAACGAACCTATATTGCTAAGTCCGCTATAACTAAAAGTATAAAATTTGGATTTGGAAGTTAAAGGATGTTCCAATAGTTAATGTAATTTTGTGTACGTGACCTAACGTTTAAACCGTTACAGACAGAACGCTGAAACTTAAAAGGGACCTGTATTGTTAAATCCGCAACATCAACGAGTTTATAATTTGAATTTAGGAATTAAAGGGTGTCCCATAATTGATGAAGATTTGCTTATATGAAGCTATCTTTTGAACTGTTATGGACAAACGCTTGCAAATTGGACAGAATGTCGATTGCTATGGCCGTTATTGTAACAAGTATTAATATTAAGTATTATAAATTAAAGGGTGCGCCAATAGTTTATTTAATTTGATGTATATTGCCATACTTTTTAACAGTTAAAGACAGACGCTTGGAATTTACAACGAACCTGTATTGGTAAGTCCGGTATAACAACAAGTATAAAATATGGAATTAGAAGTTAAAGGGTGTTCTAATAGTAGATGTAATTTCAAGTGTGTGGCCGTATTTTTGAACCGATATAGACAGAACGCTGAAATTTAAAAGGGACCTGTATTGCTAAATCCGCAACATCAACGAGTTTATAATTTGAATTTAAAAATTAAAGGGTGTCCCACAATTGTTAAAAATTTACTTATATAGGCCTATCTTTTCAACCGTTATAGACAAACGCTTGCAAATTGAACAGAATGTCGATTGCTATGGCCGTTATAGTAACAAGTATTTATATTACAAATTTTCAATAGTTCATTAAATTTGATGTATATGGCCATACTTTTGAACAGTTATAGACAGACGCTAGAAATATACAACGAACCTGTATTGCTAAGTCCGCTATAACAACAAATATAAAATTTTGATTTGGAAATTAAAGGGTGTTCCAATAGTTAATGTAATTTTGTGTATGTGACCAAACTTTTGCACCGGTATAGACAGAACGCTGAAGCTTAAAAGGGACCTGTAATGCTAAATCCGCTATATCAACGAGTTTATAATTTGAATAAAGATATTAAAGGGTGTCCCATAATTACTGTAGATTTACTTATATAGGCCTAGCGCTTGTAAATTTGACTCAATGTCGTTATAGTAACAGCTTATAATATTTAAAATTATAAATTAAAGGGTGCACCAAAACTGCATTTAATTTGGTATATGGCCAAACTTTTAAACAGTTGTAGATAGACGATTGAAATTTACAAAGATCCTGTATTACTAACTCCTCTATAACAACAAGTATAATATTTGGATTTGGAAATAAACGGGTGTCCCAATAGTTGATTTAATATGGTGTATGTGTATGTGGACGGACTTTTGAACCGTTAGAGACTGACAGCTGCAATTTACAAGGGACATGTTTTGCTAAGTCCGCTATAACAAGAAGCTTATAATTTGAATTAAAAAATTAAAGGGTGTTCCCAAAATTATAGTTATTTGTTCTCTATGGCCGTATTTTTTGAACCATTGTATACAATCACCTTAATTTTAAACAGAATGTCCACTACTTTGTTTGGTATAGTAAGAAGTATAAAAATTTTAAATTATAAATTAAAGGGATTTACAGTAGTTGATATAATCTGATGTATATGGGCAAACTTCTGAACTGTTACAGACAGACGGTTAAAAGTTACACAGAACCTGATTGCTAAATCTACTTCAACAACAAGTTTATAATTTGAATCTGAAAATTAAAGAGTGCCCCTATTGTTGCTGCAATTTGATGTACATTGCCAATCTATTGAACAGTTGAAAAAGTGTAAAGTTTGGAGTTATAAGTGTGTCCCAATAGTTCATGTAACCTAATTTATGTGGTCATACACTTGAGCTGTTATAGGCAGACAGATGAAATCTGTTTTGAAGTCGGTATGTTGTATGGGGACACCCTCTAATTTTTAAGATTATGAACTGTTTTTCAAACGGGACCAATCTGTAAGCATAATCTATCATATTACCAAAAAAAATTAAAAATCGGATCAGAAATGACCGAGTTCTGGAGAAACAAATGTAAAAAAGCAACATTTAGCAGAATTGCATACCTCCTTCTTTTATTGAAGTCGGTTAAAAAAGCAATTAGTTTTAGACTATCGCAAATTAAACGAAGTGACAATACATAATAAATTTCCGATTCCGAACATGGAATCCCTGTTCGATAAATTAGGTCGCTCGTAATACTATACAACCTTGGATTTGGCCAAAGGGTTCCATCAGATATTGATTAACGAAAGGAACCGCGTTTTCTACCCCAATGGGACATTTCGAGTACATTTGTATGCCCTTCGGTTTAAAGAATGCGCCGGCGACATTTCAACGAATGATGAATCATGTACTAAGTGATTACATCATTAAGATTTGCGTCATTTTGAGAGTGTTAAGAAAATATTTGAAAGATTGAAAATAAATTTCTTACCAAATATACTGAATTTCTTGGTCATATCATAACTCCCGATGGTATTAATCCGAACCCGGAAAAGATAAAGGCTATAAGAAATTTTAAATTACCTGGAAGTTTCAAAGAGTTAAAATCGTTTTTAGGGTTATCTGGCTTTTACAGGAAGTTTATAAAAAACTTTTCAACAATATAAAATTCAATAATTAAGTATCTTAGAAAACATACTCATAAAAATAGGCAAGACCAGCGATACATAGATTTTTTTGAGAAATTAAAAACTCTACTCACAACACACCTCAACCTAGCCTACCCAGAATTTGATAAAGAATTCGTACTGACCACCGATACCAGCGATATAGCTATTGGTTTGTTATGCCAGCCATACATTAAATAGTGCCGAAAGAAATTACCATACTTTGGAGAAAGAACTCTTGGCCGTTGTCTAGAGTGTGAAATACATAAGACCATATTTGTATGAGAGGAAATTTTTGGTGAGAACTGACCATCAACTATTTTAATGGTTATATTCTTTGAAGGATCCAAATTCTAAAATAATTCGATGAAAAATAATGTTGGAAGAATTTGAGTTTTATGCAGAATATTTGAAGGGAAAGGATAATAATGTTGCCGACATTTTAAGTAGAATTTCGAAGCCTAATGCTGAAGATTAAGAAAATTTAGATGTTGAATCGTTGTTTGAGCTAACAGGCAGTGATATAAGCATTGTTCATAGTACCAATGATTTGAATGAACTCCTTTTCATAAGTGAGACAGTTGTTAATAGGTAAAGAAAGCAAGTTAGAATTTTGAATCCTAAAGAGAAAGAAACAAAAACATTGTATAATAGATCTGTCAAGAGATCATTATTTAATTCAAACGACATTTTTAGGAGAGAATTGAATAAAGGTACGGTGGGAATTTATTCCGAATTAGGCTATTCGGATTATAATGTTCTCCAGGATAAATTAATCCAACTTTTTTCAAATGGTAACAATTTAAAATTTGTAAAATGCATAAAATTGGCAGTGGACGTTGAAAACTTGAAAAGATTGTTGCAAGTGATCGAAATTAACCATATCGAAACCAATCAGAGGGGTGATTGAAAATTTTGAAGAATTGACGTTTAAATATTTTTATCCGAATTTGGTTTAATACATGTCTAAATAAATGTCAGGTGTGTGCCAAAAACAAGCATGAGCAAAGACCCTTCAGAAAGTATTTTAACTTCACCTATTTCATTTACTAAATTGGGTTCCGCTCGTAGGCTCTGTAAGTCCTGCTGGATACATATATTCCGGGTTGTCACTCAACAATGGAAATGCAGTATGAACCTATAGGGATGGACAGTGTGGAAAATTCTGTAGAGATAGTTATGGATAGACTACTCTGGGCCATTAAGACATTCCATTTATTCAAGCCTACGGATCCGGATGGGATTATTCCAGTCAATCTTCAGCATAATTTGGATGTGGTCTCTAACGGCTCTTACCATTGTTCAGGGCCTACCTCTGCTGGTCCTATATTCCGGATCAATGGAGGAGGTGCAACTTGATATTCATCCCCAAGGGGGGAAGGACACCAGACACATCAGACCAATCTGTCTGACGTCCTTTCTGCTCAAGACACTGAAGAGGCTTATCAAGATCAACATGAGGATGAAATTCGAAAGGAACCTTCTTTCTCCATCTCAACACGCCTACACAAAGGGTAGATTGGTTGAGACGGCTCTACGCTCGCTCGTGGGTTATATAGAGAACTAACACGAGCATAAGAACTACACCATGGAAGCCTTCATGGACATTAAAAGGGCCTGCAACAATATCGACCCGACTACGATCACTCGGGCTCTCAGACAACTGGGAGTCGACATGTCGATAATCGGGTTCGTAACACGCTTGCTGAATTGCAGGATGATAACGTCCACTTCTGATACGGCAAACGTCAGGGTTATAATTCGATACAGGTTCCCTCTTGAGATTAATCCGTTTAATAGCTTTTCGCTTTCTTGCGTTCATTTGCAAGGCAATCTTTAAAAAATCTAAATCCGAATGGTTAATAAAATCCATAGGCTTAATTCCAATGATGGAATGAATTGAATTACTATAATATTCTATCGATCTAATGACCAACTCCTCTGTATTCATAAACTCGTTGCTTCTTGTAATTAATTTAAAGCGTTGAATGTAATCTCTCGACATGTGAGTTTCCTATATGTGAATTTGGTGTAGTAAAATGAAAACATAATTTTATATATGCGTTATTAAATTCATTATCCAAAATTAAGGTTTCGGGATATCCCGAATAAGAAATTTTCTCATCTAATTTAGTTTTAATTGTTCACATATTTTTATCACAAGGCTTGTTGAAGACACCAACGAAAATATCGAACTGCAATCGGTAGAACCACCGTTCAACGACTTGAAACCTACACCAAGATCCCGTCAGCAAACACTTAGGTTTGTCCTAGACGTTTAGGCTAAGACAACACGATTTTGTTGAACATCTGTTCAACGAGGGGAAGAATGCTAACACACACCTAATATTAATAATAATCAAAGCAAAATATTAAACGTATTTAACTGCATTAATTACAACTTTGTTTTGATTGGTTAATTTCTCATAAATTTTAAGAGTCTGTAGATATTAATCATAAAATTAAAATTTTTGTCAGTCACAAAATAAATCTTAAGTGTTTATTTTTTTGATTCATTGCCTTCAAGTTACAAGTGCTTCAAGAAAAAAAATATAAAAAAACAATTAGTACGGTTTAAATCCAAGTGTTGGAATTGATTAATACTAATAACTAACAGTCACATTATCCAATAACCCAATAATATAAAATAGCATCTACAATATACAAAATGACCTCCATACATTAACTCATTTAACAGGTTCCCTGTCCCCATACAAAAATTATTTTTTAACGGTATACGTCCCACATATGCTTTTGTAATTTAATGTTGTAGGTATTTTTCGAGGTTACTAATGTGTTTTTTAATTAGCCATACGCATCTTTAATGGATTTATAACGGTAAAAATATATGTATTAAAAATGCTACATGAACGTTTTGAAATTAGATCACATACGTTGCATGTATCATATGTGGTGTGTATCACTAATGATTCATTGAGCGTATTATGTATCATATATGATACATGGACTTTGTAATCATGGTACAAAAAAATATTTTTGTATCACATGTGATACATCGGACAGGGAACCTGTTAACATTGAAATTTGGTTACATAGAGAATTATGCCACACTCAAAAAAAAACAAAAATGATTAAAAATTTTGTAGAACATGTTGTAAGAATTAGAGTTAGAAATAAATATAAATAGCTGTCTAAGTTTTAAATAGAAATCAGAATATTTTTGGCTAATTAATAAAGATGTTCTTATTATTTTAACTGAGCACTGTAACCGGTGGCTTAGCGGAATTAAATGTGATGTAGCTAAGTGCAGGATTTAAACTTCTTGGCAGGCATATCACCGTGATTCATACATTACAATATATGCATTTTTTTTCTGTAAGTGTACATAAACACGTTTATCAACCCCCATTGAATGCTAGATAAAACACATTTTACACATTTGTCCAAATCAACGTCATAATTTGTTTACATTTTATTGACGCCCCACTTAAAAAACGAACAAATTTTCAATTTTAAATTCTAGACAATATTTTTGAATAGTAAGTTTAAAAATAAAACAGAGAATGTGCGAAAAAACGTTGTGTGAAAAGTGAAAGGAGTATATGTGCCCAAGAAGTGCAGATATATATATAAAATAAAGAAATAAAAAGCAAGTGTTAACAGCTTCTCTGCGTCCATGGATCTTCCATTTGCGGTTTACTCTTAAATGAAAGCCTTAGTTTACCTTCAATTAAAGAGTGTTTTAATTAATAACTTTTCCCAACTTGTATACTAATTTAACAAAAAAAAAAAAAAGAAAAAAATGGATAATTTGCTATTCAAAATATGCTGATAATATTTTTGTCATAAACTAATAATACGTTACTAATAATACGTTACTAATAATACGTTACTAAAAATACGTTACTAATAATACGTTACTAGTAATACATTACTTATAATGCGTTACACCTTATTTTTGCTGAATCTATAAAATGTCATACAACCAAAATTGTGAAGCAAATAAAATTAACCTTGAGTTTTTAAGTCAACGAAACTTATAAATTACTGAATAAGCGAAATTAATTAAAGTTAAAATTGTAAACAAAGCAAAGAGCAAAAAATATTAAGAATTAACTTACAATTATGAACAAACAAAAGTAAAAAGGTGTGCAATTCAATGAACTCTAATAATGATAATAATAATAATAATAATTTCTGAAGCATAACTGTACCGAGTCTGAACGGTGATACACAAAAATACGTCTTGCTTTATTTTATCACAAGCTCTAAGATCTTCCTTTGTAAGAAAAATATACTAGTTTTTAAATACTGTTATCACAATGAAATCAGCACATGGTTTAATGGCTACCATTGTGTGATTTATCATGTTAGGTACGGGAATCAGCTGGAATACCTTAAATTGTTCAATTTCCAGTAATGGTAGTAGAATGTTGGGGCGTGAGTCTACCTTAAACCTTCATAAGTTTGAATAGCTGTAGTAATGCATCTTTTCCGGAAATAGAAAGTGTTACTGATGTTGGTATATGGAGTTTAATCCGATTAATCTCCTCTCGCAATTGTTCTGGAGTCAGTAGTAATGGACTGATATTTCCTTAATGAGTATTAAGAATTGCGGACTGTATGGTTCGTATATTATTTGAAACCATGTTCAGTTCCAAAACTTCACTATTAAATAGTAAGGAGAGTTCTATCTGGAACAACACATTATTGTTTTGCTGAGTTGCTTGTGATAATTCTTCGTTTTTTTTAAGTTGTTTAAATCTTGCCTTAGCTGTCAACTGCGTTTTTCTTATGATATTAACTGTTGAGTTGACAATTGAGGTTTTTTAGCAAAGTTAATAAATGCGACTCATTTTCCTTTACCCTTAACATTTTCAGAGTCGAATATGCCAAATAATGAGTAAGCAATATTTACAACTATATTCAAGGCGCCTCTTTTACTTCGTAGTAGTCGATTTTCTAGCTGTAGATAATTTTCTAGGTGTTCAAATATCCTTATGATACTTAGGCATGATTCATTTAATTTTATCATTCTGCAAAGGTTTTGTAGGGATTTTGTGCCATTGATTAAAATTTATGTTTCAGACCAGTATGCATCTAGATCATAGTATACTAGAACGCTCCATTCACTGCTTGAAATGGTTGCTGTGCCAATTTCTTCAAAATGAATACCTTATTTCATTTAAAATTTTTTTTACCGGATTTCCAACTGACATTGATAACAGCACAAGTATTGTAATTAAGACTAGAGTCGGATGGGTTGATAGAATTCTTTTCCTTTTATTCCTATTCTTCTGAATTGAGTCATAAGAACTGTTGTTGCTAGTTGAACTGTTTATCATCAAGGGTGACAGATGTTTCGCAATCTGATTCGATGGGTAAGAGAGCGATTCGATTTATTGGTCATTTGAAAATTCAATTAGCTGTTTTAACCTTCACAACTCTGATGATATTGTCACTACCAGGATGTATTCTGACTATTCTTCTTAAAAGCCACTTCATGATTGGTAGATTATCTTTCTTATTTATTACATATCACCAATCTTGAGGTTGTCAAACCGATTATTGCACTTATGGCGCTGCTGTAATTGATTCAAATATTCGGTGAACCATCTTTTCCTGAACTCTTGTTTAGGATCGGATACCATCTTCCAGTGTGATAGACTTGATGAATTTACTGTTGTTGCACCGCTATCTACTTGCGATACAAGTGCTTCGCCAATCAGATAATGACCAGGAGTCAGTGCTTCAAAATTATCAGAATCACTTAACAAAGGTGTTAGTGGGCGAGAGTTGAGGATTGCCTCGATCTCTGCTACGATAGTCCCCATTTCTTCCTGCGTCAATGATTCAGCTGCCACACTTCGTAGTAAAAGATGTTTTGCCGATTCGCCAGTTGAAATAATTGATTCCTGTCCCTTATCGGAGTAGATACTTCCCGCCAGTTCTGACAATTAGTTCTTTGCTCTTATAAAATTAGTATCGTTGTCTGAATACATTTTCTGACAACGTCCTCGACGGCTGATGAATCGTTTTAGAGCCCCAATGAATGCCTCATTTGTTTGATCGGTTACTAACTCGAGATGAGCCGCCTTGGTGGCAAAACAGCAGAATCCGGCTATATATGCTTTTGTCGGTCTTTTTCCTCTGACCTTATGATAGATCCACACTGGGCCACAATAGTCAACTACCGTGTAAATGAATGGTCGGGCTGGAGACAATCTAGTCTGAGGTCGCGCCTTGGCACAGGACGCACCTTTGTACAGTTGAGCGCGCTCTTATTTTGCTTTTTGTTGGCCAAAATCGTTGTCGTATTATGTTTAGTAATGCTTGTGCGCCACAATGTTTATTTTCTTCGTGAATCATTGTAAACAAAAGCCTAATAATAGGGTCAGAATATGGTATCAACATTGGGTGTTTTGCTTCGTATGACAATAGGGATGCCTCCAATCGTCCTCCAACTCGTAAAATATTTGTTCTATCTAGAAATGGAACAAGACTGATTATGGAGTTTTTTTTTTGTCGACTTCTTTTCTTGAAGCTGGTTAATTTCTGATGAAAAATCCGACATCTGAATGGTTCTCATAATGGTATATAGTGCATCGTCTAATTCTGCTGGAGATAATGGTTTGTGTACGTCCTGTACATGAATTTTTTCAAAACATGCGCTAGTATTCTCTGCAATGTTTTTAAGGAAATTCTATGAAGAATTTTGTATATGAGATTATTGTTCGAAACGGTAACTGCTGCCTTTAGCAATGTCGCCTTCATCTTCTCGAGGTCGCTGGGAATCATCAGTAATCTGACAGTTGGGGTGGCTATATGTCTTTTTGTTCGTGTAGAAAAAGTGGTACATATAGCCATAAATTACATTTCGATAGTTTACATGCTGGAAGACCTCTGGATAGTATGTCAGCGAGATTGTCCTTTGATCCGACGTGGCGTCATTGACTGGGCAATGTCAACGATTGACTTATGGAGACTCGGTTTGCCACAAATGTATGGTACAACAAGAATTGGGAGTTTATCCAGGAAAGTACTATTTCGGAGTCCGTCCAAATTAACATCCGTTGATTTTTAGTTCGAATGTCCATTTTGATTCTATGCATTAACTGGGCAGCCATAACAGCGGCAGATAACTTCAACCGAGGCAGTATCTGCTTTTTTTTATTGGAGCAACCCTTGTCTTGGCACAAAGTAATTGCACAATAACTCTTTTATCCTTGAGAGTTGCTTCAATATAGGCGACTGCACCAAAAGTTCTTTCAGAAGCGTCTGAGAAAATATGCAGTTCCGTCTCTGCTGGGAGTTGACCTTTAAAAATGTGCCGAGGGATTTTAAAGTTATTCAAGCTGTCTAAATTCTTTCTGAAATCGGCCCATGGCTCATCCCAATCTTACCTTTACTGCCACAACTGTTGGATAAATATCTTTGCATTGATGACAACAGGTGCACGTAGCCCAAGCGGATCGAATAATATTGCGAGATCTGATGTTGCTGTACGTTTTGTGATATTCTGCACTTGACTCATTTTTACCTTGATGCAAAAATGGTTAGTAGTAGGCAGCAATAACAACCCTAACGTTTTTATAGTATCAGTGTTATTACTATTGAAATCCAGATTTAGCTCTTGATCACCGAGTGAAATGTTGAAGTTGAAACCATGGCTTCTTAAAAACTGTTTTTAAGCATTTGTGAACCATATAGGTAGGAAGCGAACTTTCATCAGCAATTTTTTGTAAACATCTCGTAGCTGAACATGTCCCATATGTATTTAGTTGGAAGTAGTTAATAGGAAGTGCTGGGTCTACCTTCCAAATAATTAATTGGTACTGATGGTTGTCCTGGTTAATTACAATTTTTCTATAATTTTCTCGATGTCGGAAGTGAAGACGAATCTTGGGAAATGAAAACGCAATAAAATTAAGAAAAGTTCACTTTGAACACTTGGGCTTGCATACATGAGATCGCTTAATGAGTAGCCTGACGAGGTTTTGGCTGATGCATCGAACACCAAGCTGAGTTTTGTTGTGGTGCTGTGTGGCTTCAGGACGCAGTGATGAGGAATAATGTATTTAGGATTTAATTTAATGCCTTTTTTTGAAGTTGACGCTCTAAAATAATGAATCGGTTGTATGCCATCGCATTTGATTCTCGTAACAGATATTTATGCGATATTTTGAATATCTTCGAATTTCGCCAATACCATTAATACAGAGGGAGGTCGCAAATGGTGAAATGGACAATTTTTGACAAGCCGTTTGGATGCAATATTTACTTGCGAGCTAGAGTCTAATATTGCTCTTAGCTCATTTGATACATCAATTGAGGCCGTAATGCTAACTTTTGCGTTACTAGCAATACATGACCCTGGCGGCCCGCACCGTTATTTGTTGTTGCTGATGCAACTACTGCTACTTCTGAGGTGGCAGACTTCTGGACTGGCTATGCCTTTCTCCAGTGGAAGCGTCCTTATGCATTGATGGTGTAGGAAGAACTAAAAAACGAGCAGAGTACTGCGTGAATGTTGAGCTGTTCTCTACAAATAATGACTTTTCAACGAACTTGGAAGCGATTGTCCTCCCAACTATCATTCCGGCACAACCAAATCAAAACCTTGATGTTTCAACTTGGAACATTCCAAATAATATCTACTTAGCAGATCCCAGATTCTATCAGCAAGGAAAAATCGATGTCCTCCTTGGCGCTGAATTCTATTTTAGTCTTATGCAGCCTGGTGCAATAAAACTGACTAACGGCGGTCCAACGCTTCAAAACACGTTACTTGGTTGGATCGTGGGCGGCTCTGTACGACAAACCATTGCTCATAGCTCAAAACCACCACTTACATGTGCAATATTTGGTGAGGAGTCTTCACTAGAACAAGCGGTCGAAAAACTATGGAAACTCGATGAAGTAGAATCAAATGAAAGGATTCTGTCTCCAGCAGATGCCTAATGTGAAGCTCATTTTATTCATCACACTCAAACTAACACAGATGGTCGCTTTATCGTCAGTCTTCCATTTCGGGAAAACCCAACAGCATTGGGTGATTCACAAGCTATGGCATACAACAGATTTGTTAGTTTGGAGCGACGACTCCAAAAAAATGAAAATATCCGAGTTCAGTACACGCAATTCATGAAAGAGTATGAGCAACTAGGCCACATGCAAAGGGTAAACCTAGATAACTTACCACATCCAAGATATTTTATTCCACATCACTGCGTATTCAAGCCTAATAGCACCACAACAAAGCTTCGGGTAGTCTTTGACGCATCAGCAAAAACATCAACTGGATACTCATTAAATGACTTAATGTATACTGGTCCAGTGGTGCAAAGTGAACTTTTTTTCCATTTTAATTCGTTTTCGATTGCTTGTTCTAGTGAAGACTCCTCACCAAATATTGCACATGTAAGTGGTGGTTTTGAGCTATGAGCAATGGTTTGTCGTACAGAGCCGCCCACGATCCAACCAAGTAACGTGTTTTGAAGCGTTGGACCGCCGTTAGTCAGTTTTATTGCACCAGGCTGCATAAGACTAAAATAGAATTCAGCGCCAAGGAGGACATCGATTTTTCCTTGCTGATAGAATATGAGTTTCCATTCAGCTGTTGCTAGTTTTATGGTACCGATACCTTCAAAGTAAAGCCCTGGATCAGAATTGAAGTTCTTTATCTCTACGGGACTGCCCATAACAGCTGGAATAAAAAGTATGGCTACTATCATAGTGAGTATGATAGAGTTAGTAATGATCTTCGATTTTTTGGTGGGTGGAGTATCTTCTTCGTCAACAGGTACTGGGCGAATAGGATTGGAAAACCCAGTTGCAGGTAATTCTTCGTCTTCGTGAAGTAGCGGAGCTAATCTGTGGATAGGTCTTCTTTTTATTCCTGCAGTTGTTTTTACATCTGCTACCCGAACCTTTCCATCATTTCCCTCGTTTGTTTGAAGGATTCTTCCAAGTGGCCAGCTCATAACCGGTAAATTGTCTTCTTTTATGATAACCATCTGTCCTTCTTTCACGTTTTCAGATGATGATTTCCACTTCTGTCTTTCCTGCAGTTGATGCAAATACTCCGCAGACCAACGTTTCCAGAACTCATGCTTAAGTTGGGAGACGAGTTTCCATCATTGTTTTGGTATTGCCCCTTTTTCCTAAGTGGAGCAACGTGTTGTGTTTTTCGGCACACTTTTGCAGCTACCTGAATTACAAGTTTTTGAAGCATGGTCATTTCCGAAGCAATTTATACATAACCTCTTTGTGGTCTACTATTGCACAGTCTACATGTATTACTGTTGCTTCCGTTGGCTGTGATACTTGTGTTGTGGTTTGTCCTTCAGAGCAACTGCCTCTATTGACTAAAAGTTTCTCTCCTAGAACTCCAAAAATTGCTTGATTGCTGGAACTTCGCGTGGATGGGAGCAGATTGCTCGTAGTGAAGGCGGGATCCGTAGCAACGGATCCCAAGTGACTGTGTTTATTTTAAGATTCTGTAATGCTAATAGACACTCTTGTGTTTTATCATGCAATGGCTTGAATTTATCGCTTGAATTTCTGTTTGGAACATCGATCAGCTCTTGAACCAGTTGGCCAACGAGTAATCGTTTGTTGTTGTAGCCCTCTAGTTCTAATGACCATGCTGCCTGAAAATTATCTCCTTGGTGGGCTTGATCATTATTACATTTCCAGTAATTTTATTCGCCGTCCACAGCTTCTCTTCTAACTGGATAAATCTATCCATATTATAGCTTTGCTTGCTTGTATCAGCACACAATTCTTCAATTTGATAGTGAAAGCTTTCAATGTATTTCAACAAATTTCTGCGATTCGGTGTTTTCTCTTGTGAAGCCGACTTCTAAAAGGCGCTCCAAGGATTACATCATGGCGGCTTGCCTCCGCATGAACTTGACTAGTTCTTGTTGATTTACTGATTTGTCAGTGGTAAGTATAGTTGGCTCTGGTCCGACTGATTGAATTTGTTACTGGCCGGTAAGTTCAGTAATTTTTGTTGATTTTTTAAAAATCGCCTTATATTGGTTTACGATATTTATCACTGCGGTGTAATAGTCTTCAGGGAAATACGGATGTTCTATTGGAAGGTTTTCAATTAGGCGAATTTTGGTGTTATTGTTCTCGAATTCTGACCATTCCCCATCCAGTCGTCTCAGCCTTTCCTGTAAATAATCTTAAGAATCCATTCTTGATGCAGAATCCTTTTTGAAATTTCGGATTATGACTCCAATTTTTGCCAATTTGTTTTTGGTTGATGACCAATTCCTCAAAAGAAGCCATGATTTAACCGCTGTCGTGGGTAATGAAAATGGATGGAGGTTATGGAGGATCAAAATTTTTTTTATTATGTGAAAAATGTTGATTGTCCTGGTTGATATGCAGCTGTCTTGATGAGTCTTAGGGCCAGTTTTTGACTTCGTATTTAAATGTCATTTATATTTAAGTTATATTTAAGTACAAAATTCAGTTTTTCAATGCACACTTAAATGAAACTTCAATGACCACTCTTGCGCATTTAAAGTCCATTTAAATAATACAGTTTTACCATATGGTTATGGCATTTTTTTTGTTGTTTCGCAAAACTAAACAAAAGTAAACAAACATTTTAGCCATTGATAGATCAATATTTTATGTTTTGCATACATTTCTTAATGAAAATATTAATTAAAAAGTTAAATCAATAAATAAAATAAGTTTAGGTGGTGAATACATGAGTATCGCTGACATTTTTGAAGCTGTTTTCAAAAACAATGGAGATTTATTTTGAATTTAAATGAGAACTTAAATTAGGACTGAAAAAATGAAACTGCATTTAAATACAACTTAAATTTAAATAAAATTAACTAAATGCGTATTTAAATACGACCTCAAAAATTGGCCTTTAAAGGCCTTTTGTTGACAATGTAAACTTATTGCTGTCTGCCCTCTTAGTTAGGAAATTCAAGGATGTCCGAGTGAGGTGGAACGTTGTAGCAAATTTTTAGCAGTATGTTAAATTTCAAAAGGCTGTGTTGATTTTTCAAGGATATACAAGTCCTTTGCCGCTGGTGACGAAAACTTATGTATCCTTAAAAGTGGGGTCACAAAAAAATGTTAATTGTTAGTATTAATCAATTCCAACACTTGAGTTGGAACTGTACAAGAATTATTCACTCAACAATTATTTTGTGACTGGCTGACAAAAATTTTAATTTTATTACGATACTTATACTAAATTAATAGAAAAAAATTGCTGAGCTAATGTCTACAGAAACTTAAAATTTATGAGCAATTAACCAATCGAAACAAAATTGTAATAAATGCAATTTAGTACGTTTAGTACTTTGCTTTGGTTGAACAAACTAAATAATTCAATTAATATCAGAAGGTTGCGTGCTCAAATCACATCGGGGTCACCAAAAAATGTTTATTATTAGTATTAATCAATTCCAACACTTGAGTTAGAATCGTACTAAGTGTTTTTTTTTATTTTTTTATTTTATCTTCAAGCACTTGTACCTTGAAGGCAATGAATCAGAAAATTAACCACTCAAGAAATATTTTGTGACTGACTGACAAAAAATTTTATTTTATTACGATACTTATACAAAATTAATAATAAAAAATTGCTGAGCTAATGTGTACAGAAACTTAAAATTTATTGCAATTAACCAAACAAAACAAAATTGTAATTAATGCAATTTAGTACGTTTAATATGTTGCTTTAGTTGGGCAAATTAAATAATTTAATTATTAATTATATTAGGTGTGTTTTAACACATTTTAATAACAGGTGTGTTTTAACCGTATGTAAAGAGGAAATAGTTCTCAATGATTGGAAGGAACTGGTGTGCTTACGCTCTGAGCGGAATGCACAACGGATAACTAAGGGAGCACCATGTACGGCCACAAAACTATCACTTCAATTTTACATCCATGCTATACAAGCAATGAAATATCGTTCTCCCATCTAGTGCAAAATGTGAACAAGCTAACACAACCTCTGCCATACCTTGCAACTATTGACAGCATAACAAGATTGCATGCGGAAGTAAATGTGCAATTTCAAGAGTTACCAACAACAACAATAAATCATAAAGTTCACAGTTTAACCATCAGCTATGTGGGCCTGGTTCTAATTGTCATACTGATAATTAGCCTTATAGTAAAACAAATACTAAAAACAAGACTCAACCCGTTCTCCGCGGCAGCACAGCTGTCACCGAGGTGTACATGAAATATCTCCTTGGAACCAACACCTTAGGTCACTTCAGCAGTACTCGCCGAAAATCGTTGAATTAAACTTCCCATTTATGTTACCGGTCCCCTTGGGGCGGCAATATGTTAATTCTTTACGACTTTTTTTATTTTCACAGCAAAATAAAAACAAATCTATATAGAAATAACCCTTAAATTTATTTTTTGTTTATTTCCCATATTTGTCAAGCAACGCGTGAGATTTACTGCGTCAGCCTAAATTAAGGCTAGAATAAAATTTACACGTACCTGTTCAGGTGACCAGGTATTCGTGAAATCTAATATAAATTCTGCACTGACTAATAGTGGGAAAATAATTTGCCTATTTCAATTACCAGCCAGACAGTTATGTAATAGAGTATCTGTACTACACTGCCTTACAGTGGGGAAAATAATTTTAATATTTAATGAAATACAATATTCCTTTTTGGCTAATGGTGGGAAAAGAAATTAGAACAGCAAGTTATGAACGATTTTCGGAGTGTATACAATTTAGTTTAATATTTTTAATTTAGTTTATATTGCATTTTTATTACTTTTCTGTTAATATTAAATTTGTTTTAATACCAAACAATTCCTAATAAAGTTTGTCATTTGCATATTATCAGTCGTTATATTCACGCTCTTTTTTAATGTACATTATCCTGGTGTACCACCTTGACAATTCAACAAGTCAAACGAGCATTAAGTAATAGCTTAGCAACATTATCTTGGAGTACAACATTGATAATTAAAAGCAACAACTAACTTAGTAAACCACTATGAATGAGAAAGGCAAACGAGCCTGCCCTTAACAATTATTATTATTTAAATAAAACTTTAAATTTACTGTGCTATTATTATTATTATTATTATTATTATTATTATTATTATTATTATTATTATTATTATTATTATTTTTATTATTATTATTATTATTATTATTATTATTATTATTATTATTATTATTATTATTATTATTATTATTATTATTATGACTATTATTATTATTATTTTAATTATTATTGTTATTAATATTATTTTTTTTTTTTTTTGACGGGTGAGGTGGGGTTAAAAATGCCTTCGTACTAACAGTGACCGACGTCAACTGCGTTGAGTTGTGTTTCCACTAACACATTCCATCCTCCTTTTCTGATGAGATTACTTTCCCGGAACTGCTTTCTATATTACCTCGGAAAGGCCCAGAAAACAAGCTATCTTAATAAGGACTATTCTCTATTTACCCACATCTGGGTCCATCATGTCTGTTGGTGGCTTGTCGTTGCCGTCTGATCCTGAGTCTGTGCTCGTGGGGACTCGCTTTGTCGTAAAGCATCGAGGTGGGTTTTCTTTGCTCTGAGGATACGCTCGACAAATTTTCCGACAGAGCTCCATTTGTCGGCGGATTCAATCATTTTATCAACCACGTTTACAGGAGTAAACTCGCCAACCTGCTTGATCAAAATTCCCCTCTCCGTATGCCATCTGTTGCAGTCGAAAAAAGTATGCTCAGCATCGTCGTTTGGCGCGCCGCAGTAGATACACCTAGGTTCTCCTGTTTCACGCATGCGGTACAGATACTTCTGAAAATATCCAAGGCCCGAAAGAAACTGGGTCAGAAAGTAGTTAACCTCTCCGAATCGCCTTTGCGTCCACTTTTCTATGTTTGAGATGAGTCTTGCCGTCCATCTGCCGGTCGTTTCAGCGCTCCATCTACGTTGCCATCGCTGAATTGTTTGAGATCTCCGCTCTGCAGCACTCATGTTAGAGCCCTCTCCCCTACAGTCATATGCTTCTTCCCGCTCACGTGCCAAGAGGTCAATGGGTATCTCTCCGCTTATAACAAAAACTGCCGCACTCGACACTGTGTGATAGGCGGAAGCGACTCTAAATGCCGCTGTGTGCTGAACCGCCTCCATCGCTTTGCGTTTTCTTTTGGTCTTTAGTGCATCTCCCCAGATTTCACTGCCATAAAGCAATCTGAAAACCGTACGCAAACCACCTTCGAAAAAATCAATTTCAAAATAAGCCAACTCGTGAACTTGACAAATAATGACAATAATCATCGATCGCAGATCATCCTCTCTCTAAGCGTCCAATTACTTGTTGTTACTGATAATTTGCAAAAAATGCATTGCTCCATGATCAATTTGGTAGCTGACACTTATCATGGTCCAATAAGCCCAATTCTACTAACTCCACATCAATTTTCTGCTGAAGTTGATAATATAAAAGCCAACCTTCCAGCTGATCTAACTTTACCAGTCACAAATATCATTCATTTGTATGGTATAGTAACAGCTCACGCAGCAATTTCAAAGCAACACATTATCTGCACCTTAACCATCCCATTATCACATCAGAATGAATACGATTTATTTTATATTACGCCGGTTCCGCAACTTAGTTGCTATTATACCAACTTCTAAAATGATGGCTCTCAACGCTCATCGGGACGAATATTTCCCTATGGATAATACTAAACTACTGGACTGCAATACACTTGAGCACGATACCTTTGTATGTCCGAACATTCAAGCTACATATTATGAAGGTTCTTCAATCTGATGCTGTGAAATTCATTTATTCAATAATGAATCTGACTTAACTTGCAACATAGAGTTAATCGGCAGCAAAACTGTATGATACAAACTTTACAAAAAGAACCAGTAGCTGCTCGCAACTCAACAGCCACTTAAACTAAGCACAGTATGTAAAGGAGAAAGTAGTTCTCAACTGGTGGAAGGAACTGGCGTGCTTACGCTCTCAGCAGGATGTACAACGAAAAACGAGGGGATCACCATATACGGCCACAAAACTATCACATCAATTTTACATCCATTCTATACAAGCAATGGGATATCGTTCTCCCATCTAGTGCAAAGTGTGAACAAGCTACACAACCCCTGTCATACCTTGTGACTACTGACAGCAAAACAAGATTGCATGCGGAAGTACAGGCGCAATTACAAGAGTTACCAACAACAACATAAATCACAGGTTCACAGTTTAACTATCAGCTATATGGGCCTGGCTCTAAATGTCATACTGATAATTAGCCTAATAGTAAAACAAATACTGAAAAGAAGACTCAACCCGTTATCCGCAGCAATATGTTAAATCTTTTTGTTTTTTATATAATTAAACCCTTAATTTATTTTTTTATTTCCCACATTTATCAAGCAAAGCGTGAGATTTACTGCGGCAACGTAATTCAAGGCTAGAAAATTTACACGTACCTGTTAAGGTGACCAGGTATGCGTGAAATTTAATATCACTTCTGCACTGACTAATATTGGGAAAAAAATTTGCGTATTTAAATTACCAGCTAGACAGTTATGTAATAGAATATCTGTTCTACACTGCCTTACAAAAAAAATAAAAAAATAATTTTAATATTTAATGAATGCTTTTTGGCTAATGGTGTGAAAAGAAATCAGTGCAGCAAGTTATGAACGATTTTCGGAGCGCTTACAATATAGTTTATTATTATTAATTTAGTTTATTTTATTTATTACCTATAACTTTTTAATTCATATTTTCATTAAGAAATGTGTGCAAAACATAAATTATTGTCTTATCAATGGGTAAAATGTTTATTTTGTTTTGTTTAGTTTTGCGAAACAACAACAAAAATGCCATAAGTGTACATTGAAAAACTGAATTTTGTACTTAAATAGAACTTAAATATAAATGACATTTAAATACGAAGTCAAAAACTGGGTCTTAGCTTCTCATACTTAAATATTGATATTAAACATAACAGACTCATGGTTGTTTTTTAGCCATCATTAACGCAGCTATTGCATCAGTATTCAACTGGGTAAGATGGTCACTCTCTTATAAGTTTAAGTATACTACGCCTACACACCCATTGAACAGTGAAAGTATAACATAAAACCTTTATATAAAAATATAAATTTTTAGCTCGTGCTATACAATAAAATTAGTTAAGAAGCAAAAGTCAGTAAATTTATGTTGAAGTTTTAAAGCAAATAAAACTCAAATTTCTCTTTAATACTGTTACCGCCGCCACTGTATTTTGTATTTTATTGTAGCTTACTTACATACAAACAAACATATATGTATATAAACAAAAATTCCTTATTTTACATATCTTCTCATTCCACCGTTGTCCTTATTTACTCTATTAAATATTAATTTAAATTGTACTAAATTTGAAACTGTTCCCCTTAATAACGGTAGTCTCTTGTTTTGTAAAATATTTAAAATCGAAAGATCATTTTTAAAAGTAAAAAAAGTAGTTCTTATTGTGACACGGTGGAAACAAGTTGTTTTAAAGCGCGATATACGCAAATTAATAAAAAATAAACAAAACGTGCATATTTAAGCAAAAGTAAAGTGTTTTAATATTAATATTGTGTAGCTCTTGAAAGTTTGTATTACGCCGTGCGAACTCAACTTTCTTTAAAACAACTTTACAAAAAAACAATTTAGTTGAAAACAAAAAAAAAAAACACAATTTGTACATAAATCTTGTGTGTATCTCTTAAAAGCAATATGTCGCAATTTTATTAAAAAAGATTAAAAATTAAATCGTGTTTCATAAAAGACTAAATAAAATGTCTCAAACCGATTTTAATTGTAATAAATGCGAATTAAAAGACACCGTTCGTATGGTGCAGTGTGATTCCTACGATAAATGGTATCATTTTGAGTGTGTAGGGGTAGATTCAAATATTGCTAATGAAAGCTGGAGTTGTTCAAAATGCCACGAAAAATCAGTGGTCCAAATGAACATGCCCAAAACTACTCAACAATTGCCGCCGCTTGATACAATCGCCGAATTTTCCGACGGAACGCAAGATACGTCGTCACCTACAAATTACGAATGCACTAGAAAACCAAATAATGTGCCTAAAACAACGACTATTGCCCAAAATGCAATAGAAACGTTAAAATCGTCTCAGTTAACCGTCGTGCAAGATAATGATTCCAGTAAACGGCACTATGAAACATCCTGTGCTTCGAACTTGTCCTCCCAAACACAGCTTCGGCTACAAATGTTGGAGGAAGAAAAAGAGATTCAACGCCAGTATTTGGAAAAGAAATATAGAATACTTTCTCAAGGTGACTCAATGCAGCCGTCGTGTTCCTTTTTACAAGCATTTTCGTCTTCCCAACCAACAGCTACGCAGCAATTATAGGAATAGCACAGAATTAGCCGGTTACACTGGTGGCCTTCAGTCGAGTCTCCGTGGTCGTGCTAAAGAACTGGTAAAAAGTAAATTGCTACTTCCATCTATGGTGGGCGAAATAATTCAAACTCTTGTAATGTGTTTCGGTCGTCCAGAGCATATACTTGACTCTATGATAGAAAAGGCAACAAAAATTCCTCCATTAAAAGACAAATTAGATAGTATTATTGAATTCGCTCTTACTATTCGAAACATTTGTTCGACGATGGAAGCTTGCAATATGACGGCTCACTTAAATAACCCAATGCTTGTTAAAACTTTAGTCGAAAAATTGCCAAACAATCATAAGCTCAATTGGGCTATGCACCCAAAAGAAAATAAGGTTCCCATAGTGAAATTGTTTAGCGATTGGATATACGCTTTAGCTGTTGCAGCTAGCCAACTAGTATCCCCAGCAATGTGTAAGAAAAGCGCTTCAGTGAATACGCACAAATAAGCCAATTTGTTTTTCATGCAAAAGCGAGGCTCATAAAATCAAGACTTGTGGTGAGTTCGCATTATTAACTTTAGATGCTAAATGGAATTTAGTAAAAGAAAATAAATTGTGCCGTCAGTGTCTAAATCTTCATCGTCGTAAATGTTTCTCAAACAAACAATGCGGTATTAATGGCTGTACAGTAAAGCATCACCCATTGTTGCACAAGCATGCTAATGTGCCCGAACGGAGAGAAATAGTAAACGCACATAGTGATGAAGAGAGATCGTGTTTCAGAATACTACCAATCCGTGTTTACTTTTATGGTGGCTTTGAAGATACATACGCGTTTTTGGATGAAGGCTCATCAGTGACTCTACGATGGACAGGCAATACTACACGGTCTGAAGATGATTCAATGAAAATTAACCTGGAAGTTTCTAGCGTACAAGCTAAATCCAAATTCTCTTTATACGACGTCCGTACAGTTAAAAACCTTGATTTGCCCATTCAGTCTCTGAATTTTGCTGAAATATTAAAAGCTAACCCGTAGCTCAAAGGCCTACCAGTAAAATCATATAAAAATGCCAAACCAATGATTTTGATTGGGCTCAAGAATTGGAGAGTGGCAGTCCCGATGAAAATAAGAGAAGGTGACCGTGGGCAACTAATAGCAACAAAAACACGCTTAGGCTGCACGTTGCAGGGTGGTGGAAAAATTTCCGAAAAGTCAGCCTCATTAAACATTCATACATGTAAGTGCGAGGACCGGTATAAGGAGCTTCACGATGAAGTATAAGAGTATTTTGCCCTAGAAGTCTCGCAGGAGGAAAATATTTTATCAGCCGAAGATGAAAAAGCCATGCAGATTCTTCAGAGTACGACTGTAAAGAAAGAACAACAATTTGAGGTAAATTTGCTTTGGAGAAATAAACAAGTATCGTTGCCCGATAGTTACGAGGTCACATGTCATCGATTAAAGAGTCTGCAGAAAAAGTTTATAAAGGATTCACAACTACAGCAAACCATGCAAGCTCAAATTGATAAACTTCTGCTTAAAGGCTACGCAAGAAAGGTGTTGGGCTCAGAAGTATATTCATATCCCGGTCGTACGTGGTATCTCCCAATTTTTGTAGCACTTAATCCTAACAAACCAGGTAAAATACGTCTAATGTGGGATGCAGCAGCAAAGTCGAACGGTGAATCCCATAACGATTTTTTATTATGTGGTCCTGACCTGCTCACCTCGCTCTTTAATATTTTAATTGAATTCCGAGTTGGTCAAATCGCGATTTGCTTCGACATAGCTGAAATGTTTCATCGAATTAAAGGAAAGGATAAAGATATGCACACACAACGATTTCTGTGGCCCGCAAGCAGTAATCAAAGTGAACGTCATACTATGTACGTGATGAAGGCATTAACTTTCGGCCTTAACTGCGCGCCGTTCATTGCCCATTTTGTTTGAAACAAAAATGAAAAAGAATTTCGCGATAAGAATCCCCGAGCATTTAAAGCAATTACGAGCTACCACTACATGGACGATTTTATCGACAGCGTCGACTCAGAAGAAGAGGCCCTTGAACTGGCGACAAACGTTTAGATGATCCACGCTGCTGGAGGTTTCCACATGAGAAATTGGGCTACAAACTCTACTTTAGTTAGGCAACATTTATGCGACGATGAATCAGCCGCAAGAAATTTGTTTGGAGCGGTGGAGAAAATTCTCGGTATGTATTGGGAATCCAATAATGATGTTTTTCGGTATAACTCCAGATTCTCAAGGCTTAAAAGAGATGTGTTTCAAACGAATGTGGTTCCCACTAATAGAGAAGTCCTTCAAGTTCTGATGTCTATATTTGATCCACTTGGACTTGTCTCACATTTTACAATTGGCTTGAAAATTTTACTGCAAGATGTTTGGCGCTCAGGCACACAGTGGGACGAAGAACTTAATAAGGAGCTGTGTGTAAAATGGCATTTGTGGCTCTCGAATTTGAGCAAAATATCAGCTATAGTTATCACAAGATGCTACTCTAAACTTCTCAGAATAACTGTCGATGTACAACTGCATACGTTCGCTGATGCAGGCGAAAATGCATATGCAGCCGTAAGCTACTTTCGAGTTAAATATAATGATGACGTCGACGTGTCGATTGTTGCAGCTAAGTCAAAGGTTGCTCCTCTTAAGCCTATGTCAATACCCCGATTAGAATTGCAAGCAGCTTTATTAGGCGCCCGTTTAGCTACAAGGCTTCGTTGTTCAGAACGCTTCTTTTGGTCCGATTCCAAGACGGTTTTGAAATGGTTGTCTATGGATCCGAAAAACTTCAAGGCATTCGTAATGTATAGAGTCGGTGAAATTTTGGAATCAACCGACACAACCCAGTGGAATTGGGTTCCAACAAATTTAAATCCTGCTGATTTTGCTACAAAAGTAGGTCCAACAGATAACGATATGTGGACGACAGGACCCGAGTTTCTGAAGCGCAATAAAAGTGAATGGCCAAAATCTGCAGATTTAGGTAACCCCGATAATGAAGAGGTACGTAATCGTCTTTTGCATATCGATTTGCTTAAAAGTTTCTCTATAAATTTCGAATATTTCTCATGTTGGAGACGACTCTATAGAGCCTTAGCCCTGTTTCTGTTTTATATAGAAAAATTAAAGTCTGTAGTCCACGGCTTCAAAATACAAGAAGACAATATATTTGAACGTATCAGAAAATCCAAAAATATCTTATATAAATGCGAGCAACTCGGCGAATTTTCTGATGAGATATGGAGTCTGCAGAACTGTAAAGAGATCGAGAGAAGCAGTCAATTGAAGCAATTCAACGTTTTTCTGGACGAAGATGGTGTAATTCGGACTTGTGGCAGAGCAAACATGTTAAGCTGCAATCAAGCGATAGTGTTACCTCATGGCCACTATATAACTTTTCTCGTAGTCCGATATTATCATGAAAATTACCATCATTGTATGCACGAAGCAGTGATCTGTAGAATAAAGTCATATTTACATATCCCCAAATTAAGAGCTCTCTATAAAGTAGTTCGTCGGAAGTGTCAATTTTGTAAAAACGAAGCAGCTGTGCCCCAACTACCACAAATGGCCTGTTTGCCGCTAGCTCGACTAGCAAGTTTTGAACGTCCATTTACTTACGTTGGTATTGACTTTTTTGGCCCTTTATATGTAAACGTTGGCAGACGTAAAGAAAAAAGATGGGGTGTACTGTTTACTTGCCTGACAGTGCGAGCACTACATATTGAAGTGGCACATAGTCTCGACACAAGTTCGTGTATTATGTGTATACAAAATTTCATAAGTCGGCGTGGCACTCCAAGAGAAATATATACAGATAGTGGCACTAATTTCAAAGCTGTGAAAAAAATCATCCGAGAAGAAAATTTAAGTCTTCGACAAGTCTCCTCGAAATACGACGAAATTAAATGGTGGTTCAACCCTCCAGCGGCTCCACATATGGGCGGTGCATGGGAGCGATTGGTAAGGACGGTTAAATCAAATCTTCACACCATGTGCCCTGCATTTAAATTCAACGACGAAACTCTAAGATGTGCCCTATGGGAAGTTGAGTTCATCATAAATTCTCGTCCATTGACATTTGTAGCCCTGGATTCATGTGAAGACGACCCCTTGACTCCAAATCATCTTCTTCTTGGGTCTGCTGCAGGCAACAAGCCTTTGTTAGAACACGATCATGATCTCCGACACCGGTGGCACCAGACGCAAAAGTTTGCTAATCATTTCTGGCGAAGTTGGGTGCGAGAATATGGCCCAAGTTTAGTGCGACGCAGTAAGTGGTTCGAAAAAACAAAACCCCCGACAGTAGGAGATGTAGTCGTCATAGTCGATGATACGCTTCCACGAAATATTTGGCCAAAGGGCATTATAACAAAAGTCTTTCCCGCGAAAGATGGTCAAGTTGGACGTGTCGCAATCAAAACAAATTCCAGTACATATGAGAGGCCCGTGGCAAAAATAGCAGTCTTAGACGTCGGTAAGAAGGATGGCAAGCTCATGGGCACCTAACTCGTTTACGATGGGGGGAATGTTACCGCCGCCACTGTATTTTGTATTTTATTGTAGCTTACTTACATACAAACAAACATATATGTATATAAACAAAAATTCCTTATTTTACATATCTTCTCATTCCACTGTTGTCCTTATTTACGCTATTAAAATATTCATTTAAATTGTACTAAATTTGTAACTGTTCCGCTTAATAACGGTAGTCTCTTGTTTTGTAGAATATTTAAAATCGAAAGATCATTTTTAAAAGTAAAAAAAAGTAGTTCTTATTGTGACACGGTGGAAACAAGTTGTTTTAAAGCGCGATATACGCAAATTAATAAAAAATAAACAAAACGTGCATATTTAAGCAAAAGTAAAGTGTTTTAATATTAATATTGTGTAGCTCTTCAAAGTTTGTATTACGCCGTGCGAACTCAACAAATACAGATATTGTAAAATTATAAATATGGTAAATTCTGACAAAGTTCAATCTTTCAAAGAATGATTAAAATGTAACGTTTTATGTTTTATTGCATTTTTCAAATTGCTAACAATTTCCGGAAGTTCGAACAGAGCACTTAAGGCCCAACTATAATATGCATAACATTACTTAAACAAACTTAAACAACTGTGCATTTAATTATATGTGGCATTTAATTATTTCCTTAAGCAAAGTACGAAACTGGTCGCACTTATCGTACGGAAACACCTGATTGTGCTCTGTGTTATACATTTATAAAGAAAATTGTAATTAAGACCTACAGTGTTAAATTTTAACGGTCTTATGCAAAAAAAGTTAACGCTGCTTTAAACTCATTGTTAAGCAAAATTCCTTAAAGTTTCACCCAAAAACGATTATTAGCTTAACAAACGTATGGTAAGCCCTACGTCAACTTTAAAATTTTTAAAGTAGGTGTACGAGAATTTCAGTAATGAAACGATTTGAAATTTATTTAGAAACTTTATTAAATTCAGTGTATAAAATTACAAGTATAGCAGACAGCTTGTGTGTTCTAACTGTTCTTATTTTTTTTTTTACAGACTTTAAGTTTAGTATGTATTCAAGAAACAGAACTACAAATTTTATATAAAACAAAGTATGATAAACAATAGTAAGATAGATAAGCAAAGTTACGTTAAATTAGGGTTTTTCATCAGCATACAGAATAATAATTGAAAAATACAAGATAAAATCCGCAACAGTAGGTAACCCCTTACTTTAAAGTGACGTTTTAAATATTTATTTTTTGGAATACATTATGTCAACAAAAATTTTGTGGAAATAAGTTTTTAATTAAACGAAAAAAAAATTTTTGTTAATTAAAAAACAAAATTAAAAAAATGGATACACTCTATTTAGTGAGCAGAATCGGTAAAATTAATTTTGATTTTATGGAAAAACTTTTTTTAATATTGTAATATTTTATTTAGAACGCATAACTAAAATATCTGGATATAATCGGCCAAGAAATTACAAGCCATAAATAAGATAAAAATGCATTTAAAATATATTATAGTTTATAGAGAAAAATATATACTAACTTTATCTTCCTCAACCCAATTTTCAGATCTTTTCCTTTTTAATTCATTTTATTTTAAAATTATCACAATTTACTTAAAATCACATAAAAAAATAACATAAATTAACTAAATTCTATAGTGATGTGCATATAATCAACAAAAGTAAACAAAGCTCGTTATTCAAATAATTGATATCAATCCTAACAAAAAAGTGTTATGTTAAATGTTTTACATTATTGTTAATGCATTGAATTTTTGTTTTTCATGTATTAAAAACATTAATTTATACCTTAATTTAAAAAAAAAAGTAGTTTTACTATACAATAATATAAAATTTTTTAAATAGATTTGACTACCCGAACAAATTAATATTCGTGTTTATGTATCATCAACTATAAAAAGTGAATGGTGTTACCAGTATTATCGTTTAAAATGTATTGCAGCATGTATTGCAGTTTGTTAGGCTTAGTGTGTTAGTTAACTGGTGTGAACTTTAAAGTTGACGTTAGTCTTTTTTTTTTTTTGCATAAGGCTGTAAGTTTTTTATTAATACAAGATGAAGAAAAAAAACATTTTTGTTTTTCGCCAATTTCAAAAAAAATGTAAATTAAGGTTTTATTTATATACACATATGTACACGATATAAGCGAAGAACACCGTTGCATTTTTAGTATGGTTGGCCACAAAAACAAAACAGAAAAAAACTTGTAATATTTTTTATGAAAATTTATCTTAGAACATGAACCAAAAATTTAAATGTATATATGAATGTTATTAAATATATAACATATCTTCTTAAAAGCCTTTCGTTTTAAATTTTTGTTTTATTTATTAACAAATATTTCATCGAAAGCATTAAACGAATAAGAAGTTCGAAACAATATGTGCAATATAAAAATCAAATACCTGTGATAAATTAAAAATTTAAGTTTCGTGCAATAAATATGTTAGAATTGAAAAATATTGCTAAGAAACCTGACTATAAAAAAAAACAAAACATATGATTTTGGACAATTGGGACAAAACCGGAAATAATTACTTTGTATAATAAACAAATCGTTTCAACATGGAACTTTTCCTAGGAACTGAAGAGAATCAATGGTTACACCTGTGGAAAAAATAAGGAATACCAATAAATGTGCAGAATATCGTCTTATAAACAACTTAAAAATGTATGGAAAAATAATCAAATTTGTACCAAACGGCATGAAAAAATTAGAGGTAGGCGTGGTGCTTTGCCTGCTGCCACGAAGAACATGGACCGATCATGCTGATTTCCAATAGCACCACTTTCGACACTATATCTGATCGGTTGACATATTTAACACGAACGGACAGAAGAACTTTGCTCAATCGATTTTGCAATGCATAAGAAGTCACAATATACTTTATGGGGTCGGAAATGGCCATTGTACAAATTATACACGGAATGACAAACTTATGTATACCCCTCATCCACTTTTTGTGGTGAAGGTATACAAAAGAAATAGGAGGTGACAAAGAATTAAATAAGAAGAAGAATTAAAAAATAAAAAAAACTGGACGAGCGCCAATTTCTTTACTTGATATTTTTTTTCTTATTTTATAATCTTCTATCGTCCCATATATTTATTTAATTTTTTGATTGGAGTTACTTTATTGTTCGAAATGACATAAAAAATTCGGAGGTTGGCGTGGTGTTTTTCCTGCTGCCCCGAAGGAAATGGACCGATCATAGCACCTCTTGCGACACTATATCTGTTCGATTGATCTTTTGCCTCGGAGAACTAACACAAGCGGACAGACGGACATCGCTCAATCGACTTCGCTATGCATAAGAAGTCAGAGTAATTTAATATTTTTTTATTCTTATATTATGTAAAATTTTAATTGTTCAATTTCTTAACATTAAGATTACAGACACTCTTATTTGTCTTCCACTCAAGTCAAGACTGAGCTCAAAATTAATTTTAAATTCTTCTACAATGTAGAATTTAAAACTACCTGTTTGTAAAAAAACAGGAAAACAAAACAAACAAATAAGAGTGCTATACTCGGCTATGCCGAATCTTATATACCATTCACCATCTATGTAAATCTAGTTTAGTGAAATTACTCCAATCAAAAAAGCAAATATTGGGGTGACAGAGAATTAACAAATAAAAAAAATTTTGGTACTGCATATAATTTTACATAAAATTGATATTGGCAATTAAAAAGCTTTCAAATAATACACACATTCATATTAAAACAAAATTAAATTTCAAAGCACCGTAACTGGGAAAAAATGGACGGGCGCCAATTTTGATATTTGATGTTTTTTTTTAGTCTTTAATTCTCCATCCCCCATGTATTTCTTTTTTTTTTATTGGAGTTGCTTTGTTTTTCAAAATGACATGAACAAATTAGAGGTAGGAGTGTTGCTTTGCCTGCTGCCTCGAAGGACATAGACCGCTCATGCTAATTTCCAATAGCAATTCTTTCGACACTATATCTGATCGATTGACATATTCATTTTTTGTTTGCCTCATCAAACTTAAATTCAACACGAACGGAATCGATTTCGCTATGCATAAGAAGTCAAAATATATATACTTTACGGGGCCGGAAATGGATATTTAGAAATTACAAATTTAATGACAAACTTAGATATACTCTTTTTCCACTTTTTGTGGTGAAGGGTATAAAAACAACAAAGTTTGGCTATATATCTTGATTTTAAGAGTGCTTTTAAAACCATAGATAGAAGCATGCGAATAAAACAGCTATATTGTTTCGGTATGCAGGATAGGAAAATAAAATGGTTTGAATCATATTTAATAAGTAAGAAGGGCCAATAACGTCCAATCCCATTTGGCGCAAAACGACTTTGGGGTTCCAATAAGGATTAATCATAGGAGCACTGTTATTTATTATATACATAAATGACATAGAAAAGGTATTAGAAAAATGTGAAATTGTACTCTATGCTGATGACATTTTAATTTTTTACGAAATCTGTAACAGTGCTTAAAAATTAACAAATTAAAATCAAATCAAAACAACACGAAATTAATGGAAATCAAAACTAATACTTATAGAATATGTCAGATAAGTAATGTGATAATAGAAAAAGTTAATAAATTAAAATATTTGGACTTTGAAATAGATAAAGAAAATTTAAGAACATATCGATTATGTATGTAAAAAAGTTGGGAAAAAGATTGGTGTTCTTAAATGACTCAGGAGGAAAGTATCTACTATAACGACGGCAAATATGTGTAATACTATAATAAAACCGCATTTTAAATATGAATCCACTATTATATACACATGCTGCACAGAAAAAAATCTAATAAGACTGCAAAAATTACAGAACAAGGCAATGCGCTCTAAAATGCAATAGGTATGCATTAATAATACTTTGTTAAATGAAATGTTTGAAATGGGTAAGTATACATACATATATACAAAGACTTGAGTTGAACACAATAATTTTCATCCAAAAAATGAAAATGGCAGATGCATCAATTTATCTTATAGAAGAGCTGAGATATGTAGGAGATGTTCAACCATATTATTTGAGAAATGCAAGTGATTTCAGGTTGCAAAATACAAATACAGGTGCAGAGCCAAAATCATTACTTTTCAAAGGACTAAGGGCCAGTTTTGGACTTCATATTTAAATGTCATTTATATTTAAGCTTAACAAACCGGAAATGAAAAGTTTTATCAATTAAACGAATTTAATAAGTTATTCAAAATTTTAAGCAATAAATTAAATAAAAATCGATATTTTATGAAAAAAAAACTAAAAATACGTTACAACTACAACTACTACTTGCGCTATCTCTCATACTACATATGGGCTTATATCTCGAAAACTAAGAGTTGTTCCTGGATGGGACCAATTGTGGATGAAAGCAACATATATTGCCTATAATTTGATATATATGTGTTATTCGTTGAGCATATTTTCTTGAACCAAGTTTTAAACAAATAAATTTTGAACTTTAACTCATACTATGGATCCGAACAACTTCAAGGCATTCGTAATGTATAGAGTCGGTGAAATTTTGGAATCAACCGACACAACCCAGTGGAAATGGGTTCCAACAAATTTAAATCCTGCTGATTTTGCTACAAAAGTAGGTCCAACAGATAACGATATGTGGACGACAGGACCCGAGTTTCTGAAGCGCAATAAAAGTGAATGGCCAAAATCTGCAAATTTAGGTAACCCCGATAATGAACGTATTTGAACGTATCAGAAAATCCAAAAATATCTTATATAAATGCGCGCAACTCGGCAAATTTTCTGATGAGATATGGAGTCTGCAGAACTGTAAAGAGATCGAGAGAAGCAATCAATTGAAGCAATTCAACGTTTTTCTGGACGAAGATGGTGTAATTCGGACTTGTGGCAGAGCAAACATGTTAAGCTGCAATCAAGCGATAGTGTTACCTCATGGCCACTATATAACTTTTCTCGTAGTCCGATATTATCATGAAAATTACCATCATTGTATGCACGAAGCAGTGATCTGTAGAATAAAGTCATATTTCCATATCCCCAAATTAAGAGCTCTCTATAAAGTAGTTCGTCGGAAGTGTCAATTTTGTAAAAACGAAGCAGCTGTGCCCCAACTACCACAAATGGCCTATTTGCCGCTAGCTCGACTAGCAAGTTTTGAACGTCCATTTACTTACGTTGGTGTTGACTTTTTTGGCCCTTTATATGTAAACGTTGGCAGACGTAAAGAAAAAAGATGGGGTGTACTGTTTACTTGCCTGACAGTGCGAGCACTACATATTGAAGTGGCACATAGTCTCGACACAAGTTCGTGTATTATGTGTATACAAAATTTCATAAGTCGGCGTGGCACTCCAAGAGAAATATATACAGATAGTGGCACTAGTTTCAAAGCTGTGGAAAAAATCATCCGAGAAGAAAATTTAAGTCTTCGACAAGTCTCCTCGAAATACGACGAAATTAAATGGTGGTTCAACCCTCCAGCGGCTCCACATATGGGCGGTGCATGGGAGCGATTGGTAAGGACGGTTAAATCAAATCTTCACACCATGTGCCCTGCATTTAAATTCAACGACGAAACTCTAAGATGTGCCCTATGGGAAGTTGAGTTCATCATAAATTCTCGTCCATTGACATTTGTAGCCCTGGATTCATGTGAAGACGACCCCTTGACTCCAAATCATCTTCTTCTTGGGTCTGCTGCAGGCAACAAGCCTTTGTTAGAACACGATCATGATCTCCGACACCGGTGGCACCAGACGCAAAAGTTTGCTAATCATTTCTGGCGAAGTTGGGTGCGAGAATATGGCCCAAGTTTAGTGCGACGCAGTAAGTGGTTCGGAAAAACAAAACCCCCGACAGTAGGAGATGTAGTCGTCATAGTCGATGATACGCTTCCACGAAATATTTGGCCAAAGGGCATTATAACAAAAGTCTTTCCCGCGAAAGATGGTCAAGTTCGGCGTGTCGCGATCAAAACAAATTCCAGTACATATGAGAGGCCCGTGGCAAAAATAGCAGTCTTAGACGTCGGTAAGAAGGATGGCAAGCTCATGGACACCTAACTCGTTTACGATGGGGGGAATGTTACCGCCGCTACTGTATTTTGTATTTTATTGTAGCTTACTTACATACAAACAAACATATATGTATATAAACAAAAATTCCTTATTTTACATATCTTCTCATTCCACTGTTGTCCTTATTTACTCTATTAAAATATTCATTTAAATTGTACTAAATTTGTAACTGCTCCGCTTAATAACGATAGTCTCTTGTTTTGTAGAATATTTAAAATCGAAAGATCATTTTTAAAAGTAAAAAAAAGTAGTTCTTATTGTGACACGGTGGAAACAAGTTGTTTTAAAGCGCGATATACGCAAATTAATAAAAAATAAACAAAACGTGCATATTTAAGCAACAGTAAAGTGTTTTAATATTAATATTGTGTAGCTCTTCAAAGTTTGTATTAGGCCGTGCGAACTCAACAAATACAGATATTGTAAAATTATAAATATGGTAAATTCTGCCAAAGTTCAATCTTTCAAAGAATGATTCAAATGTAACGTTTTATGTTTTATTGCATTTTTCAAATTGCTAACAATTTCCGGAAGTTCGAACAGAGCACTTAAGGCCCAACTATAATATGCATAACATTACTTAAACAAACTTAAACAACTGTGCATTTAATTATATGTGGTATTTAATTATTTCCTTAAGCAAAGTACGAAACTGGTCGCACTTATCGTACGGAAACACCTGATTGTGCTCTGTGTTATACATTTATAAAGAAAATTGTAATTAAGACCTACAGTGTTAAATTTTAACGGTCTTATGCAAAAAAAGTTAACGCTGCTTTAAACTCATTGTTAAGCAAAATTCCTTAAAGTTTCACCCAAAAACGATTATTAGCTTAACAAACGTATGGTAAGCCCTACGTCAACTTTAAAATTTTTAAAGTAGGTAACCCCTTACTTTAAAGTGTCGTTTTAAATATTTATTTTTTGGAATACATTATGTCAACAAAAATTTTGTGGAAATAAGTTTTTAATGAAACGAAAAAAAAAATTTTGTTAATTAAAAAACAAAATTAAAAAAATGGATACACTCTATTTAGTGAGCAGAATCGGTAAAATTAATTTTGATTTTATGGAAAAACTTTTTTTAATATTGTAATATTTTATTTAGAACGCATAACTAAAATATCTGGATATAATCGGCCAAGAAATTACAAGCCATATATAAGATAAAAATGCATTTAAAATACATTTTAGTTTATAGAGAAAAATATATACTAACTTTATCTTCCTCAACCCAATTTTCAGATCTTTTCCTTTTTTATTCATTTTATTTTAAAATTATCACAATTTACTTAAAATCACATAAAAAAATAACATAAATTAACTAAATTCTATAGTGATGTGCATATAATCAACAAAAGTAAACAAAGCTCGTAACAAAGCTCGTTATTCAAATAATTGATATCAATCCTAACAAAAAAGTGTTATGTTAAATGTTTTACATTATTGTTAATGCATTGAATTTTTGTTTTTCATGTATTAAAAACATTAATTTATACCTTAATTTAAAAAAAAGTAGTTTTACTATACAATAATATAAAATTTTTTAAATAGATTTGACTACCCGAACAAATTAATATTCGTGTTTATGTATCATTAACTATAAAAAGTGAATGGTGTTGCCAGTATTATCGTTTAAAATGTATTGCAGCATACATAAGTTAAAGTAGTGTTTTAGGATACCATTTTTTACCATACGTTTGTTAGGCTTAGTGTGTTAGTTAACTGGTGTGAACTTTAAAGTTGACGTTAGTCTTTTTTTTTGCATAAGGCTGTAAGTTTTTTATTAATACAAGATGAAGAAAAAAAAACATTTTTGTTTTTGGCCAATTTAAAAAAAATGTAAATTAAAGTTTTATTTATATACACATATGTACACGATATAAGCGAAGAACACCGTTGCATTTTTAGTATGGTTGGCCACAAAAACAAAACAGAAAAAAACTTGTAATATTTTTTATGAAAATTTATCTTAGAACATGAACCAAAAATTTAAATGTATATATGAATGTTATTAAATATATAAAATATCTTCTTAAAAGCCTTTCGTTTTAAATTTTTGTTTTATTTATTAACAAATATTTCATCGAAAGCATTAAACGAATAAGAAGTTCGAAACAATATGTGCAATATAAAAATCAAATACCTGTGATAAATTAAAAACTTAAGTTTCGTGCAGTAAATATGTTAGAATTGAAAAATATTGCTAAGAAACCTGACTATAAAAAAAACAAAACATATGATTTTGGACAATTGGGACAAAACCGGAAATAATTACTTTGTATAATAAACAAATCGTTTCAACATGGAACTTTTCCTAGGAACTGAAGAGAATCAATGGTTACACCTGTGGAAAAAATAAGGAATACCAATAAATGTGCAGAATATCGTCTTATAAGCAACTTAAAAATGTATGGAAAAATAATCAAATTTGTACCAAACGGCATGAAAAAATTAGAGGTAGGCGTGGTGCTTTGCCTGCTGCCACGAAGAACATGGACCGATCATGCTGATTTCCAATAGCACCACTTTCGACACTATATCTGATCGATTGACATATTTAACACGAACGGACAGAAGAACTTTGCTCAATCGATTTTGCAATGCATAAGAAGTCACAATATACTTTATGGGGTCGGAAATGGCCATTGTACAAATTATACACGGAATGACAAACTTATGTATACCCCTCATCCACTTTTTGTGGTGAAGGTATACAAAAGAAATAGGAGGTGACAAAGAATTAAATAAGAAGAAGAATTAAAAAATAAAAAAAACTGGACGAGCGCCAATTTCTTTACTTGATATTTTTTTTCTTATTTTATAATCTTCTATCGTCCCATATATTTATTTAATTTTTTGATTGGAGTTACTTTATTGTTCGAAATGACATAAAAAATTCGGAGGTTGGCGTGGTGTTTTTCCTGCTGCCCCGAAGGAAATCGACCGATCATAGCACCTCTTGCGACACTATATCTGTTCGATTGATCTTTTGCCTCGGAGAACTAACACAAGCGGACAGACGGACATCGCTCAATCGACTTCGCTATGCATAAGAAGTCAGAGTAATTTAATATTTTTTTATTCTTATATTATGTAAAATTTTAATTGTTCAATTTCTTAACATTAAGATTACAGACACTCTTATTTGTCTTCCACTCAAGTCAAGACTGAGCTCAAAATTAATTTTAAATTCTTCTACAATGTAGAATTTAAAACTACCTGTTTGTAAAAAAACAGGAAAACAAAACAAACAAATAAGAGTGCTATACTCGGCTATGCCGAATCTTATATACCATTCACCATCTATGTAAATCTAGTTTAGTGAAATTACTCCAATCAAAAAAGCAAATATTGGGGTGACAGAGAATTAACAAATAAAAAAAATTTTGGTACTGCATATAATTTTACATAAAATTGATATTGGCAATTAAAAAGCTTTCAAATAATACACACATTCATATTAAAACAAAATTAAATTTCAAAGCTCCGTAACTGGGAAAAAATGGACGGGCGCCAATTTTGATATTTGATGTTTTTTTTTAGTCTTTAATTCTCCATCCCCCATGTATTTCTTTTTTTTTAATGGAGTTGCTTTGTTTTTCAAAATGACATGAACAAATTAGAGGTAGGAGTGTTGCTTTGCCTGCTGCCTCGAAGGACATAGACCGCTCATGCTAATTTCCAATAGCAATTCTTTCGACACTATATCTGATCGATTGACATATTCATTTTTTGTTTGCCTCATCAAACTTAAATTCAACACGAACGGAATCGATTTCGCTATGCATAAGAAGTCAAAATATATATACTTTACGGGGCCGGAAATGGATATTTAGAAATTACAAATTTAATGACAAACTTAGATATACTCTTTTTCCACTTTTTGTGGTGAAGGGTATAAAAACAACAAAGTTTGGCTATATATCTTGATTTTAAGAGTGCTTTTAAAACCATAGATAGAAGCATGCGAATAAAACAGCTATATTGTTTCGGTATGCAGGATAGGAAAATAAAATGGTTTGAATCATATTTAATAAGTAAGAAGGGCCAATAACGTCCAATCCCATTTGGCGCAAAACGACTTTGGGGTTCCAATAAGGATTAATCATAGGAGCACTGTTATTTATTATATACATAAATGACATAGAAAAGGTATTAGAAAAATGTGAAATTGTACTCTATGCTGATGACATTTTAATTTTTTACGAAATCTGTAACAGTGCTTAAAAATTAACAAATTAAAATCAAATCAAAACAACACGAAATTAATGGAAATCAAAACTAATACTTATAGAATATGTCAGATAAGTAATGTGATAATAGAAAAAGTTAATAAATTAAAATATTTGGACTTTGAAATAGATAAAGAAAATTTAAGAACATATCGATTATGTATGTAAAAAAGTTGGGAAAAAGATTGGTGTTCTTAAATGACTCAGGAGGAAAGTATCTACTATAACGACGGCAAATATGTGTAATACTATAATAAAACCGCATTTTAAATATGAATCCACTATTATATACACATGCTGCACAGAAAAAAATCTAATAAGACTGCAAAAATTACAGAACAAGGCAATGCGCTCTAAAATGCAATAGGTATGCATTAATAATACTTTGTTAAATGAAATGTTTGAAATGGGTAAGTATACATACATATATACAAAGACTTGAGTTGAACACAATAATTTTCATCCAAAAAATGAAGATGGCAGATGCATCAATTTATCTTATAGAAGAGCTGAGATATGTAGGAGATGTTCAACCATATTATTTGAGAAATGCAAGTGATTTCAGGTTGCAAAATACAAATACAGGTGCAGAGCCAAAATCATTACTTTTCAAAGGACTAAGGGCCAGTTTTGGACTTCATATTTAAATGTCATTTATATTTAAGCTTAACAAACCGGAAATGAAAAGTTTTATCAATTAAACGAATTTAATAAGTTATTCAAAATTTTAAGCAATAAATTAAATAAAAATCGATATTTTATGAAAAAAAAAAAACTAAAAATACGTTACAACTACAACTACTACTTGCGCTATCTCTCATACTACATATGGGCTTATATCTCGAAAACTAAGAGTTGTTCCTGGATGGGACCAATTGTGGATGAAAGCAACATATATTGCCTATAATTTGATATATATGTGTTATTCGTTGAGCATATTTTCTTGAACCAAGTTTTAAAAAAATAAATTTTGAACTTTAACTCATACTACATATGGGCTTATATCCCGAAAACTAAGAGTTGTTCCTAGATGGGACCAATTGTGGATGAAAGCCACATATATTGCCTATAATTTGGTATACGAGTATATGTTTTATTCGTTAAGCATATTTTCTTGAACCAAGTTAAAAAAAAAATTTCAACTTTCACTCATACTACATATGGGCTTATATCTCGAAAACTAATAGTTCTTCCTGGATGGGACCAATTGTGGATGAAGGCGACATATATTGCCTATAATATGGTATATATGTGTTATTCGTTGAGCATATTTTCTTGAACCAAGTTTAAAAAAAAAAAGAAATTTTAAACTTTCACTCATACTACATATGGGCTTTTATCTCGAAAACTAAGAGTTGTTCCTGGGTGGGACCAATTGTTGATGAAAGCTACATATATTGCCTATAATTTGGTGTTTTTTTCGTTTCGGGCTCACACGCATAGATCCATGATTCGTCACCTGTGACGATCTTATAATCGTCTTTTGAAGCACCGCAATCGTATTTTTGCAACATTTCTTTGCACCAATCGACACGAGCCTTTTTTTGAGCGACTTTCAAATTGTGCGGGATCCAACGAGAACAAACCTTTTTTACGGCCAGGTGTTTATGCAGTATCGAATGTATGCTGGTGGAAGAAATGTCCAAGGATGTCTCTATCTCTCGGTATGTCGCATGTCGATCTTGCATTATGAGTTCACGCGCGGCATCAATGTTTTCTGGCACAACAGCCGTTTTTGGACGACCTTTACGGAATTCGTCTTTGAGCGAGCTTCGGCCACGATTAAATTCATTATACCAATTTTTCACAGTACTATAGAATGGTGCTTCATCGCCATACAAAGATTTAAGTTCATCAATGCACTCTTGTCGTGATAATCCACGTCGAAAGTTATGAAAAATTATGGCACGAAAATGTTCACGAGTTAATTCCATTTTTTTTCTATATTAATTTTTTCAAGTCACTGTAAACAACACAAATAATGGTCGTACGTCAAAACGTTTTGAGTACGATTATGCTTAAAAATGACAAACTTTCCAATGGAAATGTCAGATTGCACTTGGCAGCACTCAGTGTTGCCAGGCCAGAAATATATATAGCAGCCCTCGTAAAATAAATGTTTCAGGAATGGTTTCACATGGAATTAAGAGATCGCCATTTAATGTTACCAAAAATATCAAAGGACAATAAAGTTTGCAATTGCGCCTTTGTAACATGAACTGATTGGGATTTTGGTACTAACCATTTCAATTGAATATAAATTGCATTTTTTGGGACCAAATCAGCCATCATAACGTTATCTAACAACAATAGACTTAGGGAGTATTTTAACCACAAAAAATAAACTTAACTATATTTAAACACCACCGACAAACGTAATTAATTTACATACAATACAATATATATGTATATGCATATTTTTTTTAATAAATTATAAAACTTTTTTATACAAAAATCAAAATTAATAAAATTAAATAACATAAAACATAAAGAAATTATAAATTTCTCTAAAACTACAAAACAAAATAGATAAATATAAATTCCTCTACTATAACTTAGTTGTTATTTTTTAATAATAAGGTACTTTGTATAAAAAGGTATTTTTTCTAAAAGTTTTTATTTTGTTATTATTATTGCAGTATTTTTAAAGTATTGTTTTTAAAGTTCCTTTTTTTATGTGATGTTTCTGTATTACGATTTATATTGAAATAACTCAAAAGACTGAGTGCTTTTCATACAAATTTTTTAGACGCCTGTAATACAGAAACAGTACATTACTTTTTATAAAATATTTTTTTTAAATGTACTTTTTTATACCAAATGATTTAAAAAAATACATTTTTTAAACGTTACCTTTTTAATATTTTTTTTATAAAAAGTAATTTTAAATTAAATATAATACCAAATGGTTATAAAGGTCATTATAGATTAAAGTTCCTTCCTTTTTAATGGTACTTTTTATAAAATATTTTTTTTCAAAAAGGTATTTTTTATACCAAATGATTTTTAAAAAAATACATTTTTAACGCTACTTTTTTGAAAAAAATTTTTCTTATAAACGGTTATTTTTACAAAATTAAAAGTAATTGTTTGCACAGGAAAATTATTTTTTAAAATTCCATTTCTCTCAAGGTTACTTTTTTACAAATAAGCCGAAAATGAGTCAATTTTCATTAATTTATAAAATCGATGGTTCGAATCCTGATGGGGGAAAAAATTTAAAATTAAAACAAACGATAAGCACCGCGTATGTACTGAAACAGCGTCTATAATGTTGTGAGCAAACAAGTATGAATAATTAAAAATAAAAAGTTGCATTTCTTGACTATCCAATGGCTTAGCACAAAAGCAACAACAAATGTACAAGACGAGTTACAAAGAGAACGACAAAGAGATGTGTGTGAACTTCGTCTCACCAAATTAACATTAAGATTAATTAAAAAGATGATGTTCACGACGTACATAACATAAGGTAGATAGATGCAAAGAATGCTGAAGAAGAATGTGGCGGTCCAGAAAATGCTGCATTTCATTCTGCTAGCGTCTAATTTTTCTTGTTTTCTTTGGAAAAGTCCGCATACATTAGCAAATAATTTTTCTTTCTAAAAATGTTTAGAAATTAAATTTAAAAGAACCAAAAAGCCGAAAATAAATCAATTTTCATTAATTTATAAAATCGATGGTTCTAATAAATAACCGCAAATACCCTTATTTTATTTGGAATATTTATTTTATGTGGAACATTGTTTCTTTAAGAAAAAGTTTGATTTATGTATATGTTTTGACAATGAGTACAAAAAAGAAAACATAACAGAAGGACTGTCAATTTTTGTGATTTAAAAAATGTAAGTTAAAACAATTTTTCTACGTGTTTACTATTTTTATGTTTTAGTATTACAGTAGACTCGCGGTAACAAAAACACCGCCTTACGTGAACACCGGCTAGCATGAACATAATTTTTTTTACACTGACTACTCTGTAGCGTGAACACAGTAAGAAAGCCCTATAACGTGAACAAATGCAAAATTCATGAAACAATTCATGATTTGCTTTTTTGTTTTCAGTTTAATAAAGTGTGTCGTGAAAATTTCGCAAAAACTACTAAAAATTTTTAACTTTAAAGGAAAAAGTGGATGTAATAGAAAAAATAAAAAGAGGATCAAGCGTGACTAGCTTAGCAAAACAATACAATGTTGCAAAGTCAGCAATTTGCGCTATAAACAAAAAACGTGATAAAATTTTTAAATGTGTTAACAATACTTATTGTGGTCCTGGAATGCGAAAGACTTTAAAGTGCCCTGAGCTTTATAAAACGGAAAAAGCACTTTACCGTTGGTTCTTAAAACAGAAACAAAAAAACAATGAACTAATAATTAAAGAAAAATCTTAATTTTTTCATTCAAAAATTAAAGAAAATCGAAGTGATTTTAATGCAAGTGACGGGTGGTTGCAACGATTAAAGAAGCGGTATGGTGTGCGTTTTATTAAAATAACTGAAAAGAAGTTGTCTTCTAGATCTGAACTTGTGTACCCTTTAAGAAGCCAAAATTAAAGAGCTAGGTATGTCTTGCGATCAAATTTATAATGAAGACGAATCGGGATTATTTTACAAGCTGGTACTCGTACCTGACCGAACATACGTATCATCTCAAGAAAACAATGCAATAAAAAAGAAAATCCAAAAAAAGATAACCAATTTTTTAAAATAATTTTAATATAAATTTTTTCTTAACAAAGCAAATATAAATATGAATTAATGAAAATGAATTAATAAAACAATATATGAATTTGAGTTAAATATATGTCTGTTTTATTTTTAAGATGTAAAAAATGACACCTTCGTAAACATGAACAACTTCGCAAACGTGAACACGCTCAGGTGTTTATAGTTCACGTTACCGCGAGTCTACTGTATGTCTTTTCTATGTTTCTTTAAGTATGTACTCGTACATATGTATGTACAATTATAAAATGTATTAAGCAATAAAATATAATAGTAGGTCTGTTGACTTTGTGCATTTTTTAATGAATTAATAAATAAAAATAAAGGGAAGTTGTTACAGACACTGCAATTTCTCCTCCAAATAACATTAACATTTCGCTTTAGTTATAATTTTAGAAAGGAATAAAATTTAAACTTTATTTGGATGTGAACAGAGCTAAATTAAAAAAAAAATTTAATATGGAGCACAAAACAATCATTTTTATTTGCTTAGGAGCTTGATATATCATGACTTATCATATCTAAACGTAATAATACGTTCTTATTTGTAAACAATATGTGTAGAAATTTATTTTTTATAAAAAAGATTGATCGGTTATATTTTGTTTTTCTCGCTACTGGCTTTTTTACACATACGTTGAAACAATCCTGAAGTGACGATATTATTAATAATTGGTTTGTAATTTTTTTCTTACAACTATAGTTATCTGAATAAAAAACTTTGTGTCTGGCAGCCTACATTAAGAAAATGAGTTATCACTCATTTTGCTTCTCAATATAAAAAGAGAGAGAAAGAGAGCAATTGTCTCTTCATATTAATACAAAATTTTAGTTTGTTATCTTCTCGCCCGCTGTACAGGTTTCTATCGCAGTGTTGTATTTATTTTCGCCGTGAGAATACCTGTTATGAATTCGGCATGCATAATAGGTGGAGCCATGGCGAAATAATACAGGTGACGCACGGGCGAAAAGCGCATCAGCTGTATATATTACAGTTGTCAAAAAAATTTGTCAAAAATAAATAATTTGTTAAATTTTTTTTAATTTAATTTTTTTTTGATTGCTAATAGAAAACAAACAGTTGAAATTCCTAGAGAAAAGTACCACAACATGGAACCGTATTTGCAGTTCCTGATGTGTATAATCAAAATATGCGTAAAAAGATAGTGAAATAATTGTTAACACATTTATATTTTTTTGTGGAAGATTATGTTAGTCTTCAAACCGTCAAAGTGCAAGAATGGAACGATGCATGTGATTTGGCAAACTAGTGGTACAAAAGAATTTTGGTCACTTTTCCTGTTTTTTTTTATTTTTATGTAACTTAATTTTTATAATTTTCTTATTCTGATAATTACAACCACTTTTTTCATCAAATATGTATGTATATTTTTTTTATTTTGTTTATTTTTTTTTTAAATATTTTTTTGACAACATACATAATTTTGTAGCAACAAATTGCCTGTTGTTTTTTGTGTTGTTGGATTGTTGTAGCCGCGCGGTCACCTGTATTAATTCGCCTTGGGTGGAGCCAAGGCGAATAAATTACCAGGTGGCAGCGTAACCGAATTCATTAATTTTCGCCGTGAACACTACTGTCAAACTCCATACATAAAAAATCTGTGTAAAATTTTTTATATATGAAGTTTGACATTCGTTTCTACCAGCAAAAAATAATAAATTTTCTAAAGCTGCCACCTGGTAATTGATTCGCCATGGGTGGAGCCTTTAGAACAAGGCGAATCAATTACCAAGTGGCAGCGTATGCGAATTTATTAATTTTCACCGTGAACACTACTGCCAAACTCCGTATAAAAAATCTGAGTATATCTTTTATATATGATATTTGACAGTAGTTTCTACCAGCAAAAAAAAATATTAAAATCGACGACTGCCACCTGGTAATAGATTCGCCTTGCTTCAGAAGTTACGAAATCGCGGCGAATTAATTATAAGGTGATAGCGAGGCAAATTCAGTCATTTTAGCTGGTATCCTAACTGTCAAACTCCATATATAAAAAATCTGTATAACAGTTACATAAATTTTTATATATGGAGTTTGACAGTAAGAATACCGGCGAAAATAAATGAGTTCGCCACCGCTATCAGCTTATAATTAATTCGCCTTGTTACGAAATATGTAAAGAATGTAACCAAACGTCAACACTGATGCATACATCTTTAGTCAACCTTGGATATATAAAATAAAATTGCCAGGTTTTTTTGATTTGTGTTAATGTGATGTTATTGTGTAATATCTGTGGTTATTGTAGAGAAAATACAAAATAACAAAAATTTGTCAAGTATTTTATATACCACCAAGAAACTCACCTCTCACCATTCGAAAGTTTTTTTTTCGCCAAGAAGCAAATCGCCATAACTGACAACACTGGTACCAAGGCGAATCAATTATCAGGTGGCAGCGTTAGAAAAATTATTATTTTTTGCTGGTGAAACGAATGTCAAACTTCATATAAAAAAAATGGTAAACAGATTTTTTATATATGGAGTTTGACAGTAGTGTACACGGCGAAAATTAATGAATTCGCCTACGCTGCCACCTGGTAATTGATTCGCCTTGACTGGTACCTTGTTATTAGTATCTGGCAATAGTGACATAAACACGCATAAATGTGAAGTTACAATAAGTAAAATATTTTAAAATAGAAAGAATTGTGATGAATGTTTTTAAAAGTATTCAATTACCTAAATTTGGATACGTCAATTTCCTCGCTTAAATTCTGCGGATACATATTGGTAAATAACGTAAAGGTCATATCAATTAATATCTTGTTGAATGCATGGAAGGTATAATTCTACGCCCTTATTTTTATTTATTTTTCGGTTGTCCAGTGTTTCTATTTTTTGATTTTTAATTAATATTGTGTTCATTCACACTAATACCTCTTGGATAAGTTCTGGCTTACCAGTAATTTGTGTTCTCTTTTTTGCTTATGAGTAAGCGCCATTTTCCATCGATTTTTGTATAAGGTTTCTGCATTTGACGTCTATACTATTAATTTTTTTTTTTAAAATTGAAAGTATATTATTATTAATGTATTTTATTGCAATATGATTGTTAATAATTTATTAAAAATGATTTTAAATTACCACTTAAACTGCAGTTGGAATTTTACTTGTGTTTACTTTAATCTTAATGTGAGCAAAAGGTAGTTGTAAATAAACATCCTATTAAATAATGATTCCTTTAAAAATGGTAAATAATGGGGAACAAATCTAGTTTAAGGACGCAGCTTAAAAATTAAAAAAAAGTTGCCTACGGGGTGAAAAATTTAATTTTTATTTAATAAGCAAAAAATGTAAAGTGAGAAATTTGGGGCTGACCCTTGGTTTCCGAGTTACGGGCCTCCAAAGTTTGTATGTACAATACGCAATATATACAGTATATTTTGGTGGAATAAGACAATATAGGTATCATTGGAAAGGTAATTTCAATATCTATTCAATTTAAATGGAAAATAGTAAAATATAAACGTTTTTTATATGAAAGTTTTTTGGGCAGCTCTTAGTTTAAGCTTCGCTTAAATGTTTGCGCCCGGCGCATGGGCCGGGCGCATGGATTTTCTCCTCTGTGGTATGACCAACACCGGCTGCGCTTACTAAAGGTTTTCTGCGTACCCAGTCTTCGGCCGGGCGCAAACATTTTCTCCTCTATGGTATAACCAACACCGGATTCGCTTACTAAAGATTTTCTGCGTTGCCAGCCTTTGGCCGGGCGCAAAGATTTTTTCCTCTATGGTATGAACCACACCGGCTTCGCTTGCTAAAGTTTTTTTTTATATTTTTTCATACAGTATTGTCACTAAACTTAATTTATTTGATATATGTTCATAGGTACTTATGTTTATACCTATGAAAAAAACTTTTTTTTGGTCGTTACCTGATTTTATTGTATATTTTTACTATTTTCCTTTTCAATTGAAAAGATATTTAAATTACCTTTTCAATGATATCCATATTGCCCCATTCCACCACAAAAAAACTCCATATATTTCATATTGTACATACAAACTTTGGAAGCCCGTAACTCGGAAACCAAGGGCCAGCTCCAAATTTGTCACTTCACATTTTTTGCTTAAAATTAAATTTTACACCCCGTAGGCAACTTTTTTTAATTTTTAAGCTGCGTCCTTAAACTAGATTTAAGCCAAAATTAAAATTACACAGGGCGATAGAGAATTAAAAATTAATTTAAAAAAAATTAAATAAAAAAAAAATTGGCGGTCGCCCTCATTTTAAAGTTTTTGGAATTATCTATCACGTGGTTGTCACTTACAAAAATTAACCTATTAGCAACCAATAACTTTCTGAGGGAAACGTATATTGGTACGTAGAAAATCTTTAATAAGCGAAGCCTGTTTTGTTTATACCATAGAGAAGAAAATCTGTGCGCCGGCCGAAGGCCGGCTAAACAGGAAAACTTTAATAAGCGAAGAAAGTGTTGGTGACACCACAGAGGAGAAAATCCTTGCAGAAAAACTTTATTAACCGAAGCCGGTGTTGGTCATACCATAGAGGAGAAAATGTTTGTGCCCGGCCGAGTAGGCGGTTCCGATGTTGGCCCAAAAGCTTTGAAATGATACCCGTGTTGACCCAATATGTTCAAAAATGTAGTGTTAAATCAGTTTTATATGAAAATTACAGAAGTCCATAACTCGGAAAATAAGTGCGACCGCCAATATTTTATTTTACATAATCTTATTATTTTTTGATTCTCTGTCATTCTGTATAATTTTATTTTTGATTGGTGAAGTCTCACTAAACTATACTTGTTTCAAAAATTAAAAATTTTTACTTTCATTTGTTGGCATTTTTAAAGAATTTCCTGCTATTTAATGCAATCGGGACTTCATAAGGTTTGCTTTGCTAAACAGTTTTCAATATTTTTTTTTACTGAATTAATTTAGTAGTATTAAAATTATTATTATTATTATTTTTATTTTAAGGTGTATTAAATACTTTAAAAATGACAATACTGTTACAAATATTACATTGAAATAACAATACAATACCAAAATATTACATTAATAAGTTCTATTCTTTACAAAATTAACTATGTATTTTCTAAAATATTTTAAATTTGTTTCCGTTTTAACGTTTTCAGGTAGCATGTTGTATAAGTTTAGCCCCTTGAAAAACAGAGATCTTTGCATTATTGTTGTTGTGGCCCTTGGTAGTCTAAAGTTGTTTGCATTTCTTAGATTATACGGTTGTATTTCGCGAACATAGTTTAAGTGATCGGTAAGATATTCTGGTGCATTTCCTAATTTCATTTTTTGGATAAAATATAGTGTATTCATTTCAAGTCGTTGATTTATATTTAACCATTTCAGTGTATCAAGCATATTGTAAATTGGTGTGTAGATATTACATTTCAAAATTGTTCGTAGAGCTTTGTTTTGAAGTTTCTGCAGTCGTTCTATTTGGGTTATTGTGCAACAAGTGTATAAAACAGTGGAACCAAACACAAAATGCGGTTTCAATATAGTGTTGTACACATTAATAGCTGTTGGTATTGATAATTTTTTACGTACACGTTGAAAGAATCCAATTTTTTTGCCAATTTTTTTACAAATAAATTCTATATGTTCTTTAAATGTCAATTTATTATCTATAATAAATCCTAGGTACTTTATTTGATTTACTTTTTCTATAGTTTGATTGTTTATCACAAATTGTGTTTCATCATTCATGTTTATTTGTAAAAGTTTAGTTTTGCTTTCGTTTAATTTAAGCTTATTCATTTTCAACCATACATTGCATAATAACTAATAATAATAATAATTTTCATAAATTTAGAGTTTGAATGTTTAGCTCTGTTTAATATCATGTTTAATATAACTGACATTTTTTCTGAAGACGTGTACATTTTGTTAATTTTTTATTCTGTTAGGGATATTATTGGAAATAATTAATCCTTTATAAAACAATGATCTTTGCATAGCACTGCTGTTAGCTTGCTAAATTTTAAAATCCGCTGCGATCCTCAGGTTGTAGGATTGCACCTCGCCTATGAATCTTAGTTGTTTTGATAGATATTCCGGTGTTTTTCCCATTTTCATCTTTTGTACAAACAAAATAGTATTTCTGTTGCAATCTCTGTTTTACATTAAGCCATTTTAATGTGTCAATATCTATTACATTTTAAAAAAGCGCGCATAGCCTTATTTTGCATTTTCTGTAATCTTAATATTTGTTGATCTGTGCAGCATGTTAATAATATAGTTGTCCCGTATTCAAAGTGAGGTTTTATTATGGTGTTGTATATTATTATTATTGAAGTAACAATTGATATTTTATTCCTTACACGTTTAAAATATCCTATTTTCTTTTCTAGTTTTTTACATACATATTCTATATGATCTTTAAATTTTAAGTCTTTATTAATTATAAACCCTCAATATTCAATTTTATTAACATTTTCTATTGAAATATTATTTATTAGCCAAATTCACAATCTTGTGCAAATGGTCTTGCATCATAGCACTTGCTAAATTGTGTAGCATATTTTACTCATAACTGTATGTTTTGTTGGTGTAGACTAAAAATATGCTACACAATTTTGCAAATGCTATGATGCAAGACCATTTGCACAAGATTGTGAATTGGGCTATTGTAAATTGTCTATTGAAGTTCACATTTATCTCCATTATTTTTGTTTTGCTTTCCTTCAGTTTGAGTTTATTAATTTGAAGCCATTCATTTATATTCCGCATATCGTTTGTTAAAATTGCATAGCTTTCTTCTTCTGTTGTTGATTTCGCATAAACAAGTGCATCATCGGCATATAACACAATTTTACTAATTTCCAGTACATTTTCAATATCATTTATATAATTAAGAATAGCAGTTGCCCCTAGGATTGATCCTTGTGGGACTCCGAAATCATATATTATCACACTAGATTTAACATTGTTCACTTTTGTCACCTGTCTACGATCTGTCCTTATTCTTTATTACATTTTTAAACAGTTTCTCTAACAGTACCTCCCTATCGACTGTCTCGAACGCTCTTTTAAAATCCAAAAAATAGTTAATATTTTAATCTCCTTTTTATGATATTTACATCTATTTATCACATAGTTAATAGTTGTTTCACAGGAGTGTTTTTTTTTTTCTATTGGTACTTTGATAGCATATTATGTTGTTCTAGATACCCTACTAACTGGTTTTTAACAACCATTTCTAAAACTTTTTCACATATTCCATTTATTGGGCGAAATCTTCACATTTGCTGGCGTTTCTTATTTTTTCTATTGTTGTAATCATAGTCTCTTTTCATCTATCAGGGAAAGCTTTAGTCTCCAACGATTTATTTATAATATTTAATAATATATTGCCTAATTTAAACCAGCTATCAATTATTACTTTTATTGACATTTTTTTGTAATCTTTTTTACTACTCATCATTTTACATATATTTTTTAAATCATCAAGAGATATTTCACGAAACTTAAAAGTTTTATTTACCATCAGTATTTTATTTACATATTTCGATAGATTTTCTAATGTCATTAATACTATATATAAAAAACTTATTAAAATTTTGAGCTATTTCTAAATTATTATTGAAGCTTATGTTATTGAATGTTGCATTTTTTTTATCACAGTTGTAGGCCTTTTTATTACGAGATCTTTTATCTTGCTCCACATTTCTTTTTGATTTCTTGCACTTGTTATTTCTTTTTTTATATGTAGATTTTTTTTATTTTATATTGATACAACAAAAATTTAAAATTTGTGTTGCTTTGCTGGAAAACTACGAGATAAAAATAAATTATAATAAAGAATATTGCTTTACATTAGTATAATTGGATACTCATACTTAGCCACTCTTAAACCTTTGATTTGCGTAAAAAGTGTAGTAAATTATCAATTATTTTAGCTTAAATCTAGTTTACGGACGAAGTCCAAAATAAAAAAAATTATCCACGGCGTGTAAAATGCAATTTTAAGTAAAAATTGTAAAGTGAAAAATTTGGGACTGACTCCTAGTTTCGTAGTTATGGGACTACAAGTTTGGTTGTATAATATGGCACATATCGAGTATTTTATGGCGGAATGAGACAACATGGGTATTATTGGAAAGGTATTTTTTATATCTATTTAATTGAAAAGAAAAGGAGTAAAAAAAACTTCAGGTAAGGACAAAAAAGTTTAGCGGCAGGAAATCTTAAGTGGTCATACCACAGATGAAAAAATCCTTTCGCCCAGTCGAAGGCCGGAGGAGAAAATTGTTTCAGCCGGCCCGAAAAACTTGTAACTTAATATATTTTTTAATATTTTAGCCTCGTCCGTAAAATAAATTTGTGTCTTTGTAATTGGTCGTTTTATTATACTCTTTCCCTTAAAAAAGCGGAACAAGGATATAAGTTTGTCATTCCGTTTGTAATTTCTACAATATTCATTTCCGACCCCATAAAGTACATATGTTCTGAGTTTTTATGCATAGCGAAGTCGATTGAGCGACGTCCGTCTTTCCGATCGTGTTAGTTAGTGTTTGTGTGTAAAAATACATAAAAAAGATAAATAAAAAGCGAGGTTTAAGAATTTTGTAATAAATTGTTTTATTTGTTTTAAATATTACCTTTTTTCAACAATGGTGTTTGTAATCGTTCGAATTGCTCTCAACGAATGAATATTTTTTAGCAATTGGAAGATGGCGACACAAGTTTAATTAAACCGTTAGCGGTTTTAGTCGTTAGAATCCAAATTAATACTCCGAAAATACAAAGTTGATAAAACTGGAGTATAATTTATATCCTAACAGAGTAATAAAAAGACGAATTAAGAAAGTCAACAAAGTGAAGACATTTTACATTAAACATTGCCGGCCACCTTGCACTAACATCGTTAGAGGCAATTTAAAAGAAAGAATTAAATATATTAAAATATTTTATTAAATAAATTTATATTTTCAACATAAAGTTAAAATTTTTTGGTTTTTACGACAGACCCAAAAACTGAATTGCGTAGCAATGGTTTTTACCACAGACCTACAAACTGAACCCTTACGGGATGGTTTTGACAGATCCATAAACTGATAATAATAAAATTTTTCGCTTATAAAGGCGATTGGCCGGATATTACCCAGCCGAAAATGGTATATTGCGCCAGTAGACAACCCGGGCTCGAAAAACTTCTTCCTGTGAGCAAACCTCAGGACCGAGAACTAAAGCCACCTGACCAGAATGGTAAAATGTCGGATCCGCGTACTGAAAACCTGGAAACTGGTCCCGCACAATCTCCGCCACGTCCATAATAGGGGTTTTAATGCCGTGCATTTTCTTTACTTTTGCTGTTATAGAAATTTGCGGCAATATGAATTGGAAATAGGTATCCCTAACTTCCTAACCAAATCTTCACTTATGTAGCTAATGCTACAACACAGATCTATTATTGCGCGAATCTGATACTTTTGACTCCCTATTACCAGCTTAGCCTGAAGCGTCGGCGAAAGGGTTGTCACATGACGAAGTGGCAATGGAGTTGTAACGGTTGCACAAGCACGTGACGAAGCAGGTTTTTTTTTCTTTTGTTTTCCGTCGGCGGATTTAGACACTTTGCGAGTAGGGGAGTGCAAAAGGGTGTTGTGATTTCCCTGACATTTGAAGCATTTTCCGGTACTTTGGCAGTCTTTTAACAAATGGTTGTTTGATAAACAACGCGAACAATAGCCAAATACTAAAACGTGTCGCAACTTTTTTTCGTGAGCTAAGTTACGAACACGGAAACAACCTCTCAACGGGTGATTATTCTTACAAAGGACGCAATATGGTGCACTGGGCTTTAGAAGCAGATTTACAGCCAGCGCTGTCTACTGGTGGTGTTTTAACTTTGTCATCATCCAAAGTACGCACATTCGGCGAATCCACCTTTGAAGCCGTCTCTGATGGTTTTAAAGAAACTGGCTCGGGAGCCGCATTCAAAGATGGAGTCGTCGTTGCCACCGCACTCGCGTCGGATACCTCCATCGCTTCCTCATAATCTTCAAGTAAAGCGTCTTCAAAAAATGTAGGTAAGGCATCCATAGTACTAGGAAATAATGAAGGTTAAAATATGATAAATAATAAATTTTAATTGGTCAAAATGACCAGTTTGGTGATAGGTCGTCTTACAATCCCATTTTCCGTCCGAATGTCCGCCACGCGAATGTGATCGTCACTTCCAGGATATGTCTTAACAACACGACCTAATTTCCAAGACAGAGAGAGCTGTTCATGGCGAATAGCGACTAAGTCATCCACAGATATGTCTCTTTCAGGAAACTTCCACTTATACCGTTTATGCAAACTTGACAAATATTCATCCTTCCATCGAAGGCAGAAGTGATGAGTAAATGCCCTAACTTTCCTATAGCGATTAACGATACTAATAGGCGTTTCGTAAATTGACGGTTCAGGAGGAGCTAAAATTGGTGATCCTATCAAAAAATGACCTGGTGTAAGAGCCACTGGCTCATTAGGGTTATCACTCATTGGGCAAAGCGGCCGAGAATTAAGACAAGCTTCTATTCTAGCCAGAACCGTCGAAAGTTCCTCAAACGTATATTTGACCCCTTGAGCTTCTTTGCGAAAGTGGAGTTTAAAACTTTTGACTCCTGCTTCCCACAAACCTCCCATATGGGGAGCACCAGCAGGAATAAACCGCCATGACAAACCATTAACATTAAACGTAGAACACATTCTTGTCTGACTCTCTAATAAAAACGTCCTAAAATCCCCTTCCAATTCTCGTGAAGCGCCAACAAAATTGGTACCATTATCGGAAAATATTGTATTCGGACAACCTCTTCTGGATATAAAGCGATTAAAAGCAGCCAAAAACCTGTCCGTGGTCAAATCTGATACTGCCTTCGTAGAAAAACATACAAAAATACAAACGTATGCCTTTAAAACCTGACTTGATCTAACGCTCGAACTTTTCATATCAAATGGACCTCCAAAGTCCACACCAGTAGTCGTGAATGGCCGATCTAAAACCGTCCTTTCTGGTGGCAAGGCAGCCATTATCTGTCTACATGAGCGCTTACGATCAAGAATGCAACGCTTACAACGGTTGACAACTGTGCGGACCAATGTTTTCAATCTTGGAATCCAATATTCGATTCGTAAAATCCTTAGCATTAACTGATTCCCTCCATGAATTGAAATTAAATGAACAAAATGAGTTAAAAGAAATGTAAAACGACATGAATATGGCAACAAACTCGGATGTCGTTCCGTATATACTAAAGATGGAGATTTTGCTAATCGTCCATTAAGTCGCATAACTCTTTCTTTATCCAGAAATGGATTTACAGTTAAAAGAGAACTCTTTGAAGAAAGAGGTTTCCCCTCCAAGAGACACTTATATTCATCAGAAAAATGTACTTTTTGGGCAATAATGGCTAAACGAATTTTTACCCGTTTTACTTCTACGCCAGAGATGCTAAATGACTCATATGAATAGCGACCTTTCTGTGCCAAATTATTAAAAAATCTAAATATGTACGCAATTACCCGAAGGGCACGATCAAAAGAAGAAAATCTCTCCAAAATATCATCATAATCATCAAAAAATTAAGCATGAGATTTTACAGCACGTGCCTCCAGATCAGTGTCCATTATAGTCAAATTTCTCAAATTCCATTCAGATTTATTTTTCTGAAGCCAATGTGGCTCATGCCACCAAAGATCACAATGTGCTAAGTCTGAGGGCGATTTGCCTCGACTCCCTAAATCAGCAGGATTATCCTCTGATTTAACATGGTGCCAATTATGACTGCCAACGATTTCCTGAATTTTACAAACTCTGTTGGCAACAAAAGTTGTTCAAGAACAAGCGTCTTTTCTAAGCCAGGAAAGGACGATCGTAGAATCAGTATAACAATAAATCTGACGAAGTGGCACGTCAATTTCACCTAATACAGTTTTTAAAAGATTAGATGCTAAAACTGAAGCACAAAGTTCCAAACGAGGTAAAGAAACTGACTTCATGGGAGCAACCTTGGTCTTACAGGTTAACAAATTAATAATTATATCGCCGTTAGGTTTTTCAATACGTATGTATATCACCCCCGCATATGCCTTCTCTGAGGCATCAGAAAAAACATGAAGCTCAACGGCAGACCCAGGTTCATAATGAACCCATATTGGAATCTGTATATAATTAACCTCATGGTATGAAGCAACAAATCTTCCCCATTCCGCCTTTGTCGTTGGCCTAAGTAAGTCATCCCACTCTATATTATCCTGCCAAACCCTTTACATGATCATTTTTGCAACCACTATACCCGGACCTAACTATCCTACGGGATCAAATAGATTAGCAATAATGGACAAAACTCCTCTTTTGGTATATTCAGATCGCAACGTAATTGGATCCACTTTAAAGTAAAATGCGTCCAAATGAGCATTCCACTGAAGACCAAGAGTTTTCGAACTACTTGACTCAATAAAAGTCAATAGTTTGGCATCAACCAAATGATCAGGAGGAAGTTCCTCCAAGATGGCCTTTTCATTAGATGTCCATTTTCTAAGTTCAAATCCCGCTGATAACAAAGCTGCTATTAGTTGATCACGAGCGATCAACGAAGTGGAGACATCATGAGCACCAGTGAGTACATCGTCAACGTACATACACTTTCGCAGAATATGTGCTGCCAGCGGGTACTCATTTTCAATGTCTTCAGACAACAGCAGTAATGTACGAATGGCAGGATAAGGTGCACAATTGACCCCAAAGGTCACTGTCTGCAATTCATACTCCTTAATTTCCTCCGAAGGACAATTGCGAAAAAAAATACGCTGAAATGGAGTATGTGCCCTATCCAATCTAATTTGCCGATACATTTGAGTTATGTCACAGTTAAAAACAAACCTAAAAAGTCGCCAACGTAGTATAAGCAAGACTAGATACGCCTGTAATGTGGGTCCCACATAAAGACAGTCGTTCAGGCTATTGCCGCTAGAAGTTTTATTAGATGCAATAAATACTACCCTTAATTTCGTGGTTTTGCGATCTAATTTTATCACCGGATGATGAGGTAAGTAACAAACCATATCAGGGTAATTATCTGTCACAGGTTTCATATGACCTAAAGATAAGTATTCGCTTACAACGTCGTCATACATTTTCTTTACTAGAGGTTTTCGTAACAGAGAAGACTCGTTTCTTAAAAACTGTGACATAACATTCCCTTTAGATGAACCTAAAGAAATTTTTTCGGGAAAATCCGCTCTGAATGGAAGTGTTACAACATAACGACCATCTGGATCCACTAGTGGTACTCGTAAAATTCCTCTCACAAATCATATCTTCAGGCGACATTATCCTCTTTTTTGGTGGTTCCTCTAATTCCCAAAATCTAAGTAAATTTCTGTTCAAATTATCTTCCTCAGAGAATTCTACTCTAGTTGAATAAACTTGCAACGAAGATTGGCGTAGAGGCCCCGTAATAAGCCACCCAAATACCGTGTTCTGAGCTATTAACGATCCTAAAATGTTCCGCTGAATTTCACCCGTGATAATCAAAGGATACAAATCCGCACCTAGTAATAGACCTACAATCAAAGAATTTAGGATCTGCCAAACGTATATTTGGCAAGCTCCTGCGAAGTTAAGTAAGCCTCTTGTTGACCTCTCATGCCAACCTGCAAACAAAGAATGAGAATAATGATAATAATAATGTTAATAATAATAATAATAATATAATAAAAATAGAACATGAGTAATAGCATCCCGCTAGAAGATAAAATATCTGAAAATTATGAAATAAAAGTTCCTAATACAGCAGAGTATAGAATAAAAATTACAGGCATGACTTTTAAAAATAGCGATAATGAAATAATAGAGAAATTAAAAAAAGGAATTCTAATTTGACAGGATCTAATTTGAAATTTATTGAGAGATATAAAGTAAAAAGAAATAATAAAACAATTGCCGTATTCACAAGCTCTGCTAAGGTGTAGGTAGTATTGCATACTACCTTTTGTTTACTTCTTTGTGAACAACCATTGTATCAATGTGCCATTGACATTGTACTTCATACGTCAAAAACTAAATAAGAAGAAGAAAAGTGCTATTCATCATTTGTTATTTATAAGCCAAATGGGGGAGAAAACAAAAAAAAGTAAATTAATAAATTTTTTGTGTGAAAAATATAGTTTCGATATATTAATGGTTGACTCAAGTGAGTTATAACCGTTTTCCTTATTTTGTTTACATATTTTAAATGAAAAAAATTAATACAGGTGATGAAGAAGATGAGGATGAAATTCAAGACATTTTTAGGATGAACCTAATGTACCTGCTCTCCAGTCGCAGAAGTATACATTTAGGGCTACCAAAATCATCATTATGGCATAATCGGGTTTTAAGATATTTTGATGAAAACAGATTTCTTCATATGATACGACTACGGCCAGAGAAATTTGCCTATAAATTCAACCTTATAAAAAATGACGATGTTTTTCACACAATTGGCGAAAGGCTCCAACTACGCATTGACTTGCAGCTTAAAATTGTACTTTACTGCTTGAGATCTTCAGGAAATGGTGCTTGTATTCGTAAGGTAGCATCTTTTTTTGGTATAGGTGATGGCGGTACTATACAAAATATTAGAAATCGAATCATTAAAGCAGTATTAAATCTTAAAGAACAGTTTTTATATTGACAGAGAACAAACCTTAACATATGTTTCCAATATACCCACTCCTACTATATACAACAGAAATAAATAAAACTAATAAAAATATCTTTTAATTCAACTTAATTTATTATAATTCACACATGAACACAAAAATAATAATTCAATTAAACATAAAAAATTTAAACAAATACAACGTTTGAAAAACATGAAAAAAAAAGTACTAAGTATTGTATCGCATGTTTGCATGAAAATTGCCAACAACACTGCTAGCACCGTTGTATTTTGTTAGCACTTAGCACGTACTAGGGGGCTTGTGAATAGGGCAAATATATAATGTAAAATTAGAAGTTGTACAGTGTTGATCAAAAAATATCGATAGGTACTCAATATCGAACAAAAAGTATCGATACCTACTCGTATCGATCGACTATTTCATTGAATTAAGGCAAAGTAAAATAAAAATACATATCGCTGGTTTTATGCAGCTTGACTGACCATTGTTGCTGCTATAGTAGCAAATTGTTATTTTTTCGAATGCTTGAACCTTTTAGCGCCCTCTTTTAAAAAAGAGCTAAATCTGCCACTTTTAAATATATATTTAACCCTTTTTTGTCCCTTTTTTTGTTAAAGGGTTTTTTTGTTTGAATTTCAATTTAGATGATTGTATTTTGGGTCTGTTGCAAGAAGAAAATTGGAGCAATGGTGAATTTGGCAACACTTTTTGGTTTGTACGCAGCTCGAAAAATAATGCCTCCAATATAGGAAAACTTCGCATAGTTCAAGAAGGTTTATCTCTTATAAATAAAATTTATTTACAATTTTTGTTGTTTTTTCTTAAAAGCATGAACAAATTCAAGACAAATTTTCAAAGTGCGTCTTCTTAGATCATATATATCTTGTTTCCTCTAAGAAAAAGATTTTACTAGAATATTTTAAAAATGTTTTAAAAAAGAATATATTAGTAAATCAAAAATAAAAGAACGGACTTTCTTAATTATATTAATTAATTTTTAAATTTTTAAAAAGATTTTTGTCCAAACAATAAAGCAAAGACAAAAATCAAAGTTTAAGCAAAAACAACAATAACCAATAGTAATTCTATTTTTCTTTCTCTGCTGTATAAGGCAGAGTTTTTTTCTGCTCTTTTGTACAGTTGAAAGAGGATGAAAAATAAAATATCACAAAACACTACGATAATTTATTTTATGCACGGGCACTTTGCAAATATTAAACATTTTAAACAACGGGATTTTTTATATAATTATATTAATTAATTTTTAAATTTTTAAAAATTCTTTTTTTCATGCTATTTTCCCGATTTATTATTTAAATCACCGATATTGATTATTGAGGGTCAAAGCACGTCTCGATGGCCATTTCGTTATCGCTTACTTAACTCTTCAGGAAACTTCTGACAAATATTTAAAATAAACTAAAGATTTTTTTTATTTTGTACTTTAAGGATATTTTTAAGATACATACATATCGGTTACGAAACTAAAAGTGCAATATGTGTTGAAGAGTTTTTAAAAATTTTTTTATTTGATATTAAAAGCAAAATATTAATATTTTATCAAAAACAAGTACGGGTGCTATATTCGACTATGTCGAATCTTATATACCCTTCACCATCTACATAAATCTAGTTTAATAAAGTAACTACAATCAAAATAGGAAATATTGAGGTGACAGAGAATTAAAAAAAAAAATAATTGCTACTGCACATCTATAATTTTACATAAAAATGCAATCGGTTCTAATGGGTTAAGCATCAAAAACTTTAAAATGGCACCATATTAATATTTCTAAAAATTTAAAAATTTTAGAGCCACGTAACTCGGAAAATATGGGCGAGCCCCAATTTTTTCACTTGATGTTTTTTTCTTATTTTTTTAATTCTCTATCGTCTTATGTATTAATGTTTTTGATTGGAATTACTTCATTGTTCCAAGTGATATGAAAAAATTGGAGGTGGGCGTGGTGTTTTGCCTGCTGCCTCGGAGAATATGGACCGATCATTCTGATTTCCAATAGCACTTCTTTCGACACTATATCTGATCGATTGAAATATTTATATTTTTTTGTGAAAAAAAAATCAGTGCTGTCTATATCCCAAAACCAATTTTGTATATGTTTTTAATTTACTTTAATCGTGCTTGATTTCTTCAAATCTAAATGTTTCATGATATTCTCATAAAATATTTAATAATTAAAACTGCAAACTAAAATGTATTACTGCGGGGAAAGCATATCCATATGGCCATTTCTCTACTGCTCATAAAACTTGAAAGTCTTATATCAAAAGCTAAATTGATTAAATAAGAACTCCACTGAATCAAAAAGATAATTACAACTCAAAAATGTTTTATACAAAAACACAGCAAACATTCAGTAAATATTTTTTTTTCATTTTTTATGAAGTTTGAGATTTCCTGCAACGGCGAAAATGAATGAATTCGCCACTGCCACTACCTGGTACATGATATCGGCATGCTGCGACCCATTTTTTTGCCATGTATATATAAGTATATATTAATTTTAGAATTTAAATTCAAAGGGTAAACGCGCCTCAATAAAAACATTTACAAAATTGGTTTTGAATATAGACAGCATTATTTTTGCACAAAGTTTTAAACTGAATTGAACAAGACTGTTTTAAATATAACTGATACGTTAATTTTACAAGAAAGTTATTTTCTATATTTAAAAAAGTTGTTACGAGGGCTGCTATTTATATTTCTGGCCTGACAACACTGAGTGCTGCCAAGTGCAATCTGACATTTCCATTGGAAAGTTTGTCATTTTTAAGCATAATCGTACTCAAAACGTTTTGACGTACGACCATTATTTGTGTTGTTAACAGTGACTTGAAAAAATTAATATATAAAAAAATGGAATTAACTCGTGAACATTTTCGTGCCATCATTTTTCACAACTTTCGACGTGGATTATCACGACAAGAGTGCATTGATGAACTTAAATCTTTGTAGGGCGATGAAGCACCATCCTATAGCACTGTGAAAAATTGGTATAATGAATTTAATCGTGGCCGAAGCTCGCTCAAAGACGAATTCCGTGAAGGTCGTCCAAAACGGCTGTTGTGCCAGAGAACATTGATGCTGCGCGTGAACTCATAATGCAAGATCGACATGCGACATACCGAGAGATAGAGACATCTTTGGACATTTCTTCCACCAGCATACATTCGATACTGCATGAACACCTGGCCGTAAAAAAGGTTTGTTCTCGTTGGATACCGCACAATTTGAAAGTCGCTCAAAAAAAGGCTCGTGTCGATTGGTGCAAAGAAATGTTGCAAAAACACGATTGCGGTGCTTCAAAAGACGTTTATAAGATCGTCACAGGTGACGAATCATGGATCTATGCGTATGAGCCCGAAACGAAACAACAATCGACCGTGTGGGTCTTCAAAGAAGAGCCAAAATCCAACGAAAGTTGTTCGTGGAAGAAACACTTCGAAGCAAATGGTCGCCTGTTTCTTCGGCAAAACTGGTCATGTGGCGACTGTTCCGCTTGAGCAATGTAGGACGGTCTGAGTGGTACACTATAACTTGTGTGCCTGAAACCAACAAGAGAAGACGAATCATTGTTCACCATGACAATGCGAGCTCTCACACATCGGCTCAAACCAGAGCGTTTTTGACCGGCCATAACGTCGAATTAATGGGTCATCCGCCGTACAGTCCTGACTTGGCACCTAATGACTTCTTCTTGTTTCCGCACATCAAGAAAAAAAATGCGTGGTCAACGATTTTCGTCGCCAGAAGAAGCTGCTGAAGTGTTCAAAAACCATGTTTTAGAGGTTTCTCAATCGGAGTGGAAAAAGTGATTCGACAACTGGCTTGAGCGCATGCAAAAGTGTATAATCATGCTGAAGAATACTTTGAAAAACAGTAAAACCATTTTTGATTATAAATATTCGCATTTTCACTATTAGGCCAGAAATATATAGAGCAGCCCTCGTAATAGACATGCTTGATCTACTTACAGAAAACATGTCTATTTTTGAAGTTTGCCAATTTTCAATTTCAAAACGCCGTAACTCTGTATCTCAAATTAAATATTTCTGCAGTTAAAGATTTTCTTTAAGATTTTGAGACCCTCTTGCCACTTATAAAATACAAGTAAGACTTAATATTTCGTTAATAAAGTACCAAAAAGTCTATATAAGTTTTGGCCTATTAATTTGACCTGTTTTAATTTATGCACATTTTATAAAGACTGTAATGGCGTCACGTTCAACATTAAGTTCAAGTCAATATGAAACGAGTATTTTTCACCGATACGAGTACATTTTTACCGATGCCTACTTGGTACTCGGTGGTAAAGTATCGATGCCAAAAGTACCTAGTATCGAGCGGAAAGTATCGAATATGTACTTGTATTTACTCCTATCGTTTCATCACACATAAGCAAAAAAGTCTGTAAAAAAATAAGTTTTCTGGGAAGAACCAGAAACAAAATATCAAAAGCTACAGCAATAAATATGTATAACACCATAATAAAATCACACTTTGAGTACGGGTCCACTATATTATATACATGTAATAACATACTCCACTTAGCTAGAATGCAGAAACTTCAAAATAAAGCCATGCGAATAATTATAAAATGTAATAGATATACGGACATAAATACGATGTTAAATAACATGAAATGGTTAAACGTGAAACAAGGACTTCAATTCAACATGCTCAGACTTATAAAAAAGAAGAAACAGGGCGATGCACCGAGTTACCTTTGTGAGAAAATAAGATATGTAGGAGAAACCCAACCGTACGGACTGAGAAATGTAAACGATTTTCGAATAAACAGGGTTTTGTCAACACAAATGCAGAGATCGTTATTTTACAAGGGATGCCGGCATTTAGTGGATCCCATAAAACCATACAATTATTTATCTACACGATATCTCAGTGAATTGTAGATTTATTTTTGAAAAGACCACTAATTTTTGTTATGTTACTTCCGGTTCATCCTCATTGTTAGATTATTTTTTATAAGCCCATCACTTTCATTTCGTCTTTCGGGTCAAATGTTTTGTCCTGCTCTTTCTCATCACTCATTTATCTCTATGTGCATTAAGAACGATACACCAAGAACACAGATCATTGAATTTAAAGACTATGATAACATTAACTACTCGTTACTTGAACATCGCTTCGCCCAATTTTACTTTTCTAACTTTTACACTAATCGTAATGTAAACGTTCAGTTATCGACTCTCATGTCAAGTGTGCATGCATTGCTTTCCTTAGTTCCCATCACAATGAATAAATTAAAAATAAACGAAAATAAATCAAAAATATTAGAAATAAACATGAACAGTGAAACAGATTTTAAAATTAATAATAAAATAATTGAGAAAGTGAAAAATTTAAAATATTTGGGATTTATAATAGATAAGAACTTAAATTTTAAAGTTCATTTAATTTATATATGTAAATAGATCGGGGAAAAAATTGGATTCTTTAAAAAAATAAGAAATCAAATATCAACAATTACCGCAATTAATATATATAACACGATCATTAAGCCAAACTTTGAATTTGGTTCTACAATATTATATACATGCTGTACAAGCATACAAATAGATAGACTACAAAAGTTACAGAACAGGGCTATGAGGTCTATAATTAAATGCAACAGGTTTACATCAATACAACTCATGCTAGATACACTGAAATGGCTCAACATTAGGCAAAGACTTCAATTAAATACGTTTACCTTTAGTTACAAAATGAAAATGGGCAACACACCGGGCTATCTAACGGATCAACTAAGATATATTAACGAATGCAACCTTACAGGCTTAGAAATGCTAATGATTTTAGGATACATCGAGCAACAAAAATGCAATGAAGAGGTGTTTACTATATATATAAAGGACTACAATTACTTAATCTAGTACCTAGTAGAGTAAAAAATGAAAGAAATTGTGTTCAATTTATAAAAAATTCTACTTATTAGAGCAATTGAAATATTGATAATTTAATGTGATACAGTAAATAAGAAAGTATTTCGAATACTACTAAATAAATAAATAAAAATTAGAAGGGTAAGGATTTCTTCGTCTGGTGACAAGTTGTTCAACTCGCCGTTGATAAAATGTCATCTCTGTCTAAGAGATTTAGCTTATATAGAATACTTAAGAGACCCAACACCTGAAAATTGGAGCTGCTACTGTAGAGCTCGTAATAAATCAAATCGTAAGGAGTATAAAACGTAAAGCACATATTAATATTTTTAAAAATTTTGATACTAAGGGCATGTGGAAAATGCTTCCAAGGAATAATATATCTGCTGAGGACCTAAATCCTGACGCACTTATTGCCGAGTTTTCGAGTTGCAGGACAGCCAATAGTTTCACCCTCTTGATTCTAATTTTAACTTTTATAGCATTGCCTTTTCCTTTCGGAGTATTGTACTTAAGGATTTATTGAATGCTTTCTCTAACATTAAATTTAATGCCGTAGGACAAGATCACATTTCCTTTAAATTTGTTAGGCTAACCTTTCCTCTTATACAACATCAACTTCTTTTTCTGTTTAATAATTTATTTTATTTATTTATTAAAACTAGTATTAAAAAATACTTTAAAATTACAATAATAAAAATTAGTTTTCTTTACAGTTTCTTTTTTCAAGCTCTGAGGAATAGTGTTCTTAATAAAAAAAATACACAATTTCTTCTAAATATATCGTTATTATTTTCATTCTTTATATAATGTGGCAGCTGATTAAATAATTGTAGTCCTTTATATAGTAGACATCTCTTCGTTGTATTGTTTATAGCCCTGTGTATTCTAAAATCATTTGCATTGCGAAGATTATATGGTTGAGTTTCGTTTACATATCTAAGTTGTTCCGTTAAATATTCCGGTGCGTTCCTGTTTTCATCTTATGGATAAAAGTAAAAGTATTAAGTTGAAGCCTCTGTTTTATGTTTAGCCATTTTAGTGTGTCCAGCATAAAGTGTATGGGTGTAAGCCTATTGCATTTTATTATTGATCTCATAGCACTGTTTTGCATTTTTTGCAGTCTTTCTATTTGTAAGTTTGTGCAGCATGTATATAGTATGGTTGAACCGAATTCAAAATGAGGTTTTATTATGGTATTATATATATATTTCTATTTCTTATTCTTTTAAAGAATCCAATCTTTTTGCCAATTTTTTTTGCATATATAGTATATGTGTTCTTTTAAATTAATTTGCATATATAGTATATGTGTTCTTTTAAATTAATTTTCTTGTCTATTATAAATTCCAAGTATTTAATTTTTTCGACCTTTTCTATTACCGTAGTATTAATTTTAAAAACAGAACTTTTGTTCATATTTATCTCCATTATCTTTGTTTTATTTTCGTTAAGTTTAAGTTTGTTCATTTTTAACCAATAATTTATATTTTCAATATCCTGTGTTAAAATTTCTGTGACACTTGTAACGGCGAAAGTCATTACATTCGTTTTCACCTCCACAACAAACCTATTAGTATCATTAGTTTATTATTATGAATTGTATTTCTTTTGTAAAACCTATTAGTATTTATTTTCCTATTATTTAAGTTAAGTTAAGCTGTAAATGAAAGTTAAGTTTATTACGTGTTTGAATTAAAAGCAGTCAGCTGTCAAGTAAATAAAGCATCACAGCTGTCATTCAGTCAGACACACAAACACGTTGCATGTGTGGGTGACTGTGTGTGTACGTTGGAAACAGGTATAAAAGGCAGAACAAAATGTGAAATCGGCAGTTAGCGAGCGCTTGCCTGCTGGTAAGAAGTGATTGGTGAGAAATTGTATAATTCCCCAATTTATTTCTTGCTAACAGCTCAAGTTTAAAATTGCTGGAAGGAACAACACCACAGAAGCGTTACTTCTATCGGTGCGATTGATTCTGGAGAGGAATTGTAAATTTCCTAGAATCACGTGTAATAAGTATATTGCTCGCGCTACGTAAACGCTACCTGCGCCATCGCTGTTTGCGTCGCTGCCCGTTCCATTGCCGCCCGGTAGGGTTGCCGTGTGTTCAAGCGCTGTTGGAGCTCTACCTGCGCAGACGCTGAGTGTGCTGCCTGTTGGGTCATCGCTGCCTGTTCCATTGCCGCGCGTTTGCGCCGCTGCCTGTTAGATCGCTACCTGCGCCATCGCTGTTTGCGTCGCTGCCATGCCGCCTGGTTGTGCCGCCGCTTGTTTGAGCACTACCTGCGCCATCGCTGTTTGGCCGCTACCTGGGCCATTGCCGTACGGTTGACCCACCGCTTCTGTGAGCGCTACCTGCGCCATCTTTGTTTGAGCGCTACCTGCGCCATCTCTGTTCGGCCGCTTCCCGTGCCATTGCGCCTGGTAGCGTCGCCGCTTGTTTGAGCGCTACCTGCGCCATCGCTGTTTGGCCGCTGCCCGTGCCATTGCCATCCTGTAGCGTCGCCGCTTGTTTGATCGCTAACTACGCGACTACACCGGCCGCAAGGCCCATTGGTTTTGGTTAATCGGCTGGATTCCGTAGCTGTGGCTGACTGTTTTACCGCAGCTCGCTTACTCCAACCGCTATTGACATTGGTGGTTTCTTTCCCGACCGTTAGTTAGCTATAGCCTTAAGAATAAGGAGAATAAAACATAAATTGAAGTTTATAACGTTTCCGAACAAGAATTGTTTCATTTCCTTTCGTCTTAGGACCATTAATAAAATTGCAACGACCCTGGACTCCGCTGCAGCTATCCCAGCAACCAGCGTAGAACGTGTCGTTGCACACTGTTCGTATGATTCTGATTCAGTAAATATAAGAGTATCATCCGCGTATAACACTATTTCGAAGTTTTTAATTATAATGGGCGTATCATTTAAATAATAGAGCACCTAATATTGATCCCTGTGGTACACCATATCCATTATTGATCGTGCAGATTTGATATTGTTAACTTTAGTTATCTGTATTCTAATTTTGAGGTATGATTGAAACCAATTTAACTCTATTCTGTGTTCCGTAAAAAAATAATTTTTGCAGTAATAATTCTCTATCTAAGGTTTCAAGTGCCAGTTTAAAGTCTAGAAAAATTGCCATAATTTTCTTATTTTTTTAAGTTTTTTCCACCTATTTATAACGTAATTCACAGCTGCTTCACATGAAAATGCTTTTCGAAACCCCGATTGGTATTAGATAAAATATTATTTTTTTCCAAGTATTCTTCTAGCTGTTGTTTTACAATTTTTTCAATAACTTTCTCACATATTTTTAATGTGTTTATTGGCCGAAATTCTTTGCACTTATTTCTCTTTGCTATTTTTTGAATTGGTGTTACCATAGTCGTTTTAAAATTTTCAGGAAAAAAGCCAGAATCTAGAGATTTAATAATGATATTTAAAAGTTTACCACTAATTAAGTTCCAATTTTCCAATATCAAATTAATATTTACATTATTATTAGTCCGGTTTCTTTTTGATGCTTTTACACGTATTCTTTAATTCTGTTATATATATTGAATGAAATTTAAATTTAGTATTTCTCATATTTATTAATTAATATATTGCACATTTTCTATATTATTTCTGATTTCTGCAATACTTTTAACAAAATATTCGTTAAATTGGTTTGCTATTTCATGATTGTTATTATATTCTACATTGTTAAATATCACATTTTGTATCACAGACCTGGGTTTCTGTAGCAGTAAATTTTTTATATTATTCCACATTTGCCTTTGGTCTTTGGTATTAGTAATTTTTTTGTTTATATATGCATTTTTTTTACTTTCAAGTTTAACTTTATATTTGTTTCTTGTTATTCTGTAATTATACAATGCTGCATGAGTGTTTTCATATTTGGCTATGTTGTACTTAATAATTTTTTCGGTTTAAAGTGTTTGCAATTGTCTATTGAACCATTTGTTTTTTTAATGCTTTAATGCTTTTTTCATAAATTTGTTTCGTAATTGTTAGCCTCTTTATAGTGTTTTCAATAGCTTTATCAAAATAATACACGTTAGTGTGTAACTCTAAGCCTTCATCAAACTTAAGTGTTTGGCTAATTATTCTTTGGAATTTATTTTTATCATATTAAAAAAAAAACGACTGTCTTTCCATTTTCATGTTCAGTATTTGGATTAGTATTATCGACATTAATATCTATAATTTCATGATCGGATATTTTATTTGAATTACTAATATTTACACTAATATTGACATTATTTGTTATAACATAATCAATTATAGTTTTCGTTTCGCCTGTAATTCTAGTATATTTATTTATTTATCCATTAATATCCCATAAAATAAATTTATAGAATATCTTAAAAAAAGAGGCGCCGGGTGACAAGACCATTTGCTCACGAATACGATCTTAAAATTAAAATACAGCAAAAGTGGAACTAACTTAAAAATATGTAGCAATTATTCATAAAGGTTAATAATTCGTGAAGTAACTGAAAGAAGCAAGATAAATACAAATGATAGTGTTTTTTAAGTTCATATGATAGTGGTGATGTGAGGATAGTGGTTTTAAACGTCCCTGATACCATGGCATTCCAGGGATCTCCATAACCTGGAAATATTTTTCTCGGTAGAACAGTCCAGAATCTCCTCAAGCGGCAAGTCAGATTTTGAATTGGGACATTCTGTAAGGATGTGATGTACAGTAAGTACCTAATTGCAAAAACTACATAAGGCTGGGTCACATCTGTTGTAATAGTGTTGTGTCGTAAATAAAGTTTTTCCTACCCTTAGACGAGCAAGCGTGATGCATTCCATACGAGTGAGATTCTTATTGTATTTGGGTCTTTTAGCTGCTGGGTTTCGCTGTCCCACGAAGTTTAGGAAGGGCTTCGACAAAGTCATTGGCAAACATGGAACTTCGTTAATGTTGTTTAATTTTAGTTAATTTTTTGCTGCATCGTCCGCTGCTTCGTTTCCTTGGATCCCAATATGTGATGGAATCCACAGCAACAAACACAAGCTACTAGCATCCGGGATATGTAGAATGTCATCATATAACCCGTTTCAGTTTTTTTAATAGCTTTAATTGCGCTCAGACTATCTGTGAGAATAATTGATTTTGTTCTTTTTTGTACAGCATAAATGATTGCGTGTTTTATTGCGTGTAATTCGGCAACGAAGACCCCAAAAAAGTCCGGAAGGCGTTTCTCTACGACGACGAAAAACTTTTTAATATCAAAACTTTGAACTATAGAAAAAGTTGATATTCCATTGTGAAAAGACCCGTCAGTGAATAGTAGCATGTTTGGTTCGAAGCAATATCTTTTTTCGAGCAATAGCTTTTTGAATAAAACAGGGTTTGTGCTATTTTTATTGAAATAGGAAAGGCTGTCGTCAACTTTCTTGGTGCTTGGAGATAATAGGGGGTAGTGGCTTAAGAGGTAGTGAAATGTTAGCCTGTTTAAGAAGAGAAATGATTTTCTCTATGGAGCTTCCAGCTATCAATGGTTTATTCAAGTTTCTCCAGAAAGAGTCATGGAGCCCATCACTTGGGATTGTAATAGACCTTGAAGCTATTGCCACTGATCTCATTTCAAGCAGAGATCGAAGAAGGCCTGATGCGGTTCTGAAGCAATTATTAAGCGCTGTGTCCAGCTTATTAATATTTTTCTTCGCCGTCCAACCATATATAGTGATGCCATGTTGAATAAAACCCATAGAGAGAGATCTGCAAATAGAAAGAGCTGTTTCCATGTGCGGCCCCTTGCCTCGGGAGCAAATTAACTTTAACAGATTATTTTCGTAATTTTGTTGACCTGTTTGTTCCAGAGAAGGTTTCTGGTGAAAGTTAACACGAGGATTCTCATTTCTTTCATGATGTTAATGTGTACATCTCTGAGTTGAGTTGCTGTTTCTTTGCAGTTACGGCGTTTGCAAACGTGCAGTAGCTCAATTTTTCCAACTGCTCTTTGCCCATTTCTTGATTGTGTTGTCTAGATTGTTCAGGTTCTCTGTAACCGTTCTTGCTTCTCCACAAGCAACATATATTGTCCGCGTAGATCCCAACATATTCGATGCCCGGCAAGTTGCCCATAGCCTTAGACAAGGAGCTTGCATATATGGCGTAAAGGATTACTGACAGAGGAGATCCTTGCGGAACACCGTTGTCAAGTTTGTAGGGTAATGACATAAAACCGTCGATTTTTACTTTCATAGCTCGATTGGTAAAAAAAGATTTTTTAAGTTTTATAATTTCAATTGGCGCATTCCAGTCATTAAGTACCTGGAGTATGTATGTCTGTACAACACGGTCAAATTTTTTTCAATGTCTTCCGACAATACTACCAAAGTATGTTGAGCATACCAAGCACAAGGTGATAGATGTTGTTTGGGTTGGATAAACTATTTACCATTTGCTGAGTAAGCCTGAAATCGCATTCTTTGTATGTGTTTGTAATTTTTATGTCCTTTGCACCCCTTATTGTAACAGATTGATATAGAAGTTCGCCATTTGAAACATGATTATATGCGATATTAAAGCTGTTCTTAAAAAAAAATAGCTATTCCCGATTTCCCGTATGTGTAGTTTTTTTTTTGTTATGGTGAAAAACTTTGTACCCTGGTAAATGTAAAAGATGTAAGTTATTTTCTGTAATATGTGTTTCTTGCAGTGCTATAATATTGGGTCTATGTCTAGTAACGAGCAATTCCAGGGCGAATTTGTGTACTACAAATCCTTGTTTGTTCTACTGTAAAATATTAATGGTTAAACCACTATCCATTTTGTAAATAATTTATTTATTTTTTCTTATTATTTTTTGGTAATGTTTCTTTGTAAGTCTTGGGTGTTATAATTGTTCTTAAATCTGGGAAGCTTTCATTGAGTTCGGAGCAAAGAGACATTTGGCTGGTATTCGGCAAATAACCCTTTGTGGGGGTGTTAAAGCCCAGGCTATTTTGTATGTCCTTAACGATCATTTCCTCTGAAAGGTTATCATCAATTGTCATAAATGTTTCTTCATGGTTATCTTGGATGTTTTCATAAAATATATCGTAGTCATCACTTGAAAAGCTTTTGTCTGAATTGTTTTGGGCGTTTGTTGTTTTATTGCAAGTTAAAGTTTCTGTTGAGTGGAGTGGAGCTTTTGAAGTTAAATTGAGTGGTTTTTGTTTTTTCATTTTGATTTTGTCTGTTTCTTTAGTTAGTGGCTTCTGAATTTTTGGAGTTGAATTTAATATGGTGTTTTCTGAATTTGAAATTTCTGCGACTGTATTTGTTATTGCGTTTGAGACTCTAGGTAGAGTTGTTGTTTTAACTATTGTGTCTGGGTTTATAACGGTTGTTTCGTTCAGTTTTGTATGTTGATGTATGCCTGCGTTGTTATTCAAAATGTGTGTACTTGGTATTGCTCTTGTGTTTGTTGTTGTAGTTGTTGTTCATTATTTGCTGTTTTGTTTTGTTCTGTATGCTGATTTAATGGTGCGTTGCTTCTTACGGCTTGTGCATATGACAATTAGTTTTTTCTTGTAGGTGGCTTTAGTGTGTTCATTGACGGATTTCCGTTGAAGATTGCCCAGGCTTCTCTTGTTGTACATTTACGAGTGATTCGCAAGTAGTTGATAAACGTGTTTCTAGAAAGTTGGGCAACTAGGGTCGAATGACGTATGGCTTTTGGTCTGGCAATTAACACAAAATTTACGGAGTCATTGCTCATGCGGTGGTTGGTAGCCGCATTCCCTATTCGATATTACGACATCTTTTCCTAGTATGGCCAAGTTTTTGGCAGTTAAGGCATCGCATGGGATTTGGTATGAATTCATCCACATTAACTAACTCCCAACCTATTTTTATTTTCTCCGGGCGTTTTGTGAGGTCAAAAGTAACAATAGCGGCGCCAGTTGCTACCTTATTTTCCCTATCTCTTTTCATTATTTTATGTATTTCAACAACCTTCTGATCTTTTAGAGCCACTTGTAGTTCTTCTTCAGGTATGTCTATTATTTTTCTTAAGAAGATTCTGCCCTGAATTGTGTTGAGTGTCTTGTGCAAGGATATCTTAACTGGGATTTTATCTATATAATCTGCCTTTAAAAATTTCTCCGCAATGTCGTGATTTGCAACCTTGATTAATAGGTCTCCACTTTTCATCTCATTTACTTTGAGACGGCATGTGGAAATATGGTTTAAACCCTTTTCGACCTGGAAGACATTATAGGATGTTGGAGACCGTGGTATTTCGTCTTTTTTTTTTAAACTTATTGCAGTAACGACAAGATAGCGGGGCATGTTGCGTTCGCAGGCGTAAACAGTAGGTAGAGGCAAAAATTCGTCAGGACGTAAGCGTTTGTTTCTGTTTGGTTTATTTTTTCCGTTAGAGACCAGCTCCTGGAAGCGGTTCCCTCCCATTGGGGGGATGACCCCCGTTCATCGTGGGAAAAAGTTTCCAATAATATAGAAAGAAAGCCGAAAAACACTCAGAAACGATAAATCAAAAAAGACGTATGTATGTGTAAACGAAGTATTTATTAGAGTTTAATACTCTCAAGAGCGCAAAGGCGCAGATAAAAAGTCCAACAATAAACGGTACGCGTATACAACCGAAGCGAGAAAAACGTGCGCACACGGCTATTGCCAGACACAGACTGAAATTCTAGTATAGTTTTTCACTAATTGTTTTAGTCCATTATCATTAATAATTTGTTCCAATTTGCTCCAATCTACACTAAAGTCTCCAACGATAATAATATCTGTATTTTTTTCACTTAATTCTTCAAGTATATTCTCAAAAACTTCATAAAATTCTGGTTCCTGACTGCTTGGTGATCGATATATTGCTGTTATAATAAAGGACATTTCTCGATATTTGACAAAATATGCACTTATCCAATATTTAAAATCTCTCACTTTCTTACACATCAAACTTACTTGCCAGTCTTTATTGAAATATATTACTAAGCCAGTTCTTAGAGAATTGGAAAGCGTAATAAACTGATGGTAACCTTCTATATATATATTTCATTTTCATCTATTCTGTCAGCTAAATGAGTTTCAGTGAGAATTATAAAGTCTGGTTTATCGATACTAGCGATTGCCTCAAGGTGATTAAAGTTGTTAGTTAAATCTTGTATGTTTGTGTAAATGCCATGTATAGGCTTTAGTTGTTAATCGAATAAACCCATTCTTCTTTTTTTAACTTTAACTAATTTTTATATACAGGACACTCTTTGCTTGAAGTTATATGATTATCGTCAAGGCCTAAATTTAACTTTTCATTCGATCTTACACAGTTAATGCATTCATTGATTTGTTCTTTATTACATTCTCCTGTTCTGTGTTTTCCATGACACTTAAAACATATTTCTTAATTTTTACAATGCACAGGTTTATGACTAAAACCTCTGCATTTAAAACACTGTATTATTTCCGTACCATATTGTTTCAACTTCGCTATTTCCCGATGATTGGAAGATCTCAAAAGTTATACCTGCTAGGAAAAAACGCTCAGATATCGATTTTAGACCAATACCACTTGTCCTTGTTTTGTCAAAAATCTTTGAGCACGTTTCAAAAGATCAAATGATGAATTTTCTCAATCACAACCTTTTGTTGAATCCTTATCAGTCTTGTTTTTGTGAGGGATTTACCACTACTTCTCTTCTAATTGGTCTTTCTGATTCTATTAGAAGATGTATAGATAAGGGCGACGTTGCCCTTTAAGAAGGTTGTATGCTTTAATTTTATATTTGCCCCTGCATAATTTGGTGTTTGGCGATTTTAAAGGTTTCAAGAGTGGACTGTATATTTAAATTAGGATTAAGAATTTATCAAGAGGACACCAATTTCTTCCAAAAAGTTACCCTTGTTTTGTGTGTGTGTGTGTTTGCGAGGGTGTGCTTAGATGTGTGCATGTAATAAAAAGAATATAGATAAGTCTTGAATTTAAATATTGTTTCCAAAGGTACGTTTAATTTTAGTTTAAATATGGTTAACAGTATTAACAGCCCTTTAGAAATGATTTTTATACTTAGGTTTTACAAGTTTAATAGTGTACTTTTTATTATAATAATTCAGTAGTATAAGCTTTAGTATTTAATTAGTAATTTAAGTGGTATGAGAAAAATTGATGTTGATTGTTTGATGATAAAAGGATAAGTGACTCGACTTATTTTAGATATATATATAAAAAAAGCTGAGTTTAACAATTCATTGGAATGTTCGAAATAATAATTCACTACTTATTGAATTCACAATGTTATAACTTGTTGTATTTTTATTTTTAATTTTAATCACATTGGGGAATTTTATACATTCCTGGAATTTGTGGGTTGTGCACAAAGAACTTGTGCTAATGATCGGATGGCTTCGGAAATAATATGTTGATCTGGAATTGATGGTATTGCTGACTGACTATAAGATGCTGATTCAGCAGTTGCAGGTTGGATTTTAGATGATGGTCGACGGTTAGGTACAGGCTGGCTTTTAGACGATGATCGTTTGTTAGCTGCTGTTGAGGGGGATTTTACATCAACACGAGTTATTTTTTTGGTGTTAAGTCTGGCTTGAATACTCGGAAGGAGCAAAGTATGGTGGTAACTTCCACACTTTCGACAAGTATCCAATGACGCACATGCTCTTAGATCATGACTTTTGGCCAAGCAGTTAACACAATACCTGTATTTACTGACCACTTGATTTCTTCTTCTCACATCCATACTTAAAAATCTTCTACAGAATCTTATCGAGTGGTAATGTTGACAAAGACTGCACTGATAAAACTCAGGATCACGACGTTTTTGACGATAACTATACTTTCGTCCCCTGAAACTGTAAATAGAGTGAAAATTGAGAAAGAAAAACAATTATTTAGGAGATGTTTTTTATTGGAATGTTTTTTTTTTTTTTTTTTTTTTTTTGAGATAATAAATATGAGTGGAGAGAGTAGTTAAAAAGTTAGATAATTCAATTCTCATTAAGCAGTGGCAGAAAACATAGTTTGACGATGGGACGTTTTATAAGGCCTGTGGCTGTTCTAATATCCGCAATCCGAACATTGTCATCTGCACTAGAATATGTATTTTCGATTCTACCTAAACGCCATTCGGAAGGAGGTAGTAAGTCGTCCATTACCACGACGAAATCATCTGATTTCAAGTTTGAAGAGAGATTCTTCCATTTGTAACGTTTGTGTAGAGATTTCAGGTAGTCTTCCTTAAATCTAATGGCAAATTGGTGATGAATCGCTTTGAGTCTTTCCCAGCGGTTCAGTAGTCCTATTTGTTGTTCAGGTTGTTCGGGAAAACTCATTATAGGACCGCCTCATAGAAAATGGGCGGGAGTTAAGGCTAATAAAACAGAAGGATCCTCAGACATAGCGGAAATGGGTCGAGAGTTCAGAATTCCTTCAATTTGCGCAAGGATCGTGGAAAATCCTTCAAAATTAAATTTATGCGGCCCCGTTCCTCTTTTCAGATGAAACTTAAAGCTTTTTGCCGCTGCTTCCCACAAACCGCCCATGTGATTCGCGTGAGGACGAATAAATATCCATTCGAATCCATGCGATATGTATTTTTGAGCTATTTCTGTTGAGGCTGGCTACAAACAAATCAAGTTCTCGTTTAAGCTGCCGACTGGCTCCTACAAAGTTTCGTCCATTATCTGAATATATCCTGGAAGGGAGTCCCCGCCTACCAACGAATCGAGAGAATGCTGCTCTAAACGCTGATGTAGTCAAATCTGAACATACTTCCAAATGGATAGCTTTTGTGCTAAAACATACAAACACGCTTACATATCGTTTTATAATAGGAGCATTTTTGAGAGACAAGCTTTTTAGTTCAAAAGGCCCGATGTCTGAAATGGGATTGTAAGATTGCATCTGTCTGGAGGTAAGGGAGCCATTATTTGGGAGCACGGCTTTTGTTTATATATAACGCAAGTTCTGCAATGACGTATAATATTTTTTAATCGGGAAATGTAGAATTCGGTATGGACCATCCTGCATATCTGATTGCATTCAGCGTGTGCAAGAAAAATGTGTAGATGTTGTAAATAAAGATGACAAAATCTTGAGTTTCCCGGCAGTATTATTGGTCAACGTTCATTATACGTAAGGGAGGCATTAGTGAGGCGACCGTTTACTCGAATAATGTGATTAGAGTACAGTATTGGGTTAAGAGTTTTTAAAGGACTTTTGTTAGAAATTGGCCGAGAGTTTGAGATGGCTTTAAATTCTGACGGAAAATGAGATTTTTAAGCTAAGCTTATTAACCAAAATTTAACAAAATTTTCCTCATTTTGAGTGAGATCTAGTTTATTAACATGGAAATCTGGTCTTAGCTTCCTTAAACCGTTGCGATACAGTCGAAATACATAAGATATGACTCTGAGAGCTTTGTGATATGAAGAGAACGTGTTTAAAATATCTGTTACCTCGCCTTAATTTGTAAGCACTGAACTTTTTTTGTGATTTCCAGAACAGGCGACCCAGTTGTTTTAGGCCATTCAGATTGTGGTTTTATAAGCTAAGATGGTCCATGCCACGATAAGAGATTATTGGAGAGTTCTTGTGAATTGCAACCACGAGTACCGAGATCAGCAGGATTATCATGCGTTCTGACATGTCGCCAGGTTGCGTCCGGTATAACGTTATGAATTTGAGCTGTTCTATTAGCGACATAGGTTTCCCAGGTCCGTGGAGGCTTAGAGAGCCATGCAATAACAATTGATGAATCCGACCACATATACACCTCATTCTGAGATAAATTTAGAGATTGTTTAACATATTTTACCAACTTTGCTAATAATGCTGTACCACAGAGTTCCAACCTTGGTAAGCATATTGGTTGCAGAGGAGCAACTATACTTTTGGCAATAATTAGGTTAGAAAATGTAACTTGGAGAGAATTTTGATATCGCAGGTATACAGCCGCGCAGTATGCTGCTTTCGATGCATCTGAAAAGCCGTGTATTTGTGTTATGTTAGCTGGATTATATTGCAGCCATCTAGGAATCTTAACGTGATCAATTTGGGAGAGATCTTTTAGCAGCATGTTCCACTTATCTAGAATGTCAGGATTCACATTGTCATCCCATTGTAGACCTTGTAGCCACAACTGCTGCATTAGCATTTTGGCTTTAATTACAATTGGTGTTATCCAATCCGCTGGGTCAAAAATAGAAGCGATACCCGATAGCATTTTTCGTTTTGTAATGCTTTCAGACTGAGAGATAGGGGTAAAAGAGTAAAAAAAAGGTCAGTTAGGGCATTCCATTTAATTCCGAGAGTTTTGGTTAAGCTAGTTTCGTGAAATCTAAGAAAATCTGAGTCATATAGGCCTTCTGTAGGGATATATGAAAGCAATCGCTCATCATTCGCGGTTATCGTTTTTAATATGAATCCAGCGGATTTAGGAGTTTGCAGAATTTGGGCTTGAGATATCTGTGCTTCTTCAATTGTGTGTCCACCAGATAATATATCGTCGACGTAAGTTTCTCTGCGCAGGATGTTGGCAGCTTTAGGAAAGTTTTCATGAGAATCCTCTCCAAGTTGATGAACAGTCCGAATGGCCAGAAAAGGGGCGCAGTTAAGACCAAATGTAACTGTTTTAAGCTGATAGTCTCTTAATGTACCAGTGTGATCCTGTTGATAAATAAAACGCTGAAACGGTCTATCATCTGGATGAACTAGAATTTGGCGGTACATTTTTTGTATATCGCCGCTAAAAACATACTGATATATTCGCCAGTTATCAAATTCGGTTGTAGCGTTGGGCCCGTATGCAAAATGTCATTTAGCGAATAACCCGATTTAGTCTTACGCGAGGCGTTGAAAACTACTCTTACTTTAGTTGTCTTATGTTCTGGGCGAATTACAGCGTGTTGGGGTAAATAAAAGGAAAAGTATTTGCCATCAGACGCAATTTCGCGGTAAGAAGCTGGTTCCATATGATTTAGTGTTAGATATTCTTCCAAAACCGTGTTACATTCCTTTTTTAGTTCCGGAGTTTTGAGAAGAGAGTGGCTTATTCGAGAATATTGGAGTAGAGCTAAAAGTCGAGAGGCACCCAAAAATTTTGAGTCAGGGAAATCCTTTTTAAATGGAAGCCTTACAACATACGTTCCATTTTCGTCTCTAGTAGTTGTTTGCTTATAAAATCTTTTACATACTGATTATCTTCCGAAACTACGGGACAAGGTGATAACTCTTTCTGTTCCCAGAATTTTCTTAAAGTATTATTCAGAGTAGAGCTTTCGGAAGGGACAACGGTAGTGGTGAAAGTGTGTACTGCGTTTGCTTGAGTTGGACCGCTTAAAACCCAACCAAATATAGTATTATAAGCTGATGCTTGGCCACATATATTCTTCTTGATTCCTTCAATACTTATGAAATGTTCTGAGTCATTACCCATTAATAGGTCTATTTGTGAAGATTTATTGAAATGTGGAACCGCCAGGTCAAGACTGGAAAGGTGCTCAGATTTATGAGGTTCAAAAGAGATTGAGGGAATTCGTTTCGTTAACTTCGGTAAGACTATGGCATTTACCTTGCGTTTGGAGAACAAAGTAATAGCGCATTCCTTATTTGCGGATTGAACCTGCCCTCCTATTCCTACAATTTCAACATGGGATTTTTGATAGGGAAATTTTAATAAGGATCTAATTCTTTCTGAAATAAATGATCTTTGGGAACCAGGGTCTATTAGTGCCCTAAAAGTGTAAAGCACACCAATATGTTCTATTTGTACTAAGGCTGTACGAAGTAGTATAAATTCTTCATTAGATGAAAAATTAGCGTGAATGTTACAATTCTTAGAGTTAGAGGGTATATTATCGTTGTTTTCAGTTGTGTAATTGCTGGAAAACGTACTTTTTCGTTGATCGAAATAGTTTTCCTTTTTCGTAGATGTGGGAGAGTTCCGTGATTTCTGCAAATGTAATAGAGAGTGATGGCCTGATTTACAAATGAAGCAAGTATTTTTGCTAGGACAGTTTGCTTTTAAGTGATCTGAAGAAAGACAATTATTGTAGATTTTATTTTCGTAAACATAATCTATTCTTTGCGGGACGGTATATTTTATGTATTTAGCGCAAGTTCTCAGATGGTGATTTTCATAGCAGAGTTTACAAGTGAATGCATTTTTGTTTTGGGCTGAGTACAATTGTGAATTTTCATGATTATTATTAGAAAGACTAGCTGTACTGAAGCGTTCTTTTGTGATTTTAATTGAGGAAATTCTTTCTACTGCCTCATGTTGATTTATTAAAAATTCTTCCATTTGGGTCCAGGTTGGGATTTCTCGTTGAGATTTAAATGACTGCTCCCATAGCGCAAGAGTCTCATCTGGTAATTTTGTCGAGACTATATAGATTAGAATTGGGTCCCATCCCTCCACTTTTACATTTAGTGCTTTGAGCGCAGCGAAACAATCTGTCACAGTGGAATGGATTTTTTGAATGGAATTGCTATTTTCATTCGTAGCTACTGGAATATTGAACAGAATTTTTAATTTGTTACCTATAAGGGCCCGCTTGTTATCAAAACGTGACTTAAGTGCACTCCAAGCGTGATCAAAATTGTCGTCACAAAAACTGTACCTTTTAACTATTGCATCAGCACTACCACTGCTTTTTTGCCTTAAGTAATATAATTTTTGGGCTTTCGGGATTTCGTCGTTTTCAATACATGCGGTACTGAAGAGATCACGAAATTTGGGCCATTCTTCGTAACTACCTGTATAGGTATCAATTTCACAAGAAGGAAGTTTTATAAATGAAGCTTTATTTCCAAAATGATGAGTTTGAGGAAGAAAACCTAACGAATTTACTGGTCTTTGAGATTCGTAGGCCCTTGAAAGCCGTAGAAAGTCAACAATTTGTGATCTACACGAATAATAGCTTTCGGAGCTGCCATTAAAGGTAATTTTTGCGCTATCCTTGGAGTCGGTCTGATCCCCATTGTTAGATTTTTCAAAAATATTGCAGAACGTTATTAAGTGGTCGCAATCAAATAGGAATTTTTTATGCATAAGTAAAGCACTATTCTCCGATGTATCTTCCAAAGAAGTATTCATGTTTAATTTTTTGTTTTGCGTAAAATATATTCAGAATTTGATGTTCACTTTCGACTTCAGAAATGCGGATAATTGCTCTCAAGAAAGTCTTTATATGAAAAACTTGCACTATTGCATAAGAATGGCAATTAAAAAGAAAGTAATATTTATTATTTGAAATACAACTGCTAAGTTGCAATGTAAGAGAACAATTTAAGAATTGAAGAACACACTTTCCCGAAAAAATCCAACGAAATAAAAAAAGGAACACATAAGCAATGATAAATATTGTTCAAGGGTCGAATCAAGAATATCCGCAAATCTGCTGAATGTTTTGATGGCGATCCGCTTAAATATAATCGAGATGAAATAGAATTTGTATTGAAATGAAAATACCAAATTGAAACGAGATGTTAAAAAATTTTTTTTCTATTTGAAGAACTGTTTCTGTTGTGCTCCGTAACTTAAGTTTTAAATTTTAATTATAATAAAAATTTCCTGAATTATACGTTGAAAGTTGTTAATTTTTTTGAAAAATTGTGAATATGTGTAATTTTGAGTAATAATATTAATATGTGTTTAATAAAAATATGTTATTACCTTGCTTTTATATACATATTTAAGTTTCTGCTAGCTTGGACTTTGTTTATGTTATAACGTTTCGTTTTATTAAGTGATTGCGAAATTTTATATTTTGAATTTGTTGCTTTGTGGTTTCATTTTAAATTCCTAATTTTACAATTTTCTGTATAAAATGGGGAATTTTATACAGCCCCTTTACATTAGCAAGATTGTTGCTCATTCTTAATTAATGTCTAACCTCTTGTATTATGTCGGAGTGGGTGTTTACAGATCACTAAGCTGCAGTGAAGGAGAGCTTTGTGATATACTTGAAGAAATAATAGAGAGAATTTGTGAAAATATATGCGAGATAATAATAGCGGGAGATTTTAAATAGACTGGCTAAAAGATGATGTTTACAAAAAAAAAAAGAAAAAAAAAAGAGTTGAACATACGTTAATTGTAAGTATAGAATAGCCAAAATCAAAAATACAAATTTTGCATGGATAAATTATAGAGCAATAAGAAATGTTTATAAGAAAAAAAAAATTTATGATAAAGATAAGTACATTAATAGAAGAATAACAGATGGCAAAGATGAAAAACGGATGTGGAGAGAAATTAAAGATCTAGTTTTGAAGAAACATCGCGCTGTGATAGAATCTGTGATATTTTACAAAATAGAGTATTAAGAAACTTTAACTTTTAAGAAACTTTGTAGATAGCATTATAAAAATCAGGAATAGTAAAGAATATGTGCAATATGTGAATCGAGTATCTGTGATAAATAAAACGTTTAAATTTCGTGCAATTAATATGCTGGAGCTAAAAAATATATGTAAGAATTTTAAGAATAAACCGGACTTCAATAAAGTATCAATAAAAGTAATTATGGATAATTGGGATATTACTGGAAATATAGTACTATATATAATGAACAAATCGCTTGAAACAGGTATATTTCCCAACAGTTGGAAGAAAACTTTGATAACGCCAATAGAAAAAGTACTTAAAACTAACAAATGCGAAGAATAACGAAGCGAATTAACACATTAAAAACATGTGAAAAAATAATTGAAAAAGTTGTGAAAGATCAGTTGGAACAATATATATAGAAAAATAATTTGTTTTCGAAATATCAATCTTGTTTTCTTAAGATGTTTTCATGTGAAACAGCTATGAATTATTTATTTATTTAATTCATATTGGTAATATAAAGCTTTCAAGGCCAAATTAAAAAATATATTACATGGTAAGTAATAATCATATGCGCAAAACTTAAAAAAATAAACAAACAATGAAAAAAATTTAAATAATTATAATGTTAAATTACATATTTATCCCGGTATCATTAATACTTATCCTATCACTGTCATCACTAAGGCTCCCTAGCCAACATGCAAGATTCAATAAACAAAATATATATATATATATATATATATATATATATATATATATATATATATATATATATATATATATATATATATATATATATGTATATATATATATATATATATATATATATATATATATATATGTGTGTTAAAATTGGCAAGAAGATTTTTTTCAAAAGGTTGAGGAAAAAAGTCTCGATAATAACGGCTTTAATTATATATAATGTAATGATTAAACCGCATTTTGAGTTTGGCTCATCAATAATTTATACATGCTCCACACACCAACAAATAATTAGGCTTCAGAAACTGCAGAACAAGGCGACTCGCGCAATACTGAGATGCAACCGGTATCCTCCAGTAGAATATATGTTAAACTGTCTTAAATGGCTAAATATTCACCAAAGATTGGAACTAAATTTACTTTGTTTTGTCCAGAAAAGCAGTTAGCATATTTTAGCAAGGTACAACCCTATAATTAAAGAAACATTCAGGATTTTAGAGTACAGGGAGTAACAACCACCACAAGGCAGAGGACACTCTTTATAAAGGCTTGAATATATATAATCAACTACCAAACCATATAAAGAACGAAAGAAATATTAACATTTCTAGAAGAAAAATTGCAGAGTTTATAAAAACTAATATTCCATTAAATGTATGAAAATTCAGTATATAGGATAATTTAAAGTATGTAAAATACTACTAAATAAAAAACGATAATAAAATAATAGTGCCGAAGACCTTAATGGTTGTGTCTTACTATTTAATAGAATCATACGTTTTGTATATAAATTAAAAATTCATGATCATGTTTCTGTATAAGTGAACGATTTTTTGGGGTACAGTTTTATAAACTAAATTAAGAATAGATCTCTTGTATTTTTCTACAATGTTATGCTAACAGACTGCCCAGACAGGTTAGGTCAGAAATAGAGAGAAAAGATTAAGGCAGGAACTAGAAAAAGAAATGGTGATGAAGGCATGAGAAAGACAGAGAGGGAAAGACAGAAAGAACCGCGGGTTCTTGCCACGATCTAAAGAGGGGCAGATTGTCGACTTCTTAGACCATCTGGGCCATTTCGAAGATAGCAGCGTCGATGCGCTGTCCGCAAGCAGAGAGGGGTATGCCACAGAAGATGTCAATGGCACCTCGTCAATCATTTTCCCCCTCATCGCCAGTTCATCAGCAACAAGGTTGCCTGGAGTATGTTCGCAAACATTTCAATTTTCTGCAGACTGACAGAAACCCACAGCTTCTAATTCCTGTTAGAAATCGCTTAATATATGAAAGGTCCTTTCATGTTCGGGTTGCCAACTGTTTAAACTCCTTACCACGCTCCATAAGAGAATTCCACTTAATACGTAATTCATTCAAGGTTAAGCTTTTCGAATATTTTTATTGATTCAGTTGAGCTGATCTACTCTTTTTATTTATTTTTTTTTATATTCTAATTATTCACCCTTATCGTGGTTAGCGTTTTCATGGCGAAAACGTTAAAATGTATGGCACTATTTTCAAATCTTTTCCAAAAACCGTATCGTGTTTGGCGTATTTACCTGTCAAATTTAATAAAATTTGTCGGTAAGAATTTTTCTGATGCCATGATTAAATTGTAATTAAAAGTATTAAATGGATGTAAGTAAAACATAAGTTATCCAAAAACTTCATGAATTTTGTTATAAAAAAAAAAACTAATTTTGAATTGCAAACTTAAAGTTTAGAATAAAGATCACCACAGCAGCACAATTCACAAAATTGATAGAGTTAATGGAGGAAAAGTCGTATTTGGCCTGTTTAAATACCAATTAACTTAGTGTACATTTTATAATTATTTTTCGTAGTATTTAAAAGTCAATTAAGGCTACCTTTGATTTACACTCTTGTGGGAAATCTTCTTTTTGTACTTTCAACGAGTAAACCGCTAACGGGTTTTTAATGCTGTTTGCCACTTTTCACTTATTTGTAAGTTTCTAACGAGTTTAAAATTCATTCGTTCTTTGGAACTTGTACTAGAAAAAGGTAATAAATTTTATATGCAAATAAAGAAATATAAATTCTTTTTTTTTTTTTTTTAATATTCTTGTGTTTTCTTTTTATTTTTTATGAATTATTTTCCATCGGATATACGCCGAAACATTAGTCCTTCGAGCCGGATTGCAAAAAGAATATTCAGTCGTCTTCTAGTAGGAAGAAATACGTAAAAACCTTTTACTAGGAATAATAATTTATCAACCCCCATTTTTCAATTGTAAAAAAGGTTAGTAAATTGATTTAAAAAGTGAAGTAAATTGAGAAATAACATAAGTATATGTACTAAAGACATGCACTATTATATCCAACAGTATGGCAAAAACAGTTATATCATATACAAATCAGTTACAACTGATACAAAAGAACGCATGAGTGTAGTTGATATTGTGTGCTTTCGCTTGTGCGTACCCACACTATGGATATAAACACATACATTTGTTTATGGTTTTGCATAGAGAGAGAAAATTTTCAGTTTTTTACTCTCAAGTATCTGTTGTACGATGAGTATTTGGATATATCTGTTTATGAAACAGATATTTTAGATAATTGAGTGCTGCTTATGATAGAGGCGAGAACTAATAAGCAGTATTTTAACTTCGTAGTAATAACCCGAATTGTAATTATTATTGTTTAGCTTTAGTAATTAATTTATATGATTTTAAATGTAGAATTAGCAATATTTATAATATTAATGATAATTTTATTGTATAAAAACAAATGAAAAATTAATAAATTGTTGTCTTATCGCGCGTTGAGTTATGAGGATAGAATTTATTCAATTAAGGAATTTTATTATATGTTTATTTAAAAAAATAATTCCTTTTTGATAAAAACTAGTAAAGAGTTAAAATTAATATGTAAAAAAGGTTTATTTCATACATCTGTACATGCATATGTACATAACAAAGAAGTTCTGAAAAATTTCAATAAAAAAAATTATAGAAAACATTTACACTTCTAGAAATACATCCAGTAATAATATTGTCCCTTTTATATATGTACATATTAAATAACGCAGTTTTTATTTTTTATACACTTAGAAGGATATTTATTATCTTTATGTTATTTGTACATTAAAAATTTCTAACATGTACTAAAATAAAACTCTTTTCTGCATTAAAAAAGTCCTACAGCTTAAATAAATAGAGAGTAAAATTTATTCGAAATTGAAAAGTGACATTTTTATCACAAAAATCTGGTAAAATATGTACGTTTTAACATTAGGCACTATAAGAATATATTTTTGTTTTCGAGTAAGTAATAGGATTTGGTAGCTGGGGTTTGAGTTAAATTTAGATATCAGAAGTTTTATTCCTATCTCAGTTAAATTTAATAAATTATTAAAATTTTCGAATGTATATCAATCAACGAAAGTTTTAAGGTTTATTTTTTATACATAGTTCTTTTTAAGGTTTTGCTATTATAATTTTATTTTTCATAAAAACAATTATTTTTTCCAGTTGTAATTCCATTCCATTACCATTATTAAAACAATTAAAATAAAATTATTAGCAATTAAAATAAAATTATTAGTTAAGCTGTAATATCGCTTTTCATCATTTCAACTAATGCCAATGAAATTTTAATGGTAATGAAAAAAATATTTTTATTTTTGCTAAGAATTTTTATATATTCATACTTCATTTTTAAATTGAACTTTTATTATTTTCGTCCGTATTTACTAAAAATAATTTGGATTCAAAAAGTATTTTAAAACAAACTTAACATAACAAACTTAACATAAATATAATATATAATAATAGTATTTTTAATACAATTATACGCATTAGATTCATAATTTGTTGTTAAAAAATTCAGTTCTGTATATTCAACTCCAATAAAACAAAATAAAAGAATTTAAAATATTGATCATCTTTAGAAACAATAATTTTATTTTTGTAATTTTAATAAACCAATGCATATGTACGTATGAATGAATATTGATTCGCAGCATACAATAAGTACTAATGGTACAACCATCAATATCTGTTTAGATCTGTTTGTTCAAAACATAGGAGAACATATATGTTACTCTCATTCTCTCTTTACTCATTCGCATCCATCCAATGAGAAATAGTAACAATATCAACTTATATCAAAAACACAAAAGTACTTATCTATTCGCACTCATAAGAGTAGACACACAAAAACTGATATAAACAGATATATCTGTGCACGTCTTTAATATGTACATACACACATACGTGTTGTGTATTGAAAAATCAAAGTTAGTGATATTTGTGTAATTAAAGTACCAATCAGGGTACTGTTGTATTTGAGAGCATTTCACAGAAAAACTTGTTTATACAAAACAATAAATATTTAATTTGATTAAAATTGTAGTAAATAAATGAAATTTTTATTCACAAATTAATTATACCATAAATTAAAATTAAAAAATTAAAAAAAGTGCCGAATATAAGAAAAAAAAGAATGTATAGAAATATATGAGAAAATAACCATACAATAGCCTTTGTTAAAAAACAGTGAACATAATTGGTTAATTTATTTGTGAGTGTATTTACTGCAATTGTTTGATTTGTTTTTGTGTATATGCAACTTAAGCACCTGAGTTTCATCGGAATTGAATTTTTTTTCGTAATTTTACAATCGGTAAATATTGTGTCATTTCCTACGAGATTTATTCATTTTTAGGTGCCCTTATTTGTCAGTAGTCACCCTACAATCGGTCTGTTAGACTATATACAGTGAGATTTTGCGGTTTTTGTTCTGATTTTCGTCGTTTTTAAGAATTTTAAATTTTGTATTCGAAAATGTCGTTGAATGCGTTTGATAGGTTTACTCGTGCTTCCGACGCAATTTTTAAATTTGAAGTGAATTTTAATAAAAATAAAGAGGAAGATCATCATATTTATACGATCGAGGTGATGAGTTGAAATCGTTATGGGCGAAAGTCACGGATACATTCGAGCAGTGCCTAGATTAGAAGTGACGTTTTAGAAGTGACTGAGGGTAAATATCAAAGCACTCTTAATACGTATGCTCGGTGTATGAGGACAATGAGAGTGAAAAGTGATGAATTGGGTGCTAAGTCTGAACCAAAGTGTCCGACACGAACTGGTGATACTTCGGGCATGGATATTTGTCATAATTTACACCTGCCAACGTGTGACACGGACATTTTCAATGGTGACTATCTTTCGTGGCCAACCTTTCGGGATCTTTTCACTGCTCGTATATTAATAATGGCCGTCTGAGTAATATCGAAAGATTATGCTATTTCGTAAAGAGCACTGAAAAAGAACATTTCTGACATGACGCAGAATTGGGACCCGATGATAGTTTTTATTTGTATTCAACGATTACCAACTGTAACAGTTACGCTATGGGAGCAAGGTATTTCGAAAATGTATAGCCAAATTCGTGTTCATTTGTGCCATACGCCATTTCAGAGGATTCTTTTTAGATCGTCCACTGATGATCAAATAACAGACTATGAATTACAAACGGTAACGTTTGGGTTGAATTATGCCCCTTATTTGGCAATTAGAACTTTATTGCAATTGGCTATGATTGCGAAGAAGAGTTTTCCTTGGCTTCAAAGATTTTAAGGACAAATATGTATGTTGAAGATGTGTTGGCTGGAGCACATGATATTTTAAGTGCTTTGCTGGCCAGAGATCAGTTGAAAGCTGCGTTGTTATCAGCTGGTTTCGAATTAAGAAAACGGTTATCAAATAAAAAATCGATTTTGAGTGACTTGCCTCCGGATCATCAAGTGGATGGAAAAGTTTTGTCATTCGAAGAGGCTAGTTGTTCAAAAACTTTGAAGATTTTTTGGAATGCCCAGTTAGATTCATTTTTTTCGGAGTCAGTCCGGTAAGGATATAGTCTGAATACACTAAAAGGGAAGTTCTGTCGATTAAAGCCAAATTATTTTAACCCGTTGGCTGGTTGACTCTTCATTCAAGTGACAAGATAGGTAAATTATTACAGATCCTTGTCTGTTGAACTGCAATTGTAGTGGCTTGGCTACGGAAACCACCTTGTACGTGGACCACTTTTGTTGCTAATAGGGTTTGTCGTATTCAGGAAAATACTGGAAATCACAATTGGTTTCACGTTTGCTCAGAAGACTATCCTGCTGATCTGGACAGCCGGTGGGTGAACCCACTCACCTTACACAAAGTAAACTGTGGTGGCACGGGCCAACTTGGTTGAGGCAAAAAAGGAACACTGGCGTGTACACACCCTGACGAATATTGATACTGACATGGAAAGTCAAAAAGTAAAGGTTCATGCTTCCTTTTTTTTCAGAATTTGAGGACATTTTAGAGAGATTTTCTTCTTTGGACAGGGCCATAAGAGTTATTGCTTACATATTTCGGTTTTTCTATTCCACGCACTCGGCTCATAAAGGTCGCTTCAAATATGAAAATTGTTTAGTGTCTAGTGATGAAATCAACATGGTAAAAGTACGATTGGCTGTGGTTGCTCAGAAGGTCTTTTATGCCGTTGAATATAAATGTCTTGTTGATAAAATGCCATTGCCGTCGGGTGGTTCGTTGATACCCCTGGATCCCTTTCTTGATGAACAGGAAGTGGTGGGACTGAATAGGCGACTGGTAACATCACCTTCGCTATAATATCGTGAACAGTATCCGATTATTTTGCCTTATGGCTGCCGGTTCACGAGGTTAATGGCGAAATTTATACATTTACTTACGATTTATGGAGGGAATCAATTAATGTTGCGAATCTGCCGATGTTAGTGTTGGGTACCTCGATTACGGACATTGGTCCGCTCTATTATTCGTCATTGCAAACGTTGTATAGTGGATAGACAACGATCGTGTAGTCAAATAATGACTGCTCTTCCCCCTGAACGTACCACTTTAGATAGACCATTTACGACAACAGGCGTTGGTTTTGCTGGACCATTTGATGTGAAAACTTATAATGGTAGATCGTGTAAGATTGCGAAAGGGTACGTTTGTATTTTTGTCTGCTTTTCTACGAAAGCGATACATCTAGAAGCTGGGTCCGATTTATCTACTGACACATTTTTAGCGGCTTTCAATCGTTGTATTGCTAGAAGAGGATGTCCTCAGACCATATTTTCGGACAATGGTACAAATTTCGTTGGCGCGTCGAATGAGATTTCGAGAGAATTTAAAACTTTCCTCAAAGAATGTTAAGCTAGAACGTGTTCTACTCTTGGTCATAAAGGTGTAACATGGCGATTTATACCGGCTGGAGCCCCTCACATGGGTGGTCTTTGGGAAGCCGGTGTGCGAAGTTTCAAGCTTCATTTCAGAAAGGAGGTGCAATCTTTTTCCTTCACCTTTGAAGAATTTATTACGATTTTGGCTAGAATAGAGGCTTGTCTAAATTCTCGCCCTTTATGTCCCATGCTTGTTAATCCTAGCGAGCCAGTTGCTCTGACACCTGGACATTTCTTGATTGGATCAGCTATACTGGCTCTGCCAGAACCGACAATTTATGATAGTGCGATTAGTATAGTTAATCGATATCGCAAGATGAAAGTTCTGATTCATCAATTTTGTAAAAGATGGAAGGAAGAATATCTCGTAGGTCTACATAAACGCTATAACTGGCAACATCCCCAATGGGAGGTTTCGGTAAAAGATTTAGTCGTAGTAAAGAATGAGCAGTTACCTGAAATTTCATGGAAAGTAGAAGTAATAGTGAAAGTGTATACTGGTACCGACGGTCATGTTCGCGTTGCCGATATTCGTACTTAAAACGGTATAATCACTCGTCCTATAACCAAGCTTTTTGCTTTAACTGCATTGTAAAATTATCACTTTTTCTATCAATTTCAACTACTAACCTTTTTCCTAGTAAAAAGAAATTTACTACTCCAGCAGTGCAAACCGACTTCTTTGATGATGGTTAATTGTCGCTATCTCAAATGTTGGTCCTGGCGATCCTTCCAAACAAACCAATTCCATGATTATAGAAGAGGAGGTTGCGTGATCGGAATTGGTAGCGGCACCATCGTTTGTGCAGCCAGATATGGATGTCATGGTATCGCCTAGAGATAACCCAACCGTCGAAGCAAGGGAAGTCCTGATTTTGAAGGCGGCGGTTCAGGCTCAGGACGCAGATTCAAGCCCTGCCATTCCACACCCGGTTGTAAAGCGTGGAGGGTCGAAATGCCCCATTTGTGTAAAAAATCACCCGTTTCTATTTTGTTACAAATTCCATGACATGAGCCTGGAACGCAAACTTCGTATGGTGGCAATTCATAAAATTTGTTTCCGTTGTTGGCAAGGATTGAAAATGTGTGGCAACTGGCAAGCATTGCAAACAAAACCACCATTCTTTGCTTCACGAGCATAAAACGTCTACAACGGGACGAAAAACTCGTGTCAAATCGTCGTCTGTGGTTCATATCCCATTGCGGCAAGCCGTATCCTTTTCGCCTACGCTTCGGTTACATTTCCTTCACGGACGTTCGCGTATACCGTTACATGCGGTTTTAGATGCTTGCTGTCAACATAGCTATATTTGTAAAGATTTAGCCAAAAAGCTTAAAATACCGGTATTTCAGGTAAATAGTGATCAATACTGTCGGATTGAGCTGGGATCGATTTTTGATACGTCCCAGCGAATTTTTGTCACGGCACGCTTGAACAAAGTGAATGGCATTAAAACCCCGCCCGTGTCCGTCGCTGATTCGATTTTGGAACCGTTTTAAGGCCTCCAACTAGCTGACCCGAATTTTCATTACTCGGGCAGTGTCACGTTGGTGTTAGATCCTGAAGTAATGACACCCATAATAAAGGGCTCAATTCAGAGCAGTCCAGGACTTCCGCTTGCCCAGTACACGCTAGTTGGATAGGTTATTTTGAGTGTTTCGCCGTATTAGAATTTATTTCTACATTGGTCATTGACCGCAACAGGAGCCCATCATGGCTCATTTATTTTGTAATAAAGCAACAGGGGTCCTTCATGACCCAATGAAGTTTATGTATGAACCGATCTAGTTTATTTCTTACAGTCCACAGGAGTCTTTAATGGCTTAATTATAATAGAATACATATAGATACTCAACAGGAGTCCTTACTGGCTCATCTTTTCGAAAAAAAACTTATTTATTAGCAACACTATTATTGTTGCAAGGTGGCTGGAATGTTTAAATACCAGTTAACTAACTATTTTAAAGTCAATTAAGGCTACCCTTGACGAGTAAACCGCTAAAGGTTTTTAAATGTTTGAATTTATATTTCTTTGTTTGTATATTTGTATATTAATTAATTATTAATTTTAAACTCGTTATTAAAACCCCGCCCGCGTCCGTCGCTGATTCGATTTCGGAACCGTTTCAAGGCCCCCAACAAGAGTTTAAAAGAAAAAAATATAAAATAAGAATGGAACGCTATATCTGAGTAGTTGGATGAAGGCGTGAGCTGATTTTAAATTGAAGCTTAAGAAAAAACTGGCGCACAATAAAGCTGAAAGCCATGCAACAGATGGTGGACCTTTCAAACAGTTTTGCTTTATCTCTTTACGAGAAAGCAGCAGTTAATTTGCTAGATATGCGTATGGCTATCGAGCGCAAAGATCCGTTTGGAATTAAAAGACCGCAAAATTGTTCTCCTGGGCCAAATTTAAGCTCTGGTAATACTTTGGGCGATAACGAAGAACCATGCAATTCATCTTCATTAAAAATTAAAAAGACATCGTTCAATAATATTGATGACGTAGAAGAACCATCTACTTTATCTGTGTCTAAAAAAATCAAAACAAGTAAAGGCGGAGAAAAAATTATACTTTAGGAAGAGCAAGTGAAGCTTCAAAGAGAATTGTGCTTAGATTAAAAAGCAAGCAAGCTGAATGAAATAGAAAGATATGCAAGAAAAAGTTCTAAATTAAAAAAGAAAACTTTCGTTTATATAAAGAAGAACTAAAAAGGAAAGATGAACATAGAAAAGCCCTTTTGGAATTAAAGAAAGCGGAACTTGACACTATACGAAAAAGTTACGAGCTGGAGGAATTGAAAAGACATACATATGTTTGAGTCATTCAAATTTAAAAATTTTGTATTTTAAAACATTTTACAACATTTAATACTTTAATAAAAGCAAACAAATTATAAAAGGTCTTGCATTTAGTTCTAATATTTGATGCACAAACTGCTACAATTGTTCCACTGAATTCAGGGCTGTACTATAGTAAACTTCTATAGCTCGTTTAATAACGTTTCCTTCTTTAAATGAAAAAAACTAAAAAAAAAAGAAAAACTAATACGAGTAAACCAAGTATTCCTTTCACCATTATCGTATATTTGACTTAAATAATGCCTTAGATCACTGACATTCTATTAGGGAATCGTGGCTCGATCCAGGAGAATGAGTTTGAATATACCATTTATATATTTTTATGTTTGTTAATTTATACAACTGAAATGAAAGAAGTTTTCAAAAAAATATGATGCATTACTTAAAAACAGTTAATAAATGGTTAAAAATGAATAAACTAAAATTAAATGAAAACAAAATAAAATTAATGAAAATTAATGCACACAGAGATATTATAATAAAGATTAATAACAAAGAAATGGAAAAAGTAAAAAGGATTAAATCTTTGATAGACAGTGATTTCAAAATTTAATGATCACATTGAACTTATTTGTAAAAAGATCGGTAAAAAAAATTGGCTATTTAAACGGATAAGAAAAAGAATAGCGATAATTAAAAGTTATAAAGTATTTTTAATGACAATGGCATAAAACAATTGGTTAAAGAATATACAAGAGTTACAGAAAAATCATAAACAACTATAGATTATGTGATAACAAATTGCAGGAGGGTAACTGTTAATAACAGCAATTTGAACAAAATATCAGACCACGAAACAATAAAAGATATATATTGAGTATAATAACTATAAAGAAACTGTGCAACACAATGAAATAGAGATTTACCAATATACGAAAAATGAATTCAGAAAAGAACTACAATTAAATGTTAATAAAAATTATAATGAAATGTTGAGAAATAAAGCGTTATGTTTTGATATGTGTATTGAAAATACTGTCAGAAAGTTGACCAACACTAAAGTTCTTAGAGACCAGAGCTATGTAAAGATATGGTTAAACGCGGTGTGCAGAATACTTAAACAAGAAAAAAAAATCAAAATACCAAATTGCAAAAACCGAAAATACGAGATATTGTGGCTTGAGATTTGTGGCTACCAATAGAAATAAAACACGTTTTTATTTTATCTGTATTTATTTAAGGGAAATTATGAGCTTGCAAAAATAGAACTTAACAAAAAACGACTAATAATGTCAACATACTAAAAAGGAAAAAAGAAAATGGTTATATACTATACTGAGATGTTATAAGAAGACATTTAAGATATTAATGTCAACACAGTTCTCCCACTCTTAAAAAAGGACCAATATGTTGTTTGAATTAATGTAGGATATACTCTTGTAAGTACCCTGAAGCCCTGCGTTGTCGCGATGATCCACGAGTTGTTCCTGTAAAGCTGTTGGAACCTGGCAAGATGTTTTAATATGTTTGCTTGTTGTAGATTCGCCTTCAGACACTTCATTGCGCAAGTGTGTACTGCCTGCGTTAAGCAAATGCTGCTGTAATGCAACTTGTTGATCTAATTCTGTTTGATTATCATTTCCTTCATAATTTTGTTCAGACGGTGGTTGGACATTGATACAAACATCATTTTGAATACTGGTTGAAAGTAATTGGTTTATGTGTCTCTTCAATACACATCCATTGTCTAATCGTACCATATAATGTAGCCAACCCATTTTTTAATTATAGTCCCGAACTTCCATAATAGTTTGTATGAGTGTAGTACCGGGCTTGAACTCTTTTTCCCACGCTTAATTGCCTTGAAGGAATGTAGTTATAGCTATTACTTTGTATTTTAGGAGGATTTATGGTGTCTAGTCGATTTCGAATTTGTCGTCCCAAGTACATCTTTGATATTCGATATTTGAAAAGAATATCGCTTACCTTCTTTTGTATTTACGATGATTCATTTAGCATATGTCATAGTCTTGACAAAACATGGTAAACTCTCTACTTTTAAAAATTGTTGCATTATCGGATACAAATATTAAATAGAATTTCTATAGTCGACGTTGACGATGGTACTGCTGTGCATACTCCAACTTCAATCCATTTCGATTTAGCGTCCACTACCACCAAAAGTAGTGACCGTGGCCGTGGGCCAGCGTAATCAATGTGAATACGCTGCCAGTTGTTCTCTGGTTCTTCGTAGGGGTGAAGCTGGTGTTTTGCCGGACTGTTGTTGGCAGATGCACAAGCCCGACAAGCGCGGACGAAATTTTGCTGTCTTTATCTATTGTCGTCCAATAGACGTACCGCCTAGCTAATTGCTTCATTTTTGTAGTAACTGTGTGTGTAATGAAGTTCCTGTAATAACAGCATTTTGGAGAGACCTAGGTATAATTATACGTTGCCCCTTAAATATAACGTTACAATCAATGGTAAATTCAGATTCAGCTTTTTTGACAATGTTTTATCTTCTCGTGTTTCTTTTTGAATGATTTTGCAGTTTATTCTTTCCGAACTAATTTGGCTTATGGATGCCCTGCATATCTGATGCACTTCTTGATCAATCGTATTTACAAAATTCTCTTTTTGGGTTACGGGTGCCCTTGAAAAACAGTCTGCACTGATATTCTCTGTACTACTTTTATATATAGTTTCATAATTATACACACTTAAAAATGCGCCGTATCTTTGCAAACAATTTAATGACATTTGAGGTAGTTTGTTGTTCTGATTAATGGCTGGCTGTCGGTAACAAGTTTGAACAGCCGTCCAAAAACATATTCATGGAAATGTTGCACGGCGTAGAAAATAGCTAAAGCTTCTCTATCTAGTTGAGAGTAATTTTGTTCTGCACTTGTTAGTGATCGAAATGCGAATGCAATTGGTCTCTCTACTCCTTCAACTAGATGAGACAGTACGCCAGCTATTCCGGTTGGGCTTGAATCACAAGCAAGTTGAAGTGGCAATTCTAGATTATACGGCATAAGTACCCTGTCGCTTGCAATTTAGTGTATTGAATGCTTTCTCCCATTCACTGGACCATTTAAATTTAGAATTTTCGTGCAATAATTTCCGTAAGGGTGTTGTTATAGTTGAAACATTTAAAGTAAATCTGGAATAATATGTGACTATTCCTAGGAATCGTCTGACGTCGTCCACGGTTTTAGGTTCTGGCATTTATAAAATTGCTTTAATTTTTGAAGAAGACTTTTTGATCTTGTTGTATTCTATAGTGTGCCCCAAAAACACAATTTGCTTTTCGAAAAACAAAAAATTTTGTACGGTTTAGATGTAAGGCGTATTTTTTTAGTTGTTGTAAACAACATTTCAAATTAGATTTGCATTCTTTTAAAGATTTACCATGCACAATAATATCGTCAAAGTATGACTCGGTATTAGGTACTCCACGTAAAATTTCATCGATTATTCGATTAAATACGGCTGGAGCCGTTTTTATACCGAACGATAATCTGTTCGTACGAAACGTTCCTCTATGAGTGGATATCGTTTGTATAAGACTTGATTGTTCATCAACCGGTATATGGAGGTAGGCTTGGTATAAGTCAAGTCGACAAAAATATTTTGCGTTGCGAAGACTGTTAATCTTCGTAGGGTCCTCAAATTTTACTTACGTTAACGTTCTTTGGGTCAAATTTGACCCAGTTAGAAAATTCTATATAAAAAAAACTTATTTTCTTTAATTAATTACGTAGGGAATGTAGAAAACTCTTTAATAGAGCCAAAAATGGCGGAAACTGGCTGCCCTATAAGGATAAACAAAGGGAGTTTAAGTATGACATACGAAGATCCAAAAGAGCCTCGTGGAAAACTTTCTGAGTCAGCATAGAAAGCTCGTCCGAAACCAGCAGGCTACGAAAGATTCTTAGCACGTCCCCGAGAATTATTGAGAGTGTTCAGAAGCCGGACGGTCAATGGACGAACTCTGTAATCGATACCTTGGAGACGCTGCTCAGTACTCAGTTCCCTTGTAGTGAAGGGATTGACGAAGCGATGGGGACTGGGTATTCCGCGTCGGTTTGTCCCCCCACTTTCCGGGTGACCAACGCCCACATAGAGTGGGCCATCATGTCGTTTGATGGCTTTAAGTCTCCTGGAATTGACAATATCATTCCAGCGGACTTGCTACATGGCATGGACCTCATAAAACCATGGCTATTGCGTATCTACAATGCTTGCCTGGAAAATACTTACATGCCGATAGGTTGGCGTGTAGCCCGAGTTGTTTTCATCCCTAAAGCGGGAAAGACATCTCATATTAAACCAAAAGACTTTAGGCCCATAAGCCTGTCATCCTTCTTACTTAAAACGCTGGAAAGGATTCTTGATCTTCAGATCAGGAACTCCATAAATCCCTCGCTCATTTCTAGCTAGCAGCACGCCTTTACGAAAGGGAAATCTGTGGAAACGGCGTTGCACGTTTTAATATCCGATGTTGAAAAGTCCCTTTCAAATAAGGAATTTACGCTTGCAGTGTTTCTTGACATGGAAGGAGCTTTCAATAACGTCTGCCCCAATGCCGTTATAAGGGCCCTCTTGGATCTCGATCTTGATGCAAATCTGGTGGGATTCATTGCGGAACTACTGAGGAAACGTATCATCACGTCCACCTTGGGAAATGATCACGTTGTAAGAGTAGTGAAAAGAGGCACTCCACAAGGTGGTGTTTTGTCTCCCCTCGTCTGGAATCTGGCAGTCAACACGCTGCTACGGCGACTGGACCAAACGGGTAATAGGGTGATAGCTTATGCTGATGACATTGCTATCGCAGTCTCTGGAAAATACCTGACAACACTTACAGAACGGGTGAACTATACGCTCAATGTTCTGTCTCAATTAGGCTTGCCAGATCCAATTTGCCAAAAAGCTTGACATTGCCCAAAAAAACTTGATTTTGAAAAAAAAAACTTGACAAATAAAAACACTCATACTATTGGTTTTTATTTAATTTTTTTTATTATTTTTTTCATAAAAATTATTAGAATAAAAACAAAAATATCGTTAAAAGTAAAAATAACAGAAACAATGTGAAAGAAACAAAAAACAATATAAGAATAAAAATTCAGTCGTTATATATTTTAGAGAAAACTTAGGCGTTATTTAAAAAAATTATAGGTACTATCTTAAGAAATATAGATAGTAAAAATATGCTCTATCGATGTGTTTTTTAGAAATATAAACTTACTTTTTTAAGTATTATTACATATGTAGCTAGAATAAATTTGAGAAAAAAAACTTACAAAAAACATTGACAAATCACTTTTTCACTTGACACTTGACGCTCATTAAAAAACTTGACAATCAGGCCAAATCAGGCCCGTCTGGCAACCCTAGTCTCAATGGTGCTGCGAGTTTGGTCTTGATGTTAACCCCGGCAAAACGGAGGTTATGCTCTTCACACGGAGATACAAGATCCCGATTTTTACTGCACCTAGGCTGAACGGTAGTGTGCTAAGTGTAAGTAAAAGTGTGAAATACCTTGGGTGATACTTGACCCCAAACTTCAATGGAAGGCAAACATTGCCGAAAGAGCTCGGAAGGCGACCTGCGCGCTCTAATTCTGCCAGAGAGCTCTAGGACCAAGATGGGGCCTTCAGCCTCGGATCATCTCCTGGCTCTACATGGCAGTTATAGAGCCTTGGACTAAGACTCTCCCTTAGACTTCCTGACTACTGCAGCGTCTTTCAAGCCGAGGTAATGGCCATTCTGAAAACATCCGAAATAGCGCTTAGGGACGATATTTCTGCCCTTGCTATTCGGATATTTTCGGACAGTCAGGCGGCAATCAGGGCGCTTGCTGGTGCATACAGTACATCTAAGCTAGTCCTGCGTTGTCGCTCATTACTTAACACTCTATCGGAGCGATCACAGATTGACCTGATTTGGGTCCCTGGTCCCTGTTCTCGCTCCGGGATTTTTCTTGACTATATCTAAGAGGTTGTCTAAAATATCTTATTCCATCAACTTTTGATGTCATTGCTGCAGTTGTTGCTACATCAATTTCATCCCCACTAGAACTGTCAGTTGTCTCCGCGCATTCTAAGTCATCTTCATATTTTGAACAAATCTTCTCTTCGTCCAATAGTGCATTTAGCATATTTTCTATTTCACTAGTATTTATTTTTCGATAAGAAATACAGACTCGACACTTTATAACGGTGATATGTTTGACTAGTTCCGTGTTTATTATATGACTGAAAACAATTTTGCATAAGAAAATAAGCTTTGCTTTTTACATGGGGATTTCTATTTTTTATACCAGTAATGCTCAGCAAGAATAGAGAGAAGAAAGGAGACAGATATATTCACCCCTATCGTGAACAAAATGTGAAATTTTTGTTCCCATGAAATTTTCATTCCCCATGAAGGGAAAATTGCTATCGTGAATTTCATGCGAACGTTTGTTCCCGCTATCAATTCGTACTGAATGCAAATTAGAAAGAAGAAAATATAAATAGGGAATAAAATATTCCAAATTTTTTAAAGTTAAGTGATTTGTGCTATTGTATTGTTGCAAGAGGAGAAGATACTACAACAGAGAACAATTTTATTTCAAGAACGTGACGTGCAACACGCGTAAAAGTCCTTATAGTTACCCTAGACGCAAAAGGACAAACAATGGACCAAAGTGGGCTGTGTCAATACGGCTGCCTGCCTAACCTACCCTAGACCTTGCTACTGACCCATTTCAATAAAATAATTTTTTATATCTGAGTTTTTCTATCTCCATTTTTTTCATTTAAAAATGGTTTTAATAAAAAATCTTTATAAATTTATAACCAATAGATCTCTTTGTTTTGCATCTTGATGAGCATAATGTCAGTCTACACTGCAGTAACTGATACCGAATCAAAAAAATGTGTTATTGATGTAAATTTTCTAATTAAAACATATAAAAACTGGCATAATGTATGCAGTTCCCCAGCAAAATTTAAGTGAACAAATCTAAGTGAAAAGTGAAAAAATTTCGAGGGAAAAAATCAATCATGATAAGGGGAATTTTTGTTTACGTGAAAAATTGTTCACGTGAACTATTCACGATTGCAATTTGGGGAAAAGGGAAAAAATTTCGAGGGAAAATATATTCACGATAGGGGTGATTGATTTTTAATTTTGGTGTAAAATACATTTGTCGTTTCTTTTGACAAATAATTTATTTTAACAAAACTGTGCGTAAAAAACCGGGTCAAATTTGACCCGAAGATCTTAAGTGCTAAAAACTACATAAAATTGTTTTGGGACAATATTTTCTAATAAAAACCAAAAATAGTTATTAAAATTTAAAATTAAATAAAAGTCACAAAATATCTTAAATGTGCACTGTCTACATACGAAAAAAAATAAAATTTTCTTCCAAAATAGGTCAAATTTGACTCAAAGACCCTATGAAGGTTAAAAATATGTTCAATTTTCCGAATTGGGTAATGAGCATTTACTAAGTGCTGGTTTACCCCTACCTTATAATCCACACATAAACGAACCCCTTCATCTGGTTTCGGAATTACAAAAAGTTAGAAATTTTTGAAATAATGCCGGCATTTTCTAGACTGCCTAATTCTTTATTCACTCGTTCTGCTAAGGAGTATGGAATTTACCGTTCTTTTGTATAAACCAGTGAAGAATTTTTACGCACTTTTAACGATGTTTTATAATTTAAAATACATCCAATTTTCTCTTCAAAAACGTTCGCATATTCCGGCATAAGGTCTTCGATGTCATTTTGATTAAAGAAGATATCAAAAGAATTATTACCTGAATCTGATTCATCTAGTTAAGACAAGTTGATTTTAAGGCGTCGAATCCGTGTTCTACCTAATAAAGCTGCATAGGTATCCGGAACTATATACAATTCATCTGAGGTTGACACCCCCTTAATTGCCATCTATTACAAAAGTGCCTTGAGTGTACGACCGAAAAACTACGTTTGTAGAAAGTTTGTGACTATTTAGGTTTAATTCATTGAATTTCTTCCTCGGAGTCAACTTCAAACTTTACTAGCTTACCTTCAATATTAATGCGTGTATAATAGCGCTCAGAATTTTTGTTTTGAAAAATGTTTGTATAGACGTCTATTATTTTGTAAACGCCGTAGTTTGGGTCTGGAATATGCCGAACTTGATTTGCTGTGTTAAATGATGTATTTCCGGAGCTTTTTTTAACAATGATGTAATACACACTTTGCTCATGTGTTCTTTTTTACTGCAGCGAGAACATTTTAATTTAGATTTGATAGTGCGACACTCTTTCGCATTGTAATTATTTCTCCCACAGCGGAGGCACAAACCAGCAATCCCTAATTCATGGTGATTAATTTTTGCACGATTAGATTGTTAAGCTGAATTGCTAAAAGAAATTTTTCGGAAATACAACATGCTTTTATACCCAGGCATGGGGTTCACACCATTTGCCACCATTTTGAAGAAGCTTTACGAAGAAATCTTAAAAATTTTAAACACAGTCTAGTCCTTTCCGAAGATATTGAAAAGGAATGTTACCGAGTAATATCAACATATGTTATAATAGAGCTTAATGAATGGGGTTTCCCAGTGCAAATTTTGAGACTCTTGAAATTTTTTCTCACAAATCGTAAAATTACTGTAAAAGTAAATGGTTTCCACTCGAGTAGGTATGCTCTGGACTATGGAATTCCGCAAGGCTCTCCTCTATCCGTAGTGCTATACTCTATATATGCCAATTCTTTAGCAAAGGCTATAGAAAATGTTGGAATGACGAAGTATTTCGAATGGCAACCCTTTTTCTGCCATTTGACGTTTATCCTATTTGCATATTTTCAATCATTTTTTTCTTTGTAATACATACGCATAAGTCAGTCAAGTTTGAACTCTACTGAATAAAACACGTTTTTCTAATTAACTATCCATATCCTTTTTCCTGTTTTATTTAACAGGTTATGGGCCCAGAGAGCCCTGTGCAAAATAAAGAAAAGATTGAAGTGACGGTTTTGTGTGTTATTTAATAAAAATAAATTAATTTTTCGTAAGTAAGAAATATGTCGGGTATAGTCGGGCGTATTCAGTTGCTCAACGCTGATAATTATGACACCTAGAAGTTACAGATGAAAGCGGTTCTCATTAAGAATGATCTTTGGACTTACGCAAATGGAGAGATCCAAATACCTGCAGCAGTCGATGCTGTTGAACGACGTAAATGGGAAACACTTGACCAAAAGGCAAGGGCCGACATCGTGCTGCCTGTTACTCCGTCCTAATTAGGTTTAATTGCTGATTGTGTCACCTCATTTGAAATGTGGCAAAAATTAGAATCTACTTTTCAGTCAAAAGGGCCTGCAAGAAAAGCCACTCTATTGAAGAAAGTCGCATTGGCGCGTATGAAAGATGGCGATAATGTAAGAGAGCATCTAAATGATTTCTTTGATGCCGTTTCAAAACTCAAAGAAATAAAGATGCTGTTGGAGACGACTTACTGGCAATCTTATTGTTATATAGCCTACCAAGCTCTTATGAAACATTCCGATGTGCTTTAGAAATAAGAGACGAGTTGCCAAGTCCTGAAACATTAAGAGTAAAAATCTTAGAAGAAAATCAATCGAGAAGATCAAAAGATGAAAGAAATGATTTCGGGACATTAAATGCAGAAAACAAAAACCAACGGAAATATACCAACAAAAGTATTCAAAAAGAAAACAAGAAATTCACGTGTTTTAAATGTGGTAAACTTGGGCATTTTGCTAGAAATTGCAAAAAAAAAAATCAAACAAACGCGTGCTTAGTTAAAGAAAAAGCAATGCATAATACAATTGAATCTACGCTGATGTCTTCGCATAAAAACAGTTATTGGTGTCTTGATAGTGGTAGTACCGCCCATATGTTTGCCGACAAAAGCAAATTTGAACATTTTAAAGAAATAGAAAAAACGCTAAATTTGGCAAACACAAATACAACAAAAACAAGTGGTGTTGGAAACGTAAAAATAGGCCTGAATAAAGAAGGAGAGCGCATAAATTGACAGGTACTCTCTGTTTCAAAAATAGTGGACAATGGATTTGAGGTACATTTTCATAGAAATAAAAAAAAGGACAAGTTTTATATACAGCAAATCGTATTGGAAATTTATATTATTTAGAAAATAATTTGAATTTTGCAGCCGCTGTGAATGTAAAAAGAAGCAGTTTAGATGGGACACTTAAACGAAAATGACTTAAAGAACATGTGTAAATACAATTTAGTTAATGGTATGAAACTTAACGCAAAAGAAAAATTATCTACTTGTGAAGTATGCTTAAGCGAAAAACAGACTCGTCTACCTTTTCCTAAAAGCAGTAACCACCGTACGGCCAATTTACTGGAAATTGTCCACAGCGACGTGCGTGGACCAATGAATATTGCCTCTCATTCCGGTGCAAAATAGTTTGTAACTTTTACGGGTGACTTCACACGATATTGTGAAGTATTCATGTTAAAGCAAAAATCTGATGTATTGGACGCATTTAAAAAATTCAAAAATTCAGCAGAAAATTTAACTGGCGGTAAAATTAAAATACTGCAATCAGACAATGGCCGTGAGTATATTAATAATATATTTAATAATTATTTGGAAGAATGTGGTATACGTAGACGTCTAACTGCCCCTCATACACCGCAACAAAATGGCGTTTCAAAACGCAAAAACAGAACTCTCTTAGAGATGGCCAGGTGCATGATGAAACATGCGGGCGCCCCACCGAAGTTTTGGGCAGAAGCAATAAATACTGCTTGTTACGTAAGAAATCGTTGCCCAACAAAATCGCTAAAGGGCGAAGTACCGTACAAACTACATTTCGAAAAAACCCCATCTATAAAACACATAAAAATATTTGGCTCCATAGCATATGTTTTAAATAAAAGCGGTTTAAATGGCAAATTTGACTCAAAGTCGGAGAAGTGTGTAATGGTGGGTTATTCTAATGAGGCTAAGCCTTATCGACTATGGCATCCACGCAAGCGATATATCATAGTAAGCCGCGATGTGAAAATACTAGATCAAATGTATTTTAAAAATGAATATGAAATTATTTGTCAAGAAGAAGATGAAGAATTAATAGAATTCCAATCAAAAACTTACGACGATGCCGATGAAAAAGTTTCAATAAATGAAGATACAGTAAAAACACATTCGTTTTTTAATCGGTGCAGAAAGCAATATTGATGACCAGTCAGATTTTTAAGGTTTTGAAGAGTGTAATTTGGTGACGTCGGAAGATGATAAATCATGGCTGAAGGCTATCGAAGATGAGTATGTAGCACATCTACTGAACAATACCTGGGAAATCGTCGAACGCCCTGAAAACAGAAAAGTTATTGGAAATCGTTTTGTATTCCGCACAAAAGAAGACGGAAATAAAAAAGTACGGCTTGTGGCGAAAGGATGTTCACAGCGTTATGGAGGGGACTTTTTCGAGACTTACTCGCCAGTGGTGCGCTCAACCTCGATTAGATTACTTTCAGCCCTTTCAGCAAAAATGGATCTTGAAATCCATCAGATGGACGTAGTGACCGCCTACCTTAACGGTGAACTTGGTGAAAATGTTTTTATGGAAATTCCCGAAATCTTATATATAGTGTTCAACAAAATTAACTCAAATGAAATAGTTGGATCATCCAAGGTTAAGTCCCATCAAGCTAAAGCAGTCGCAGCAAGGTGGTTAAAGTCGTTGGATTCTTGCAAATATCCGGTATGTACAATAGTGAAAGCATTGTATGGTCTACGTCAGTCCAGTTTAAAATGGTATCAAATGTTAGCGTCAAAACTACAAGAACTTAATCCTAAGCCGTCAAAGCAAGATCCATGTGTATTTATAAAGAAGGAAAATAGAAACCTCATTCTTGTGACCGTATATGTGGACGATTTGTTAATCGCTTCAAATAACAAATCGTGGTTAACAAATATCAAAAAGTCGTTGACAGATTCGTTCGAGATGAAAAATCTTGGCCCCGTCAAGGTATGTCTATGCGTTGAATTCAAGTAAAACGTTGCTGATCATACGGTTTTTTTGAATCAACACGAATATATAAAAACAATTTTGAAGAGATTTAACCCTAGCGATTGCAAGCCAGTTCAGTCCCCTATGGCCACAAATAGTAAATTGTAGAAGCCTGACAATTGTGACGAAGATGTTATAAAAAAATATCCATACCAAAATCTTATTGGTGCCCTGATGTTTTTAGCAGTGAACACTCGTCCGGATATAGCGTATTCCGTCAATTTCTTAAGTCAATGGCAAGCTGCTAAACGAGTCTTACGATATCTAAAAGGTACAATGAATTATGGGCTGCTATATCAACAGAATCATACGGAGCTATATGGCGTGGTTGATGTGCATTGGGCAGCGAACATGACCGACAGGCGATCATATTCAGGCTTTGCATTTATTCTGTCGGGTGCTGCGATAAGTTGTGAGGCCCGCAAGCAGCGAACAGTATCCCTTTCAAGCACTGAATCCGAATACTTAGCTATTTCAGAAGCTACTAAAGAGGCTTTATATTTAAAAGAATTTTTAATGAGGTTCTCCGAAAGCTGTTTCATTGAAGATTAATTATTTGGATACCAGAATACATCAATGGGCCAAGAGCAGAGGTGCTGTGATTCCAGCTCATAAATTTCAATTACTTTACATGTGCAGAAAAAGAAATTGCATCGAAAATACTATTTGTATTGAAAACGTATGTCTACAACTTTTGGATCATATGAGAATTTTGAGTTTGATTTTTTCTAGAAATCTGCTCTGGAATAATCATTTTAAGCAACTGACATACAAATTAAGCAAAATAAACAATCATTTAAAACTAATCTGCATCGGAATAAAGGACCTCATATGGAAACCGCACTTAACATCTGCAGTTCTTTATAACAGGGATCACTTTACATGGCACCGCAATATACGGATGGTCTTCTAAGAAAAACATCAAAAAAATCAATGCTTCCATAAACAACTGTTCAGACGCTGTTCTACAGCGTCTGGTCTACTTCGAACAACTACACCTTTGGAAAAATTGTGATTATAGGCAAATTTTGCAGAATAGAAAAAACCTCTGTTAGCATGGGATCTACTCGTAGAACTAGTACCATTTTCTCTGACGGCCTTCACGAACAATTCTGGAAAAATTTAAACTCTTCATTTAATTGTCAGACATCTGTAACCAAAAACATTATCGCTATTTAGAGAAAATGAAGTATATCTATTCCACAAAAACCATCTAATACTACGGGATCAAATAATTTATTAAAAGCAGACGATACCCTGAACTGTTTGAAAAAGAAAAATAATTCTGACTTCATGCTTTAAGAGAATGTTTACCCAGAAAATAGCTTCTTTCTCTCCTAGCGAAATTTACTACAGAGACGGCCCTTTTAAAATGGTTTGACATCTTATGCCATAGTAAGACAGATCTCAAGTACACAATTTGTAACCATAAAGGAATGCAGACTACCAGATAACACAGGTATATTCACAGCAGAATTGGCTGCCATTTAAACAGCCATTGATCTTGCAACTACACTCAGAAGAAAAACTTTAATTTGCACTGATAGTTTAAGTTCAACCAAAGCTTCGATAAAAAATAAAAACGGCGTATACGATGATATCTCCGGCTGCAAAACGAAACTCGGCAAATACAAATTTTATGGATTCTATCCCATATTGGAATTCATGGGAACGAAAGCGCAGACGACGGGGCGAAATGAGCTTTAAGCTTATCCAGTATTACGGATATACCATGTTTACCCAAGGCCATTAGTAATCCTTTTAAAAGAATTCTTCAACAGCAGTACCCAATCACAATAAGACCGAATTACCACAAAAACCTTACGAGAGCGGAAGCAAATGCCTTTTTAACTCCAAGCAGTACTTTGATAGAACCAACCCGCCAATCTGTCCAAATTGTAAAGTTATCCTCAGCATTTCTCATCTGTTGGCTTCTTGCCGGATTTCAAAAGTTAACGAGCCACTGGAAGAAGTACTTGATTGCTTAAACTCTGAAAACCTTGAAAAAATCAAGAGATGTCTACAACACCACAGCATTCAGAATGTTTAGCCCACTATTTTATTACTTTTTAAGAATATCAATTTAAGTTTAATTAATTTTTTTACGTTAAATTTATTTATCTTTTAAATTTATTTAATACATAAAAAATTTTTGTATATACATATTTGCGTTTGTTCCTTCTTAATTTAATCTTTATTTTTTTAATACGAGCGCGTATGGTCTGGTTACCGGCGTCCTTATTTATATATTGTATAAGTTTGTTTGTAAAATCTATTGTGAATAAATAAAGATATACATAAGTAATAAAATAAGCAATACAAAGACCCTAAACAAATGTGGCTCAAGATAAAAAACTTAGTGATAAAAAAGAATCGGTCTGTGATTCAAACTGTTACATTTAACAATGTAGAGTATAAGGAGTATAATGTGATCGCTAATAAATTAATTTTTTTTATCAATAGCAATTAAGAAATTGGAAACAAAATAGAAAATTTACAATACATAAGTAAAGTATCTGTGATAAACAAATTTTTAAAATTTCGTGCAATAAATTTAATTGAACTAAGAAACATATGCAAATCATTAAATAATAAACATTAAAGTAACGGCAAGAATTGTTTTAGATAATTGGCACATAACGGGCAGTGTGATACTTAAAATAATAAACGAATCTCTTGAAACAGGTGTTTTTCCGGAAAAATGGAAGGAATCTATGGTTATCCCAATTGAAAAAGTTAATAAGACAAAATTGTGTGAAGAATAAATTAAAAATGCTAAAAACATGTGAAAAATTTTTAGAAATGGTGGTAAAAATACAATTAGAAAAATATATTGCAGAAAATGAAATACTATCTAAATATCAATCAGGTTTCCGAAAAAATTGCTCATGTGAAACTACAGACAGTTAATTATGTATTCAACAGATGGAAAAAAATTGATAAAGGAAATATAAATGTGGCAATTTTTCTTGATTTTAAAAGAGCATTCGAGACCATGGATAGGGAAATACTGCTGGAAAAGTTATATATGTATGGCATACCGTATAAGGAATTAAGGTGGTTTTAATCTTATTTAACGAATAGAAAGCAAAAAACGGAAAATAATAAAGTAATATCGAATACAACAAATAAAGACTTTGGAGCTCCTCAAGGATCAATTCTTGGTGCACTACTCTTTATTATGTCAAATGTGAAAAATGTTAATTAGTATTATACGCCGATGATACTTTAATTTATACAACTGAAAAATTAAAAAAGTTCTCATCAATGCATTCATGGAAAGATTCACTGACTGCTGATTGACAAATATTTACGCTAAAACATTTCAGGCGCCTCTCTGATAACTTCCCTCCGCTAGCAATTTCATTGTTGCTGTTAGTCTAGTTAACTTTGATATATCTGTTGATCTTTTAAATGCCTCCTTATTCAATCCAAAATAACTAATAAATCTAAAGAAATCCAATATAAGTACATTTGTATGTATATCGTTATTTGTGCGCTTACATAAATGTACAGCCATGTTCTGAATTCCATACGAAATTTTCACTTAAAATTTTTCAAAGCATTGTTGCTGGAAAATATTTTTTAAAAAAACAATGCCTTAAAAAATTTGAAGTGAAAATTTCGTGTGGAATTCAGAACATGCCTGATACATATGTATTTAAATATATTTACCTTTATGTCGAAGGCCAAATATATTTGCTTGCTTTCTTTTAACAATACTTTCCTCAGAGCTTAAGGAATCTTCGTCTTCTGAGAATGAGTAAAACGCCATGCTGAACAACGTTATATTTACTAAAAAAATATTTTTAAAATTATCGGCTTTTCTTTTACGTTATTGAGCATTTACAAAATTGTCGGAGGCGACAATTTTACATTATACCACGCATACGCCAATCGATGTAATACGCCTACTCCAATCACGATAAAAGTGATTATTATATATTTCTTTAAAATTCTAATTATTAATTTCTATAATTATTTCTTTTATTGCCTTATTATTATTTATAAGTTCGTTGCCTACTTATGTACACCTGTAATACTTGTAGTCCACCAACTATATAAGTGCTCAGTTGGTTACTGTAATAAAATAAATAACAAAATATAAATGAAGTGAAGTTCTATTATTTTGACTGTGTAGTTTTTAAGTAACTGTTGGAGAAAACCAAATAATTTATGATAATATTTCATTAACAAATTTAATTTAAATTTTTTATTTTGTTTTGAGTTGAATCTGCGCAACAGTTAAACAGATTACTCTTTTCTGTTAAACACCACCTGTATTACTGCTCAGTTCACACTCTACAGTTTACAAACGAGCCCTTTCTGTAAATAAATAAAAAATGTAAAATTATGTTATGGCGAATATTATTCGCACCTCCCGTTAAGTGCCTACTAAAAGACCATCAATGGTAATTCATTCGTTTTTATTTATTTGTTTTGTTGTTGACTAAAATTTCCCATAACTTTGGGTCCTCACAGTTAATCAAGATCTTATATTTATCTTTCTTATTTAAGTCAAGTAAGCAAGAGCACCCAAATCATTTCAGCTTTTTTAATGTTTAGAACTCAACTTCTATTTGCAGTTTTTAGACATTTAGACGTGAAATAGATGAAGTCTTAACTGGCTATAAGAAAGTTTTTGATTTTGATCATGCCCAAAGCGAAGCACGAAACGCCCTTTTCAAATTTCAAAAGTGGTGTTTTTGGAAAAACCCATATAATTTCTTAAAAATGTTAATATAATATTTTTTTGCAATAATATTTTTTTCCCCACTCTCTTTCATTTTCTAGAAAAGGACCTTTTTCAAAAGTTGTGTTTTTGGAAAACCCTTTTGTAATTTCTTATAAAACATAATATTAATATACTTGACTGTTGGAGGTAAATACAGACACTACAAAAAGTCTTCTCCAATAATTTTGATTCTATCTACTCTTATTTTATTAAAATATCGTCCGAAAACTTACAGGTATAGGCCCATATTCATAGTTAAAATAAAGTATACTTTAAGGGAACTAAAGTCATTTTTACTTTAGAGTCGACTCTAACTCATTCATAGACAATTTAAAATATACTTTTGGCGATAAAGTCAACTCAAAATTTAAAACTAGCAAAAGCTGTTATTAACTCATTTTTCCATAATTGTTTTATTTGGTTTAAGAACACAATACTCTATATCTGATTTTTATACCAAAGTGAACAAAATAAAAACAAGGTTACTTTTTTCTAAGGTTTGCTTAGAAATTGTTTGAAAACATTTATCAAATTACAGTTGACACCCAGTGGAAGGCGGCTAAACTTAAAGTATACTTTATTCTTGACTATGAAAGCAAAAAAGATAATAAGAGCTTTTTATTTTAGAGTATACTTTAACAAGAGTCGACTTTAGTTAATAACTATGAATATGGGCCATTGATTTTTGTATTAACATTGGTTATGTTAAGTGATTAACATAACTCTGTTATCGGAACAGAATGTGGCTAGGGTTATACATTTTAAAATTTAACTTCACACACATTGAAACATATCTGTCGCATTTATTGGTAACATATTTAGGTTTTTAGTGAGTTGTGCTTTATTGGTTGATACACTGCTGTGGACAAGAAAATAAATGAATGTGTTGTAATACATTAAAGATGTTGGGGGTGAAATGCTGGAAGCCACTTAAGTGGCTAGGTGAAATTTAATGGTTTAGGTCATCGTCTTCATGTAATAAAAGGCAGTGTAATGATGCCGGACTTATAGCTTACTTATGATACGAATCATTTCGTCAATTCATTTAATATCGTCATTTATAAACGTCATGCCTGGTCGAGCATATCAATTAGTGGTGTTAAAAATAGATAGAATTTTTATAAACACAAAAACAAAGACATATTCAATGCCAAAAAATATAAAGATAAATGATGACAGTAAATTTAAAGAAATAAATAAAATTTATATATTCTTAATATAAACATGGCAAATTGCCATTGGTGTAAAACTTTTAATATGTGGCGAATCGGAATTAACGTGTGAAGGAATATGCAAAAAACTTTTCGCAGTGCAAAAAATGTACTCGCAAGGAATGTTAGATTCTGTGGGTTTTATACGTGCGATAAATATTAGTTTGGCGCTAACTGATGTACCTTGTACAAGCGAATGTGTATAAAAACAAAAAAAATTTAATAGAATATGTCCGTTCGTTTACCCAACAATGTGTACAAATTTGTACTGTGTTTTACTGAACTTTGCTGAAAGGCGTTCGTTTACCTATTTTGTAGTAAGTGAGATCACAAATAAAGAGAGTAAAATCACAGTTCTTTGACTGAGAACAAATTACAAATTTTTACTGGAAAAATTTCTTGTAGTAAAGTATAGTAAGATATGAAAAGCGTATGGTAAATAAATAAAAGTAAACAATTTTGGGCGGTTGTTGTTGTTGTAACAGCTCTGCTGCTGTCGAGAGTTTTTCCCTGAGGAAAAAATTGACGTTTTTTACAGCTGTTGCTAGGTTGACAATCATTGGCCGAGAAAGCCTCGGGTTGTTCCGAAGCGAAGATCCAATTATGGTGGGAAAGATTCTGGTTCATGTTACAATATATTATTTGCTTCATGTTAAAATCTATTATAGTTTACTTACTTATTCTAAGCACTTTAATGTTCCAGGAGAGCATTTTACATCTAATTTCTTCTTAGTTGGCTCCATATCTTTAATCTTTGGTATTTTATTTAGTCATTTCTTATAAAATTACAAAGTAAATTTTGAAAATATTATTTTGTTTTGTTTGTTTACTAAACTTTTTGGATTCGTACAACTTATAAGTGCTTGACTACCAAATATTGTACTTGCTTTTAAGTTAAAATGAAAACAAATTTCAATGTACTAAGTTCTTCTACTATCAGCTGTTTACTAAAGTTTACGAATTTTTATTATTTTTCCGTTCGAGTACTTTTCTAGACAAGAGAGTTTTTTGAGAGTAATTTTTGTAATTTGCACTTTACTGAAAAGTGTGGAGAATAAGTTGGCATATGCTGAGCAAATCAAGAAAAAAATAGTGATTCCGGATGTTAATAAACAAGCTCCTTTAATCGTAAAACCAAAGAAGACTTAAATAATAAGGTAAACCCTATAAATATAAAAATTACAAATTTAGAAAACCGGAGAAATGTAACTGTGGTCATCCAAAGTGAAAATGAGGAGCAGAGGGAAAAATGCGTAATGCAATAGATAATGAATTAAATGAAAATTATGAAATTAGGGTGCCCAATCCAATCACTATGTAAGTAAAAATCATCGGTATGACATTTAGCTATACAGAGGAGGAAATACTGGAAAAAATAAAACAGCAAAATCCAGCATTTAGTAGCGGCGATACAAAAATGATTAAAAAAAATACAATTATAAAAGAGATAATAAAATAAGATACAATGTCAAAATGTCGGTAGATCATAATACTTATCTAAAAATGATGGAAGCACAAAAGGATGGAAAAGGTGTAAAGTTGTTGATAGAACCGAATATTGCAATGCCATAAATGTAGAGTGTAAATACACAAATTTTTGAGGACTAAAAAATAATTTAATCAAATAAAATTAATAGCAAATGATGAAAAAATGGATTTTATAATGTTATCGGAACGCATATAACGGAGCGAATAGAATAAATTGAAATTCAAATAAAAGGATACGATCATATGTTGTCAAACTCGACATCAGCAAAAACTGCTGGAGTAATTATAAATCAAAAGAAAGACTGGAAATTTACAAATGTAGCTGAAAAGGTTGAAAACTTGAAATATTGGATTTTATTATGTAAAGCAAAATTGTAAACACAACGGTATTGTTGGCTGAAATATATAGATCTCCAAGTTACAGTAAATCAGGGTTTTGTGATGCATTGATGAATTTTTGGACGAAATAAGCGAAAATATATATTATATAATATTATCAGGAGATTTCAATATCGATTGATGCAGTAATACAATATATAAGAAAAAAGTTGGAAGGATAATAAATGATAACGGGAAATGTAAATAATGTAATTTCAAATACAATAGAAAATGACTTTGGCCTACCTCAGGGTTCAATTTTAGGAGCGCTTCATTTTATTATATATATATATATATATATATATATATATATATATATATATAAACAATATTGAAAATATTTGTGAGAAATGTGAAATGGTACAATATGCAGATGACACCTTGATATTTACTGAAGCGAAATCGGAAGAGTAATGTTATGATAATCTAAAAAATGATAAAAAATTTAAACAAATAGCTAAAAATGAATAATTTAAAACTGAATGAAAATAAACAAAAGTGATGGAAGTTAATTGGAATTCTAATACAGCATTTAAAATAAATAATGTACTAATAGAAAAAGTAAATAATATAAAATACCTAATAATAGAAAAATTTTAAATTTTAAAGTGTATGTTTTTCAAATGTTTAAGAAATAAAATAATAAAAAACATTTTGAAAATGGATCAACTCTTTTATTTTGATGCTGCGTAGGCCAACAATAAAAAAGACTATAGAAACTACAAAATAAAATCTTTATTTTACTAAGGATTATCTCTTTACAATATGATGCCGAATGATACAAAAAACCAAATCTTTGTAGAAAAAAACTGTAAATTAAAAAAAAAAAATACTTAATTTTTAATCAGAGTATACTATTATCTTCCTAAAATTAAATGTATTCTAAAAAGTATTCTTAAAATAAATAATCACCCTTATTCTGTTTGGCAAAGTCAACACAAAACAACGTCGTTTTTCTTCGTTTGTTGTTAATCGGTATTCCCGTTTTCAATATTGTCATTAATCGATGAATGACGCCATATGTTTGGTATTTTCTAAGAACAATTGATGTTGCCGTTTAGTTTGTCGTCGCCATTTTTGATGTTGAGTAGTGTTGTGTGCAAAGGAAATTTTTAAAAACATGAAAAAGTATACATCAATATTTAAAATAACAAAATAAGAAATATACGAAATAACAAATAAGAAATGGAAAAAAACTAAAATTACCAATTTCTGCCAATTTGAAAAATTAGTGGAAGAGTTAGAAAGAATCCATCCCAATGAAAAAAGGCAGTTAGTAAAGGCAGGATTTTGTCGGACCGACAAATGTATTTCTATTATAAAAACTTCACTTGTTATTATTTTTTTAATATTTTATTTATTACAAAGCGATTTAGCAGGCAGACAAAATCCTACCTTTAACTAACGACAAGTTGTAATAATGGCCCTATGACTATATATTTGAATCATTTGTAATAGTTTTGCATATTTTATTGTTAATAAGTATTTAATTTTTTTTTTTTTTTTACTAAATTTGAATTTTCCACAACTCTTACTTAACACAATAGAAAACCAATTGAATCAACTGACTCAAATATTAGATATGTGTGTTTTATTTTTTTATATTATCGATAAATCGTCAACGTCGTCATTAGTTTGTTAGGGAATACCAAATTAGTATTGATGTTGTGTTAAGTTGATGTCTCAAAATTGACGACTATGTTGACAACGCCAAACAGAATAAGGGTGAATATATTTTTTTCAAGTGGAATAACGGGCTAAATCAAATAATAGGTGAATATAAAAGAGTGACAAGAAATACAAATACAATACGAAGGCTGCTATATATATTTCTGGCCTGGCAACACTGAGTGCTGCCAAGTGCAATCTGACATTTCCATTGGAAAGTTTGTCATTTTTAAGCATAATCGTACTCAAAACGTTTTGACGTACGACGACTATTTGTGTTGTTAACAGTGACTTGAAAAAATTAATATAGAAAAAAATGGAATTAACTCGTGAAAATTTTCGTGCCATCATTTTTTACAACTTTCGACGTGGATTATCACGACAAGAGTGCATTGATGAACTTAAATCTTTGTATGGCGATGAAGCACCATCCTACAGCACTGTGAAAAATTGGTATAATGAATTTAATCGTGGCCGAAGCTCGCTCAAAGACGAATTCCGTGAAGGTCGTCCAAACACGGCTGTTGTGCCAGAGAACGTTGATGCCGTGCGTGAACTCATAATATAAGATCGACATGCGACATACCGAGAGATAGAGACATCCTTGGACATTTCTTCCACCAGCATACATTCGATACTGCATGAACACCTGGCCGTAAAAAAGGTTTGTTCTCGTTGGATCCCGCACAATTTGAAAGTCGCTCAAAAAAAGGCTCGTGTCGATTAGTGCAAAAAAATGTTGCAAAATACGATTGCGGTGCTTCAAAAGACGTTTATAAGATCGTCACAGGTGACGAATTATGGTTCTATGCGTATGAGCCCGAAACGAAACAACAATCGACCGTGTGGGTTTTCAAAGACGAGCAAAATCCAACGAAAGTTTTTCGTGGAAGAAGCACTTCAAAGCAAATGGTCGCCTGTTTCTTCGGCAAAACTAGTCATGTGGCGACTGTTCCGCTTGAGCAACGTAGGACGGTCACTTCTGAGTGGTACACTACAATTTGTTTGCCTGAAGTCATCGGAGAAATTCGAAAAACCAACAAGAGAAGACGAATCATTGTTCACCATGACAATGCGAGCTCTCACACATCGGCTCAAACCAGAGCGTTTTTGACCGGCCAAAAAGTGGAATTAATGGGTCATCCGCCGTACAACCCTGACTTGGCACCTAATGACTTCTTCTTGTTTCCGCACATTAAGAAAAAAATGCGTGGTCAACGATTTTCGTCGCCAGAAGAGGCTGTTGAAGTGTTCAAAAACCATATTTTAGAGCTGTCTCAATCGGAGTGGTTTAAGCGCATGCAAAAGTGTATAAATCATGCTGGAGAATACTTTGAAAAACAATAAAACCATTTTTGATTATAAATATTCGCATTTTCACTATTAGGCTAGAAATATATAGAGCAAGTCTCGTAATAGACTATATTAATACAAAACCAAAAAACAAAAAAGCAAGAAGAGGCCGATAAAATATCTGATCACGAAATAAATATTGAGATTGAACATTGAACATATTATAGATCGCAAGCAAATATGAAATAAGAAACAGAAGTGTTTAAGTACAAAAAATAAACGTCAATTAAATGGTTTAATTATATATGATGGCACAAAAAGTTTAAATAAAAATGTAACAAAAGAGAAATACCATTTAGCTAGAATAGAACAAACATATGGATCATGGTTGAATTATACGCAAGTAAGAAATGCATATAAAGTGCAAATTAAAAGCGGCTCATTCCTTAGAGGAACTCGAATTTTAAAAATTAAAAAATGTCTAAAACTCGTTCCAACTCGCGTTGGAGAATTATAGAAGAATACCTCGCACACAATTCCATATTATTCTAATTTTCCTATCTTTTGTTGTTTTCATAAAAATGGGCTCATCCCTTAGAGAAATTCAAATTTTAAAAATGCATAAACCGAATTTTTATTCCTTTAACTAAACCTGGCGACATATCATATATACCTATTTCTACCGATGGCGGTCAAATGAGCGCTTTTGAAACAAACACAATAGTATTTTCCAGTTGATTGTAATAAACACAAATTATAGTAATAAATAAACTTTTATTTTTTGGGCCTTAGGAGTAAATTTTTAGAAAGAAGGCTCGAGACAAAAATTATGAGTTACTTCAGTAATTGACATACATATCCTTATTCAAACCAAAATAAATTTATTCGTTGTAGCACTTTTTGCAAATGGAGGGTCTCTCCCGTAAACATTTTCCACAAACATTCACTACAATTTGGCATGTTTTTCGTCTTTCAGAAATTGCAGTGGAATCTATTGAAGTTGTCGCCATACTTTCCATCTTTTTTTGTTTATGTATTCGGTGGCAATTTCCTCTGCCAAATGAAATAAAAATTCTTGTCTCGATATCCTTTCTCCAGTTGTTTGCTTATGTAAAATACAAGCATTTATAGCAGCTAAGTCTAGAATGTTGAAAAATACCTGGACGGGCCATCTTTTGGATTTAGATTTTGTGCTGTACTTTGTAGCCATTTGACCCGTCATATCCACACCAAATTTGGTGTTATTATAAAAAGCAATAGTTTCAAGTATACATTTACCTGCTTCTTCAATTTTTACATATTTATGCTTCGAACTTTGTAAGAGAACTTTTCTGTTCGGTTTGCTTTTGTAAATTGTTACACAATTATTTGATTTGCAAAGATGCGTTGAAAACGTTTCATTTTGTCTTTCTAAAGATGTGCTCCTAAAAAAATTATCGATGGCTGTATTTCGTCCGCACCCTGTAAATGGTTTATTGAGTTTGAGAACAAAAAATTCATTTTTGGCTATTACTGATGGTCTCGTCTTATCTTTTCCCAAATACGGAAATTCATTCACAATATATTTTCAACTTTCAATGTCCGATGCCAACCCGAACTTGATTCCGAACTTTTCGGGTTTATTAGGCATAAATTGTGTAAATCGGCATCTTGATTTTGTCGCAAATAGCTGCTCGTCAACAGTAACATTGCACCTAGTTTTTAGCACTTTTGACTATTTTCTATAAATGCATTCCATACCTTGAAAATGAGAGCAAATTTATCAGTCTGCAGAAAGAAGAAGAGAAATATATATAATGTAAATTATTTCTATGGATTACCAAGTATTCCCTCGTGAATAAAAAGGCGAATTGTTTCTCTGTAAATAACAAAGTTGTTTTTATTGATTCATACAAAATACAGCAATAATTAATCTCTTAATCTAAATTACCTGTAAATAACAAAGAAACAACATTCAATGTTAATATTCACTACTTCTATAACTTTTGCAGTAATTATTACTTTATAGCTGTGGTCTCTCTCACTTGCTCAAAGATACTGATACACATGTAGTTCTGTCAAGTTTACAATTACCTTATGATACCGGTTACTTACTACAATTATGTTAATTATGTTAAATTAAATAAGAGTGAGGAGATTCTTACAGAGTGAGATTTCCTTACATCTCCCCCCCTACGATAAAAACTTTGGTACAAAGTTTTCACTTATTTTTATACAAAGCACAATGTATAGATAACACCCTATCGGTTAGAAGCCTATTGTTGTTTCTATATCTGACATATTTGGATTAGGCATGAGTTTGGAGATGTGAAATAAATTCGATTCTGCTTTTTTATGTGTTGTGTCAATTTCGTATATAGAGTTTGATGTTTTGTTTAGGATTTTATAGGGTCCGATTCTTAACAAGTCTAGTTTTTTTCGATTCAGTCGGTTACCATTTTCAACATATACCAAATCTCCGATCTTGAAGTTATGGTCTATTCTATCTTTGTCGTATATCTTCTTATTGTAGTCATGATTTCTTTTGCTGTTTTCAAAGGCTATTGCTCTATCATATTCTAAATCATGTTTATTCTTCCTTTTCTTCAGTTCATTTGGTATTAGCGATGTGTCTTCACCCCTTAATAGGTATTTTGGACTGAAACCTGTTACCGCATGCTCGGTTTCGTTGTATTTATTGACACAGTTATGTGCTATGGTCGTCCATGCCATTTTTTTATTTTTTCCTTCGTTTATACTACACCTAATCTTATTGACTAAAGTTTGATTGAGTCTTTCATTTAACCCATTCGAGAATGGTGAGTTAACCGCCGTAAAGATCATTGTGATGTTTTTCTTTTCTACGAATTTTTTGAAGTCTTTTGAGTTTATGCCTGGGTATTGGTCTGTTAAAAGTATTTCTATGTTATGGTCTTTCAGAACATTTTCTGTCAATTTAATGAAGTCCCCAGCGTTCTGTGTTTTGGATGTTAATATGTACGCGAATCTAGTAAAATGGTCTACTAGAAGATGTAAGTAATCTTTTGTGGATCGTGAACCACCGAGTCCACCGATTGTGTCTATGGAAACCACCTGAAACGGTTTTGTTGCTGGACCGAGACGTGACATCAGCCCGATTTTAATATGTTTTCTTGTTTTGTTCTGTAAGCAAGTTTCGCAATTTTTACAAGCTTTCTGAATATTTCTCGATATGTTTTTTGCTGTATAGTAAGGCAGTATTTTGCTCTGCATTTGTCTTATGCCTATGTGGTAAAATTCTTTATGTATATTTTCTATGCATTTCTTAGAAAAACTCTTTTGACAAAACTATTTTTTTTTTCTTTCTCTCTTTTTTATAATATAGATTATTCTCGAGTATTAAATTATTTTTGCCATTTTCTAAATTCTCGTTATCTTTCTGGTCTTGTATAATGTCGTCTAGTTGTATTATATTAACAATTTTTAATTTTTCTTCTTCGCTTTCTTGAGGCTCAAGCACCGCGTTTCTACTTAAACAGTCTGCCTCCAGGTTTTCTTTTCCTGGACGGTATATTATTTCAAAGTCGTATTGTGATAAATAATAAGTGAGGTCCCCTAATTCCTCGTCTGTTCTAGCTTTAATATTCATTCTCTCTAGTGGCTTATGGTCCGAAAATACCTTGAAGCGCTTTCCCATGAGAAAGTGTTGCCAATATTTCACTGCTTCTTTTATTGCTAGGCATTCAAGGTAATAGCTTTTTTCCTTTTTTGTGACTCATTTAGTTTCCTTGAAAAGTACGCTATTGGTTTTTCTGTGTTTTTTTCGGTGTCATTCAGTTGTGGTTGCTTCATTACAGCCCCTATACCCTGTAAACTCGCGTCTGTGTAAATGTGTATTGGTAGTTCAGGATCAAAAACTGCTAGTACTGGCTGTTGGCAAAGGAAATTTTTCATATAATCGAAGGTCTTTTGACATTCCATTGACCAAGTAAATTGTTGACCTTTTCTTAATAACTTATGTAGTGGTTCCAGGATGATGGAAATATTCGGTACATATTCAATTTAAAAATTGATCTTCCCTAAAAATTGTCGGACATTTTTCTGATTCTTTGGAACCGGAAATTTTTGTATTGCAATTAGGTTATCATTTAATGGTGAAATCGAGTTATACCCTATGTTATGTCCTAAATATTGTATGGAATCCAATGCAAATGTACATTTAGAAAGTTTTAATCGAAACCCTTCATTTATTATTGCTTCTAGTACTCGCGATAGATGATCAATGTGTTCTTCGAAGGTTTTTGAGAAAATCAGTATGTCGTCTATATAGTTGACTGCGAAATCTGATAATTTATTTTTTCTCATTATGTTGCTCAATATTCTTTCAAATATTGCTGGTGCTGTTTTTAGCCCAAATGGCAAACAAGTCCACTGGAAGTGGCCTTCCTGGGTTACAAATGCCGTTTTGCTTCTGTCTTCTACCCTGAGGGGAATGGACCAAAACGCTGAATTTATGTCAAGTTTTGAAAAATATTTGCAATTTCTTGTTTTTGTTACAAGGTCTTCGATTAATGGAAAGGGTTGTGATTGAGGTACTATTATCTTATTCAAGTCTCTGAAATCTATACATAATCTTGATCTTTTGTTTTCTTCCTTTTTATAGGCTAAGGTTACTGGGGCCGCAAAAGGACTGTATGATTCTTCGATTAGTTTTTTCTGCAATAATTTCGAAATTTGTTCCTCTATTTCCTTTTTATCATCTATTGTGCATTTATAAGGTCTTTTGCTGCAATATTTATCTATTATTAGATCTATTCTAGCTTCGTAGTCTTTTACCTTTCCTATATCATATTTATCCTTTGCGAATATATTTTTCTATTCTTTGTTCTTCATGAGAACTCAAGTAATTTGTTAAAATTTCAAAATTTCCTTGATCTATATGTTCGTTAAAGTTTATTTCATATCTTTCTTGATTTTCTGTGGGATTATCTGATTTTTGTTCTATTTCTAGTTTTTCATTTTGTATCAATTTAAATCTTTTTATACAATCGACCCCTATTAGGAAGTCGTGTTTGAAATTTTCGTTATTGATTATGAATACATCCATATTTTCTTCTATATCGAATATTTTCACTCTTAATGTTACAATACCATCAGATTTGTGTATACCATTAATTGTCCTCAAGTTGATCATTTCTGTTGGGTTTTTTTTTTCAAATGGATTAATTTTGAATTTATCAATGAGACGTTTGCGCCAGCATCATAAATGGCGGACACTTCTAAGATGTCATTGAGATTCACCTTGAGTCTAATTAATGGTGGGATTAGTAGTTTTTTGGATCATTATTACTTAACTCTACTTCTAGCGTGGAGGTGTTTATTTGTCTTGTTTAGCCTCCCTCGTTTTCTTTTTCCTTGAACCAGCATTCGGATTCAGGGTGGAATCTATTACCTTTGTTTTTATTTTTGCATATTTCGCACGGTGTTTTTTCAATTTTATCTTTATAGTTGGTTTTAAATTTTTTTGTTTCTAGAGTTTTCTTAGATGATAAGTGTTCTAATTTACCTATCTCGTTGTATAAGTCTTCTGTTTTCTTTAATTTTTCCCTGTCAATTCTATCCGCTACGACGTTTGGCAAGCCGGTTGCAATTAAATCTATTAATGTTCCATTATCAATAGATTTCCGTACTTCTAATAAAAGTTTTTCTTTTCTTAGTGCATAATCAAGCAAAGAGCCAGATTGATATTTAAAAGCCATTGCATACCTTATTGCAGACCAGCCTTTGCTGGAAAATGTATCGCAAAAATTTTTTTTCCAGTCTTCCCATGTTGCCTCAATAGTAAGTTTTAAAATGTGCTACTATACCAATCTGTAGCCCCTTTATCCATGAATGATTTTAGAATTTCAATTTTTTTGTCATCTTCTATTATGTTGAATCTTTCGCATTCCTTTTCAAAGCTATTTATCCATTGATTCGCATTTGAATTTTTTCCATTAAATTTGTCGATTGTAAATTCTTTCGCAATTTTGCCTATATTTTTAACCACTGATTGTTCTTTACTTTTTTCAAGCAGTTGTTCTAATAATTTAATCAGTGGTTGTTCTGAAGAACTTTCGTTCCCCTTTGTGTCGGCTTTCTTTTCAATTTCTTCTTCCAGGTATACATCATTAAATTGTAAATTGTTACCTTCATCTAGGTACGCTTTCTTCAGTTCTTCGCTGAGTGTAATCCAAATATTTCTCATTTGGCCTCTTTGAATTAGCGTCTTTTTTACTTTAGTAAATGTTGTTGTTTTAGTGATCTCCTCGTGACAGCGTGCATCCAAAAATTCCTTTGGCATGATGTACTTTCGTTCATCTGGTGTGCTAATTGAGGTTATGCATAGCACATTCGTCTTACCATCTGCAGCGCCAAGTACTTTAAACGAGAACAGCAGCTTCTCCATTGTGAGTTCCAACGTGAATGTTGTTTTATAATGTAAATTATTTCTATGGATTACCAAGTATTCCCTCGTGAATAAAAAGGCGAATTGTTTCTCTGTAAATAACAAAGTTGTTTTTATTGATTCATACAAAATACAGCAATAATTAATCTCTTAATCTAAATTACCTGTAAATAACAAAGAAACAACATTCAATGTTAATATTCACTACTTCTATAACTTTTGCAGTAATTATTACTTTATAGCTGTGGTCTCTCTCACTTGCTCAAAGATACTGATACACATGTAGTTCTGTCAAGTTTACAATTACCTTATGATACCGGTTACTTACTACAATTATGTTAATTATGTTAAATTAAATAAGAGTGAGGAGATTCTTACAGAGTGAGATTTCCTTACATATATATTGAAAAATTAAACAACCATATATTATAGAAAAAGTTGTGCAGTAAGTTAAAAAAAATAAGAACCCGGAACTTAACAATTTTAAATAACGTCTCAAAAGCGGTCATTTGACCGCTCCGGTAGGTTTAGTGTTAACAGGGCTCTGTTAAATTAAAAGGTTTGTGTCAACGCTAAAAATTTTAAAATTTATCTTTACACACATAATTTTGGGGCGAAGTAGTTTTAACAGCTTACTATTAACAAAACTTGCTACCATGGAAATCAGTTAACACTACACCTTATGAAATTTGGTATGGCCGTCAAAATTTTTCTGGAAACTTGAGGCGTTTTGGTTAAAAGTGTTTTATTCGCCTTCAAGATGCTCAACTTAGAAAAAGGTCAAAAAAGCAATTTTTATTGGTTTTAATGTGCAGTCAAAAGCATATTCCTGTGAACGGGAAGGATGTCATTTCCCGTGATGTTAAATTTATAAATGAGCCAATAAACGAAATGCCTTACCGATAATCACCAAATTGTTCAAACCAAAAATTAAAGGCACATAATTGCTAAAGTCCTGAGATAAAGGCCAGGATTCACTATCATACACAATCGTACGATTTAATTATACAAAAATCTGGCAGAATTCTCTCCTACTTTAAAAATCGCTTTAAAATGGCGCCGTCGGTGCCACAATATTATACAAAAAAAGATGCAAAAAACATATAGTTTTAATATTTTGTTGTTTTTTCACCTCATTTAAAAAAATCAACTCAGATCGAATAGACAAAAATATTATATGAATTTTTCCAAAAGATTATAAAATCGTACAGATCTGTCAAAAAGTCTGTCACACATATACACAGTTTGTCCACAATATCATACATTTTGAGTACACGTGCAATTTCTGACAGATCGTACTACTGAGTGTGATAGTCAATCCTGACCTTAAGCAATGAAAATAAACAAGTTCATTGAAATAATCAACCATGTGAAAGTGTTGAAAATTTACGTAGGTCACAGAAATTGAACTTTAACACACGGTAGACTGGAAAAGTTAAAAATACAAGGCTCAATTAGCCGCCCAAGGTTTTTTGCCAATGCTAAACATGATACATTTAGAATTTTATTAACCCTGAAAAGGTTTGTTTGTATTTACGGAGTTAAGCAGTCAGGACGTGTAAGGAATCAAACTCTACACAAGGTATTTATTGAAGCTGTATTGAAACAAAGACGGATTGATAATTGTTAGTATATATACGGAAACTGTTAATGTATGTCTACTGATATACTAATTGTATCTGACAACAAAAGCGATATCGATCGTATTCAAAATATCCTCGATAAACATTTTTCTATTGAAAATTTGGTTTGGTGTAAAATTATTTGGGTATTCAAGTTTCAAAAGAAAATGACATTTACTCAATAAACCAAACAAAATACATTCTAGAAATCGATTAACAAAATACAAAAGAATTAGTTATACCTATGAGCACCGCATACTACAAGCAATTAGAGAATGACAAGCTGCCAAATAACTAGAAATACCGTGCCGCAATTGGTTGCCTTTTATACATTTCAACAAATACGGCCCCAGATATTGGCGCAACAGTAAACATACTGTAATGTTTAATAAGAAAAGTTGTAACTTATAGTTTTAATATAAATATTCCGTTCTTTATTTGTTAACTGTTCTCTTAATACTAACTTTAAAATTATAACCTTAGCCTCTATTATACTAGTAGACGTGCCGCATGCATGATTCATGTAAACATACTTTAAACATCGCGTAATGCCACACATGTAGGTCAGTTTAAAATTGATCCTCCGCTAATCATTGCTTAGTTACTAGCAATTCATAGGAAAGTCATGCACACAATTTGAAAGACGAGAATACTAGAACTCATTTAATAAAGTATTTTGAATGAGAAGATTGCTCTTCGTGTGGGGCAATGCACTTTAAGCATTTATTGAAATATGATTTGCGTAAAAGAAAATTGTGACAAAATATTATATTATATTATTATATTATTATTATTATATTATATTATTATATGTATATACGTACATACATGCTATTCTGAAGATATTTGCAAGATCATTCCTAACAATTTCCAACAAAAGAATTGAATGCTCCGTTGTTTTTTCTTAGTTTAATTATAATTAAGTAGCATTTTGTTCTGTTAAGTTAAAGTACATTGATATACGTTTATCTGTATTATTGGTTTTCTTTTGTGTTACTTGATATTTTTTGTTTTAATACTAAGAAGTACACTGATACACATTTGTTGATGTTACTGCATTTTTGTTTCCATATACAGACACATCTTTTTTTAATTTGGTACGATAGGTCACTTTTACAAATTATAAATACTTTTAATACATTATTTTGTTATTTTTTTCTTAATTATTTACTAACAATAAAGTTTTTAGGGGATGCGCCTAATTCTATATTTAAATATTAATATTTAGTTTTTGTGTAATATTTTTATTCTGTTCTTATGAACAGTGGAGGTTTTGTTATTCTTTTATCTTATTACTACATTTTTATCTCTTATTTTTACAACTTGGAAAAGTCCTCCACCAAGACCATGTCGTTTATTTGTATGTCATGTGGGTGTGAAGTTTTGTCATATCTTTGCTTTTGTCTATTATTAGTTTTCTCAATTAATAATTTGGCTCGTTCGTGCGCCAATTGTAGCCTATATTTAACCTCCTTATCGTAAGCCTCAATATTGTATATGGGTCCACTACCCCTTTTAAACGAAAGTTGAGCGGTGTGGGTTGTTTACCAAATACCAGCTCGAATGGGCAGTAACTATGTACTGACGACGGGGTTGTGTTGTAAGCGAATTCAAAGAAAGGTATCCATTCGTCCCAATCTGTTCTGTCTGGTGATAAGTAGGTTCTCAGGTACTCGCTAAGCATTCTATGAGACCGTTCAACCGCACCTAAGGTTTCGTGGTGGCATGCCGTAGAGTGTAGTCGCTCTATTCCAAGTAATCTGCAAAGTTCGGCAAGTACTTGATTTTTATATTCCGTACCCATCTCTGTAAGCAGAGTTTTCATAGGCCCGAATTTTAATATACAATTCATAAATATCGCCTTTGCCACGGTTTTTGCAGATTTATCTGGTATAGGAACGGCTATTAGGTATTTTGATAGGTCACATAGTATGGTTATAGCATATTCATTACCCGTATTTGGTTTAACCCTTTCGGGACGGAGTTTTATTTTGCAAACCAAATTATGTATCGTCAAATTTTTTTCATATTCTAAAAGGTATGGTAAAAGTATTATGTTCTCCATACTTAAAAATTTTAAATTCGTCCTTTTATCCTGGGACATATAATCCCAACAAGTATTTTCATGGGGCATAAAATCCCAATCAGTGTTCTCGAAGAGCGATTCGAAATTAAAAAGATAACTAAAATATAAATATTTTTAGATTTAGATAAAAGTTTACATTTATTTTTAACATTTTAGGAATGCAATTAGGTATTTATATGTGGAATGGTCCAAAACACTTGTAACATAAGGCGTTGTTACAACCTGAGCATATCATCTTTCTACGCTTTTCTATGCACAGCGGACACAGCGACAACGCTTCTCTTGCTCTACTGGCAAGTGGTCTCCAATATTAATGCTATCCGTTTTTGGACGTTTGGGAGTTCCACCTCCCTGGCGATTGCGTTGAAAATAAAGCAAAAGACAGTTTGAAAATTGCTGGGACGTATTATCCCAGTAGTCCCGAAAGGGTTAATAAATTGCCCTATCGTATTTACAATGACTATATTAAAAGGTTTTGCTGAGGTTGGTGTTATTGTCTTATTCTACCTATGTTTAGGACGTACCAACTGACAGTGTACGCAATTTTTAATCTATTTTCTTACCTGTTTGGTCATATTTTTCCGGTAATAGTTTTTTCTAAGTTTATTTAATAATCTACTAATCCCTGAGTGGCCACGAAACAGTGGATCATCATGGTTTATCTTTATTATTTTCTGTTTTTCTGCTTCAGTTCTCATTATAATTACTCTTGGGCTTAGCGCTATTTCTAATTTTTCTAGTGTATTGTTCCCAATCTCCTTAAATTCATTTACTCTAGTATTCTTAAATATTATATCTCCTAGCGAAAGTTGCAACTTTTGGATGCCTTTATTATTAGCTATCTGTTCAAGTTTTGACAGGAATTGATCTTAATCAATTTTTGCATTAACACGTGGCTTGAAAATGATGTTATCACATCGAAAGCGCTCGCCAAACGTTCGAAGTACACATCCAGAGACGACGGTTATTACTGGAAATTATAACAACAGTTTAACATATACTGGCGGAATTAACCCAATTAATTTAATAATTCTGTTTAAATTAGCATGTCTGTTGTTATTGCGTGTGTTGTAGTTATGAGCGGTATTACAGCTATTGTAATTGTTATTGCAGCTGTAATTATTATTATTACGCGTGCGATATTAGCATAGTTGCCTCCATACCGCTTTCGGAATCGGTTGCGGTATCCCTGGTTCTGGTTTGGTGTAAATAGATAAATAAATAAAATTAAATAAAAGTGCTCCTATGATAAGTTTAGTTCTGTCAGAATTTACATTTTTAATTACCGACTTTACTGCAGCTTGCACCGCATATTTGCTCGCGGTTTCTTCGGAAAACCTGTCAGCAAGATAAGTTGAATTTAGGGATTTACACAAGTTTTCAATTTCCTGGGCGTACGCAAAGTTAATCTTACCCTGTTGGCGTGTAGCCATTAATTTTGAATTAATTATTTTACTTTTTATTAAATTTTTATTTGAACTTTGAATATTATATAAATGAATAGAAATTATTTTGGCTTAAGTTCATTTATTTTTAATTTCTAAAAATCTTTTTTAGAAAGAAAATTTATTTTTTACAAATGTATGCGGACGTTTTTCAAAGAAAACAAGAAAAATTAGACGCTAGCAGAATGAAATGCTGCATTTTCTGGACCACTACGGCTTTCATCAGCATTCTTCGCATCTATCTACCTTAGTTGTTTATTTTTATAAACATCATCTATTTAACCAACTAACTTTGTAAATAAGAATACGAGAACACTCATATTCATATCAACATTAATTTGGTTAGACGAAATTTACACACAAACCAACGTATTTCTTTACTGTTCTCTCTGTATTTCGTCTTGTACATTTGTTTTTGCTTTGTTTCAATCATCGATTGAACACAAATGCAAATTTGTTTTAAGTCATTCTTACTTGTTTACTCACAACCTTATAGATGCTGTTCCAGTATCATTTGGATTGTTATTAAGTAAGCATGAATGCTCGCTGTGCCTTGCGTGCTTATAATTTAATTTTTATTAAATTTTTATTTGAACTTTGAATATTATATAAATGAATAGAAATTATTTTGGCTTAAGTTCATTTATTTTTAATTTCTAAAAATCTTTTTTAGAAAGAAAATTTATTTTTACAAATGTATGCGGACGTTTTTCAAAGAAAACAAGAAAAATTAGAAGTTAGTTGGTTAAATAGATGATGTTTATAAAAATACACAACTAAGGTAGATAGATGCGAAGAATGCTGATGAAGGTCGTAGCGGTCCAGAAAATGCAGCATTTCATTCTGCTAGCGTCTAATTTTTCTTGTTTTCTTTGAAAAACGTCCGCATACATTTGTAAAAATAAATTTTCTTTCTAAAAAAGATTTTTAGAAATTAAAAATAAATGAACTTAAGCCAAAATAATTTCTATTCATTTATATAATATTCAAAGTTCAAATAAAAATTAAATTATAAGCAGTGTTTGAATTCCTACTTTACCTACCTTTTTTTTAAATACAGCTACGGCTACAGCTCCAACTTTTTCAAGTAGAAGTAGCGGTAGACGCTGTTTTTTTCCGAAGCATTAAAATTTTTGAGCTACAGCTACTTTTCATAAAAATAAAGCGACAAGTAGGAGTAGCAGTAGACACTGTTTTTTTCCGAAGCATTAAAGTTTATGAGCTACAGCTACTTTTCAAAAAAATAAAGCGGTATGTAGAAGTAGCCTCTTTGCTACTTCAGTTAAAGTATTGGTAGGAGTACAAAAAGCAAAAATATTCTACTTAATTTTTTGCTGCTATTTGAAAAGTAGCCAAAAACGAAAACATTATTTCTGGCTACTTTGTGTTGATAATGAACATACTTTTTGGCTACTTTATATGAATACTTTATGCTTGGAGCTACGCAATACAAATATTTGCTTCTGGCTACTTACCGACAATAAGAAGAACGACGAAAGAACGTGTGTTATTTTGTTTGGTTTTTTCTTTTGAAAATTGTTCTACACTCTTTTAATATCATGAAGCGTTGCTACGCCCTTTTGACGATATATAAAAAGTTTTTTACCTATAAACAACAAATTTTTTTAATTTATTTTGTACTTTTTAAGGTATATCACTTTAAACTGAATAGAATGGATTTGGGCTTATTTCAAAAGCAATTTTCTCTTACATTTTAAGAACATTTCTAATAAAAAACTTTCTTCATCACATTAAAGTCAAATAAGCCCAAATCTACACCAAATGAAAATATCATTTCCCATCACTGAAATGCAGCACGAAATTTTATTATTTTTTAATTCCCTGTCACCCTAATGTTTGCTTCTTTGATTGGAGTTACTTCACTAAACTAAATTAACATAGATGGTGAAGTAAGTATAAGATTCGGCATAGCCGAATTAGCACTCTTACTTGTTTGTATTAAGATTGACAATTCTATCAAAAGATATGCAAAAAATGTAACAGTTGTTTTTTTTTGTAGCTACCCTATGTACATTGTGAAAAAACAAAACGAATATGTAAAACCAAATAATAAGACACGATAAGAACTAGAGTTGCAATATTCGTAAACTATAAGTGATGAAAGGGAAATGCTAAAACAGATTAATTTGAGAAAATCAATGGTTTTAAATTGTAGACGTATCACTGAGAGTATCAACTGTTACAGAGGAGTAACACAGTATTTTTTTAAATCAAATAGTATAAAAAAAGTACGATCGTAACAACTTTTCTATCACTTACAAATTTAAAATTAAAGGGTGCGTCAATAGTTCAATAAATTTAATGTGTATGGCCATACTTTTGAACAGTTGAAGACAGAAGCTTAAAATTTACAACGAACCTGTATTGCTAATCTGCTATAACAACAAAAATTTGGATTTGGAAGTTAAAGGGTGTTCCAATAGTTAATGTAATTTTGTATATGTGACCAAACTTTTGTACCGTTATAGACAAAACGCTGAAACTTAAAAGGGACATGTTTTGCTAAGTCCGCTATAACAAGAAGCTTATAATTTGAATTGAGAAATTTAAGGGGTGTTTCCAAAGTTAATGTAAATTGTTCTGTGTGGCCGTATTTTTTGAATCGTTGTATACAAACACCTTAATTTAAGATAGAATGTCCACTACTTTATTTGGTATAATAAAAACGTTATATTATAAATGAAATAGTTGATATAATCTGATGTATATGGGCGAAGTGTTGAACCGTTACAGATGGACGGTTGAAATTTACACAGAACATGATTGCTAAATCTACTACAACAGTAAGTATATAATTTGAAATTGCTGGAATTTGATGTATATTGCCAATCTATTGAACACTTAAACTAGTATAAAGTTTGCAGATATAAGGGTGTCCCAATAGTTAATGTAAACTAATTTATGTGGCCATACACTTGAACTGTTATAGGCAGACAGATGAAATCTATTTTGAATTCGGTTTTAAATTAAAAAATTTATTTATTTTAAATTAAAAAAAAAACTGTTATAGTATTACATGTTATTTTAATTGTTTACGAATTTACTTTATTTTGCCCCATTGTCGAGAGTGCGAAACAAATTCCAAAAGAAAAAACCAAACAAAATAACACACGTTCTTTCTTCGTTCTTCTTATTGTCGGTAAGTAGCCAGAAGCAAACATTTGTATTGCGTAGCTCCAAGCATAAAGTATTCATATAAAGTAGCCAAAAAGTATGTTCATTATCAACACAAAGTAGCCAGAAATAATGTTTTCGTTTTTGGTTACTTTTCAAATAGCAGCTTTTTTTCAAATAATAGCTTTTTGTACTCCTACCAATACTTTAACTGAAGTAGCAAAGAGGCTACTTCTACTTACCGCTTTATTATTTTGAAAAGTAGCTATAGCTCAAAAATTTTAATGCTTCGGAAAAAAACAGCGTCTACCGCTACTTCTACTTGAAAAAGTTGGAGCTGTAGCTGTATGTTATGGTTTGCTCTTTAAATGTGACTTCAGCAGTAGAAGTAGCTGGATATTGGCTACTATTTTTAACAAATTTGTGTCTTAAAAAGTAGGCTTTTTTTTGTCGCTACGGCTACTTTTAGAGTAGCTTTTTAAACGCTGATTATAAGCACGCAAGACACAGCGAGCATTCATGCTTACTTAATAACAATCAAAATGATACTGGAACAGCATCTATAAGGTTGTGAGTAAACAAGTAAGAATGACTTAAAACAAATTTGCATTCGTGTTCAATCGATGATTGAAACAAAGCAAAAACAAATGTACAAGACGAAATACAGAGAGAACAGTAAAGAAATACGTTGGTTTGTGTGTAAATTTCGTCTAACCAAATTAATGTTGATATGAATATGAGTGTTCTCGTATTCTTATTTACAAAGTTGGTTAAATAGAACGAAGAATGCTGATGAAGGTCGTAGCGGTCCAGAAAATGCAGCATTTCATTCTGCTAGCGTCTAATTTTTCTTGTTTTCTTTGGAAAACGTCCGCATACATTTGTAAAAATAAATTTTCTTTCTCAAAAAGATTTTTAGAAATTAAAAATAAATGAACGTAAGCCAAAATAATTTCTATTCATTTATATAATATTCAAAGTTCAAATAAAAATTTAATAAAAATAAATTATAAGCACGCAAGGCACAGCGAGCATTCATGCTTACTTAATAACAATCAAAATGATACTGGAAAAGCATCTATAAGGTTGTGAGTAAACAAGTAAGAATGACTTAAAACAAATTTGCATTCGTATTCAATCGATGATTGAAACAAAGCAAAAACAAATGTACAAGACGAAATACAGAGAGAACAGTAAAGAAATACGTTGGTTTGTGTGTAAATTTCGTCTAACCAAATTAATGTTGATATGAATATGAGTGTTCTCGTATTCTTATTTATAAAGTTAGTTGGTTAAATAGAACGAAGAATGCTGATGAAGGTCGTAGCGGTCCAGAAAATGCAGCATTTCATTCTGCTAGCGTCTAATTTTTCTTGTTTTCTTTGAAAAACGTCCGCATACATTTGTAAAAATAAATTTTCTTTCTCAAAAAGATTTTTAGAAATTAAAAATAAATGAACGTAAGCCAAAATAATTTCTATTCATTTATATAATATTCAAAGTTCAAATAAAAATTTAATAAAAATAAATTATAAGCACGCAAGGCACAGCGAGCATTCATGCTTACTTAATAACAATCAAAATGATACTGGAACAGCATCTATAAGGTTGTGAGTAAACAAGTAAGAATGACTTAAAACAAATTTGCATTTGTGTTCAATCGATGATTGAAACAAAGCAAAAACAAATGTACAAGACGAAATACAGAGAGAACAGTAAAGAAATACGTTGGTTTGTGTGTAAATTTCGTCTAACCAAATTAATGTTGATATGAATATGAGTGTTCTCGTATTCTTATTTACAAAGTTAGTTGGTTAAATAGATGATGTTTATAAAAATACACAACTAAGGTAGATAGATGCGAAGAATGCTGATGAAGGTCGTAGCGGTCCAGAAAATGCAGCAGTTCATTCTGCTAGCGTCTAATTTTTCTTATTTTCTTTGAAAAACGTCCGCATACATTTGTAAAAATAATTTTTGTTTCTAAAAAAGATTTTTACAAATTAAAAATAAATGAACTTAAGCCAAAATAATTTCTATTCACTCACCTCTTATACTTCCTTAAGTTTATTTATTATTTGAACAATAGTCTTTAGGCCATTTCTTTGTGTCCGTGTATTTCCACTGTGTTTCGTTTATGGTGTTCAGTGTATCCAAAAATATTTGAAGACTTTCAAATCGTCCATCCAACTCTGGCAAAATTAACGAAGTTAAGCTAATTTGGTAACATCCGTTTTGGCTCCTATTAGGGCTTTTGTGATTGTCGGCTGAAAATTGTTTTTTGCTAACTCTATTTCTATTTCACCATCTGTTTTTTCCTGATCACTATCGTCCGTTTCTGTAATTTCTTTATTGACTTCGCTACTCAGATTTAGGAGAACTTTAATACTTAAATTGAATTTTTCTTATTAATTTATCCCTTAATTTTAGGCTTTTTCTCTGTGCGATGTCGTGTTTATGTTGTCGTGTCTATGTAGTTGAGCCCTAATAGTGTTGAGCGTATCTATTACAATGTTAATATGTTTGTTTAATGTCTCTTCCTTTATTGTGCTTTTTTGAGTTATACACTTAAATGGCTTGATAAATTCCTCTTCTAGTGGATTTATAGAAAAACTAACAACACTACCGCTATCAGCTCAAAATTATCGATTTTATCATCTTTGGCTTCATTTAGTAATTGGTTCCTGCGATAGCTATAGCGATTGTCCTTAAAATTTATATATATATATATATATATATTTTTTTTTAATAAATTTTGTCATCATTATACAGGTTTCCTCTTCCTTAGTCCTACCCGTTAGTACGTCCTCAATTGTGGGTGTTTCTGTCAGTTCTATTATTGTCCACCCTTCCTTTATCCATTTTTGTGTTTGTTCAGATGTACTCTCTATCGTTTCTATTTTCAAGGTAAGGTCTACAGGATTCTTTGGCCTTAGTTTGTATCGCCTGTGTTTATAGATTTTACAAAAACGAAAATTTTGTTTAAAATAAGTTTTTATATATTATACGTATGGAATTACTACATTAGAAGCTAGACGTTCCGTAAGAATCGTAGCTCTTTTCACAAGAAAACTTTTACTTTTTATTTAATTACAGGTGTTTTTACAATGAATAGTATGTCCATAATAGTAACTGTATGTTAGTAAATAATAAGTACAAAATGATATATTGGTGTTTATAAATAATAACAATGTATAGTAATGGAGGTAATTATTTATAATAGTAGCATTAATATATATTTATGTATTATTCACACTGTTAATCTGCATACCTTAAATGCTGTTCTTGCGCTGTTAGCATATGGCATGTTTCTTCCTGATTGTTTTGTTGATTTTTGGTGTCGTTGGAGTATTAATATCCTTCATCCATCTTGTTTTTTTTTATATTTTTTGTTTTTTAATAGATTAAAGATAGCTCGTAACAGTTATCTTTAATCTATTACAAAATTGAAGTAGTCGAAATACGCCTACGCCAAACACGGTAGCGGTGATAGTTTTCTTAGGCACATGCTTTGTAGTATTGAAAAGGCTGTATTTTTTGTTTAAGTTTAAACATCTTGTGCATTACCTTTTGATGAATTTTTAACTTTAGCAATATTACACATAATTTTGGCTTGTTTTATTAATTGTATCTTATAAATGTTTTGATTAATAAAAAAAATTATTAATGAAGTTAAAAATAATGGCCCATAATCATAGTCACATACTAAATTCGGTTTCTTTTATTAACTACTTTAATTTTAAAACCTATTTTTAACTTTTTTGATACTATACTTAAAAATAAAATATATGTTAAGTTGAACCGGCTTAAAGTGGGTGACACATCAAATAAAGATTAAGTTTCCCGATAATTTGTATTAAAATACATTTTAATAATTTGTGCACTTTTTTTAACGTGATAATAATCAGTTAAAAATAACTTTAGGTGGTTTTAAATTTAAAACCGACTTTTACCTATAAAATATACTTTTACGTGTTATAGTACAGAAAAAGAGCATTTTAAAGAAAACTTTAAGCATTTATTGAAGTATGATTTCCGTAACAGAAAATTGTGACAAAATATAATGTAATGTGATAATAATCAGTTAAAAATAACTTTAGGTGGTTTTAAATTTAAAATTAATACTTGGAGATATAACAACAAATATTGATCTTATTGGATATAATAACCACTCAAAACACGGAGATACGACAGTTTATTTTGTAAAAGATTAAATTAAAAACAACTAATTGAGGTACAATTATGCCCTACTAAAGATGTGTTAGCTGATTTGTTTACCAAAGCTATACCAAAAGATGGATTTATTATGTTAAGAAATAAATTTAACTTAAAATAATTAAGAAAATAGGTGTAAATTAAGGACATTGTTATATGTTATTTAGATTATTTGTTATTGATAATATTACATACTAATTTTTGCAACATGAATTATTTAATATGGCAACTTTGAAATTTTCTTTTCTTATTCATTCCTTTTTGCTTTTACCTCTTCTCTTTTTTCTTACGTGAAACATACGTGAAACATATATGAGTGTGATGTTAAATATGTTTGACATAACATCATACAAGGAAAAACACGAATTGTTTTACATTTAAAAATATATCTGTGGCTATTTGACAAAACGTCTTCTTTCTTAATCAACAACTTTTCAGTAGAGGTTAAAAAGACCTGTGTAAGTTATTGTTTTTTTTTTTTTTTGAAAGAGAAGTAGCACTTAAGGCATTAATGCCTAATTAGTTTTTTAACCGTGCTACATTCTTTTAAGAAAGGGATAGATGAGAGAGAAGACAGGTGGTGAAAGGAGATAGATATAGCCATTTTATTCATTATTTTACTTCGCCGGCGAATATGCTATGAAGAAGTACCGACGAAGGAGGCTGCATGTTTTTATGTTAATTCTGCTTATGTATTTATACCATTAAACAGAAAAAAACATTTTTATTTTTTGACTGCCGCAAGGGTTGAACCCAGGTCAGCTAGATTTCTAGTCAACGTGCTTACCACAAATACTTAATGAACAATATGCGACCTTTTTTCCTTGTAAAAGCAATAGCTTTCTTTAAAAAAAATATTAGGAACTTTTTGTCAATTTGTCAATTAGATTTTAAACAAAAAAATTAACTTCTGCCATACAAGTCGTTTTGTCAAAATTGTTTTGATCAAATTAGAAAATAATCTTATTCGCTTATGTCAAGACAAGTTGTTTTTTAAAATGGAATATAAAAAAAATTCTAAAGTAGTTAATCTGGAAAAAATATTTCGGTTTTATTAACAAAAATACTTAAAATAATGAAACAATAATAATGATAATAATAATAATGATAATGATAATAAAGATCCCTGCAAGAACACTACAGGTTAAATAACACGTTATATATTAGGTACTCATAACCAAAGTATTAGTTAGAAATTGTAAAACTTTCAGTTATTTTGTATAGACTCTTGGGAAAAAACTAACCTATTCTCTGAAATACGTGTGAGATTATATCTCTTTCTTTCACCTTATTGTTTAGAAGAGAAAACACTATAGTGTTCTCGCTCGTATACATCAGTTTTAACGTGTATATAACTGCCTATATAATCGTAGCGAAACAGGTAGTATTTTAAATAACCCTTTAGTTAACCGCTACACATAACCGTAATTACTCCTTAATAAGTAACTCGTTGTTTAACCGCTTGATATATATAGTTGTCCGTTATTAATATTGGTTAGTGCTACTGAATACTACCAGTTATTTTATTCATAAAAATTGGTTATTATTACTGTATAAATAAATAAACTCTTTAATGTTTTCAATTTATTTTATTATGAGAAAAATAATTTGCAAATCTGTTTATATTTCCAGTCTTCTTTTAAATTTCTTTTTTTCAACGCTTAAAGCGCTTTGTTTTTTTTATTCATTTTTATTTTGGCAATTTTTCTTACATTTTTTCACTTTTTCACACTTGTTCACGCGCGTCTTCAATTTTTGTATATTTCTTTGGCGTGCTTCCAAAGTATAAAATGAGAGAAAGAGTACGGTATAGCACACTTCTTCGATCGAAAAGTCTACTTCTTTCTTACTTAAAGTGCTTATGGAATATAAGTATGCATATGTATTTGTTAAAATTTCAAATTCTTTAAATGTGTTGGTGTTTCGCTTAGGCAGGTTTCGTAGGGATGTTGATAATGATAATAATAATGATGATGATGATGATAATAATAATAATACAAATTTTTGGTTAAGCATATTACATATTTCATTAAAACCCAAAAATTCAATTTTAAATAAAAGAATAAAATTTATTTTTACAAGAAGGAAACAAGATATAAATATGCAGAAAAATAAATGAATTTACATTTTTGGGTGCGTTTTAAATTTAATTTCTAAACATTTTTAGAAAGAAAAATTATTTGAGCTTTGTGAATCTTGTTCAAAGTAATACTAAAATTTTTTTATTTATTTTTTTTAAGTTTAAAATGTGTTTTTTTAAGCTTTTACTCTTTTTGTTTTTTTAATTTAAATTACTATAATTTTTCGTTATTTATTTTGATGTATGCTGGTGACGTTTTCTTTAATTATTTTCAAGTATATTCTAGAATATGGATCCATAATGTGGGACCGTTTAAAGAAAAACATTCGGACGTCATCAAATCTGTGCGAAAGCAGTTCCTACTTTATTCCGCCAGACTCTCTCTTTCAAGCTTTCAACTCTAAAAAGCCACAGAACAGTGCTTAAAATGCATTCCTTTTTAACGTAATTACTGGCGGCGTTTCCTCTAAACTAGCTACTGCTTGTATTTTTCAAATTTTTATGGAGGGTTTATTTTTCCAAAGGCAAATAAATAAATCTATTTATTTTATATAAAGGATTTATGACCAGTTTTTCACATCATATTTAAATACGTTTTAAGTTAAATTAGTTAATTTTCATTTAAATTTGAATTGTATTTAAGTACAATTTCAGTTTTTCAGTCGTATATGTTCGCTCTTATTTAACTATGATAAAATAGGGCAGCACTACGAAATATAAAAAATCAATAGTTTATGAAAAACAGCTGCTAACAAAAACAATGAAGTGCCAATTTTGTTAAAATTTTGTTTAAATATATTAAAAAATGCCTAAGATATTCATGTATTCATCACCTTGACTTATTTTATTTATGAATTTAACTTTTGAATTACTATTTTCATTAAGAATTGTGTGGAAAACATAAAATATTGTTCTATCAATTGCTAAAATGTTTGTTTATATTTAAATGGACTTTAAATGCACAAGATTGGTCATTTAAATTTGATTTAAGTCTGCATTGAAAAATCGTATTTTTTACTTAAATAGAACTTAAATATAAATGACATTTAAATTACGTGTTTTATATTTTTAGGTACCAAAGGTTATGGAAACAATATTAAGTGGACATTCGTATATAAATATTTATATTTGCAGCAAACAATGAAGTGTATATCTATTTGTTTATTACCGGTATTATAAAAATGCGAACAGTCTTTAACATAATTTTATTATCCAAATAGTTATCTAAATAAAACAACATACGCCATAAAATTCATTATGTCGTTTATAAATAACTTGAAAAAAGTTTTTCACCTGGGAGGTGGAGAAGCTAAAAAAAGGCGTCATGGCAATAATATAAAAATGGATACTGATCCCGCAGATATTTGGGAGATAGTTGGTGAGCTGGGAGATGGAGCGTTTGGAAAAGTATACAAAGCGCAAAATAAGGAAACTCGACAATATGCTGCTGCTAAAATGTGTATATTAGAGGCTGTTGCAGATTTAAGTGATCATATGGTGGAAATCGATATATTGTCTGAAATAAAACATCCTAACATTGTTGAACTTTATGAAGCATTTTATATAGACCTTAAGTTATGGGTAAGTTAAGTTTAAGGATGACGATTTTTTTCTTCATTTTAATATCTATTATTTAATAATATTTTTATATAAGCATATATCAATTTTGTTAAAACGTTATAAAGTTTTTAAAACCTCAGTTAGCCAACCATAAAGGATTCCAAGCATTTTATTCATTTGTACTTTTTGGTTTCAGAATTTCTTTTTGATTATTATTTGCGCTATATTTAGTATATTTGCATATAAGTGAAGGCACATTTGTGGTTTTTCTTTTTAATTTGCACAAAAGAAGAGTTTTTATTTTATTGTATTTTCGTCTGTCTTACTTATTTTTAAGCTGACTTATCAATAACTCTGGAATAATTTACCCATCATTTAATGCCTTGCTTTAAAGCAACTTGTAATTATATAGAAAGTATCAAGAAACTGTTGAATTACATTCTGCAGGTGTCTGATTTTTCCGCTTTTCTTTGTAAAACGTCCTCATACATTACCAAAAAAAATTTTTTCTTTAAATTTTTAGAAGTTTTTAGACGCTGCACAGTGGGGAGAAAAAATATATTTTGAATATCACATAAGTATAGCAGAATAGTATTTAAACGTAAGTTTTAAAGCTTCGAATTTCCAGGAATGGCGCTATGTCGTCTCAATGATGCATCTGCAAATTTTTCTAATGCTTGGCATTTCTTCAATTTTGTTTGATTTTAAAAAATTATACATGGTCTTAAAGGCCTAGTTAATACCTACAAAATGATGCCTTAATCTGCATGTATGTATATGTTTTAATATTATCAAATTTTAAGCACAAAATTAAAAATTTATGGTGTTTCGAACCCTGGTCCTTTTTTTTTAATTAGGACCAGCACTCTGGGCATGACCCCTAATTATGCAATGCATTGTGCATGAACTGTTAAATTAGGTTGTGGGAAGGGGGATACAGGAAGTAGTGCTTGTGGACATTTGATTTGAATCTTTGCACATTGAAAGTGGCAGGAAAGTCCTCTGCAGGGAGTTTATTCCACATAAAAACTGTTCAGCTAAAAAACGAATTCTCTCTGTAATGCGTAGTGCGATTCACTGGACAATCGACCACAAATAAATGCGCTCTTAATGCAGAGCGCTTTGCTCGTACGAAATTACGGTTTTCAGGAACAAGTTCCCTGATTTCATAAGAGCACATTCCGTTGTAGTAACGCTAAAACAGAGCGGCACACCCCACATTGCGTCGATGCTCCAGTGTATAAACTGAAACTCCTCCTCATAAATTATTGCCTTATATCTATTTATTGTTAAATGACAATGATCGTGCACGAACAAACATGATCGTTCATGTTTTTGATTCTCTATCTTACTTACGCATCGTGCGTAAGAATATTGTATGTATGCCAGTATATCTATACATGTGTGCATTTCTGTTTATTATTGTTTATTTAAACGTAAGCAAGTTTCTGCATGCCCAATCATGGCTTACTTATATACAAATTCTTCTAAGTAACAATAAGAATCGAACAAACATATTACAGTAGATTTCTGCAAGCCCAATAATATCAGTTAGTAACAATTAAACAGTAAAAACATATTGATTGTATATACGAAATATTTTGTTAAAGAAGGCGCGTAGAAACAAAATATTTTAAGAAGTAAATAAAATATTTTATGACAATAAATGTATTAGGGAGATTCAATAATTCAATTGAATAATTATGTGGCACATCTCCCTCATCGTTAAATTTACGCTCCGAGGATAGTTTTATGTATTTATTTATATTTTTATATTTTTTTTTGACATATAATTATTAAATATGTTAATTTTTTGCTAAATTAACATATTTATGTTCTTATTTAATATAACGAAAATATTTCTTACTTATTTTTCTGTAGTTTTTACGTTATATAAATTTAAATTATACATATGTATGTGTCGTTTTATTTATCGATTTTCAAATGATTTTTTTGTTTGTTTTTTTTTTCTTTTACTTTATTACAGCGTGAAAAAATATACAAAAACATATTAATTTTTTATTTTTTTTAAGTATATTTTACAGTTAGTATTCAAGTGAAGAAATATAATGTATTAATAAGTAACTAGTAATTATAACATTAATTTGTATTTAACTTTTTTCTTATTCAATGAGACTTATAGTATTTGTGCCCTGTTTGACTTATAACGTGTATTTCCTTAAAATCTCAGACAGTGGCAATGCCTTAAAACCTAATTCATTGTCAGTAACAAGTGCTCTTTTAAACTCTAAACAAAAAATTTGTCAATTATGGTTAAGAACAATGTGCTGGACAATAGAAAACTTCTACAAGTATTATTTTTCTAGGTCTATCTGATCATATTTTTATAATCATATATCACATTTATTAATATATTGTTGAATTCTTAGTTTAAGTTTGGGGTGGTATATTTTCGTTCTAAGTTGCTCATAATTCTCTAGAATACGACGATGGTTATTTCGTTGATGCTCAGTTTTAATACAGTAGTCCCCGCTTAAGTGCGCATGTCCAAATGCACAGATTTTAGCGCACGTAAGCGGGGAATCACTTAAGCGAAAACCCGGATAAAAGCGCAATTGGCGCATATATAAAAGATCCGGATAAATTGTGCACTTAAAAAAAAGTAGAAATAAATGCTAAAAAATTTTATTTTGATTTTTTTTTTATTTTAACTTAAAAAAAATACACAAATTCTTAATAAACATTTAAAAACAAAACAAACAGTAATTCGTTTATACTTAAATATAAAAAAACAACGAGTATTCATATATCATAGGAAGTTCATACGTATACAAAATATATACATAATTTTTGCACGGATATTAATTCTTAAAAAACTTGTAATTTTTGATTGCAAACATGGTTTATTAAAATTATTTAATATTTCTCTTTCTATTTCATTTAGCACTGTTTTAGCACTGATTTTTAAGATTTATATTCACGGATTGAGCAACCATATATTTTACATAGTTTAGTTTTACTTTTTTGTTTAGAATACTGTATTAATTGAATTTTTTCTTTTAAAGTTAAAGTTTTTCTTTTTATTCCACTCATATTGCCGCAATAATTTAGTTCACAATTTAAAAAAATTTATGTATTTTTATTTTGTTTGCATTCTCATCTTCATCATTTCATTGTTGCCACATTAAAGTTCAAAAAACGGCTTTACCAAATGCGTTTTGTGTTTTAGCGCACGTAAGTGAATGATTTTTTTATGCTTATACATTTGTATGCCTAAAAATTTGCTCATAAAAGCGGGGAAAGCTCTTAAGCGGGGCGCACTTAAATGAAAATTTTGCGGTGCAAATGATAGGATTTTTTTTATTTGCAGCGGTTTTTGCGCTTTAAAGCGGGGAACTCTCTTAAGCGGGGCGCACTTAAGCGGGAACTACTGTATCTATAATCGTAAAGAATGTTTTCATCTATGAAAATGATCTTTAATAATCGTTAATATATCATCTTGAGTTAAATCATTCGCACTTATTACTTTTCTAGTATTGTTAAAAATTGTTTTATTTGATATTTTTGATGAATTGGAGCATTACTATCATATATTTTTGTTCGTTGTTAATCTTAAATTAAAATTTACCTGGGGCTCTATTTAAAATAACACATCAGCATTTCCATTGTTTACACCTCACTTATACATAATCTCATAATCATACTCTTCTAACTTGGGTTCCTTAATAAAGACAAGCTATTGCAAGGGCTGGTGGTCTGTTTAAATTATGTATAAAGCCCATACTACCGCTAACAATTCCTTCTCAACTGTACTACAGTTTGTTTCATGCCGATTAAGCGTTCTGCTTGCGTAATAAAATGGGGTGATTTTCTTGTGATAACACAGCACCCAGAGCGAAATTTCTTTCACCAGTATTTAACACAAATTGCTTGTTGAAATTAGGGTAGGCCAGAATAGGATCTGTAGTTAAAAGCATTTTCAGCTTTCGAAATAAACGGGATCATAAATAGTTATTTTGCGTTTTTTTTAATATTTTGTCAATTGCTTTGCAATCCTGGAATAATCTTTAATAGATTTTCGATAGTAGCCACTAAGACCTAAAAATTGCTTAATTTACCTTTGAGTTTTTGGTAACGGATAATGAACACACTTAACTTTTTTCGGTTTCGGCTTTATACCTCTATGTGTGACAATATGCCCTAAAAATTCAGTTCCCCTCTTAAAAAATTCGTATTTGTCCACCTGAATTTTCAAATTTGTATCCCTAAGTTTATTAAATACAAGGCGTGACGAATTCATATGCTCTTGAAGGGAAATGGAATAAACAATAATGTCGTCCAAATACACTAAGCAAACCTTATTTATAAGACTACCTAGAATATCGTTCATTAGCCTTTGAAAAGTGGCTGGTGCCGTCTTAAGTCCAAAGGGCATCCTCAGGAACTTGTAGTGACCTCCTTTAACTGAAAATGAGGTCTTGTAAATGTCCCTTTCGTCAATTTCAACTTTAACCAGATCTAAAGTTGTGAAATATATACACCTACCAAGTTTGTCCAATATTTCATCGATGTTTGGGATTGGAAAGTGATCATCTACAGTTTTTTCGCTGAGTTTTCTGTAGTCCACGACTAGCCGCTACTTAAGTTCACTTCCGTCCTCTTTTTTGGAACTATCCATATAGGCGCGAATATGGTAATTTGGAAGGTCTTATTATTTTACTAGCCAACATTTTTTTAATTTGATTTTTAACTTTATCCCTAGGTAGCTATAGATCTTTGAAAATACGGGTATATCATCCTCAGTTAAAATTTGATGCTTTATCGCGTTAGTGTAAGTTAAGTTTGAATCCGTATCATGTAACAACTCGCTATAATCATTTAAAATAGTTTTTTAGATTTAATTTTTCCTCAACATTCAAATTGATTGTTCTTAGTGTGTCAAATAAAAATCTTGGTTATTATTCTTTTCATACAAACTGTTACCAACTAAATAGTAATTATCACTGGTAACAGGCCACGAAATATTTTCTGTAGGGTATATAATATTCGGACATTGTGCCAAAGATTCTACGTCAACCTTAAATTGCTGTACATTGTAAATTCCTTCAGTAACAAGTGTCTCGCCAATATTATTGCGCTGTTATATAATATGAATTAATCAGCATTCAACATCAGTATCAGCTTGACTTTGTGAAAATATGGAAATAGTAAAAGTAAGATCCAATTATAATTTTAAGTTCATTATTTTTATAATCTATGATATCTTTGTATTTATAAAAAAATGTAGTTTCTTAAAATTCCATCAAATTGATCATCAAATTTGCATTCTATTAAAAACATTTTCTCTGTATTATTTCCTAATTCAAAAAACAAAGGAACTTGATATATTTTTTTTTTGCTTGAACATAATTTTGAAGAGTTTTCAGGGTTAAAAATGTATTTATTTTCTACTTTGGATTACATAGGCCTGGATTTATAATGGAGTGAGTAGCTCCAGTATCCATTGAAAATTTTAAGTTTGTTTAAGTACAAATTGTTAGTTTCTCTAAGTGTCGAATTGATACATTTCTTATCATCATTGTTGGAAGGCCTTTTTGTTCTTTTAAACGAGTAAACCGTTAACGGTACTTAAATATTGTTTTGCCACTATTAGTTAAGTTTTGTGAGACAGCATTACGTGATTTTGTTAAAGTACATATAAAAGGTAAATTTGAAATTTAATAAAATATTAGAAATTTGTATTAAAAAATAATTGATTCTTGTGGTTTTATTTTTTATATACGGAAAAACAATTTCTACTTATTACGTCAGATATACGCCGAAACATTGGTCCTTCGAGCCGGATTAAATTAAAAAAGGAATCCTCTACGGGAACTTAAAACCAAATTTCACCTTTCTTCAATCAAAGGATAAATTCAGGTTAGTAAAATTGATTTAGAAAAGAAGTGAATTGTGTTAAAGCATAAGGAAAATTATCATATTTATAAACATACATACATACACACGGGTTTCCATATATGTATATGTGTAAAATAAAATAAACAAGAAATTGGTTATTGTGTACGACAGAGGATAAAACAGTGCGTTAATTGTGTATGATCGCCTGAATTTTGTTATCAGTACCAATTTTATCAAAGCTGAGTGGACGGACAGTATCAGATTCAATATAAATTAAATGAATATAAATAAAATAAATATAAATTAATTAAATATAAATTGGGAAAAAAGAAAACTTAAGTGTTAATATTTTGATATTGTGTGCATTAAATTTTAAACAGTGCGGTATATTTTCGGAGAAATTTATTGTAAATTAAAGAAATTTTCGCAAGAATACGTATGTAAAATAGTGTTAATATAATTTGAAAACATTCGTTTTATTAATTTATATTATTGTATTTTTATATCACATTATATTTACCGTGATTTCAATTGTCTTAACATTTTTATTTATCCAGTGAGATTTGTGTAAATTGATACGAGAGTTAACATTTTGTTTTATTAGTATTCTTCTTCTACTTATTTGATTGGTCACCCTACTGTTGGTCGAATTGACTTCCTTTGAGTTTGGTTAATTTTTTATTGAATTTTATTTCTTTTGTAAATCTATCGAAGCCTTCCTAACTAAAAGTTAAAGCAAAATTAAATATATTTCAAAATGTCGGAAATATATTTTGAAAGTTTTACTCATGCTTCAGATGCCATATTTAAATTTTAAGTAAGTTTTAACAAAATTCGCGATGAAGATTATCAAGGCTATACTAGTAAGATATTGAGTGGTGAATTAGATAAGCTTTGGGAAAAGGTCGAAATAGAATGCGACCAATGTTTAATTGATTTAGAAGCGTCCCCGAAAGTAAAATCTGGCGTGTTAGAAGTTGCTGAAGGGAAATATGCGAGCACCCTTAATGCATATATTCGGTGTATGAATGCGATCAAAACGAAACGTGATGAACTAGGGGCAAAGGCGGAACCGAAACGTTCTAAAAATTTTGAAGATTCGGTTGGCGGTAATTCTTGCCGTTATCTTCCTCTTCCACCATGTGATACCGATATCTTTTATGGTGATTATCTTTCGTGGCCAACCTGTAGGGATCTTTTTACAGCCTTATATATTAACAATAGCCGTCTCATTAATATTGAAAGATTGTGTTATTTGGTCAAGTGAACAGGGAAAGAGACAAAGGAGATCGTTTCGAAGTGTCCGTTAACTAATGCTGGATCTGATATCGCGTGGAAAAATTTAAAAGACACATATGAGAATCCGCGAATGTTGGTTAATAATCGACTAAAGAGTCTTTTTAGCCTAGAGACTATGACAAAGGAAACTAGTTCTGGCCTAAAAAATTCACAACGCGGTATTAATAGTTTTCTAACTGCTATGCTGGTTACGAAATAGATACTCATAATTTGGATCCAATTATTTCTTTTTATTTGCCTTCAACGATTGCCAAATCAAACAGTCACATTTTTGGAGCAAAGGATTTAGGACAAAACTGCGTTGTAGCTTTGGAAGGACTTAGATATTTTTTTAGCAGAACGAATTTAAACTTAAGATTGTATACGCGATCTCACAAGTTGGAAACAGAAAAAAAATTGTTAAACGTAAAGTTAGTCGCATATGTCTAATACAGCTTCTTCTAATTACTGTGTTTTATGTCCTAAGCAATCGCATTTGCTTCGATTTTGTCGTCGGTTCTGAGCGTTTTTCTACCGTGAAAAGATTTCTTTGCTGCGTTTACTGCTTATTGAAATCCCATAAAGTCAAAGATTGCAAATGTGAACATAATTGCTTCATTTGTAATCAAAGACATCATCGCAATTCACCAAAGGAAAATTCTGTCAATAATAATAATAACAATAGTAATAATAATAATGATAATAATTTAAGTGTCAGACGGAGTGTAAATGCTGTGCAAATGGAAACACAATTGCCATCGACGTCAGCCACCAATCGTGCTAACTTGAATGGGTAAGTTTTTCACATATCACAGAATTCGTCTGTTTTATTGGTAACTGCTATGGTATCCGTACTTTGTCATGATACTACGTATCCAGCAAGGGCCTTAATTGACCCAGCTTCAGAAGCTTCATTTATTTCAGAACGTTTGCGAAATCAATTACGAATTGCTTCACATTATACGAATGTAAAGATATCCGGCGTTAATAAAGAAGCTTCATCGACTTCAAAGAAAATTTGCACAACTAGAGTGGGTTCTCCAGTGAGTAAAAGAATTGAGTTAGAAACTCTTGCACTTGTTTTACCATCAATTTCGAGTAATTTACCTACATTTAATTGTCTTTCAGATATTAGGTGTAAATTCTCTGGCATTAAATTGGCCGATACAAACTTTTACAAGAGCAGGCCAGTTGATCTTTTGCTTGGCGCTGATTTGTACCCAAAAATAGTTCTTGGCGAAGTTCGCAAAAATATATTTGGATCTCTAATGACTCAGAAGACTGTTTTTGAATGGATTCTGACAGGTCCAATTGAAGCTTCAGTTAATAATTCTATTAACGTTTTTTCGACTGCCGTTGCCTTTTCCAAACAAGATAATTTAAATTAAAATATTTTGAGATTTTGGGAATTAGAAGAAACCCCAAAAAAGATTTGCGAGGAGATTTATTAGAATACCACTATCCGGGATTGTGCTGGTAGATACATCGTTTCGCTACCTTTTAAGCCTGAATTTCCTCGTGAGATTAATTTGGGCATATCCCGGTCGAGTGGTATGAAGTAATTTATGAGGATAGAGGCTTCCCTTTCTCGTAGACCTGAAATTAGGAGCATGTATGATGATGTGTTAAACGATTATTTAGAATTGGGTCACTTACAAAGGGTAAGATTCTATGATCAAGCTGTCACGAGTACATGCTATTTGCCACATCATCCAGTGATTAAGCCGGAGAGGAAAACAACAAAACTGAGGGTCGTTTTTAATGCATCGAATAAAACCTCCAATGGCAATAGCTTGACCGATTGTCTTCTCGTAGGGCCTACTTTGCAGGCTGATTTGGTAAATTTGATACTGCGTTGGCGATTATTCGAGTTTGTATTTAATTGTGATATCTCGAACATGTATAGGCAGATTCGGGTTCATTTTTCTAATACCCTTTTTCAGAGAATCCTTTATAGGCTGACAACCGATCATCAAATGATTGATTATGAGTTACAGACAGTAAATTTGGATTAAATTGTGCACCTTATCTGGCAATTAAGACTTTGCTGCAATTAGCTGATGATTGTGAGGATGAATTTCCCCTAGCGTTAGAAATTTTAAGGAAAGGTATGTTCGTCGATGATGTTTTGACTGGGTCGCATGAGATCTCGGGTGCTTTGCTGGCCAGGGATTAGTTGACTGCTGCATTGTTATCTGCGGGTTTCCAGCTAAGGAAGAGGACATTGAATGAGAGATCTATGTTGAGTGGATTGCCTTATGCAACGAATTTGGTTTGATAATATCGGTTTTCGTATTAACACCTTCTACGGAAAAGGGATGGTTAAAATTTGTTGATTTTTTTTTACCAAGTTAACTTCATTCAAGTGCCAAGATGGATAACTATTACAAAAACTCGACTGCCGAACTTCATGTTTCTTTAAGATGCCTCGGAAAAGGCATACGCGGGGGTAATTTATATCCGAACTGAGTCACCAAATGGGGAAATCATACTCATTTATTATCCTCTAACACAAAAGAGGCACCACTTAAATCAGTTTCTTTACCTCGCCTTGAATTATGCGGAGCAGTTTTGGCTTCAGACTTTTTAAAGAATATACTTAGGGAAATTGAAATCGGTATTGTGCGTGTTTATTGTTGGACAGATTCCACGATTGTGCTGGCATGGCTTCGCAAACCTCCTTGCTCTTGAACCACCTCTGTCGCAAATAGGGTTTGTCACATTCACGAGAATACAGCAAATCATAATTGGTTTCATGTTCGTTCAGAGGATAATCCTGCCGACCTGGGCAGGCGGGGGGTGGATCCGCTCACTTTGTCGAAAACTGAACTCTGGTGGCACGGCCCAACATGGTTAAAGCAGAACAATAACCGCTGGTATACACCAACTTTAGGAAATCTCGATACTGACGTAGAAAGTCGAAGCGTGAAAGTTCATGCATAATTTTTTTTCGAAATTCGAGAACATTTTAGAAAGGTTCTCATCACTGGACAGGGCTACGCGCGTTATTGCTTATATTTTTCGATTTTTTCACTCAACGCACCCAGCCCATAAAGGTCACTTTAACTATGGGGATGAATTTGTCGCCGAAAAGTTCTTTAGTACCTTTAAATCCCTTTCTTGACGAATTAAGATTGATGTGAGTTAATGGGCGACTTGTTAAATCACCTTCACTGTTGTATCGTGAACAGTATCCTATTATTCTATCATATGAGTGTCGTTTCGCGAAACTTATGGCAGAATTTATAAACTTGATGTCCATTCACTGTGGAAACCAATTAATGTTGCGGATATACCGTTGTGAATATTAAACACCACGATTGCGGAATTTGGTTCGCACGGTAATTCGACGATGCAAGCCGTGTATAATAAATAGACAGCGTTCTTCCAGTCAAGTAATGGCTGTACTTCCTCCGGAACGCACTACCCTTGATCGGCCATTTACAACCACCAGAATTGATTTCGCTGGACCCTTTGATGTAAAAAATCATAATAGCAAATCGTGTCGAATTACGAAAGGAAAAGTTTGTATCTTTTTATGCTTTTCTGCGAAAGCGCTACACTTAGAAGCTGCATCTGACTTATCGACTGATACGTTTTTAGCGGCCTTCAACCGATTTATTTCAAGAGAAGGTTGTGCTAGGACCATGTTTTTCTACAATGGTACGATTTTTTTGGCGCTTCACACGAAATTGCAAGGGACTTTCGAACTTTTTTAAAAGAATGTCAGCAAGAATGTGCTCCACTTTTGGCCACACAGGCTTAACATGGCGTTTTATACCGGCTGGAGCTCCCCATATGGGCGGCCTTTGGGAAGCTGGGGTAAAAAAATTTAAATTACATTTTCGAAAAGAGGTGCAGTGTTGCCGTTACACATTTGAAGAATTGCCAACAATTTTGGCTATAATAGAGGCTTGTATAAATTCTAGTCCCTTATGTCCTATGCCTGATAATCCTAGTGAACCGATTGCCTTAACACCAGGACACTTTTTGGTTGGCTCGGCCATTTTGGCACCGCCGGAACCGACGATATATGACAGTCCTATCAGTATAGTAAGTCGATGTCGTAAAGTTAAGGATTTGATACATTTATTTTGTAAAAGATGGAAAGAGGAGTATCTCGTAGGTTTACACAAACGTTACAAATGGCAACATCCCCAAAGGGAAGTTGCAGCAAATGACCTGGTAGTAATAAAAAATGAACAATTACCGGAAACATCGTGGAAGTTAGGAATAGTGGCAAAGATTTATACTGGTACTGACGGCCATGTTCGAACAATAACCAAACTTGTTGTATTGAACGAATAATAGTTTTAGCTTCATTTTTTTGATCAATTTTACATATACTAACCTTTCTTTTCCTAGCGTCATGGACTCTGTCAAGAATGCCCTGCAAGCCGACTTTTTTGATAATGGTTTGCTTGATTACGAAGATGCGATGGAAACCAACGATCCGGCATCAATTTGTGATGCGGTTCCAGTTGATCTCTCCGTCAAGATGCTATCTACAGGCATTGAAGAGCCTTTGACAGTGGCACCTTCTGTGTCAAATACAAATCGGGAAACTATTTCCGATCCACCCCAAAATGACCCAGCAATTGAAGAAACTGAGGTCCTCACCTTGAAGGCTTTAGTGCAGGTTCATGACGCAGATTCAAGCCCTGCCATTCCACACTCTAACGTAAGTCGTGGAGGATCGAAATGTCCGATTTGTGGTCAAATTCACCCTCTGCGATTTTGCTAAAAGTTTAGGGACATGAGCCTGGAGCGCAGACTACGAATGGTTGCGGTACATAGAATTTGTTTTCGTTGCTTGTCGAGTGCGCATGTTGACAAAGATTGCAAGAGTGTGGCAACTTGCAAGCATTGCAAACAAACTCACAATTCTTTGCTTCAGAAGCATAAAACTTCATCGGCAAGAGTGAAAGCCAAACAACAGAAATCGGTAACGCTTCAGACAATTTTACCGCTACGTCAGTCCGTATCCTTTTCGCCTACACTTCGGCTGAATATACGACAGGGTCGTTCGCGGCATCCGTTGCGTGCCGTGTTAGATGTGTGCTGCCAAAGTAGCTACATTTGCAAGGACTTTGCAAAAAGTTTGCGAATACCACTTTTCAATGTGGACAATGTGCAATATTGCTGAATCGAAGTTGAGTAGATTCATGATACGGCGCAAAAAATTACCATCACAGCTCGCTTACATCAGATGCAGGGTATTAAAACTCCGTCCGCATCTGTTGTTGAGTCAATTTTAGAGTCCTTTCAGGGGTTTCAATTAGTTGACCCTAATTTCAATCATTCGGGCAGTGTGGCCTTGGATTTAAGACCTGAAGTTATGCCACTGATCATGAAAGGTCGCCAACAGGCCAGCACTGGGCTGCCATTGGCGCAATATACTATCTTCGGATAGGTTATTTCGGGGTTATCGCCATTTTAAATTCGTTATACAGTCCACAGGAGTCTTTAATGATTCAATTCAACAAAATAAAATCAACAGGAGTCCTTAATCGCTCATCACTTAAATTTTGTTCATCAGGATTGATACATTTTTTCTGATCCTTGTTGGAGGGCCATTTTGTTCTTTTCAACGAGTAAACCGTTAACGGTACTTAAATATTGTTTTGTCAGATATTTTGTTTTGTGAGGCATTTTGTTTTTATTCGATGATTTGATATCTCGCAAGCATTACATGCGTTTGTTAAATTACATATAAAAGGTAAATTTGAATTTTAATAAAATATTAAAAATTTGTATTAAAAAAATAATTGATTCTTGTTTTTTTATTTTTTATATACGGAAAAATAATTTCTACTTATTACGTCGGATATACGCCGAAACAAAATTGTTTTTTTAACACTATACATAGTAGTTGGCCGTAGAGGCCAGAAAAGGAAAATTTTGCAGTGTGATATTCTAGGATTCAATATTCGAATGTTGTGGATTTTCTTGGGATTGTTTAGAAAGTGTATTTGCGTTATATAAATGTTCTTGTGAATTCACAAGGAAATTTTCACAAATAGTATTATCCCTTGATTTCGAAGTTACTAGATTGTATAAAAGTTGGTTAACTTTTTCATTGTAAAAGTTTGCTTATTTTTCTTTTTGAGAAAGGATTATTAAATTTTTGTTTGCTTTTTAATTTTTTTTTTTTTTTTTGTTTTTTTACTTATATAATTAAACTTTTTTTATGTCCCATTTTTTAGTTATCTCCAGAAAAAAAATTTATTTCTTGTTCTTTTTCCCACTTAGACATAAAACTGTCAAATATCCTTTTTTTATAATATAATACTATATAATGAAATAATTACAAATAATTGCGAGTTTAAAACTAAAACAAACTTTTTTATTCTTATTTTATATTTAATTTATTAAGTTTAAATTTCCTTTATTTTAAGGACTTCAATACAAAAGTTAATTAAGAGATGTCATTTTTATGTCAAACTAGATGAACCCGGTGTGCTTCGCTACCTCCCTCGTTATTAAATAAAATTAAAGGGGCGAAAATTTAATGACGATTGGTCCAGTAGTTAAGACTATATTACGATTTTTAATTTTTCTAAAAAGGGGCGGGGTCCCACCCACTTTTCTCCTGGTACGTATTCCTAATTATGCCAATACCATATGTACCAAATATCGTCGACGTAGGTCAAAAAATGGCCAAAATATGGCGATTTAAATTTTTGGGTTATATGGGCGGTGCCACGCCCCATTGTCCATTTAAAACTTCATATAGCCTATTATTTCTTCCAGAATCACAGTAACATGCTGTGAAAATTTCAGGAAGATCGGTCCAAGGGTTTGGCCTCCTATAAAGCAGTAACATACAGACAGACATTCATTTATATATATATAGATTATATGCATGCAGTACTAAATTTTTTTTTAATTCCCTGTCACCCTAATATTTGCTTTTTTGATTGGAGTTACTTCATATAGATGGCGAAGGTTATATAAGTTTCAGCAAAGCGAGTATAGCACCCTTAGTTTTTTTTTCTATCTTATTCATTTGGAAATTCCCATTCTAAAAACTCAGCGAATAAACCTAGGTCAGTCCTTTTATAAATTATACATACATACATGCAAAATAATATAATGATTTGGTATATATAGCTACCCAGATATTTTTCTTAGCCAGTGTTCAGTATGTTTTTTCAAGCTTTACCTTTCAATAAACTACAATGTTGATAGGAAACTGTTGTCGTATCTATGTTGTTAAATTTACATTAAGTAAAAAAGGTAATACAAAGAACCTTTCTGAATAACTCTTGCCTTTTGTGAAGGGTTTATTTTTTCAATTTGTAATTGCTTTAAAAGTAGTTTCCTCATTAAACGAGAAACGAAAATAAAACAGGATAAAACTACACAGAAAATGTTTATGAAATGAAAAATAGATTACAATATAACGTAGTACAATTATGTAATAATTATCGCTTCTTTCGAGAAAAAAAATTATAAATTGTCACCACTGTTTGCACAAAAAAAAAAAAAATTAAGATGTATGCAAGGCGAATTAATACCAGGTGGGTTGACAATTTTTTTCGTTTGTGATTTTTCCTTCTTCGAGTGTCAAAAGTTAAAATCTCCTATTGTACTTCCTTATTTTTGACAGCCAAAGACGATTTGTACAAAAATAAAATGTACATATTTCTGTGGTAGATTTTTTGCAGAAAACAATATAAAATTTATTTATAATTTGAAATTTCAGAAAAAAGCTCTATTTTTAAAAAAAAAGTTGGAATTTTATATTATTTTAAAATAACACACTAAAATTTAATTTTGCAATCGAAAATTTACAAAAAACCAAAAATATACAAAAACAACAAAGCGAAAAGTAACACCCAACTATCAAAACATCATCAAAAATATTTTCATTATTTCAAAAATAAATTATAAATTTTGGTTGTCACACTTTGATGTGTGTTTTATTGTTAATAATAATTGATAATTTGATAAGAAAATGTATTGTTTGGGTTCTTTTTTATAATAATTTTATAATATTATTTTATAATAATTTACTTTAATTGTGCTTGATTCCTTCAAATATAAACTAAACTAAAAAATGAAAGAAAAAATAAAAATATTTACGCAATGGTTACTGTGTTTTGGTATTAAAATTTTTTGATTTTTTTTTTGGCTTTTTGCCTTATTGATTAAGTATAAGACTCTGAGATTTTCCTTACAAAATTTGTGTAGAATCCGCTGATAAGCTATATGTGAGCAGTAGCGAAATGGCCATATGGATATGTTTTCCCCACAGTAATACATTTCATTTTTTATTTTAGTTTAAAAAATAAATATTTCATGAGAATATCATGAAATATTTGTATTCAATTGTCAAGCACAATTAAATTATAATAATTGATAATAATAATTGATAAAAATAATTGATAATAATTGATAATAATAATTGATAATCAAAATGAAAAATTTATTATTCGGAATCTTTTAAAATTTAATTAATTTACTTTATTCGGGCTTGATTCCTTCAAATATAATTATTTCGTGATATTTTCATGAAATATTTATAATTTTAAACTAAACTACAAAATGAAATGTATTACTGCGGGGAAAGCTTTTTTTATATATTTATTATATTTTTTTTATTTAATTTATTGATAACATATTTTAATTCATAATTTACATTAGATTTCTTATTCTAGCCCCGCGAAGCCATTCGGCTTGTCTGCAGGATGTAGGTAATAAGATTATGACATTTATATATAGGATTTCATTGTAATTATCTATCCCAGTAGGAGTAGTTCGTGCTGATTTACGAATTAACCTGTGGCATTGTAGTATGTGTTTTTCTCCCAGAATAAGTTATTTGCTTTTCTTTAGTGATTTGTACAATTGTTGTGCCCCAATCAGATGGGCTTTTACTAATTTATTTCTCCTATATGGGTTCTGAATATTCATTAATTCTGTAGGTAATTCGTTTAGAATATTTGGTAAGATCACATTTAAAGTAATCTTGCCATAATTGTTACGGTGTGGTTCCACTTTATATTTTCCTTATGCACGACTTCGTGTATTATAGTTGTGGTCAATTGGTTTTAAGAATCTTGTATCGTTAAAGAATTCATTAACCAACGTTAGACGGTAAATGATTTTAACATATAATATTTTTAATTTAGTTGCAATGTTGTTTCCTGAGTGAGTTCTGTTTATGTCAAATATGTCTTGTTCCTGTGTGTTACGAGTATGGTTAGTGTTATTGTTATTCTGTAGTTAATATTTATGTAATTATTAGTTGTATTGTTATTTAAGGAATCGATATTTATGTTTGCATTGTTATTGTTTAAAGTGATGTTAGTATTTGTGTTCACGTTATTGTTTATGATGTTGCTAATAATTATGTTTGTGGAAGTATTGGTGTTTGAGTTGTTGACGAACCCGTTACTGCTAAAATTTGCGCTCCTGACGGGATGGTTATGCTAGTATTGTGTAGGTTTGTGTTGTTTCCATATGTGATGTCATAATTACCATAGTATTGATATTGGTATTTATGTTGTTAGTGTTATCTTCGTTATTGTTCAAGTTCACGTTGTTGTTGACATTTGTATTGCCACCATTTGTGTTATATATCAAATTGTATTGTAATTGTTGAATACTGCTTATTTGGGTTTTCCAAAATATTTTTAGTATTTGGTTTTGGCTCTGCTGTAGACTTCTGCAATATGTAGAACTACCCCAAGCTGTGATGCCGTGTCTCAAATATGATTCAGCTAAGGAGAAATATGCTTGTCTGAGTACCTTGTAAGTAGAGCAGTTGCTCAAATGAAAATGACTTTATGATGATTTTTTAAGTTTATTTTTTACGTGCTTTATATGTGTAAGCCATTTGAAATTTTCGTCCACATACACTCCAAGGTACTTGTATGTTTTGACTTTTTCTATATTTGCGCATGTGTCTATGTTTGCTGAATTAGAAGTGTTGTGTAGGCATTGATTGCTATGAAACTTCAGAGATATTTCTGTGTCTGGTAGATGAGGTGGCTTTATATGCATAATTTTTGTTTTGGAGGTATTTATGACTAAGCCATTGTCATGACACCATCTCGATTGTGTATTTATTTCACCTTGCATGATTCTGCTTGCAACATCCACTTTTTTATTAGATATTACGATTGCAGTATCGTCTGCGTATGCAAAAACAGAGCGTTCTTTTAAGATATTTATCATTTCGTTTGCATATATAAGATTAAGAATCGGTCCCAGTTTTGAGCCCTGCGGTACACCGGTTTCAGATGGTGTCTTATTGCTTAGCAAACCGTTGATCTTAACCCTGTAAGACCTAACGGTTAGGCAGTTTTTAAACCATTGTAAACAATTCTCTCTTATTCCATTTCTTTCTAAGATGTCTAAATAGCGCTAGACAATGTATATTTTCGCTCAGGCATTTATTTATATAGTTGCAGAAGTTTCCGAGGAATTTATTTATATATTTCCCTTTTTGGAAGCCATATTGATTGGGATTTAAAATTTTATATTTCACTAAGAAATCGTTAAGTCTTCTTACTATTATTTCCTCTATAACTTTTTCAATTACTGGTAGAATTGATATTGGTCTATAATTGTTGTAATCAGTTTGGGTGCCGCCTTTGTAAATTGGCCGGATTATTGAAGTTTTTAACAATTCGGGAATTCTTGTGTTATTTATGCTTGAATTTACAAAGGCTGTTATTATTGGTGTGAGATGAAAAGCATTATATTTTATCAGTCTTATTCACAAAAATTTTAAACTGCTTAATAAGAGGTTAATAAGAAAAAATCGCTAAAGTAGTATTCACAAACGCTTAATAGCACTATTACGCTCTTATTAATCATTAATAAATTTCAAATATTTAATGTAGCAGTTACCCTTCTTTAAACCTTTAATAAGTTTTGAAAAGCATTTTTCCGGTAAAATTTTTTTTCTGTAAAAGTGTGAAAAACTATTAATAAAAAATATAACGAATATAATAAATTTAATTTCTACAATAGGTAAGCGTTTAAAACATACTTAAATATAAATTACAAATATATGTATTTATTTACACCATTTAAGACCACAAAATGCAAACGAAATTAAACACAATAACGCGCAAATTATTTTGGGGTTTTGAAGCAGCGTTTTCGTAGTTTATTAGATGGACTTGCAATTGGTTTTTCAAATTGAAAAAAATTATCACTTTAAAAGTTATCACTTTATCTGCTCTGCAATTAAAGAAAACGATACGTTTCCAGGTAATAAATACCAAATAAACTATTATTATTTGTGAAAATGTGTTTAGAATAGAGGAAATATCATAATTTAATTAATTGTTCTTTCATTATTAAAGCATTGTATTTTATTGATTTGAAAATAAAAATAATAAATAAAAAATTCACAAATTTGTAACATAAATAAACAAAATAATATAGTGATGTACAAACAGTAATGCCAAGCTCGGTATTTGGATACTTTTTTGTACTCGTTCAGTGAATCATTTTATAAAACACCATTTTTTTATGATATAAAACAATAAATAATAATAAAATAATGATAATTTAAGTTATGACAAATAATATTATTGCTGATTTAGTTATTCTTTTTTAATTATAAAAACATTATTCAGATATTTGGTTCATTGTTGTATGCATCACTAAACGTAAATTTACATATAATATGACATGATGTTGCCAACATAAAATTACAGTACTATTAAAATCGTTTAATAGTTAATTTTGCGTTATTAAACGTTTGTGAATAAAAATTGTTACTAATGGTTAATAAAACAAAAAGTGTTTAATAACTAAAGTATACATTAAGCTTGCAATTGTAGTAGTATGTACTTTGCCAATAGTGTTAAACAACACAGCAGTTTACTTTAAGTACAAGTACATCCAATCTGGCATCTTACTTTGTGTTAATAAAGAAATGGCGATGACTTTGATTCGGTCTTTCGTTTTGTAATACCACATGGTGTCAGAAGTGGCAGCCGGCATTGTGAATAAATTTATACATATAAGTATATATTTGCAAAGATAAGTTTTTACTATTGCAAGCAACATAAATACGAACGAACATAAATGGAACGATACGTGAAGAGCTAGTAAGGGACATTTTTATATGTGGTCTATCCCTAGAATACGCAGGGATACGAGAACGACTACTTGCTGAAGGTGCGATATCTTTAGATAAAGCAATAAGTATCGCAAAAAGCATAACATTAGCAAAGCAAAATGCTTCTAAATTAGAGCAAACACTAGAAGCAGAACCCGTGATTAATATTGTTAAGAAAAGGAATTTCAAGAACGTGAGCAACAACGTCTTTAACAATAATAAACAGGAAGTCAATTGTAGCCGATGTGGACAAATACATAAAACTCGATGTCCAGCTGAAAACGTAAAATGTCACGAGTGTGGAAAACGGGGTCATTTTGCAAGGATGTGCATTTTCAAACGGAAGTTTGTAAAGCAGGTGTATGCAAATGAAGAAAATGGCGGTGAAAATGAAGAAAAAGATTTATTCATTGGAACTCTCTCTAAATCTTCAACAAAGGCAACAGAGTGGAAGATAGAGGTAAACATTAATGATAAGAAATTGTTATGTCAAATAGATACAGGTGCTCAAGCTAATATAATTTCATTGAAAACAGCAGAATTTTTAAATGCTATAGATAGTTTAAAAAAGACAAATATTCATGTTTTTACATTTAGTGGAGAAAATATTCCAGTACTGGGTACAATAAATTTAAAAGTTTTCTTTAAGGCAAAAAGCTATATGTTAAAATTCTTTGTAGTCAATCTTGAATGTAACAATATAATTGGTCTAGAATCTGCTATTAACTTAAATCTAATTAAAAATGTAAACCTTATAACAGTAAATAATATTCTTGAAAAATATAAAAATGTGTTTAATGGACTTGGGCTCTTACGTGGTCTATGTAGTTTTAAAATTAGAGAAAATGTAAAACCTATTGTCGATCCGCCTAGAAAAATTCCATTTAAGTTGTATGCAAAATTAGAAATTGAATAGAATGATTGATTTAAAAGTCATTAAAAAAGTTAGTGAGCCAACAGAGTGGGTAAGCTCTATAGTTCTTATAACAAAACCTAATGGAAGTTTACGTCTGTGTCTGGATCCACGAAACTTAAACAAGGCTATATTGAGACCACATTATCCCTTTCCAAATATTGAGGATTGTAAGGCGAGATTACAAGGATCTAAATATTTTACGTCTTTAGGCGCCAGCAGTGGGTTTTGGATGATACCCTTAGATGAGCAATCTTCTAAGCTTTGTACTTTTAATACGCCCTTTGGCCGATATAGGTTCTTGCGCTTACCATTTGGTATTAATGCGGCTCCTGAAATTTTTCATTCAGAAATGATAACGTTGTTTAGTAATATTCCTGACCTAATTATTTATATAGATGACTTTTTAATTCACTCATCCTCTATGGAGGAACATGCCAAAATCTTAGATATGGTTCTCCAGAGGGCAAAGGATGTTGGATTGAGATTCAATAAAACAAAATGTAAGATATTACAAACAGAAGTTAAATTCTTGGGTCATGTCTTTAGTCAGTACGGAGTTAGGCCAGATCAGGAGAAAATACAGTTCATAATTGATATGCCCAAGCCTTGTAACGTAAAGGAACTGCAAAGATTTTTAGGAATGGTAAATTATCTAGGCTCTTTTATTGAAAATTTAGCTGCTAAAAACAAAAATTTAAGAGAACTTTTAAAAAAGGACATTCAATTGCATTGGTCATCAATTCATGAGCAGGAGTTCGAGAACGTCAAACGAGAGATAACAAAATATCCGGTACTGACATATTTCGATCCTAATAAAAAGTTAACGTTAACTGTGGACGCTTCTAAATTTGCACTTGGTGCTGCCATTATGCACGATAAAAATCCGATAGCTTATGCGTCAGTTTCATTAACGGAAGCACAAAGGAACTATGCCCAAATAGAAAAAGAACTATTTGCTATTCTATTTGGCTGTACTAAGTTTCATCAATTTATATATGGATTAAAAATATCGGTGGAAACAGATCATGAGCCTTTAGTTAGTCTATTCAATAAGCCGCTTTACAAGATTCCGGCAAGACTACAACGAATTATGCTTAGATTACAAAGTTATGATCTGTTAGTTGAATACAAACCAGGAAAATATTTGCAAATTGCAGACACATTATCAAGAGCTCCATTACAGGATACAGCATTGACTGACATAGACAAGGAGATATCCCTTCATTGTAATTTTGTCTCATCTCATTTGGAAATACCCTTTGCAAATATTGATGATTTAAACGAACACATTAAGAATGATAAAATTTTTGCCAAGTTATCAGAATATATTAGGAATGGATGGCCAAGATATTAAAAGGACATTGATTTAGAGGTTATGCCTTACTATAAACTCAAAAATGATATTTATATTTTGAATGATATTTTAATGAAAGAACATCAAATAATAATTCCTAGGACTTTGCGAGGTAATATTCTTAGGAAAATTCATGAGGGTCATATGGGAATAGAGAGATGTAGAAACTTAGCGAGACAATTTGTTTATTGGCCTACTATTAACAATGATATTGAAAACGTGATTTCAAATTGTGAGATATGTATGAGACATCAGAATTCCAATGCCAAACCGGAAATACTTCCACATGAAATTGTAACCATATTGCCATGGGTGCAGATTTATTTGAATTTGAGGGAAAAATGTATCTACTGGTTGTAGATTACTACTCAAAGTACATTGAAATAGAAATGCTTAATTCAGGATATAAAAGTTCGTTAATAATTCTGAAATTTAAATCTATTTTTGCTAGACATGGTATACCGTTTACACTAATAACAGACAATGGACCTCCGTTCAATTCAAAAGAATTCGGGGAATTTTGTAAAAATTGGGGAATTAATCACGTAACATCAAGTCCATATCTAGCAAGATCTAATGGTTTAGCTGAGCGTTCTGTTCAGACAATAAAAAACTTATTGTTGCAGATGAGAGTCAGTCTGATCCATACATTGCATTACTGCATTATAGGACAACACCTAAAGGTAATTTGCCCAGCCCAGCTGAAATCTTAATGTCACGTAAACTTCGGACTAAAATTCCTTCTGTTGTCAATAATTTTACGCCTAAAGTCGTTAATGCAAAAACTTATAAAAATGAGTTGAATTCAAAAATTCACAAATTCTCTAAACAGTATAATAAAACAACAAGGAATTTCAAACCAGTGTTTAAAGGGGATAGTGTATTATTTAAAAAGACACCTACAAGCTGTTGGTTTCCAGGTCGTATAATAGAGCCATGTAAGGAGCCAAGATCCTTCATAATAAAAGATTCTCATGGCATTCTTTGCAGAAGAAGCCAAGAACATATTAGAAAATCACCTGAAAATAAAACAGTTGAAAGAAATGAATTAGATGAAAACGCAGAAACTATTAAACAAAACAATGAATTGCCACCAGAAAATACTAATATGAACATGGGAAACTATGTTACAAAAACCGGTAGAACTATTAGAATATATATATATATATATATATATATATATATATATATATATATATATATAAATTTAAAAAATAGTAGAACTATTAGAATATATATATATATATATATATATATATATATATATATATATATATATATATATATATATATATATATATATATATATAAATTTAAAAAAATATATATATACATAATAATAATAATAATACACATATGTCAGTAAATACACATGTAAGAATTTATTCACAAATGTATTTCATATTAAATTCTAAAATTTATTCACAAATGTATTTTATATTAAATTTTAGACCTATAAATACACATGTAAGAATGCACATATACACAATTGTATTTTATATTAAATTTAAAATTAGTTTCTTTTAAAAATACTATCTTATGAGATATGATATATTTAAAAAAAATAATAATAATAATAATTATAATATGTATATATATATATATATATATATATATATATATATATATAATTTTATGTATAAAAGGAGGATGTTGTAGTAGTATGTACTTTGCCAATAGTGTTAAACAACACAGCAGTTTACTTTAATTACAAGTACATCCAATCTGGCATCTTACTTTGTGTTAATAAAGAAATGGCGATGACTTTGATTCGGTCATTCGTTTTGTAATACCACAACAATAAGAAATTTTTGTGAATAAGACTGTATATCTTTTGGCCTTATTTTGTCTGCACCTTTATTCGCGTTTAAGTTTTTTATAATGGAATAAATTTCATTCTCAGTTGTAGCCGATAGATACATAGAATTTTGAATTCTCGTTTTTTCGTACTGGAAAGTCTTTATATCACACACATGTAATATTCTTTGAACGTATCTGTTACATTGTCTGTAAATTTATTAGTCATTTCTACAATATTTTCACTTTTAAAGTTTTTCATTAACGTTGTGTCAATATTATTTGATTTTTACCAATTAATTCATTTATTAGTTGCCACGTAATTGGTATGTTATTATGGTTTTCTATAAATTTTAATTTATAATAATTGTTTTTAATAAAATTAAGCTTTTTATTCAATTTATTTCTATATTTTTTGTATTCCATTTCACATATTTTGTTGAAAAGCTCATCAGTGTCAAAATTTTGGTTAGTCATGATATTCCAGTTTGTTTCTTTAATATATTTGTTGAATTTATATTTATTTATCATGGTCCCCCGTTGGTCAAAGTTGTCACCGACCTGACTTGTTTCTTTTTGCTCTTTTTCATCATATACACAACAATAATTAGAGTAGTGATCAGATATATTTGTTTTAACTACAGCAGCATAAATATGGGCGAGCTCCAATTTCTTTACTTGATGTGATTTTCTTATTTTGCAATTCTCTATCGCCCCATATCGTTTTTGATTAGAGTAACTTCACTTAACTAGATTTGTTCCAAATGATAAGGCAAAAAAAGGCCTGGTATTTTGCCCGCTGTCTCGAAAGACATAGATTATGCTGATTTTTAATAGCAAAACTTTCGAAACTATGTCTGATCGATTGTCGTATTTAAATTTTCTTTAGCTCATCTAGTGCCTTGGCTAAGTTGATTTCAACACTAACACGGACGGACAGACAGACGTTGCTCAATAGAATTCGCTGTGCATAAGAACTCAGAATGTATACACTTTATGGGTTCGGAAATGGATATTGTAGAAATTAAAGACGGAATGACAAACTTAGATATACCCTTTTTCCACCTGTGGTGAAGGGTATAACAAACGACAATGCACTTTTTGACGAATAAATGTATTTCCAGCACCTCAATCACATGCTTACAAAAATTTAAGTTAAAACTAGTAATTTTAAGTACTTACTAGTTTTTATTCACACATATTTTCAGCAAACACTGGATAAACTACCTTGAACTAGACAACAAAAAGCACTAGCTTTTTCTAAAAATTTTATTCACCTCAAAACTGGTTTAAACTTAAGATTTGCTAGTTTTAGCTAGAACTATATTTTTATTCACACAGCTTATTGAAAATGTTAAAAGTTGTTTGTACTTTACTTTGTTTACGAATTTCAAAAACACTAACAACAAGCATTTGTAAAACAAAGCAAACATTTGTATTTAGACCAAGCAAGCGTTTGTATTGACATTTCCAACGCACAAACAAATATAAAAAGCCATGTTGTATTTGTTGTAGAGCCGCTACTGTATTAAAACAGACAGAAGAGTACATAAATCACTGATAGCCGCGTAGAAAGCACCTGCTTGCAACTGATTGAAAATAAACTAAACTAAATATTTTCTTTTTATAAAATCGTTTTATATAAATTTGTACTCTTGAGGCCGATATTTTTAATATTTTGTGCATCAAATTTGTAATGGCGGCATCAAGGTATATTTATTTTACTAGGTAGAGTCGTCCGCCCAGCTGCTTTGTAGTTGGAAAAGCCAAAAGTTGTTTGTATTTTACTTTGTGTGTTTACGAATTAAAAAAAAAAACACTAACAACAAGCATTTGCAAAATAAAGCAAGCATTTGTATTTAGAGCAATTATCTTTTATTTTTTTTTTCTATTTTTGACAATGTTGTATTTGTTGTAGAGCCGCTGCAACCTAGTAAAATAAATGTGCCTTGGGAGGCATTTTGCTTATACCCCGTTTACATTTGACAATGCTGTCATGACAATAAAAAAATAAAATAATAGTTTTCAAAAATGTTGACAATTGCTTCTGTAGTGTAGGCGTCCAGACAATAATTTTTACAATCCATTATGAGCAAAAACACCTTACGTTTTTCAATTTCAATTAGCCTTAGCGTTTCTTTCTGCTATTTTTCCATTTCTATTGTTATATGCAAAGGAAGTTTTAGTAATTAAAATAATAATTTAAATCAAATTTCATTTAGTTAAAATAATTATAATAAAGTTGTCGGCATACGTCAAATCACTGTCTCATTTACTGTCTTCAAAATATTTAAGACAGTAATTCAGAAAATGTGTACATGTATTAGTGAAAAACTGTGCCTGTATTGTTATTGTCATGACAGCATTGCCTAATGTAAACAGGGGGTTACAAATACATAGTTGCTTTTTTGATATTTGACAGTTTATCTCATAAGATTGTTCCTGTGAGATATCTCAAAACAACGTTCTCATAAGAATTCTTATAGATTACAATACACTAATTTTAGGTCTACACGTAACAGAATTCTCTTAGCGATAAATTTGACGTTCTCATCTCAGATGTTATCTCTAATATAGACATCATGTAAAAAACTTTTGCAAATTTTTTATGTCGGCAAACTTTTTTCAGAGTTGCATAAAAAGCACTTTTAACTATGGGTGGTAAGACAATTTTTTTTTAGGGATTAAATGATTGCAATGTGGTTTCCCTTTGTAATAAAACATGCAAGTCCATAATAGGTTGCCGCCCGGTACAAAAATAAAAACCTCATGTATTTTTATTATGACAGAGTTTAACGTTGTTGCAAAAGCAAGTTGAACTCAATTTATACTTCTATCGTCATTTGGTACTTTAAATAAAGTTGTACCAGTTGGTACAACAACAATATTATATTTTATTTTTGCTTTATAAGAACGATTTATTTTTTCAAATTGTTTTAAAATTTTTCCCCTTACCAGATGATTTTAAATTAATCAGCTGGGCTACTTCTTGCCAATAAATTCGCTTCGATTTAAAATATAATTTTTTGTGTCAAGTAGATGAAAAAAAAAATTTTATAATTTTTGTTTTGGCAAACTTTATTTAAATTTGCATGAAAAGTGGTACTTCATATGAGCGTGAGCACTTTGTTTGGAGTGGATGAGTGCAATCTGGTTTTTCTTCTTATGTAAAAAGAATGTTAACAAGCTATGATAAAAAAATAGCATTTTTGAACTCCATCACAATTCGTTTATGTAATTTTAATACAAAATATTAATTTTAAGTTCTCAGATGATGGAATTAAAGTAAGCTACTGCCACTTTTGATAATAAAATATGAAGGTGTTACAAAAAAAAACCAATTAGGGTAACTTCTTTATGATTCGAAAACTATTCCGCGTAAACATGTACATAGAACTATTTCAATTTACATTGACATACATAAGTATGTACATATGTAAATATACACAGATGATTGAGTTATATATTTTTATTAATACTTTGGCATATTTAGGAGGTATGCTTTTAATTAGATTTTCTAGAAGCGAATATAGAATGAAGTTTGTTCCGTACAAAAATATGTACATAAAATGGTTTACATTTTTTAATTATGAGATGATTTTCAAAAGCGATTATGGTAATTAAGCGCATCATTGATTGCAGTTAGTCCTTATAAACATTTAGTGATTTAGGTGTAAAAATATTTATATTAAAAATACTCTAAACTTCATAAATGTGTATAACTCCTATACTTTAAAATTCATATTAATATTGTACTGAAAAAGTACGTATATTGCACTGAATTTTTCATCACTGGTTTGTTTATTTTTATTTCTTAAAACAACAAAAAACTTGTAAAGCCAGAAGATTCTAAGCCAGCCTGTCTGTTGTTTCAAGCTTTTTTGTGTATACTACCCAAGGCGAATAAAATATAAGTTGGTAGCGATGGCGAATTCGTTAACTTGGCTGTTAGCACGAATGTCAAACTACATACAAATTTTTTATGTATGGAGTTTGGCAGTTAGACTACCGGCGAAAATTAATGAATTCGCCATCGCTACCACCTTATATTTTATTTATCTTGACACTACCCTAGCTAAATTAATGAAAACAATAAAATAATATTTTTATGTTTGCAGTTTGACAGTAATGATTAGTAGCAAAAAATAATGAATTCACCTACAATTAATATATTTAATTACAATCGTTTTACATCAGGAATACAGATGAAGAAGAAGTCTTCAATATCATTAATTATCTAAATAATAACAAAAGTCCTGGATGTGTTGTCATCAGACCAAAAGACAGCAAAAATAATCCTGAAATATTTACTCTTTTAATAACCAAACTAATGAACCTAATCATAGATACGGCAATCATTCCAGAAACATTTAAAATACCATATGTACGGCCAATAAATAAGAATGGCATAAAGTTCGACTACAACAATTACAGACCTACAGTGGCGAGCCCACATGGATACATGTTTTATAACTTTAACTTAAAAAACCAGTAAAACTCAAATGTGAAGTTTTGGGTATATTTATGATAAATGGCAATGTATCCACTTTTGCACGTTAAAGTTCATTTAATCTGGCAGCACGAATAAACGGACATTGGCGGCGAATTTACGATATTACCGTTATTTGATATTTGTAAAAATATCAAAGCAACCAGTTAGTTGCAGTCTTCAAGTTGTTCAGATTTTTTTTCAAATTTTTTGCTTTTCTCTCGTTTTTAAATAAAAATGAGAAAAATATCGGACTTTTTAGTAAACCAAGTGGTGGTTATGACAAATAATAATTGCTCAGCCCGCGAAATTGCTAAGAAGTTGGGAATCTGTCATCGAACAGTGCTACAAGTCAGAAAAAGAAAGAACATTAGCCCACAAGCTGTAAAAAAAATCACGACCTTGTTTGCTTTCGGAACAAGCTGCCAGGACAATGGAGCGATTATTATCTTCCAGATACGTAAAAACACCCAAACAGGCTGCGGCTGCTATAAACAAACCTGTAAGCGAGTGGACAGCACGGAGAACTCTTCGAAAAATTGGTCTTGTATCAGCTGTGAAACAAAAAAAACCTGCGTTGTATGAACAAAATGTGAAGGCTCCGCTGAAATTTTGTAAAGAGCACAAAAATTGGACCGTCGAAGACTGGAAAAGGGTTATTTGGTCTGACGAAACCAAAATAACTCGTTTCCAGTCTGACGGCAAAGAATACTACTGGCACCGCCCCTATGAACGCTTACAAAAACACCAAGTCAAAGAAACAATGAAACATGGCGGTGGAAGTTTGATGGCGTTGGCATGTTTTACGTGGTCGCATATTGGTCCCTTAGTAAAAATAGAAGGTATTATGAGAAAGGAAGATTACCTATGCATCTTAGAAGACAATCTTCCTGATTTTGTCGAAGAAAGCGCTTACCCAGAAAAAGAGGTGATATTCCAACAGGATGGAGATCCAAAACATACGGCAAAGATCGTAAAGGAGTGGCTTTCTAAACAAAAGTTTAAGATAATGCAGTGGCCTCCACAAAGCCCGGATCTCAATCCTATTGAGAATTTGTGGGCTTTGTTGAAAAAACGGCTTGCCCAGTATGAGAATCCGCCAACAAACGTAAATGACCTTTGGTCTAGGGTCGAAGCGGAATGGGCTAATATTCCTCATAGGATCATCGAAACATTGGTCGAAAGTATGCCGAGGCGAATAAAGAGTGTCATTAAAGCAAAAGGTCTTTGGACAAAATATTAAAACTTCTGTTTTTTGAAAACGTGCAAAAGTGGATACATTGCCATTTTACTTTAATTTATATAAAACTTTACATTCGCTTTTATAATTCATTGGTTATAATTTCTTTTTATTTTCATTTTATTCATTCAACATTTTAAATAAAAAAACACTATTATTTTAAAAATATTTTGAGTTTTATTGGGTTTTTAAGTCAAGGTTATAAAACATGTATCCATGTGTATATCTATACATCCGACCATAGAAAAGATAATGAAAGAAATAATCTGTAGAAGACTTACAGTCTTATTCACAAAAATTTCTTATAGCAAGCCTAATGTGTACTTTAGTTATTAAACACTTTTTCTTTTATTAACCATTAATAAGAATTTTTATTCACAAACGTTTAATAACGCAAAATTAACTATTAAACGATTTTAATACTATTGTAGTTTATTGTTGGCAACATCATTTCATATTATATGTCAATTTACGTTTAGTGATGCATACAACAATGAACCAAATACCTGAATAATGTTTATATAATTAAAAAAAAAATAATTAAATCAGCAATAATAATCTTTGATATAACTTAAATTAACATTATTTTATTATTGCACATCAGAAATAATTTTAAAATAATATAAGAATTGGTGTTAAACCTTTTTTAATGCAATGATTCGCTGAACGAGTACAAAAAAGTATCCAATACCGAGCTCGGCATTACTGTTTTAACATCACTATATTTTTTTGTTTATTTATAATACAAGTTTGTGAATTTTTTATTTATTATTTTCAATGAAATACAATGCTTTAATTATGAAAGAACAATTAATTAAATTATTATATTTTCTCTATTCTTAATATATTTTTTCCAAATATTAATACTTAATTTGGTATATATCACCTGGAAACGTACCGTTTATTTAATTGCAATATTGTGCAAAACAGATGAAGTGATAACAAAATTTTTTGCTTTTGAAGAACTAAATTGTAAGTTATTTGCATTTTGTGGTCTTAAATAATGTAAATAAATACATATAGTTGTAAAATGTACCCGAAGTTACCTAACAAGCGTACTCTTAAATCGCCATTTTTTAAAACTTTGCTTGATAACTGACTTATTAAAGATTCGGCAGTCATATGTACTGCCTCTCCCTCTTGCCACTGAACATAAAATGTGTTTCGTAAGTACCTAACACTATTCGCCTCGCATACTTACCTCTCTTTGGTCCCAACAACGCAAAGCCACCAAAACCTGTAGATTGGCTGAAGTTCCACAGCCTCTTTTACCTAATTCTATCTCATCCTTGGCCATGTTTATTATTTTTGAGCCATTTCCTTATTTAACCTATATCTTGAATTGAAACGGATCACTTCTCCTATTAAAAGTTTTAGGACGTTTTGACATTTTGGGCAAGAGTATGTGCAATGATTTTCCATTTTATAAAATATTTGCATTTTTATATGTATTAGTATGTTTTAAGAACTTACCTATTGTAGAAATTAAATTTTTTATATTCGATGTATTTTTTTATTAATAGTTTTTCACATTTTTTTCACAAATTCAACGGGAAAAATGCTTTTCAAAACAGAAATACCGACTTATTAAAGGTTTAAAGAAGGGTAACTGCTACATTAAATATTTGAAATTTATTAATGATTAATAACAGCGTAATAGTGCTATTAAGCGTTTGTGAATACTACTTTAGCGATTTTTTCTTATTAACCTCTTATTAAGTAGTTTAAAATTTTTGTGAATAAGACTGTTACAAATTACACAGATAAGTAAAACATAATTAATAGAAACCAATATGGATTTCAGAGAGGTAAAAGTATAAACCAACTCCTGAAATTTTTCTAATTTTATAAATGAACAGTTAAGTAAAAGTAACCACAGCTTAACTCTATTTATTGACTTTAGTAAGGCGTTTGATACCTTATCACATGATAAATTGCTTGCCATGTTGGAAAAAATTGGCATAAGGGGACACTGTCTTGAATTCTTTAAAAATTGTATCACTTGAAGAAAGTTTACTATTAAAATACTAAATAATCGTAGTGCTGAAATAAATATATGTTGTGGTGTACCACAGGGCTCGAACTTAGGCCCATTATTATACATCATCTATTCTAACGAGTTTATTAAAGCATTGTCAATGTCCAAAATCTTCGCATACGCTGATGATTCAGCGATTGTGGTTGCACATAAGAACCTAAAAGATGCAACCAAATTAATGCAGACACAGCTAGATATTGCCGTAAAGTGGTGTCACGACCATGGCTTAATTATCAATGCATCAAAAACAAAGCTGATGCACATAAAAACATCTAAATACATGTACGAGGATCTAAAGCTAAAATTTCATAGTGTGGAATGTCTCCACAGACACAAAACAGGTAATATTAACTACGAAGATGAATGCATAACAACAGTGGATATTGTAAAGACGTACAAATATTTGGGTGTAATTGTTGACCATAACTTCAAATGGCGAGAACATGTTGAAGAAATTCGTAAAAAACTCCAGAAAGCGTCGTACATGCTGCACGGTCTAAGCTACTGTTCTAACATCAATGTTTTGAGGCAAGTAACCTTCTCGCTAGCAGAGTCACATATTCGATATGAAATCACAGCTTGGGGTAACTCCGTACATTGTAAAAAATTGCAGAGATCACAAGATCAGCTTTTACGAATATAAGAAACGAAAGTAAGCAGAAGCAGAATAAGTAAACAACAAAGAGAAAATAATACGTACACGTCGTCAACAACCATCAAACAAAATATTTACACAGATTGCTACGTACTAAACATTTCAAATATAATACGACTTTGGCAATAGAATACCACAATAATAACCGATTTGTAAGTAAAATTGACAACAGCCATCTAAGTAGAAGAAAGACTGAATGCAGATTTAAGCAACAATATATAAATATCCAAACATCGGAAACTAAGCAGCATTACAAAAACTTGCTGCAAACACATGATGTCACTAAAATAAATTCAATAGAAACTCCAACTACATTAACTACGAACTACAGATTTAACCAAATGAAATAAAAAAAGTGCAAACATATACAAACAATAATAATTTAAAATAAACAACAAAAACTTTAACAACAAACTAACAGGCAACATCAATAAAATATGAAGGCTGTAGCAACATGAACGTCAAAACATCAGCATAATTCTTTGCATTTTTTTAAACATCACGCATGAGGATCATCGTAAGATTTAAAATAATAACCCAACAGCACAGCCTCACACAAATGGTTAACTACAAGGAGTCAGCAACACAGATACAAACTAAAACAACATAATTTGGCAAAGCACAGAACTTCACAAGATATTAAATTAATCAAACAAACTAAAAATTATAATCTTCATAAATAACAACACAATTTCCAAGTACTGACACACATAAAGATGAAAAACATGAATGCATATTGAAAAACAAAGTTATATATATAAATTTAGAAATCAATACAATCTTAAAATAAACAAAGAACAATCAAAACAATAAGCTAAACTAAAAATAAAAACAAAATATGAAAAACGCTAACAAGAAAACCATCCTACTTGGCGAACACAGGCAAGGACATAAGAATACTGGTCAATTTCAGAACCAATGCAGCGAGTACACGTCTCTCAGCAATGACGCGCACACAGATGTACATTTATTAATCCAACAATCTGCAGACAAGCCACTAGCCTTCGCGGGTTAAGCGTTTAGAAAATTGTATAATGTAAAATAAAATAAGAATATTTATTATTTGGAATTTTTTTTATAATAATTGACTTTAATTGTGCTTGATTCCAAATAATAAATTTTCTTTTTGAAGTATTTGTGTGTGCACGTTGCTTATTTATAAAATTTGTTTACAAGTTTTTATTTTTTCATTAAATCTTTCAAATGCATATGAATGGTTTCCAATGGCAACCCTTATGTAGAAATATTAAAGAAAAAATAAAAATATTTACTCAATGGTTACTGTGTTTTTTGTATTAAAATTTTTTGAGTTTTTATGGCTTTTTGCCTTATTGATTCAATGGCTTTAAGTATAATACTCTGATGTTTTGTTTACAAAATTTGGGTAGAATCCACTGATGAGCTATATAATGAGCAGTAGCGAAATGGCCATATGGATATGCTTTCCTCGCAGTAATACATTTCATTTATTAGTTTAGTTTAAAAAAATAAATATTTCATGAAAATATCATGAAATATTTTTATTTGAAGGAATCAAGCACAATTAAAGTCAATTATTGTAAAATAAAATATTTTATATAGCGAAATAAATTGGTGTTGAAAATTATTATTATTTTTTTTTTGGTGTGTGAGGTAGGGTTAAAATGCCTTCGCATATACAGCGACCGTCGTCAGCTGCGTCATGTGGTGTTTACTCCACTAAAACAATCCCTCCTCCTCTCCTGGGGAAACTCCCTTCCCCGAACCGCTTTCTGCATTACTTCGGGAAGCGCCCAGAACGACATCCTACATAAGGATCTTTTTTCTACTCTCCCACGTCTGGGACCACCATATTTGTAGCCAGCATCATGCTATTGGCTCGTCTTCTTATGTCTCTAGTGGGGGGGCCTCAATTTGCGATGCGTCGAGGTCTCTCTTCTTTTTCCGAAGGATGCACTCGCAGTACTTTTTCATAGCGTTCCATCCATTCTCACACTCTAGCATTTTGCCAACTACGTTGGTGGGGGTAAATTCCGCAATCTGCCCTTTTAAGGTATCCCTCTCAGCGTGCCATCTGATGCAGCTGAAGAAAGTGTGCTCAGCGTCATCGTTCGGCGCTTCGCAGTAGATGCAACCAGGGTCATCTACCTTCCCCAATTATTGTTATTATAATTATTATTATTTTTATTATTAATATTATTATTATTATTATTATTATTCTTATTATTATTATTATTATTATAAATTGATATTGAAAATTATTATTGTTATTTTTATTGTGTTTATTATTATCAATATTATTATATTATTAATATTATTATTATTATAATTACAATCATTATTATTGCTATTATCATTATTATTATAATTATTGCTATTATTATTATTATATTTTATAACATATTTGTTAGGTATATGATATTAATACTTATTGTGTTTTCAGATGCTTATAGAATACTGCGATGGTGGTGCCCTTGATAGCATTATGGTTGAGTTAGAGAAACCTCTAAATGAAGCGCAAATTGTATACGTTTGCAAATATATGACAGAGGGATTAGACTTTCTACATAAAAATAAAGTTATTCATCGTGACTTAAAAGCCGGAAATGTGTTACTCACTATGGAAGGCGGAGTTAAATTAGGTAATTTTGTCATCATATTTGATTATCATTTTATGGTTTTATAATAATGTTGTTTACCACTTTAGCTGATTTTGGGGTTTCAGCGAAAAATAAACATACCTTGCAGAAGCATGATACTTTTATTGGGACTCCTTATTGGATGGCACCAGAATTAGTTTTATGTGAGACGTTCAGGGACAACCCCTATGACCAGAAAGTCGATATATGGTCACTTGGTATTACATTAATTGAGTTGGCACAAATGGAACCACCAAACAGCGATATGTCGCCAATGCGAGTTTTACTTAAAATTCAAAAAAGCGACCCTCCAAAGCTTGATCAACCATCCAGGTGGAGCAAAGAGTTTAATGACTTTTTAAGGTTTTCTCTTGTAAAGGTAATTAATCAATAAATGAGTTCCAAGTATACTTTTAGATGGTAACTTAATACATACCTAATAAAAATTTTAAATCTCAATTAGATGATTAGAACCCCTTGAATTTCTGGTTTTAGTGGGCCTTATCCTTTTAAAATTTCCGCCGACAGCTTTAATCTGCTATCGAAAAAAAGCATTCTATTAAGATTACAAAAACACGAATGCAATTTTTTTTAGTCATTCTCACTAAAAACAAAGAACAAAGTCATTCTTGCTAAAAACAAAATTTGCATTCGTGTTAAATCGATAATTGAAACAGAAGCAAAAACAAATGTACAAGACGAAATACAGAGAGAACAGTAAAAAAATATGTTGGTTTGTGTATAAATTTCGTCTAACCAAATTAATATTAATAAAATAAAGTGCAGCATTTCATTCTGCTAGTCTAGTTTTTCTTGTCTTCTTTGGAAAACGTCCGCATACATTTGTTAAATAAATTTTTTTTCTAAAAAAGATTTTTTAGAAATTAAAAATAAATAAAGCCAAAATAATTTCTATTCATTTACAATATTTACAGTTCAAATAAAAATTAAATTAATTATTATAAATAAAAAATATTCTTTTGCTTCTGCAAACTGTTGGCATCACCGTGGTATTTTCTTCTTTCTCTTGAGAAATTAAAAAAAAATAACTATTGTTTATATTTTTAATACGCCTTATATCTGCATTAAGAGTCGGCATATACCCAACCTAACGTTCCCACGACAATTAGAATTACTTTCCGGAACGACCCGAGTCTATCTCGACCAAAGATTGTCAACCCAGCAACAGCTGTACAAACCGAAAGTTTTTTCCTCTGGTGAGCAAAACATGCCAAACATTTTGCTCAAAATAATACTCATTATAGCTGGCATTGAACAAAACCTAGGTTCATCATTGAGCGAAATGTCAGCTACAAACTGACAACCCCTCCTGTCCCTGACCCCAACCTAGAGGTTATGAGCATTTCAGTGGACACTGACGGCATAGAAATAGGAATCATTAGTGATTTATATCCCGCCCGGTAACATCCTTGGGGCTAATTATCACTCGAGCATTCCCATCTCTCTCCCATCTCTGATAATAGAATACTACTAGGTGATTTCAATGCTCAACTACCAGCAGACCCTCGTGGTGTTCAATTTGCAGAACAGATAGACGAATCGGACTTTGCTGCAATAAACGAAGACTTCCCAACAAGAGTTACTGCAAGATGTGTAAGCTCACCAGACATCTCCATTGCCTATACAACCTGGCAAACCCATGTTGCATTTAACTCGGACCACATCCCCATTGTGGTCACTGTTAAGAAACCAAGTGACTTCGTTGAGCCTTACAAGCGCACTTATATTAACTTTAATAAAGCTAACTGGCAGGGTTTTTCAGCTGGAGCTTCATATCAGCAGGCAGAGACCTAAATACTAGACCACATTTTGCAACTAGTGCAGCTCGCATAGCTCAAGAACGCGATCGTTTACGCGCTTGCAACCCAGCAGACGAGCGAACTGAATTGCTGACGTCCGAGATAAATACACTCGCCAATAAACATCGCCGCAGCAAATGGTTGGAACTTTTTAACAATTGTTCAATCAGCTCCAAAAAGCTCTAGTCTACTATTAAAAGTCTATCTGGCTCAAACTGCAACAAAAACCTCGCCACTAAAGGATTTCATGACAGTCAGCATACAGATGCAAAGAAATGCTCTAAATTATTCTGCCGACAGTTTGTCGAACACCACACCTCGCAGAATAGGGATAAAAGAACCATAGTACGGAGAACCAAGAATCTTAAACGATATTCGGTGCCCATTTCCTTTAGTCCCGATGAAGTGAAAAATATTATCCCCAAACCAAAACCCTCATCTTTTACCCGCCACACACCAACATGGCTTCAGAGAATCCCATAGTGTGGTGCGGCTTTAAGTATGATAGCTACCCAAATCCCAGATGGCCTTAATCAGTAAAGAACATGCCAACGCACAGCTGTTGCCGCCTTTGACTTATCTAAGGCCTTTGACACGGTCGATCACTCTGTGCTGGTAAATGACATCACGAACTCTACTCTTCCTAACAATGTCAAACGCTGAATTGCCAACTACTTAAGTGGTAGACAAGCGTTTGTTGAGTTCAGAGGCCAGAAGTCAAAACTCCGCAAGATAAAAATGGGTGTGCCACAAGGAGGAGTACTGTCACCTATACTCTTTAATACTTATCTTGCGAAACTTCCTGCACCACCTCAAGGTGTCAAGATGGTGTCGTACGCAGATGACTGCACAATCTATTCATCTGGCGTTAAAATTGACGTCATAAGTGCCAGAATCTCACAATACTTGGCCACCATCTCAGAATATTTTCAGGAACGTAAACTTTAGCTATCACCGTCAAAGTCTTCGGTATTCCTTTTCACTTCGTGGATTAAAGAAATAAGAATGAAATTGGACATTTTGGTCGAAGGCCGCCGTATTCCTACGATACAGCACCCAAAAATCTTAGGCGTAGTCTTCGACAGCCTCCATCACTTCTCATCGCACGCCACCTACATCCACGACAAAGTGAAAACTCGAAAAAGGTCATAAAAGCACTCGCAGGCACCTCCTGGGGAATGACTAAAGAGACGATAGTGATAACTTAGAAGGCGATTGGCCGCTCCCTCATTAATTATGCTACCCCGATTTGGACCTCGTTCCTACTAAATGGCGACTCTTACAGACTGCGCAAGCACAATGCGCTCAGAATCGCGACTGGTTGTGTCACAATGACAAACATAGATCACCTCCACGAAGGGACTAGGATGCTTCTGGTCAGACAACATATTGAACTACTGACCAAGCAATTCCTAGTGGCTTATCACTTGCCCAGTCACCCTAACCACGAGGCAATAATGCAAGATCCTTCACCCCGACCCATCCTGAAGGACTTTAGGCGTTATCGTAATGACATGCAGGATATTATTCCATCTACAATAAACCGGATGACTATTATAGATACCCAAAAATTTTTGCATCGGCAGGCGCCATAAATGGCTATTAATGTAGTAAAATCCTAAATGAACACCCACCTGCGATTATAGAATATGAGTGGCTTCTGTCCAGGCTCACCAGATCTGACTTAGCACAATTAGGAGCCGGATGGTGCAGTATTCTCAACTGCTACCGCAAATGGATAGTTCCCGGCACTTTAACACGTTGCCCAGCCTATCTCCAAAGCCCTCAGGACACAACGCAGTTGTTTAATTGTCCCAATAGCCCCACGAATTTACACCCTAGGGACCTTTGGTTACGACAGATTGAGGTTGCGCAATTTCTCCACCTCCCACTACTACCTGATGACACACATAGACAAAATTGAGTATTTTGCTTTTTCTTTTGTTTTATATCTTTTCAGGGAAAAACTCTTGACAGCAGCAGAGCTGGTACGACAACAGCAACCCAACCTAACGCCGAAGAGAATATAAGAAAAAATAAAAACGTATTTTGTTTATTGGTTATTTTTGTTAAATTTTTTATACTTAAAGAAAAATGTTTTTGAGTTTTCTAAAAATTTGGATAAAGGCTTACTGATGAGCTGGCTTAAGCAGCCTTCGAAACACATGATACCTGCTTTTCGAACCGAAAAATAAATTACATTTTTCTTTGAAAATGTTGTGGGATAATAGTATATTATAATAAATAATATTTTTGTTGTTGATATTTCTATAATCTTAAGAAAGTGCTCTTTTCGATTGTAGTAAAATGTGAGCTGCCGACAAAAATTTTTAACATATAATGCCCATCAAAACAGTAATTTAAGTGGATGATTAATCTAATTGCGATTGTACGTCATAAGATTAAGTTTTTTTATATAATATAGATGTGTACAAAATCTTAAAGGTATTCACGTCAGCGATTTTACTTCGCGAGTGTGCAAAATTTTGCTCCAAAACGAACGATAACCATATTGTATTAAATTTTATCTGGCAACGACTTTAAAAAAAAGCGTTATGAGGACCGCAGTCTGCTTCAATCTATCTGCTTAAAGTTTAAAAATTAATATATAAAAAATATTTGTTTAGTTAAAATGTTTATTGCGATTCACTCAAAGATTCAGATGATGTCACAGAAAAAATTATCATCTAGACTTTTAATTTTCCGCTGTAGGCTACGATTTATCAATTTTGAACGCTGCAATTTAAGGCGAGCTTGAGCTTAATTTACCTTCGGTTGAATATTAAATTATTAAGCCAACATAAAAAACGGGGAGTATATCTTTAACGTTAGGTAAAATGAAAAATTTTTTAGATTAGCTTGGCTTTTTAATGACTTTACCAGAATGGACACAATATTCGACAGGACTGATGCTGGTAATGAGGCATGCTAAAGTTTAATTGCAAGTTTAATAAGTGGTCGGTCCTTTCATTCAAGAAATACTGAAATACATACGGATGCGCTAACAGAAGAGAGATGTTTGCCCCTATTACGGTTTACAACTCAACTCTATTTCAGTTGAAATTTTTTTATTTGGTATTATGAATTACAACTTAACTTGTCAAAAATGTTAAGGTTGTAATTTAAGAATATTACAACTTTATTGTGACATTACGCATTACAACTCTGTGCTGGTGTGGTTGAAAAAACGCAAAAAATTACAACTGATGTTTAGCAGTTGTTTTAGTAAAGTAAAATTTTAGGTGAGTAAAATTTTTAAAATTATCTTAAAATTATTTATTAACTATAAATTTTTAAAAAATTTATTATAAATTTTTAATAAATTAATAGCAAAAATAAAGTTACTACAAACGAACTTTATTTACTAACTTCCATCTGCAAGGAATCTGAGTGTCGCACATAATTTCAAAATAGAAGGTATAGCAGTACACCGAACAGGCTTATTGAAATGTTCCTTGAGCTCAGATAGCAGAAAACAAAAGGCTTCCTTATTCAAACGAAAGCAACTGGTAAATCTGCACAAAAATACATACATAAATTAAAATTCTGTTTAAATATCACTTAAATCTTTTCTTACTTGGCGGCTTGAAGTTCCAAGGGATTTGAGCGATAGCGTAGACTTTTTCGTATCCGCAGCATATCAGTAACATTATCAGTACTTTCGTCATTGTAAAATATGTCTGTACTTATGTCCATTTTATTACTTATTAAAAAAAACACACACTTTTATATAATTTTAAATTCAAATTGTTGTTTAATTTTTTTGCCATAAATGCATCAGCTGTGTATTCATCTGTCATATTTTACATTTATATGTTGGCAGCACCGAAACAACTTTAACTAAAATAGGTTGTAATTCATAATACCGAAAGAGAGTTGAGTTATTCCAATTACAACTCAACTGAGTTGAGTTGTAAACCGTAGTAGGGGCAGTTATGTCGCAATGGCAGCGCTACCACCGGAAAGGTAACGTTCTGTTTGTTTCTCTTGGCACATATTTTTCTTATATCATTGTATACAATTTTATAACGTTCATTATGTACATTTTATTATTTAAGATAAATATTTAATAATAGACTGCTAGCTTTGAAATAATACGGAAGTTACGTAAAGTGAGAAAAGTTGTTATTATTTTTCTGAAGAACTAAACGTAACACAGGATTAGGAATGTGCCTACATAACGGTTGCCACCAGCTTGATGAGCAAAACTACTTGGCTCCTAAAAATCTCAGACGTGAATTGTCGGAGTAAGTATTCAGCAAACTTATATTAGAGCAATACCTGTGGGTAGACATTATGGGTTCAACATTTTTTAAGGGCTAATAAAAGGTTTTAAGCAAAAAAGCAAATGGGAAAGTATCCTTTTCCAGAGGAGTGGCGAACCGATATTGTAGACCCCAGCTGAATCGCAGACGCTGGACACAATTTTAGTGAACAGGAAAAAAAATTAGGCTAGGAATGCTAAATGTAGCTTATAGATAACATTTTCTAAATACATATGTGACCTATTTTAAACAAACGGTCTACCTATGCTGTGTTGTCGGGACGATCAAAACCAAGCATTTCTGCTTTATTGTTTTTATAACACAAACAGGCTTTCTGTTTGCTTTTTTTATATTTACGACAACACCCACGACAACAACCAAGCAAGCGTTGGTTGATGGCCAACCATTTAGCCTACGTAGTGTAATCAAATGTATTTTTAGCATTACAAGCAAACACTACCACAATCACAGCCTGTCTGTATGTGTGCCAGCCGACGGGTAGAAAATCGAGCAATCTGCCTGTATCGAGACAGTTAATTGCCGGCTGGCCTTTGGGTAAGACCGGTAGTTTAGTAGTGATATACACGCTAGACTGTTGCTCATACTCAGGCAGTAGAAGGAAGTGGTAGTGATTGCTTGCTTTCATTACCAACTCCTCCGAGTGTGGTCATTTGTCTGTTGTTAGTCGACTGGCATATTGGGGCTTACATCGCTTGCGACGTACGCGCCTGTGTATTTTCCAAGCTGTACGAGTAGTGATATACACACTCATACCAGCTAACCGACAACGGCTAGCGACGGTAAGTGGCGCTCACACGGTCGAGCCTTGGTCAGAAGCAATTGATTAAGTAGTTTTTGTTAAAACATGTAGCAGAATAAAGCACGCTATTGTACTGTGAAGCATACCGTGTTTTACTCGCAACGACGACGACCCTGGACGCCGCTGAGTTCTGCCCCAGCAACCAGCGGAAACGTGTCGTTACATTGGCGCCCTAGCGTTGACAAATCTAATTTGTCCACCTACGAACTACCGCAGTCACACCCGTGACTGCGACGAAGCGAGAAGCCTGCCCACCAGCAACCATCCCCGCAGCGGCAAACCGGACTGCCCGATAGTCAGCTGACGCACCGAAGACAGCACGCTACCGGCCGACAGCAACAGAGGGCCGCCAAGATGCTCAGAACCACCTGGGTATATTCATTGAAGAAGGAAAGCTCGTTACCTACCTTGCCGCCTTCAAACAAACAACGAACGGCACCGTCGACGAATTGCGAAAGAGGTTCGCTAAGTTCATTACAGCAGATCATCCAAAGGCTCAACAGCAGCGACTTTTAGAACTGCAAGCCGACCATGAGAAGCTGTTCACCATCGGCGCAGCCTATGATCACCTACAGCTGCCACCGCCAACTATGACGGGCGACGCAGCCTCACCAACGAAATTTGAAGGTTCGCTGCCACACAAAACTGCCGCCGGAACAGAGCGTCCGCCGCAGGACGTCCGTATGCACCACCTGAATACCATCCGGAAATCGGGCCTTAAATACGACGGCGGCAAGGACCCCCTTGATTTTCTTGAGAGAATAGAGGAACTGGCTGTACTGTACGACGTAGACTTGAGGGAAATACTACGCGGCATGCCGGAGTTATTGCGCGACAAGGCTCTGTGTTGGTACCGCAATAACGCCCGATCATGGGGCCAGTGGTCAAAATTTATAAATGGCCTGGCTACGTTTTTCCTACCGCCGCGGTACTTAGAAGAGTTGGACTACGAGGTCCGCAAACGAGTGCAGCGACCGCAGGAACCTTTCCGCGATTACGTGTTGGCAATCCAAGGCTTAATGAGACATACCGATATAAGCCCCGCACAGAAATTAGAGCGGATTTTTCGAAACGACCATCCCGACTATCTATGGTACGAGGGCTGCTCTATATATTTCTGGCCCAATAGTGAAAATGCGAATATTTATAATCAAAAATGGTTTTATTGTTTTTCAAAGTATTCTCCAGCATGATTTATACACTTGCATGAGCTCAAACCAGTTGTCGAAGCACTTTTTCCACTCCGATTGAGACACCTCTAAAACATGGTTTTTGAACACTTCAACAGCTTCTTCTGGCGACGAAAATCGTTGACCACGCTTTTTTTTCTTGATGTGCGGAAACAAGAAGAAAACATTAGGTGCCAAGTCAGGGCTGTATGGCGGATGACCCATTAATTCGACGTTTTGGCCGGTCAAAAACGCTCTGGTTTGAGCCGATGTGTGAGAGCTCGCATTGTCATGATGAACAATGATTCGTCTTCTCTTGTTGGTTTTTCGAATTTCTCCGATGACTTCAGGCAAACAAATTGTAGTGTACCACTCAGAAGTGACCGTCCTACGTTGCTCAAGCGGAACAGTCACCAGACGACCAGTTTTGCCGAAGAAACAGGCGACCATTTGCTTCGAAGTGCTTCTTCCACGAACAACTTTCATTGGATTTTGCTCGTCTTTGAAGACCCACACAGTCGATTGTTGTTTCGTTTCGGGCTCATACGCATAGATCCATGATTCGTCACCTGTGACGATCTTATAAACGTCTTTTGAAGCACCGCAATCGTATTTTTACAACATTTCTTTGCATTAATCGACCCGAGCCTTTTTTTGAGCGACTTTCAAATTGTGCGGGATCCAACGAGAACAAACCTTTTTTACGGCCAGGTGTTCATGCAGTATCGAATGTATGCTGGTGGAAGAAATGTCCAAGGATGTCTCTATCTCTCGGTATGTCGCATGTCGATCTTGCATTATGAGATCACACACAGCATCAATGTTCTCTGGCACAACAGCCGTTTTTGGACGACCTTCACAGAATTCGTCTTTGAGCGAGCTTCGGCCACGATTAAATTCATTATACCAATTTTTCACAGTGCTATAGGTTGGTGCTTCATCGCCATACAAAGATTTAAGTTCATCAATGCACTCTTGTCGTGATAATCCCCATCAAAAGTGGTGAAAAATGATGGCACGAATATGTTCACGAGTTAATTCCATTTTTTTCTATATTAATTTTTTCAAGTCACTGTAAACAACACAAATAATGGTCGTACGTCAAAACGTTTTGAGTACAATTATGCTTAAAAATGACAAACTTTCCAATGGAAATGTCAGAATGCACATGGCAGCACTCAGTGTTGCCAGGCCAGAAATATATATAGCAGCCCTCGTATATTCAGCGGCGAGATTTTTCAACCCTCGATGACCTCGTGAAATTAGCCATGGAGCTCGAATGCATCCCCCACAATAGCCATCCCACGCACATAACGCGTGGCGAACATCACCGGACAATAAAGTGCGGTACTCACAGTGGGAAAAGGCAGCAGGCAAGAGGCAAGGACAGCGGGGTTAATTCTACCAGACTCTCATGGGGCGATGATAAACTTTAGGCAAAATTACTCCCAGAAGACACTCCGATCATCGAAACCAGGGCAGAGGAGCGTTGCCCCTGGATGAAGAAAATGAAGCAAAAAGTACACGACCATCCCGATAGAGCTGCCGATTACACCATAATTAATCAGCAACTATACCGCCATACCACCAGGGGGACTGGCGATAAAGATAATTCGCCATGGAAACTGTGTGCGGCCACTCCGCTGAGAGTCCAGGTGATCCAGGAGAACCATGACCAGGCGGCCGGCGGTCACTTGGCGTGCGTAAGACTCTTAACCAGATCGCTCAGCGGTATTACTGGCCCGGCATGGCACGGGACATAAGCCGGTACGTACGACGGTGTGAGGCCTGTAAGAAATATAAAATCGACTAGCAAGCTCCCGCCGGTATGATGCTGACTCGCCAACCCGACGAACCATGGTCCTTAGTCTGCGCCGATTTTATGGGGCCATTGCCACGAACCAAGCACGGCAATACGACGGTGTTAGTGCTATTCGATAGCTTCTCGAGATGGTATAAACTCGTGCCGTTACGAAACGCCACTGCCGAAGGCGCCGTAAAGGCAGTAGGCGAGCGGATCTTTGCGCGTTATGGAGTCCCGAAGATGGTTCTCACAAACAACGGCGCTCAGTTCACAGGCCACATTTTTTGTCGATACCATAGGAAAATGGGAATTAAACAACAATTCACCCCACCCTATACCCCCCAGGAAAACCCAGTGGAAAAAGCCAACCGAACTATCAAGACAATGCTAGCTCAGTTGGCCAGACAACACAATACATGGGACGAAATGTTACCCGAAATCATGCTGGCTATTAATACTGCCACATCCGAGTCCACGGGCTACACCTCCGCTTTTCTCACCCAGGGTAGAGAACCACGCCTGCCCAGCACGCTTTACGAAAAAGCAACCTTCGGTACTGGAGCACGCCAGTTAAGCCCGAAAGACAGAGCAGGGGAATAGTCAGATATCCTTAAGTTCGTCAGGCGAAATCTGGAGAAGGCATTCAAGAAGCAACAACAACACTATAACTTGCGACGCCGTCCGTGGCGGCCCAACATAGGTGACCAAGTTCTGGTCCGCGCACATCCTCTATCGCGGGCCAGCGACAGTTTTGCGGCCAAGCTAGCCCCAAAATACCTGGGCCCCTACGTTGTGAAGAACTTTATATCCCCCGTTATTGTGAAAATTAGTAGTTGTAGTAATATCGTTGTGCGAGGAGCGCACCTTAGTGAATTGAAACCTTTTCATTCACCGTCTACTAACCCCTCTTCTTCTTCTCTCTGCAGATCGACGCAAAAGAGAAATAAAAGAAAAACTAAGAATAAAATGCGGCCGCTCCAAAGAAGGCGACCCTCTCCACCTACCAACCATCCGAAGAAAAGAGGTTTCAAGAAACCAGCCAGAGGTTCCAACACAAACTGGAGGCGGAACCAGCAAACGGTCGCCGAATCATACTTTAAATAAAGACGAAGTCCCTAGTCGAAGACAACAACGAACCAAAACAACCCAGCTCAGACACCAACCCCGCCCGCGGAAGCCATCGTTTCTGTCAACTACATCATCAGGCTCATCATCGTCAGCACCGACAGCTGTCTCAGGGCAAATATCAACAGCAGTCACGTCGATAACGACACCATCACGCATCACGACAAGCCTTGCTATTGCAACACCCGTCACATCAGCCCCGGCCAACATTCTCCTGCCAAAATCCGCCGTTTCCACACCATTCCCGAGCATCAAGCCCCACAGATATTGCGAGAGGCAATAGACGCCGGAATGGCAAAGGGCATCTACAGGACACGTTTCCGCGTCCAGGCTGAAAAGCAACGTTACCTGGTCACCTGGTCAAAAACCAAGCCAACGGTTATCCGCTTGTTGCCGCCTACCACAGAACCCGGGGAGAGGGAAGGGTAGTGTACGGTGGAAGTCACGCAGCTCGTTTCCGCGTACACATTTCTGTGGAAGAGTATTGTACCCCATTATACGTATTATCTATAGTATATTAGAACCTAAATTCCTTATTATTTTATTTTTATCATTGAATTGTGTATTCCCTTATTGTTATAAGTTTTTTTAATTTTATATGTATTCAAAATGAGTTTGTTTTCCTATGTTAAACAGACGGTCTACCTATGCTGTGTTGTTGTCGTGACGATCAAACACAAGTATTTCTGTTCTATTGTTTTTATAACACAAACAGGCTTTCTGTTTGCTTTTTTTATATTTACAACAACACCTACGACAACAACCAAGCAAGCGTTGGTTGATGTCCAACCATTTAGCCTACGTAGTGTAATCAAATGTATTTTTAGAATTACAAGCAAACACTACCACAATCACAGCCTGCCTGTATGTGTGGCCAGCCGACGGGTATAAAAGGCGAGCAATCTGCCTGTATGAGACAGTTGATTGCCGGCTGGCCTTTGGGTAAGACCGGTAGTTTAGTAGTGATATACACGCTAGACTGTTGCTCATACTCAGGCAGTAGAAGGAAGTGGTAGTGATTGCTTCCTTTCATTACCAACTCCTCCGAGAGTGGTCTGTTGTTAGTTGCCTGTCGTATTGGGGTTTACATCGGTTGCGACGTACGAGCCTGTGTATTTCCCAAGCTGTACGAGTAGTGATATACACGCTCATACCAGCTAACCGACAACGGCTACCAACGGTAAGTGGCGCTCACACGCTTGAGCCTTAGTCAGTAGCAATTGATTAAGTAGTTTTTGTTAAAACGTGTAGTAGAATAAAACACGCTATCGTACTGTGAAGCATACCGTGTTTTACTCGCAACGACGACGACCCTGGACGCCGCTGAGTTCTGCCCCAGCAACCAGCGGAAACGTGTCGTTACACATATATAAAATAGATGTGTGAAGGATCTGATATTTGCAAATAAGTATATATTGGAAAAACACGAGACTCGCTGGTCATAAATCTGATAAAAAAAAAAGAGTAAAGTTTTGACGCAAAACACTGCAATGTAAACAAACACAAAACACTGCAATGGAAACAACACAAATCAAACTTGGAGAGAGTAGACATTTTACAGAGATAGGATAATTACAACAAACGTTACATATTGGTAATGCTGCATGTTATAAACATAAACAAAGACGAAAGACTTGCTCTTTCTAAAACATTTAATCGCTTGTATCACAACATTCTCAAAATAACGTGCAAACTAATTAATTCCTACGTACATGGTAGATCTCAGTTTATTAACAAACATGGCATTAATTCTGAAGTTATATCTGTTTATTATAGGGCACCCCAAGGTTCTTTTCTCGGTCTCATTTTATTTCTTTTATATTGAAATGACTGTTAATACTGTATTGACTTCAATATAGGTAAACACTTCATTTTGCCGATGATACTCAGCTGTAATTTTGTAATAAATTTTACACTCCAAAAACTTTACAATTAGATGATGTCGAATTCTTCTTTGATAAATGCTAATAAAACTAGAGCGGTGATGTTTAGAACTAATACGGTGTATTTCAAAGATTGGTTTGTCTTGTCAACTAAGAAAATAAGAATTTTCTGTTATTTTTTTTTACAAAATCATGAAATATGGAGTACCAAGTTATATTTTAACAAAGTGTTAATTGCAATGTTTATGAACTTAAAAATAATTAATTTGATAAAGAATTTTGGTTACTATTAGCAACTTATTCAAACTAAAAAAGCACATATATAAAATAAAATTGGTGACAGAAATACCTTTACTATAATTTTTATTGACATAAAAGTAAAAATTAATATATGTTACGAATTTATTATTATAAATTTAACCATAATTTTTTGTCAAAAGGATCCAACACAACGTCCAAATACTGAAGCGCTGTTGCAACATGCTTTTATTAATCGTGAGATTGACGCCAAACCTGTAAAGGACCTTTTATTGGAGTATAGAGCTGAAGTAGTAGAAGAAGTTGTTGATGACGAAGTAGAGGTAAATAATATTCACACTATATATAAATAAAATTAAAAATTCCAGGCGACAACCAAAGCAAATACTGTTTTCCAATATATCTCAATATTCAAATATACTTGCTTCTTTATACATTCTCAGCGTAAGTGCAAATGGCGATGAAATCAAGTAAATGCTTTATACGTACAGAAAATCTATATATCCAGATACTTGCACAATATACAACAAACGAAATGTTGCTGGTTTACTATAAGTACTATAGAAAGTATTTAATTATTTATTTTTATTATATATAGATATATATACATAAATACAAAGAATTTTTCAGCGTTGAAAACTCTTCATTTATGGGCATTCAAATAAATTTTTTTTTTGTTATATTCATTTATTTGCGATCTATTTTTTTCTGTTTTATAAATCTAAAAATAACTTATCTTATTGAGCTCCAGTGAACTCAATAAAAATATATAAATACATACATATATACATAAACTTAATACTATTTTCTGAAAGGGAGATCAAGTGCGTGATGTCTCTTGAGCATTCTAATTTCATCTTAATCATTTAAAATATTTATGGCTAAAATATTTAGATGATGACTTAGTCTATAGTCTGTCACTATAATTATTAATTTCCTTTTTGAGTGTAGTAATACCACGATCCCGATGTATTACTTCGTTTTTGACAAACCGTAGAGCATTTACAATAATTCTTAACGTTTCGGATTGATACCTTTGAAGAATCTCTATTTTTGAGTTACTAGCAGTTCCCCAAAGCTGAATACCGTACGTCGAAACTGGTTTTAGTATCGTTTTATATAACAATAATTTATTTTACAATGTTAATATTGATTTAGGCCCTAAAAGCCAAAACACTCTATCAAAGCCTTGTTGTATGACATTAAAAACTGCCGAGCAGTATTTCTTTGTTTCTAACGTATTTTATATGACGTCTACAACCTGTGACATTGTTATGGAGTACCGTGCTTATGTCTGAATCTAAACTGATATTCTGGAATTATGTTATTTGCTTGTAAAACAGGCAACATCCTTTCCAACAATAATTTTTAAAAATTTTTTGAAAAAATTGGTAGCAAATTTACAGGTCTGTATGAAGTAACTAAATGTTCATCTTCGTTTGGTTTTGGAATCGTAATGATTTCTGCGTACCTTCCACTGAGAAGGAAAATAACTTAATCTTAAAACAGAGTTAAATAATGTGGTTAAAAATAGTTTAGCTTTTTTAGGTAATGATTTTATCATTTTGGAGGAAATACCATCATATACAAGACTTTTTTTGTTTTTAAGATTAATAATAACTTTTACAACGTCGGCGGGGGGAAATATGTTCAATTGGAAAAACTCATTTGACAAGCAATATCTTGAAATTTATCAATTTCAACTTTATCTGCTTGTTGATTTAAGCTTAATGTTCCTTAAATGTATTAGATTTAGATTGATCAGATCTACGCCATCTTCCATCTTTGGTTGGGTGCTTAAGATATTTTGTTGCTTTCCAAAGATTATACTTATCACTTCGCGTCGAATCTAACTTTTTTACGAAATCACATACGGACTCATTTTTAATTTCATTCATACGCCTTTTTAATAATTCGATGCATTATTGTAATTCGTCATATCCGAAGCGTTTCTGGTAGTGTGATATATTCTACGCAAGTATCTTTTATTTCTTAAAAGGTGCCTGATTTCATTGGATAACCTTACATTATTCCCATTTGGTGATAAATTTAATGGTGTAGATACGAAGCTGCCTCACAGAGTGGCTTAGAAAATGTTTCTGTGGCGTCTTCCGATTCATATCCCGTTTTTATTAAAACATTGGATTAATATTATTTTCTATGCAAGGTGCAAATTGATGTGTTCCATTTTTTTCTGTAAATATTTAATGCTTTGCAACCTGAAGCTTAATATAAGTATCGTAACAGACTATGAATGGGGTATGATCTGAACTTTGATCGTCACTGTCCAAAATATCTAGTAGAGATCTTGATATGCCATTAAATATTACAAAATCTAAAAGATCTGGAATTTTGTTTGTGTCACTTGGCCAATACGTGGGCTCACCAGTTGAGGAGATGAGTATTGGTTCCATGAGATGCATTTAAATAGCTCTTTTCCTTTTGGGTTTGCTTAACGAGACCCCCACCATGGATGTTTAGCATTAAAGTCTCCACCAACGATGAATTTTTAACCAATTTTATTAAAAAAAAAGTCTTCATATTGCTGACATTTTACACTATGCCGTATTAGAAAGAAAATAGGAAAGACATTAAGAAAGTAATTATCGCATCTAACTTTGATTCCAGCTGCTTATAAATATGGTTCTTCAAATGGTTCCAATACTTCATATTTTATAGTAGATTTTACCAAAATTGCTGCACCCCTATGAGCTTTATTTTCGCGATGGTAAGCTACAATGGTATAAAACCCATTTAATTTAAAGTAAGTTTTTGTTCTAAAATGTGTTTCTGATATTAAAAATATATCAATGTTGTTACTTTTAATAAATAATTAAGTTTCGTTTTTATGATTAGAAAGCCAATAAGCATTCCATATTGCTATCCTAAAATTTAATTGCATAATTTAGTCATTATAACTGTCGTTTTATTCACAAGATTTTCAATTAACTTTTCTAATTTCTCCAGTCGAGTTAAATAATTAGAATCAGGACTTTTAACTACTTCGGAATATGACACATTGAAATGTTTGTTGGGTTGGCTTGTAAAATTACCATTTAAATTTTGATAATCATTTGAATTTATGGTGAAGTGGTTCGGATTCTGCGATGTTGAAAAACGATTTTATTTTTTGCATCCTTTGTAATTTGCGGTATGATTATTTAAACAAAAAACTCACTGCGAAGGTCTTTGAGGAGGTTTTGTTGGAAGTTGGATGATCCATGCCACTTTTAACACATACGATTTGGTGTACCCAAATTGTTGGAAGCGATGACATTGAACTAAATCGTTTGTCCTTAATGGTGGCCCGATTTTTACCAGAGCATTGTTTATATGTTTAATATCACAAATTGTTTTATTATTTGTATTTGGATCTAAATCCACGAAAAACATTGATAAAGGTTCTTTTGTCGTACGTCTTTTAGCATTAACTACAGCTCTAACTTGATGACCTAGTAATAATAATTCTGCTTTTATATATGCTATTGGTGTTGTATGGTGAAGACCCTTCATTATAACTCTATAAGCTTTTTCTTGCTTAAGCTGATAGGTATGATAGATATTTTTGATTCATCTAAATATTTAATAACTTTGCGATAGGAGTTCACTGTTTTAATCATTAAACGTACCTGACCGTTCCTTAAAGATTTATAATTGAATTCATCAGCAGTTATTAAATTACACATCTTTAATTTTTTTCCCTGATCAGGATTCAAACCATCGATTTTACAAATTATTAAAAATTGACTTTATTTTCAGCCTTTTGGTTCTTTTTAATTAATTTCTAAATATTTTTAGAAAGAAAAATTATTTACAAATGTATGCGGACGTTTTCAAAAGAAAACAAGAAAAATTAGACGCTAGCAGAATGAAATGCAGCTTTTTCTGGACCGCCACATCCTTCATCAGCATTCTTTGCATCTATCTACCTTATGTTATGTATGTCGTATACATCATCTATTTAACCAACTAATCTTAATGTTAATTTGGTGAGACGAAGTTTACACACACCTTAAAGCTTTTCTTTGTCATTCTCTTTGTAACTCGTCTTGTACATTTGTTGTTGGTTTTTGTGCTAGCATTGGATAGCCACGAAATGCAACTTTTATTTTTTAATTATTCATACTTGCTTGCTCACAACATTATAGACGCTGTTTCAGTATCATATTGACTGTAATGAGTATGAATGTAAATACGCGGTGCCTAGCGTTTGTTTTCATTTTTAATTTTTTTCCCTGACCAGGATTCGAACCATCGATTTTATAAATTATTAAAAATTGACTTTATTTTCAGCTTTTTGGTTCTTTTTAATTAATTTCTAAACATTTTTAGAAAGAAAAATGATTTACAAATGTATGCGGACATTTTTCAAAGAAAACAAGAAAAATTAGACGCTAGCAGAATGAAATGCAGCATTTTCTGCACCGCTACATCCTTCATCAGCATTGTTTGCATCTATCTACCTTATGTTATGTATGTCGTAAACATCAACTATTTAATCAACTAATATTAATGTTAATTTGGTGAGACGAAGTTTACACACAACTTAAAGCTTTTCTTTGTCGTTCTCTTTGTAACTCGTCTTGTACATTTGTTGTTGCTTTTTGTGCCAGGAAATGCAACTTTATTTTTTAATTATTCATACTTGCTTGCTCACGACATTATAGACGCTGTTTCAGTATTATATTGACTGTTATGAGTATGAATGTATATACGCGGTGCTTAGCGTTTGTTTTAATTTTTAATTTTTTTCCCTGACTAGCATTCGGACCATCGATTTTATAAATTATTGAAAATTGACTTTATTTTCGGCTTTTTGCTACTTTTTTATTAATTTCTAAACATTTTTAGAAAGAAAAATTATTTACAAATGTATGCGGACGTTTTCCAAAGAAAACAAGTAAAATTAGACGCTAGCAGAGTGAAATGCAGCATTTTCTGCACCGCCACATCCTTCATCAGCATTCTTCGCATCTATCTACCTTATGTTATGTATGTCGTAAACATCATCTATTTAACCAAATAATCTTAATGTTAATTTGGTGAGACGAAGTTTACACACACCTTAAAGCTTTTCTTTGTCGTTCTCTTTGTAACTCGTCTTTACATTTGTTGTTGCTTTTTGTGCTAGCATTGGATAGCCACGAAATGCAACTTTTATTTTTTAATTATTCATACTTGCTTGCTCACAACATTCTAGACGCTGTTTCAGTATCATATTGACTGTTATGAGTATGGATGTAAATACGCAGCGCCCAGCGTTTGTTTTAATTTTAAATTTTTTTTTTCTCCTGACCAGGATTCGAACCATCAAATTTTATAAATTATTGAAAATTTACTTTATTTTCGGCTTTTTGGTTCTTTTTAATTAATTTCTAAACATTTTTAGAAAGAAAAATTATTTACAAATGTATCTAAAAATGTTTCTATTTAACCAACTAATCTTAATGTTAATTTGGTGAGACGAAGTTTACACACAACTTAAAACTTTTCCTTCTCGTTCTCTTTGTAACTCATCTTGTACATTTGTGTTGCTTTTTGTGCTAGCATTGGATAGCCACGAAATGCAACTTTTATTTTTTAATTATTCATACTTGATGCTCACAACATTTTAGACGCTGTTTCAGTATCATATTGACTGTTATGAGTATGAATGTAAATACGCGGCGTCTAGCGTTGGTTTTAATTTTTAATTTTTTCCCCTGTCCAGGATTCGAACCATCGATTTTATAAATTATTGAAAATTTACTTTATTTTCGGCTTTTTTGTTCTTTTTAATTAATTTCTAAACATTTTTAGAAAGAAAAATTATTTACAAATGTATCTAAAAATGTTTACAAAATTAATCAAAAAGAACCAAAAAGTCTATTTTCATACATACATAACATAAGGTAGATAGATGCAAAGAATGCTGATGAAGGATGTGGCGGTCCAGAAAATGCTGCAGAATGCTAGCGTCTAATTTTTCTTGTTTTCTTTGGAAAACATCTGCATACATTTGTAAATAATTTTTCTTTCTTAAAATGTTTAGAAATTAATTAAAAAGAACCAAAAAGCCGAAAATAAAGTCAATTTTCATTACACATCTTTTTAATCATAATACTAGTATTTTGTACATTTGGTATGTAAATTGGTGGCGGTTTTGGTGTTGTTTCAGGGGCTTCACATTCTTCATCATCTATACTGAGGGCTGCATATTTGTTGCTGATTGATGTGCTAGGCTCGCAAGATAAATAAATTCTTTTGTGTTGATGCACTTTAGGTGATTTAAGTTGCTTGCGTTTTATTGTTGGTACACTTTGCCAAACTAAATCATTATCGTCGCTACCGCTTTCACTGAGGTCTGATTCACCAGTTTCCATGCTGGTAGTGTTTTGTGTTTTTACACATTGGTTTAAAAAAAAACTTTTACAGTGAGTGTTATAATTTTTGTATGCAAAAATAGTAGCAAATGTTTTGTGTGCTGTTGTTACAAAAATTTTGTGCAAATATACTTTAGTATTGTACAATACATCTGTTGCTGCACTTTTATTTAATTTTGGTTTGATTTTACAGTTCAAATTTTTTTATGATCAATTTTTTTTTTAAATATTTAAAAAAAATGTTATTTATTTTTTTTTTTTAATTTTCAACAACTGATTTGTTTTTTTTTATATATTTGCAATTTCAAAATTAATGAACAATTAGCATGTCTAATCAAAACCACGGCTGTAAAAAGACTATGTTTCTCATAAATGGCAAACATTTTATTTTATTTTTTACGGTCATTAACGAACAACAGAAAAAAAAAGAAATTAACAATAAAGCAATTAGAAAAGAAAATTTATTAAAAGCTATATAAATTTAATTTTATTAGTACATTAATTTTCATACGTATTTTTGTATTATATTATTTAGTTGAAACAGTACTACTATGTATGTAACTATCAGGCATGTCACAAATTCCGATCGGTATGGTTTGAAGTCCATATTAACAATTCCGATCGATTTTGTTTTACCTTCTTCAGATTCCGATCGATTTCGCTTATATAAAAAAATACTTTATCTTCACCTTTTGATTGAAATGGGTCAAAATTGCGCACACAAAATAAATAAAAAGGCTTATCTAAATAAGGACACTTAATTAAAGTACGAGGGCTGCTATATATATTTCTGGCCTAGCAACACTGAGTGCTGCCAAGTGCAATCTGACATTTCCATTGGTAATCAAAACGTTTTGACGTACGACCATTATTTGTGTTGTTTACAGTGACTTGAAAAAATTAATATAGAAAAAAATGGAATTAACTCGTGAACATTTTCGTGCCATCATTTTTCACAACTTTCGACGTGGATTATCACGACAAGAGTGCATTAATGAGCTTAAATCTTTGTACGGCGATGAAGCACCATCCTATAGCACTGTGAAAAATTGGTATAAAGAATTTAATCGTGGCCGAAGCTCGCTCAAAGACGAATTCCGTGAAGGTCGTCCAAAAACGGCTGTTGTGCCAGAGAACATTGATGCCGTGCGTGAACTCATAATGCAAGATCGACATGCGACATACCGAGAGATAGAGACATCCTTGGACATTTCTTCCACCAGCATACATTCGATACTGCATGAACACCTGGCCGTAATAAAGGTTTGTTCTCGTTGGATCCCGCATAATTTGAAAGTCGCTCAAAAAAAGGCTTGTGTCGATTGGTGCAAAGAAATGTTGCAAAAATACGATTGCGGTGCTTCAAAAAACGTTTATAAGATCGTCACAGGAGACGAATCATGGATCTATGCATACGAGCCCGAAACGAAACAACAATCGACCGTGTGGGTATTCAAAAACGAGCAAAATCCAACGAAAGTTGTTCGTGAAAGAAGCACGAAGCAAATGGTCGCCTGTTTCTTCGGCAAAACTGGTCATGTGGCGACTGTTCCGCTTGAGCAACGTAGGACGGTCACTTCTGAGTGGTACACTATAATTTTTTTGTCTGAAGTCATCGGAGAAATTCGAAAAACCAACAAGAGAAGACGAATCATTGTTCACCATGACAAAGCGAGCTCTCACACATCGGCTCAAACCAGAGCGTTTTTGACCGGCCAAAACGTCGAATTAATGGGTCATCCGCCGTACAGCCCTGACTTGGCACCTAATGACTTCTTCTTGTTTCCGCACATCAAGAAAAAAATGCGTGGTCAACGATTTTCGTCGCCAGAAGAAGCTGTTGAAGTGTTCAAAAACCATGTTTTAGAGGTGTCTTAATCGGAGTGGAAAAAGTGCTTCGACAATTGATTTGAGCTCATGCAAAATTGTATAAATCATGCTGGAGAATACTTTTAACATTAAATTATTTATATTAAACAGAACAAATACCTCTACTTACGATTTTTCCATATTTATATTCTTTTCTATTATTTTTAAAAAGGAAATTTATTACAAATATGAGAGAACTCTGTAACCGACAGAGACCAAACTGCTAATAATCAGTTGTGAAAATTTATGGTTTTTGTTAACCAAACTCAAACAAAGTGGTGAACCGCAATACCAAAAAACGAAACCAAAAAGTCAACCGCATTTAAGTTGAGAATGGCAATACCGATTTGTAAAAGACGACCAAATTGTTAAAAAAGTTGTCAACCGCAATAGGGGCATAAGCTGCTATTACTAATACGATATACTGACTTCAACGGATACATTAGAAATAAATAAGCTTATGCAATTAACAAAATATGTATTTGGTTTTAAAATAACTAGCAGAGTAATGTAATATAATAAGCCATAATAGCTCAAAAGTACAAATTTTACATCTGCTTATACTTCAAAAAAAAAAAAAAAAAAAAAAAAAACAGTATTTAACATACGCATCTATCCGCCGCACAGTGGTCAATTTCGCGAGATAGCGGTCAAAACTCTATAACTTTTGACCGGATTGGTATTTTTTTACGCAATTTGGTTTGTGCAATAGGAGGGACTTTAAGCTTCAATTTGCGTGTTCAAACGTAAAAATCGACCGATAGGAACGTAAGTAATGTGGAGTTAAAAATGCATTTTAATTTTTTGTTGAGTTTCCATGTAAAAGTTGAATATTTTTACATTTTAAATAGGTATTTTTTTATAATTTCTTATTTTCCTCAATCGTATTTTACAACCAATACTTATTTATTATTCCTAAACTTAATTTTGGTCAGAAAATGCCAACATTTGGCCCCTGACATTTATTTAGACTCAATATTCACAGGGGCCAAAGGTAGGTTTTTTTTTGGAAGAAAGCTAATTCTTGTGAGGATTAAACTGAATAATAACACTGAAATTCCCAACAATATCAATACCATTTGGATATATTATATACAGAACACAACATCGATAAAATTTTTATTTAAATGTATTAATAAAAATTTATACTAAAATTAGAAACAAATTATAATCTTTAAACTAGTATTAATTAAACAATATTAGTAAAAATTTCTTCCAAGTAGCTTTGATTTTCATTTTGCAGTAGTTGTTTAGCTTCTTCATCTAACTCTAATGAGGTTGATTTCCATTTTTGTCGAATACTGGACATATACGGGTCTGATGTGCACAACAAAATATTAATAAGATCTTCATTAGTACAATATCTGGAAATTTTTCTTGTATTGTGATCGCGAAAGAATCTGTAGTCTTTGTTCCTTTTTTCTTGCGCTTCTTCTGAGAGATCTCCAATTGGAAGCATATTGCGCTGGATTATTTGTTTCCCATAGAACAATTTCTTGTGAACTGTGGTTGGCATATGTCTCCAAGAATATTTTTGGTTATAAAGGGTTGCTGTCTCATTGGCATACTGACCAAATTTTATTGGACCTTTTTTTTTGCTACATGCTATAACTTCTAATATGATTTGGAATCGTAGTATTAAATCATAATCTACTCCAGTTATAGAAGCTGCTGTTTCTGGATCGGAAAAAAATCTCCTTGCTGTGTTTCCATCATTAGAATTTCCTTCTCCTTGCTTTGGCTGGTCAAATATAAGGCCTATCTCACGGTATTTTTCTTGAATATTTTTTTTTTGCTTTCTTTTTTCCAAATTTTCTTTGTTGTTTCTCACTGTTTCGCCTAACGGGCCAAATTCCAAATCGTATCCCAATTTAAGAATATGCTCCATAAAACGAATTCTAGCATGAAGAGGTGACATTCCAAATTCATATGCTTCATTAAAAATATCGTCTTGTGTTGGTGGTTGGCTCAATTGACTTGATCTTTTTTGGCATATGGTGCATCTTGACGAAGACTTTGTTTCGGTTAAAGCTTGTGCAACTTTTCCATCGATCATTGTAAGTGACATTTTAAAGTTAACTTCGATGCATTGATCATTAAATTCAAATATCACGGGTTTAAGTTCTTTAATTTCATCTCTTATTTTGCCAACTTCTTCAGTTATGACATCTTTAGTTTCTTTTTTGTAAGCAAACTTTATTGGTCTACAAAATTTTGTTGACGATGGAATTTCATTCTTCCATACATCTATCTCTGCAGCTCCACTAGTTGACGGCTCTGAACCAATAAATGTTTTTGTTAAACGTAATGGAACGAAAGAAATCATGAATAAATTGGCATCTGATGAATTTTCCGCATTACATTGTTTGTATTGTTTCTGGCCAGAGGACCCATCACATCCCCATTTAGAAATTAAAGTCATGCTGCAATTTTTAAACTTCTTTAAATAGTCAGCATCAAATGTCTTTAGTAATCGTTCTGCAGTGTGTTCAAGAAGATCCTGCAATTTTATTTCTGCTGAACTTGAAGTTACACTAATAGCAGTTGGTGAAGGTAAGCAATCTTTTTTGGCAGAAACTATATCTCGATATGATGGAAAAATTCCACAATTTTTTTCATTGGTTCGCTTCCGCAATTCTGTATATTGGTTTTTAGTCATTTTCAAATCCAAAAATAGTGCAAATGCTTCTTCTGGAGTAAATTTATTTTCTTCAGTTGGTGTCGGCATACTTTTTAAAATCCTTTTTGTGCGTCTGGGGCTTGCTTCCACTATTTTTTTAATGATAGCAATTTTACTCTTTTTAGTTTTCGATGGTTGAATTTGATGCAGAAATGAATCCTTTATGATGCTACAAGAAACTTCTTCATTGATATGTTTAAGCTTGCGTCTTCGTGATCTTTCACTACAATTATCAATTGGCTTTGCTGGTCGACCACCTTTTCCAGTTTAGCCATTGTTGAAACAATAATGAAGAAAAAAAATGAATTTAAGGATTAATATACTATTGCTCGAAGTTTCAACATGATCTTTTTTTCCTCTTTGAAACATAATATAACAGGTACTTGGTTTTACCAGTTATTTCCATTGGTTTTAAATTTATTTGCAAGTTTCAGGTATTTAAGTTATGTAATATTAGATGGCAATAAAATCATTTTTTACCTTTTCCAAATAAATTGCTAGATACCACATAATTTGGGAGTTCTATTGTCATTTTTGTCAAAATTTTTATACACCCTTCTATGTGGACTAGGTCCAAATATAGGCCAACTTCTCCTAATTTCAACAGAATTATTTTTTGGATCAATAAGAACTCTTGTACAAAATTTCATCAAAATATATGCATAATAGCCACTTTCACATACAAATAACTTCTCAAAAAATATGACGTTCATTTGTAGCGAATATCTTACCTTGGGTCAGAAAAATTGCTGTAGCTCAAAAAGTGCAGTCCCGATGCATGGACATGTATATATAGGAATGTAGGGGAGAGTTAGGACTACAACATAGTAAATTTGTGTTTTGACTCAGCTTGACTCACAGGAGTTGTGCTCTATGAAGTAGGAAATTTCCGAGAAATTTGACCTTTTTAAAAAAAAATATTTAAATTGTTCTGAAAACAGTAGAGCTTAAATTTTTTTTACCAGTATTAGGAAATAAGTTAAGTTACAACACAAAATTTATTTCGTCCAAAAATCTTGAAAAACAAAAAAGTTATGATCATTTAAACTTTAAAAATTAACTAAAAATATCATAAATTTACTAAATTCTGAAAAAGCCCATTTTGGACCACCCTGTTCTCAGTGAAATAGTTGAAATAGAGTTCTAATTTTTTGGCTCCCGAGGTTTACTACTGTCTACTTTCATATGAGTCTAATAACTTTAAAATCGGAGAACAAAAACCAAAAGTAGTTTTGGCCGCTATCTCAAAATATTGACCACAGTGCGCCGGCAGTATAACATATTAAATGTGCGTATTTACACACACGCGAACGCTTAATGAAAAAATTTTTGTTTAAGATGTTTTAAAAAAATCTGGATAAATATTTCATACTTTATCTTATGTATCGTTATTTCTTTATTTGTTCAGCATCAAATTATATGCTTATCAAATCAGTAGCTTGGATTTTATTGTAGGCTATTTTGTTTTTTCATCAGAATTTTCACAAAGTCATGAGCAATGGAAGGTAAGAAGTGGAAAAATAATTTCTCTGCTTTTGGACAGCGCATGGACGAACTGGCTCAGACCAGATGGTCTAACGAGTCGACATGTTCGATCGCTAGGACTATCTGGCCCTCTTTGGGTCGGGGCAGGGCGGCTGCACTATTGTAGCTACCGATGGTTCGATTACGTGAGTTTGTGGCTGCTGTCACCGGGCACTGTCTATTTGGGACTCATGATAGGAGAATGGGTATCCCTTTTAACGACTTTTGCAGATGTTGTAAGAATGAGGAGGAAGAAAAGACGGTGGAACACCTCCTCTGTCAATGCCCCGCGCTGGGGTATATACGGCTGAGATATCCCGGTCAGCGGTACTATGAGGGCCTATCTGATATATCATCAATGCGTACAGGTAGGATTAGCTTATCCTAAAAGTACAGTAGGTCGTTTAACGGCCCACAACCCGACACCGTAACTCATTCAGGGGGATCACTTAGCGGCTTCTTCACTGCAGTTTTCTCGGACCTTCTTCGTATTCTCAAACCAGCGGTTCTTTCTGTCTTTCCCTCTCTGTCCTTCTCATTTCTTCAGCCCCATTCCTGTTTCTAATTCCTTCCTTTATCTTCTCTCTCTGTTCCTTCTCCCTTCTAACAGCAGGAAACACAAAGGGACCAATCAATGGACCCAAGTGGGCTGTGGCAACACGGCTGCCTGCCTGACCTAACTTAACCTAGACTTACGAACTATTTCTGCATGATCAGCACAACGATCATGGATGAAATTCCATTGAACATTAAGCTATCAGCAGATATGCAGAAAACGAAATAAATACTATTATAAACAATGTTATGAACTATTGTTTACAAAACCATTGGTTCTTCTTGCGTGGCATATATAACTCGCCCTCCCTAGGAACTAATGTGTATAAGAAATCTTTCTTGTAAATTGCAAGAAGATCACAATGCAAATAAATAACCCGTAAATTTATGTTTTGTTTCAAATATATCTCATTACTGGGTTAACCCATTATAGGTCAAGAGTGCCATACGGCACTCAAATTAATGCTATGTTTAAAATGTTAAAAAAAAATCTGAATAAATATTTCATACTGTATCTTTTGTAACGTTATTTGTTTAGCATCAAATTATAGCAACGCAGTACTTGCAAGCTGTTAAAAGCATCACATATTTTATTGTAGGCTAATTTACCATCAGAATTTTTACAAAGTCGGCGTCGCCGTCGTTTTAGTATCAATATCACTTCGTATCAATGTCTGCGTCAATTCATTAAAAATTTTGCATTCTATAACATTTCTGTGACGACGTCGACGGCTTATCGATTTTTATAAAATGAAAATGCACATCCGAAGAAAATTTTGATTTAATTGATGATGAAAGCTCGAAAAAACATAAACTTGTGGTGGATAGAAAACTTTTTAGGCAGAATATATTGCAATTCTGTTGGATAGAAAACAATTCTGCCTAAAAAGTTTTCTATCCAATTTGCCGGATCGCAATTACGTACATATGTTTTGCCTGTTCCTGGCTGTGCTTCTGCAGTACATCAGTTTGATTGTTGCATGACCATTTTTTTCAAGAACGTTTGCCACAGCTTCTTCCAGCGGACTAAGTAAAAGTTGTTTAAACATTCAGCTGCCAGTGGATTTTAAATTTCGCCATACCTTAAAAGTAGTTTTACAAGCTTTTTTATAAATCCTGTTGTCCTTTGCCATCCATCTACTAATGTTCTAGACGGACCAAGGAAATTTAGAATTTTTCCAATTTCTTTCCATTATTCTTTAAAATTGCATGCAGCAGTGCCTCAGCGAAAACCCAGTACAAGAGATGGATTCTTCTGCAATTCTTCCACCAATTTTTCAAATTGAATTGCATTGTTTCCTTCATTTTTTTACATTTTCAATGTTATATTTGGTTTAAATCAGTTACACTCTTCATGCAAAAGGTTTCGACCAAAAACAGAGTCACGTCAATACAATATCGTCGTTGCATTCGTTATATAATACAAAAAATCTTTGATCAGTAATCGATGTGTCAATAACGACAAGTAGAATAACAAATTGAATGCGTCGACACATCAACGTTGATATGACGTCGACAACTAGAATAAGGGTGAATATGATGTGTATTTAAAAATTGAAAGTGCCATATGACACTCCTAGCTGGTACTTAAAAAAATAACACCTATTTTTTTGAACTCAATCCACAACAAATTCTCTAGAATATTTGACGGAATTAGAAACCGATGAAAATAGTATTGATGAAATTATTATTAAGCCATCATCGGCAGACAATGCATCGAAAGAAGATGATGTCTTACATTATTTAAAATATCATGGCTATAATGAAACTATTACTATATGTGAGAACACAATTCATAAATCTTGCCCTTTGGAAGGAAAAAGGGAAATTCAAAAACATAGACGAGGATTTTCGATATCTCGCCAAATTCAAGGTACTGACATCATTTTACCAAAATGGGTAGACAATAGTGGCGTTTCGTTAGCATCGACTTTATATGGTGAGGAATCCAAAGACAGAGCTCTGCGTTATTCATGGAAACTGAAACAAAGAATTAACATTTCACGTCCTGCTCGTGTGTCAACATATAATCGAAAAGGAAGTGGTGGTTATCAATTTTTACTTGGACTATATATGTCGAGATTCGAGCTGTTGCATCGAAAGTCTAAAAACAATGTTTTACAGTTAGAATTGCGGCGAAGATTCGCCTAACACTTATTAAAAACTTGTATCGATAAGTCCTGTTCAGGGTTTACTACTCGGCGATATGCTCATATTGCTAATGCAAATACTCGTTACAATGGTGTGACTCATTATGTGAACCATGTAATAGGCGTCATTGTGCTCTTAAAAAGCCAAATCACAGCGGAATGCAAAAAATGTAACGTTGGCTTATAATCTATATTTTTGTGCCTTATTTTTTATAATATGAATATTACATTCTCTGAAATCGAATAAATAAGTGAAACAAATCTGCAACACAGCTAGTGAAGAAGTGGTCAGGAGCTCCATTCGGCGTACAAAAAATTGGAATTAGTATACAAATATTACTATATCTGCGAAGATTTGTTAAAATCGCTTCACAGGGAGCTCGTAACCACTAATGGATTAATTATGCGCAGATAGAAAGTAGGGCAAAATCGGTGAATACATCTAAAAGTGATAATCTACTCAACAAGATACAAGGTAACAAATCCATTGCCTGTTAATTTTTTAAGGGCTTAAATCTAGTTGATGAAAGCAGCTCAAAAATTAAAGAAAATTTGTTGCCGGACTGTAAAATGAAATTGTAAGCAAAAAATGTAACGTTCAAATTTTATATTCGAAGTTGCAGACCTCCAAAATTTGCAGGTATAATATGGCATATGTATCAAGTACTTTATGGTGCAGTGAGTCAATATGGGTATAATAAGAAAGATAATTTCAACACTTCTGTAATTAAAAAGGAAAAAGAGAAAAAATAATCATTTAAGCACCAAGAAAAAAAGTTGATTTTATATTTAATACCCATTATCAAATAAATTAATACTACACAAAAAAGATTCAGTAGAAAATGTTTTGTAAGCGAAATTTTTTTTAAATTACATTTTACATCTCCGAACAACAATTTTTTTTATTGTTACCTGAGCTTTTTATTTTTTTTTACCTTTTTAATGAAAAATGTATTGAAATTACATTTTTAATGATATCCATATTGTTATATTCCGCCATAAAATAGCCGATATAAGCAATATTATGCAACGTGCCCGCTGGGAAGGTATACCACTTTGTTTATAATTTTCGATTGAATTAAAGGTATGGATCTTATATTAATAAATGTTTTATTTAATGTCGGCAATTATGAATGGAATAAAATATCAGATAAATGTTCGCCTCTGTTAGCCTCACAAATGCGACCCCTCTTGAGCACATTTTTCATTGCATCCTTACATATTTCACGTAGTAATTCATTAATTTCATCACGAATATTTTGTTTAAGTTGCTTAAGCGTTTCTGATTTTTTTTTGTTTTCCTAAACCTTGCTTTTTAGATATCCTCACAGAAAGAATTCTGGAGCAGTTAAAAAATTAAATAACTTGCTGTGGAAAAATGTGTCTAGGATTACAATGGAATTGCTGCGATGTGGCACCGTCTTGTTGATACCACATAAAAATCAAGCCCAAAGCGTGCAGTTGTGTCGCTGAAAAGTTTTTAATCATAACACGATATCGCTCCCCATCTAGAGTTACCCCAACGCCGTTTTCGTTTTCAAAGAAGTAAGGTCCAATGATTTCTCCTGACCAGACGGTCACTTTTAATGGATGCAAAGGTGACTGATGAATAATTTGTGGTTTTTCCATTGCCCAGGACTGATTATTCTGTTTATTCACATATCTATCCAAATGAAAATATGCCTCGTCACTTATTGTTACGAAAATCGGGGTTATCATGGGCAAGCTCTAACATCCGAATAGTATATGTACGGCGTCATAAATGGTCTTGTGGAAAAACCTTTTGTGTCTACTAAATCTTAATTGGAAACAAATGCAAATATTTGTCCGAAATTGCGGCAAAAGTTGTTCTTTGAAGGTGAAGCTCCTGAGCACGGAGTTAAATTGAAGTTGATTCTTCTTGCGCAGCAAATTTGTTTTTAGCCGATTTTGCATGCGTTATGGTCCATGCTTGGGCCTATCACCTACAGACCCTCTTCAAAATCATTCACTACACGATATATAGTGCGTTGTTGGCACGTTGTTTCTTCCAAAAATTTCACGTAACTTGTTCTTCATCAGAGTAATAAATGATTGATTTTGATCAAATGTTTTAACGATTAAAACACGTTGGTTTATAGAATATTTTTCCGCATTAAATTATTATATATGAACTGCCAAGACTAATGGCGGCAGAATAAAGTAGTATACCTTCCCGGAGGACACTTTCTGCATACAAGCTTTAGAAGCCCGAACTTTACATTTTTTGCTGATATTTGCATTTTATACTTTTTTTCATTTAAAAAAATGCAATTTGTGGAAAAACTCCTTCACGTAAAATTCGCGATACCAATTTTTTGTTCACGTGGAATAAAAATTTCACGATAGGGGCGATCATTTTTTAGTTTCAAATAATAAATACTTTTTGAGAATATCACGAAATATTTAAATTAATTAAACACAAGTAAAGTAAATAACCACATCATTTATATTTATAAAGTGAACAAGATTTGTAGCATATTTTTTAAATTAAGCGATACGCTGATGAAATTTTTAGTTTTAAATAAACAGTTGCTAAACTTACTATAAGCGTCAAATGAAAGTAAACAGGTTTCAGTTTTATTATCTGCAATCTGTACAATACGTGAACAGTGATAGGGGTCATTATCCTGTAGAAATGTCCAAGGTAATGGTAAGGAATCTGCGCAATTACCTTCCAAATACTTTTATAATATACTCTTTACATTTCATTAGTCGTTTTCAATAAATTTTTACTAGTGGACAAACTCTTAACGACGTAATGCAACACCACACCATCACTGACGAGCCACCATGCTTTACGGTTTTCTTAGTGTATTTAGGATTGTTTTCTTGAAAAGGTGGCCGTCTCACATATGGTCTACCACCATTGCCAAACACATTAAATTTCGACATGTCACTGCAAACCACCAATTTCTAGAATTTAGAGTCCTTACAAAAAATTTATTTGGCAAACGCTTTTCGAGCTATTCGTCCATTCAGAGAATTCTCTTCCACACGACGGCGGACGGTTTGTTTTTAAAAACAGAATGGCTTAATAATCTGAGCACACTTACAACGACGCTTACAGATTAATACTTTAATATTCACTACAAAAACAAACTTTTGAACGCATATTCAATAATCACAATAGCTACAACAACGGTACTTAGCACTCATAAAGTTTCAGGAATGTAAAAGAAAGAAAGTACTTGTTTCTTATGGAATTGAAAACAAAACTTTGTTGATGACTTAATAGTATGAGCACAAGTGTGTATATACAGTGAATCAACAAATTTTAGACACCTTATGATTTTAAAGAGTTATCCCTAAATAATTTTGCAACTGCTTAATTTGATAAAATAATAATAACGCCGTTTCAGACAGGTTGTTTTATTCATCATTTAACATTAAATATGAAACATATCTTACGCCAACATAAAAATGAACTTGAGTGTTTTCTTATCAACAAAAAAATTGATTTATTGTTAATCTGCAATTAGAGCACTTTTAAAATAAGTGGATATATTTTTTATGACACAAAGTATCCCAGAGACAAATCATGTGGTGGCTCTGCAATACTGATCAAATAAAGAATTAAACATCATTTGTTATTGGTCTATCTGAAAACTATATGCAAGCAACACGCTGTCAAAACTCGTGATTTCGTCCGTGTATTGTCAATTACAAAAAGACAATACAATAACTTTTACAGGTCACTTGGTCCTCGATACTTAGCGGCTGGTGATTATAACGCTAAGCATACGTTCTGGGGCTCATGACTCATTACTCCCAGAGGTCGCATTATATATGATGGGGCTGAACGTAATTTCAACAGGACAACCAACTTATTGGCCTTCTGACCAACAGAAAATACCTGACGTTGTTGATTTCGGCGGGATAAAAGGTATATCCTCGAAACTTTTTTAGGCTAAATATCCTCTAGAGCTATGCTCGGATCACTCTCCACTATAATCAGTATTTTCAGTCCTGACCAAATCGTATTTGGTAAGTCATTCTTAGCCACACGAATTATTTGGCCGAAATACAAAAAATACATCAGCACTCACTACTCAGCAAACATTCCGCTAAGAACTGCTAAAGATATCTATGGTTGTATTAAAAGCCTTAATGAGCATATCGAGAAAGTCGCAAAACATGCTTCTTCCACATATCGGGTGACTAGGTGCAATATAGTTTTTTCTGCTGATATTGAACAGCTTTTCTCTGAGAAAAGGAGAGTGAGAAGAGAATTGCAACAACACAGATCGCTTCAACTTATACAAGATTGAGAGAATGTACGAAAAATCTTAGGATTTTATTAGAAGCACAAAAACTGCGTCTCTAAAACTACATCTGGAAAGTCTAGAAGCAACTTCACAGCCAAATTATTCATTGTGGGGTGCAGTCAGTAACCTTAATAGGCCCATAATAGTAAAACCTCCACTACGTAATCTTAACGGACGTTCGGCAAAAGATGACGAAGAAAAGGGGCAATTTTTTCGTAAGCCCTATACAAAATGTGTTCACTCCTAATGCAGGTACTGACCATAGCAAACTACCACCTGTTGTTGATAGACCACGTGTAGAAATACAATTTCAGTTCCTAGAGGTCGTTAAAGCTATTGCTAATCTAAATGTTAAGAAAGCTTCTGGTTTTGCTTTAGATGCTTCTAGACCTGCCTCGCATCGCTACGAGAATAAACCTCTTTCTGTTTAACGTTATCTTGCGACTTGAGTACTACCCATCGTTGTGGAAAATTTCCTTGGTAAAGATGAATCCTAAGCCTTGAAAGAATCCTTTAAAAATAGAGTCTTATAGGCCTATAAGTATATTACCAACTATGTCAAAACTATTCGAGAAATTGCTAATAATCAAGCTGACACCGATTTTGAATGTAAACAACTGCATTCCCAATCACCAAAATAAACACATAGAATGGTACAAGTTATAAGAAATCCATTTGAGAAAAATAAAAAGCTTTGGACAAAGTATGGCATGAAGGCTTGCTATTTAAATTAAAGCAAAACTTGCTGTAATCTTCAACAGCTAGTACAAAAATACTTAATAGATAGGCAGTTCATGATTAAATTACTTAAGCCGATCTTAACCAAGACGGACTGGTGTCCCACAAGGTAATATACTATACCAATTCTGTATTTTTTATATACAGCAGATATGCCAACAAACAGCTAAAAACAAACGTCAATATTTGCTGATGATACTGCTTTTCTCAGCACTCATGAAGATTCAAAACATGCCTCGATTCAACTACAGCACCACATAACGCAAGTGGAGAAATGGGCAGAACAATGGAAAACAAAAATAAATGAACAAAAATGCACCACGTCGCTTTTAGCCCACGTAAGGAATCTTGCCATCTAATCCATATTAATAACCAGATAATACATCAAAAATTGCATGTGAAATATCTCGGTATTCGTTTGGACCGTTACCTCACATGAAAATAACATATATATGTTAAGCTGACTCAATTGAAACTCAAAGCAGCGCAAATTCATTGGCTCATTGGTAGAAACTCCGTCCTTAGGCTCGATTGCAAGCTTTTACTCTACAATTCTATCTTAAAGCCAATATGTTGCTATGGTATGGGGCACCGCCTCCGCCTCCAAAATAGAGAAAATTCAACGCCGTCAAAACGAAATTCAACGAATGATGACTGCCGCTGCATGGTATATTAAAAACACCAATATACACAAGGGTCCATTACTTAAGTAAGATAGAAATAAATCGAAGATGCTCATTATATCTTATCAAATTTGAAAACTGAAATTTTTTCTAGCTTTGGCTGGACTTTTAACGTGTAGATTTAAGATTTGAGCACTCCTTGTTAATTCATTGAAATGAAGATTCAATAAAAACAATTATTTAACTAAAAAAAATCTTATTATTTTTAATATACAGCGTTTTTAAATATGCTAAAATAGGATTTGTGTCGGGCGATTGTGGAGGGATTTTCAACTGTTTGCAGTGGTTTATAAGCCATTCCTGCACAAAAGATGAAGTATGTTTTGGGTCATTATCTTGCTGAAACAAAAATTTCCAATCTAAGCCCAGCTTCGCAACACTTTGAGATAAATACTTTTTAGAATAGTTTACCGTAGATTGAGCCCTAAAAAAGTTAATAATTCTTCCTATGTATGATTTTTGATACATACTAGAGAGCCCAGCGGTAATTGGCTAAAATCAATACATTTAATGTTTTTGTTTTACATATTTTTATTGATATAATATTCACTAAGTTTGGTCGACCTTTTTCTTCAATTCCTACGTAAAAAAAAGTTCCTTGTTGTAACATATATTTTATTTTTCGATATTTCAGGAAAAAATATGAGTTACAATATGTCTGTTATTGCAATAACAAACATTAAGTTAAACCTAATTTGTATTGTTTGTTTATTTATTGTAAATATCGAAAAATAAAATATATGTTACAACAAGGACCTTCAAGCTTAAAAATTATTTAAAACTATATAGGAATTTTTATTGATGTGTAATTAAGTCTATTAAATATGATTTATTCTAGAAATCATTAATGCAATCAATACATTAATGCGTGTTTAACACTACAACAAGGCTTCTGGTATAGAAACTAGAAATTTGATGACCATTTGTTTTTATTTTCACTCGAAATGTAACATTTTTGACATCTAGCGCGTTTCTTTTTTTTTTCAGAATTATCGGTTTTATGTTTTTCGATGTCCTAGTTTCACTGTCATTTTACTCATCTGCAATTTGGGATGAAAGTTTTTTGAAAATTGCCAGAGAAAGTTCATTTCTTGGACGTTTGTGACGTTTTTCTTTGAAAACTGCTTTGAAAGTGCTACGAGGGCTGCTATATATATTTCTGGCCTGGCAACACTGAGTGCTGCCAAGTGCAATCTGACATTTCCATTGGAAAGTTTGTCATTTTTAAGCATAATCGTACTCAAAACGTTTTGACGTACGACTATTATTTGTGTTCTTTACAGTTACTTGAAAAAATTAATATTAAAAAAATGGAATTAACACGTTAATATTTTCGTGCCATCATTTTTCACAACTTTCGACGTGGATTATCACGGCAAGAGTGCATTGATGAACTTAAATCTTTGTATGGCGATGAAGCGCCATCCTATAGCACTGAAAAATTGGACGAATTCCGTGAAGGTCGTCCAAAAACGGCTGTTGTGCCAGAGCACATTGATGCCGTGCGTGAACTCATAATGCAAGATGCATGTGGATCCCGCACAATTTGAAAGTCGCTCAAAAAGAGGCTCGTGTCGATTGGTGCAAGGAAATGTTGCAAAAATACGATTGCGGTGCTTCAAAAGACGTTTATAAGATCATAAGATCGTCACAGGTGACGAATCATGGATCTATGCGTATGAGCCCGAAACGAAACAACAATCGACCGTGTGGGTCTTCAAAGACGAGCAAAATCCAACGAAAGTTGTTCGTGGAAGAAGCACTTCGAAGCAAATGGTCGCCTGTTTCTTCGGCAAAACTGGTCATGTGGCGACTGTTCCGCTTGAGCAACGTAGGACGGTCACTTCTGAGTGGTACACTACAATTTGTTTGCCTGAAGTCATCGGAGAAATTCGAAAAACCAACAAGAGAAGACGAATCGTTGTTCACCATGACAATGCGAGCTCTCACACATCGGCTCAAAGCAGAGCGTTTTTGACTGGCCAAAACGTCGAATTAATGGGTCATCCGCCGTACAGCCCTAACTTGGCATCTAATGACTTCTTCTTGTTTCCGCACATCAAGAAAAAAATGCGTGGTCAACGATTTTCGTCGCCAGAAGAAGCTGTTGAAGTGTTCAAAAACCATGTTTTAGAGGTGTCTCAATCGGAGTGGAAAACGTGCTTCGACAACTGGTTTGAGCGCATGCAAAAGTGTATAAATCATGCTGGAGAATACTTTGAAAAACAATAAAACCATTTTTGATTATAAATATTCGCATTTGCACTATTAGGCCAGAAATATACAGAGCAGCCCTCGTGTTGACAACTCATGAAGAAAAGTCTTACGTTTTGCACTGGTTTGAGTTTGTTTCCAGTTGGCATCGACTTCATTGTATATAATATTTAAAGCAGAAATATCAATAATGTTGGAAAAAACATCCATCGGCCAGCGATTATTTTTACGTTTGCAACTATAGCAACCGTATTAACTCCTCCTTTCGTGGAGTTATACAAAGATATTATTTTGGGCAAATTGGAGCAATTCGCAACTTTATATTCATGATGTATTGTACTTATGACAATCGTACACTTGTCTTTGTGGCTTATATAACTATCCATAGTTGCATCAGAGGTAGAAGCGAATGTAGACTCATACCGTGGAATTGGTTTGCATGCTTATAGCTTTGGAGGAATTGATCGCTTGTTTTTTCGCATAGTTCTAACCATTAGCATATTGCGTTTAAAGCTTTTGACCAAGGCTATGTGAGGAAAAAAATTATTTCCTTTTAGACTATCCACTAAATCAAGAATCACCCGTTCTCCTTGGTTTCGCTCAGGAATTCCTGATATATCCTTTCCCAAATATGGTTGAATTTTCCACACATAACAAGTACGCGAGTCAACAAGCAAAATTTCAGACCATACCTCTCTGGCTGTATTGGCGAAATTTACAGCGACCATGAAAACCTAGCAATTGCCGTCCACAGTAACAGAATCATTAGGATTAAAAAATGTTGAGAGGCTTTCACACAATATTTCCCACGTATTTCTTATTGGTGCGAACTTGTTCTTACTTCACTTGGCAATTCATTTACCAGTTCTTTGGGAGTCAAAACCCGTGGATAAGACATTTTTAGCAATTATTTCTTTGAAAGAAACGTACAACAAATCAAAAACACTTGTTCTAATGATATGCACAACAGCACAGAAAAACACAAATTTTTGTCTATGTCATATCGCACTTAATCAACAAGAGGGTGTTAACTGTTTGTGGTTACATTTTAAGAGAATTTTAAAATCCGAATTTATCATAGTAAGCAAATTCCATTAGAAAATATATTTACTTCGTTTTTCCGAGAAATCTGCGAAAGTATTAAAAAAAATAAATTTTTTGAGTTAATACCATTTTTCTGAAATTTTTCGATCATAAATGAAATAAGTTTTATCAACAAGACAGTATCAACTCAAAATAAAACCAAATTGAAAAGAGACTCAACTCAAAATAATACCTTTTTTATGAAAATTTACGAATCAGTTCCATGTTAACTTTTGTATTGACATAAAATAATACCTTTTTGTTGATATGAAGGTAGTCACTACATAATCACGAAAATGGTCTCAAAAGTTATTTTAGATATGAAAGAGTTATTGGACTGTGTTGAAATTTTTACAGTAGATAGATACTGATGTTAATTATTTTAAATTGACCTTTTTGGTTTACTTTATTTTGGGTTATATAGTTTTACCTATATTGGGCTTTTAAGGTCTTTGCTTATTATAAATGTAAATCAAAACTATAATTCCATTTTTTTATCCAACGTTTCGCTGGTATTTTCCAGCTTCCTCAGGGATAAGTTTTATTAGATCTGGCAACGATATATATAAACATAAACATAAACACAATAAGTACTTTAAAAAAAAAAAAGAAAAAAACAACAACATGATGACTTATTTTTACCAATCTGACTTACATAAAGTTTTTTGTCAATTCCGCACACTTACTGCCTGGCCCACGATATCGACTGCTATCGTTCGCATGGATTTTCAACGACAAACAGCTGATTTGCGCCCCACTTAAAGTTTTCAACACGACAAGTCGATCGACAACAAATGCGTACAAGAACGTAATCATTTTCATACAATTTTGCGCCCCAATATGAAATGTCATGCGATCATAAATGTCAAAATCAGTCACTTGTGTTGTGGTTGTCGACAGACACAAAAAGAAAAAAATTTAACAAAAGAAACCAAAAAATAGTTTATTGTTTATGTTAAAAATTTTATAATGGATAATAAATGGTAAATATAAAATTAGTAATAATATTATACAATTTAAACTAACAAAAATTATTTGTTTAGCATAAAAAAATCAAGTTTGAAGCAGCTGCAGGTTCTTGTAGAAGCAAATCCAGAGTTCGCAAGAGGATCTGCTGTTTATGGAAGCAACAAACTCTCAATGGAAGAGCAGTGGGTACAGCTCACCAAGAAACTGAATTCGCATTGGCCACCAATTCGTAGCGTTGGTAAGTGGAAAAAGGTAAGGAACTTGTAAATTATCTGCGCCCAATTATTCGTAGAACACAGCCAAAAATATCTACAACAATTTTTAAAAAAATATATGTAAATGATACCATTTTTTATAAAATAAAATTTTACTGGTGCTAAAATTTTGCATTTTTATTGCCTAATTTACTTGTTTTACCGATTTTATTTTCAAACAAGCGTTTAACGTCTGAAATAGTTATTGTGGCAATATCATCAACTGACAATAAGTAAATTGATTACGTTAAAAACGTAATTCCTGGCGACCGAAAAGTCGAAAGACAGTGGGGCCCGTACTAGAACGATAACGAGTGACTTGTTGTCGCTCGCTTTAGTTATCAATCGACATCGTGGGCCAGGCAGTTATATTAAACAATATTAGTTTTACACACCACTACATTATACACAAATATTTTAACGAACGCAAAATTAACTTGAAAAAACATAACATAAACAATTAAGTAAAAACTAGTATCACAGTTGGAGCAGAAATTACTAAACTAAATTATTGCAATTAAATAATTAGCACTGATGTTGTCTTTGTCCTCTTTTCTGTTTATTGCATCTGTTGTCCTTTGTTGTATTCTCAAACTTTCCAGGGTATATCGTTTGTTCTCCCTCACTTCTTTGTCCAATATTTTAACATTAACAAGATCTGCATTATGCCCCAAATCTATGCAATGTTGTGCGAGTGCAGTTGTTTGCTTTTCCTTTCGTATATCGGCTTCATGTTCAGCAATTCTCTTTAGTAGATTTCTCTTTGTTGTACCTACGTATACTTTCCCGCATTTCTCTTGTGTGTTGCCATTACATGTAATTTCATAAACAACATTGCTATGTTCCTGTTCATTTATTTTTGTTTTAATTTGAGTGAATAATGTGTTAATTGTTTTGTTTGGTTTATGCGCCAAAGCAATTTGTTTATCATTTATTATGTTTTGCATTTGTTTGTTGTCTGTAAGCTTTGGTATGTAGGAGATGCTATAGTATTTCTTGGTGTTACCAGATGTGTCGTTTATATCATTCCCGTTGTCCATATTTTTTGACGATTTTATCAAATTGTTTATAAGTTGTATTGGATAATTGTTATTAATTAGTGTTTCTCTGACTTTGTCCATATTCTTCTTAATAAATTTGTTGTCACTTAGTTTACGTACTCTTATAATAAAACTTCGTGCTGTATTTATTTTCTGTTGTGTTGGTTGTGTTGAGTTATAGTTTATCATACGTCCAGATGCTATTGATTTTGAATACCAATCGGTGAGTATCTTGTTTCCATCTCTATATAGTCTCATGTCTAAATATGGTAGCGACTTTTCTTTTTCTTTTTCTATTGTAAATTGTAGTCTTTTGTGGTAATTGTTAAAAGTTTTCATAATCGTTTCCTCGTCATCTTTTCTAATAATTGCAAATAAGTCATCCACATACTTAATCAGAAATTTAATATTTATGTTTAGTCCATTTAATTCCTCTAGTGTATGTTTAAGTAGTGTATCTAGCACTATGTCAGCAATTGTAGGAGATAGTGGGTTCCCCATAGGCATGCCATATGTTTGCTTATAATATGTTTTATCGTAGAGAAAATAGTTGTTGTCATCAAGGCAAAACTGAAGAAGTTTGAGGAATTGTCGTCTAGGTATTTTTGTATGTGTTTGTAATGTGTTCCATTGTTTCATGATATTGTTAATGGCTAAGTGAATCGGAATATTTGTAAACAGCGATACCACGTCTAAAGAAATAAGAATTTCATCTTCGTCCAGACATATGTTTTCTAGTTTTTTCTTCAGTTCTAAAGAGTTTTTTATATTATATTCTTCCAATATAATGTTCTTAAGTATTCCCCCTATGTATTTCGCTAATTTGTAGCAGGGGACTTCAACTGATGAAGAAATTGGGCGGAGAGGTGTATTTGGTTTATGAATTTTCGGAAGGCCGTACAATCTTGGAGCTGTGGCTGAATTAGCAGTAAGTTGAGCTTTCTCGAATCTTGTGATGTGTTTGTCCTTAAACAATTCCGTGATTAATTTGTTGTTTTCCCTCAGTAGCTTTTGGGTTGGGTCTGTTCTCATCGTCTTATATGTACATCTGTCCTCCAAAAGTTTCTCCATTTCTCTCTTGTAGTCACTCCTGTATAATACAACTGTCATATTACCTTTATCAGATTTTGTAATTATTATGTCATCTTTATATTTTTTCAAAAGTTTTCTGGTTTCGTCATATATATTAAGAATGAATTTCTCTTTTTGCGTATTTTTATAAGTTCTTCTATGGGTTAAAATTCGATTAACTATTTTACTCCTAATTATTTCCTTTTGTCTATCATCTGTAATTGTTTGTACCCATTGTTCAATGTCTGCAATTAAATTTATCGTAGATATATTGTCCCTTCTCACTGGTAATGCATATTTTGATCCAAGGGATAGGAGCCACTTGCAATCCTCGGGAAATTTTATATTAGTTTTATTTATAAACCAGTTTTCGTTGTACCGTAGATTGTATTCTCTAAGTAGTTTAGTTTTCAGATTTTGTATCTTCCTTTGATGAACTTGTCTATCTGATAACGCGAGTTGTTTAATTCTATATTTCTGATTTTTTATGAAATTTCCGTAGTCATAGTTGTCTAAGTTTAAATTAAGAAAATGTAATATTTTGCTCCTTTCCATCTTAATGTTCTTTAGACTAACATGTGTTTCCGTTATCTCCAAATTTAATATTTTAATATGAAATTTTTCTAATGTCTTTTTTAGTTCGCATGATGTTTCTCTTGATCGAAATAATTTTGTTGTGTTTTTTGTCGCATTTATTATATGTGATGGTGTAAGTCCACTTTTTCTACAAGCAAGTAAATATTTTAGTCTTTCCTGGTGCTTAGCTAATCTTTTAGTTTCCCTGCAATATTTCTTGAGTAATATGCAGGTATCCACGTCATATTTTAGTTTGATGTGTTCAAAATAGTTTTTCATATCGCCTTCTGATTTAATAATCCTAATATTCGGCGGGCCCTCCGATAATTTATTAATTATTTTAAATTGACCTTTTTGGTTTACTTTATTTTGGGTTATATAGTTTTACCTATATTGGGCTTTTAAGGTCTTTGTTTATTATAAATGTAAATCAAAACTATAATTCCATTTTTTTATCCAACGTTTCGCTGGTATTTTCCAGCTTCCTCAGGGATAAGTTTTATTAGATCTGGCAACGATATATATAAACATAAACATAAACACAATAAGTACTTTAAAAAAAAAAAAAAGAAAAAACAACAACATGATGACTTATTTTTACCAATCTGACTTACATAGAGTTTTTTGTCAATTCCGCACACTTATATTAAACAATATTAGTTTTACACACCACTACATATACACAAATATTTTAACGAACGCAAAATTAACTTGAAAAAACATAACATAAACAATTAAGTAAAAACTAGTATCACAGTTGGAGCAGAAATTACTAAACTAAATTATTGCAATTAAATAATTAGCACTGATGTTGTCTTTGTCCTCTTTTCTGTTTATTGCATCTGTTGTCCTTTGTTGTATTCTCAAACTTTCCAGGGTATATCGTTTGTTCTCCCTCACTTCTTTGTCCAATATTTTAACATTAACAAGATCTGCATTATGCCCCAAATCTATGCAATGTTGTGCGATTGCAGTTGTTTGCTTTTCCTTTCGTATATCGGCTTCATGTTCAGCAATTCTCTTTAGTAGATTTCTCTTTGTTGTACCTACGTATACTTTCCCGCATTTCTCTTGTGTGTTGCCATTACATGTAATTTCATAAACAACATTGCTATGTTCCTGTTCATTTATTTTTGTTTTAGTTTGAGTGAATAATGTGTTAATTGTTTTGTTTGGTTTATGTGCCAAAGCAATTTGTTTATCATTTATTATGTTTTGCATTTGTTTGTTGTCTGTAAGCTTTGGTATGTAGGAGATGCTATAGTATTTCTTGGTGTTACCAGATGTGTCGTTTATATCATTCCCGTTGTCCATATTTTTTGACGATTTTATCAAATTGTTTATAAGTTGTATTGGATAATTGTTATTAATTAGTGTTTCTCTGACTTTGTCCATATTCTTCTTAATAAATTTGTTGTCACTTAGTTTACGTACTCTTATAATAAAACTTCGTGCTGTATTTATTTTCTGTTGTGTTGGTTGTGTTGAGTTAAAGTTTATCATACGTCCAGATGCTATTGATTTTGAATACCAATCGGTGAGTATCTTGTTTCCATCTCTATATAGTCTCATGTCTAAATATGGTAGCGACTTTTCTTTTTCTTTTTCTATTGTAAATTGTAGTCTTTTGTGGTAATTGTTAAAAGTTTTCATAATCGTTTCCTCGTCATCTTTTCTAATAATTGCAAATAAGTCATCCACATACTTGATCAGAAATTTAATATTTATGTTTAGTCCATTTAATTCCTCTAGTGTATGTTTAAGTAGTGTATCTAGCACTATGTCAGCAATTGTAGGAGATAGTGGGTTCCCCATAGGCATGCCATATGTTTGCTTATAATATGTTTTATCGTAGAGAAAATAGTTGTTGTCATCAAGGCAAAACTGAAGAAGTTTGAGGAATTGTCGTCTAGGTATTTTTGTATGTGTTTGTAATGTGTTCCATTGTTTCATGATATTGTTAATGGCTAAGTGAATCGGAATATTTGTAAACAGCGATACCACGTCTAAAGAAATAAGAATTTCATCTTCGTCCAGACATATGTTTTCTAGTTTTTTCTTCAGTTCTAAAGAGTTTTTTATATTATATTCTTCCAATATAATGTTCTTAAGTATTCCCCCTATGTATTTCGCTAATTTGTAGCAGGGGACTTCAACTGATGAAGAAATTGGGCGGAGAGGTGTATTTGATTTATGAATTTTCGGAAGGCCGTGCAATCTTGGAGCTGTGGCTGAATTAGCAGTAAGTTGAGCTTTCTCGAATCTTGTGATGTGTTTGTCCTTAAATAATTCCGTGACTACTGAGGGAAAACAACAAATTAATCACGGAATTATTGAAGGACAAACACATCACAAGATTCGAGAAAGCTCAACTTACTGCTAATTCAGCCACAGCTCCAAGATTGTACGGCCTTCCGAAAATTCATAAACCAAATACACCTCTCCGCCCAATTTCTTCATCAGTTGAAGTCCCCTGCTACAAATTAGCGAAATACATAGGGGGAATACTTAAGAACATTATATTGGAAGAATATAATATAAAAAACTCTTTAGAACTGAAGAAAAAACTAGAAAACATATGTCTGGACGAAGATGAAATTCTTATTTCTTTAGACGTGGTATCGCTGTTTACAAATATTCCGATTCACTTAGCCATTAACAATATCATGAAACAATGGAACACATTACAAACACATACAAAAATACCTAGACGACAATTCCTCAAACTTCTTCAGTTTTGCCTTGATGACAACAACTATTTTCTCTACGATAAAACATATTATAAGCAAACATATGGCATGCCTATGGGGAACCCACTATCTCCTACAATTGCTGACATAGTGCTAGATACACTACTTAAACATACACTAGAGGAATTAAATGGACTAAACATAAATATTAAATTTCTGATTAAGTATGTGGATGACTTATTTGCAATTATTAGAAAAGATGACGAGGAAACGATTATGAAAACTTTTAACAATTACCACAAAAGACTACAATTTACAATAGAAAAAGAAAAAGAAAAGTCGCTACCATATTTAGACATGAGACTATATAGAGATGGAAACAAGATACTCACCGATTGGTATTCAAAATCAATAGCATCTGGACGTATGATAAACTTTAACTCAACACAACCAACACAACAGAAAATAAATACAGCACGAAGTTTTATTATAAGAGTACGTAAACTAAGTGACAACAAATTTATTAAGAAGAATATGGACAAAGTCAGAGAAACACTAATTAATAACAATTATCCAATACAACTTATAAACAATTTGATAAAATCGTCAAAAAATATGGACAACGGGAATGATATAAACGACACATCTGGTAACACCAAGAAATACTATAGCATCTCCTACATACCAAAGCTTACAGACAACAAACAAATGCAAAACATAATAAATGATAAACAAATTGCTTTGGCGCATAAACCAAACAAAACAATTAACACATTATTCACTCAAACTAAAACAAAAATAAATGATCAGGAACATAGCAATGTTGTTTATGAAATTACATGTAATGGCAACACACAAGAGAAATGCGGGAAAGTATACGTAGGTACAACAAAGAGAAATCTACTAAAGAGAATTGCTGAACATGAAGCCGATATACGAAAGGAAAAGCAAACAACTGCACTCGCACAACATTGCATAGATTTGGGGCATAATGCAGATCTTGTTAATGTTAAAATATTGGACAAAGAAGTGAGGGAGAACAAACGATATACCCTGGAAAGTTTGAGAATACATCAAAGGACAACAGATGCAATAAACAGAAAAGAGGACAAAGACAACATCAGTGCTAATTATTTAATTGCAATAATTTAGTTTAGTAATTTCTGCTCCAACTGTGATACTAGTTTTTACTTAATTGTTTATGTTATGTTTTTTCAAGTTAATTTTGCGTTCGTTAAAATATTTGTGTATAATGTAGTGGTGTGTAAAACTAATATTGTTTAATATAAGTGTGCGGAATTGACAAAAAACTTTATGTAAGTCAGATTGGTAAAAATAAGTCATCATGTTGTTGTTTTTTCTTTTTTTTTTTTAAGTACTTATTGTGTTTATGTTTATGTTTATATATATATCGTTGCCAGATCTAATAAAACTTATCCCTGAGGAAGCTGGAAAATACCAGCGAAACGTTGGATAAAAAAATGGAATTATAGTTTTGATTTACATTTATAATAAGCAAAGACCTTAAAAGCCCAATATAGGTAAAACTATATAACCCAAAATAAAGTAAACCAAAAAGGTCAATTTAAAATAATTAATAAATTATCGGAGGGCCCGCCGAATATTAGGATTATTAAATCAGAAGACGATATGAAAAACTATTTTGAACACATCAAACTAAAATATGACGTGGATACCTGCATATTACTCAAGAAATATTGCAGGGAAACTAAAAGATTAGCTAAGCACCAGGAAAGACTAAAATATTTACTTGCTTGTAGAAAAAGTGGACTTACACCATCACATATAATAAATGCGACAAAAAACACAACAAAATTATTTCGATCAAGAGAAACATCATGCGAACTAAAAAAGACATTAGAAAAATTTCATATTAAAATATTAAATTTGGAGATAACGGAAACACATGTTAGTCTAAAGAACATTAAGATGGAAAGGAGCAAAATATTACATTTTCTTAATTTAAACTTAGACAACTATGACTACGGAAATTTCATAAAAAATCAGAAATATAATATTAGACAACTCGCGTTATCAGATAGACAAGTTCATCAAAGGAAGATCCAAAATCTGAAAACTAAACTACTTAGAGAATACAATCTACGGTACAACGAAAACTGGTTTATAAATAAAACTAATATAAAATTTCCCGAGGATTGCAAGTGGCTCCTATCCCTTGGATCAAAATATGCATTACCAGTGAGAAGGGACAATATATCTACGATAAATTTAATTGCAGACATTGAACAATGGGTACAAACAATTACTGATGATAGACAAAAGGAAATAATTAGGAGTAAAATAGTTAATCGAATTTTAACCCATAGAAGGACTAATAAAAATACGCAAAAAGAGAAATTCATTCTTAATATATATGACGAAACCAGAAAACTTTTGAAAAAATATAAAGATGACATAATAATTACAAAATCTGATAAAGGCAATATGACAGTTGTATTATACAGGAGTGACTACAAGAGAGAAATGGAGAAACTTTTGGAGGACAGAAGTACATATAAGACGATGAGAACAGACCCAACCCAAAAGCTACTGAGGGAAAACAACAAATTAATCACGGAATTATTTAAGGACAAACACATCACAAGATTCGAGAAAGCTCATCTTACTGCTAATTCAGCCACAGCTCCAAGATTGTACGGCCTTCCGAAAATTCATAAACCAAATACACCTCTCCGCCCAATTTCTTCATCAGTTGAAGTCCCCTGCTACAAATTAGCGAAATACATAGGGGGAATACTTAAGAACATTATATTGGAAGAATATAATATAAAAAACTCTTTAGAACTGAAGAAAAAACTAGAAAACATATGTCTGGACGAAGATGAAATTCTTATTTCTTTAGACGTGGTATCGCTGTTTACAAATATTCCGATTCACTTAGCCATTAACAATATCATGAAACAATGGAACACATTACAAACACATACAAAAATACCTAGACGACAATTCCTCAAACTTCTTCAGTTTTGCCTTGATGACAACAACTATTTTCTCTACGATAAAACATATTATAAGCAAACATATGGCATGCCTATGGGGAACCCACTATCTCCTACAATTGCTGACATAGTGCTAGATACACTACTTAAACATACACTAGAGGAATTAAATGGACTAAACATAAATATTAAATTTCTGATTAAGTATGTGGATGACTTATTTGCAATTATTAGAAAAGATGACGAGGAAACGATTATGAAAACTTTTAACAATTACCACAAAAGACTACAATTTACAATAGAAAAAGAAAAAGAAAAGTCGCTACCATATTTAGACATGAGACTATATAGAGATGGAAACAAGATACTCACCGATTGGTATTCAAAATCAATAGCATCTGGACGTATGATAAACTTTAAATCAACACAACCAACACAACAGAAAATAAATACAGCACGAAGTACGTAAAGTGACAACAAATTTATTAAGAAGAATATGGACAAAGTCAGAGAAACACTAAATAATAACAATTATCCAATACAACTTATAAACAATTTGATAAAATCGTCAAAAAATATGGACAACGGGAATGATATAAACGACACATCTGGTAACACCAAGAAATACTATAGCATCTCCTACATACCAAAGCTTACAGACAACAAACAAATGCAAAACATAATAAATGATAAACAAATTGCTTTGGCGCATAAACCACACAAAACAATTAACACATTATTCACTCAAACTAAAACAAAAATAAATGAACAGGAACATAGCAATGTTGTTTATGAAATTACATGTAATGGCAACACACAAAAGAAATGCGGGAAAGTATACGTAGGTACAACAAAGAGAAATCTACTAAAGAGAATTGCTGAACATGAAGCCGATATACGAAAGGAAAAGCAAACAACTGCACTCGCACAACATTGCATAGATTTGGGGCATAATGCGGATCTTGTTAATGTTAAAATATTGGACAAAGAAGTGAGGGAGAACAAACGATATACCCTGGAAAGTTTGAGAATACAACAAAGGACAACAGATGCAATAAACAGAAAAGAGGACAAAGACAACATCAGTGCTAATTATTTAATTGCAATAATTTAGTTTAGTAATTTCTGCTCCAACTGTGATACTAGTTTTTACTTAATTGTTTATGTTATGTTTTTTCAAGTTAATTTTGCGTTCGTTAAAATATTTGTGTATAATGTAGTGGTGTGTAAAACTAATATTGTTTAATATAAGTATGCGGAATTGACAAAAAACTTTATGTAAGTCAGATTGGTAAAAATAAGTCATCATGTTGTTGTTTTTTCTTTTTTTTTTTAAGTACTTATTGTGTTTATGTTTATATATATCGTTGCCAGATCTAATAAAACTTATCCCTGAGGAAGCTGGAAAATACCAGCGAAACGTTGGATAAAAAAATGGAATTATAGTTTTGATTTACATTTATAATAAGCAAAGACCTTAAAAGCCCAATATAAGTAAAACTATATAACCCAAAATAAAGTAAACCAAAAAGGTCAATTTAAAATAATTAATAAATTATCGGAGGGCCCGCCGAATATTAGGATTATTAAATCAGAACACGATATGAAAAACTATTTTGAACACATCAAACTAAAATATGACGTGGATACCTGCATATTACTCAAGAAATATTGCAGGGAAACTAAAAGATTAGCTAAGCACCAGGAAAGACTAAAATATTTACTTGCTTGTAGAAAAAGTGGACTTACACCATCACATATAATAAATGCGACAAAAAAACACAACAAAATTATTTCGATCAAGAGAAACATCATGCGAACTAAAAAAGACATTAGAAAAATTTCATATTAAAATATTAAATTTGGAGATAACGGAAACACATGTTAGTCTAAAGAACATTAAGATGGAAAGGAGCAAAATATTACATTTTCTTAATTTAAACTTAGACAACTATGACTACGGAAATTTCATAAAAAATCAGAAATATAGAATTAAACAACTCGCGTTATCAGATAGACAAGTTCATCAAAGGAAGATCCAAAATCTGAAAACTAAACTACTTAGAGAATACAATCTACGGTACAACGAAAACTGGTTTATAAATAAAACTAATATAAAATTTCCCGAGGATTGCAAGTGGCTCCTATCCCTTGGATCAAAATAAGCATTACCAGTGAGAAGGGACAATATATCTACGATAAATTTAATTGCAGACATTGAACAATAGGTACAAACAATTACTGATGATAGACAAAAGGAAATAATTAGGAGTAAAATAGTTAATCGAATTTTAACCCATAGAAGGACTTATAAAAATACGCAAATATATGACGAAACCAGAAAACTTTTGAAAAAATATAAAGATGACATAATAATTACAAAATCTGATAAAGGTAATATGACAGTTGTATTATATAGGAGTGACTACAAGAGAGAAATGGAGAAACTTTTGGAGGACAGAAGTACATATAAGACGATGAGAACAGACCCAACCCAAAAGCTACTGAGGGAAAACAACAAATTAATCACGGAATTATTTAAGGACAAACACATCACAAGATTCGAGAAAGCTCAACTTACTGCTAATTCAGCCACAGCTCCAAGATTGTACGGCCTTCCGAAAATTCATAAACCAAATACACCTCTCCGCCCAATTTCTTCATCAGTTGAAGTCCCCTGCTACAAATTAGCGAAATACATAGGGGGAATACTTAAGAACATTATATTGGAAGAATATAATATAAAAAACTCTTTAGAACTGAAGAAAAAACTAGAAAACATATGTCTGGACGAAGATGAAATTCTTATTTCTTTAGACGTGGTATCGCTGTTTACAAATATTCCGATTCACTTAGCCATTAACAATATCATGAAATAATGGAACACATTACAAACACATACAAAAATACCTAGACGACAATTCCTCAAACTTCTTTAGTTTTGCCTTGATGACAACAACTATTTTCTCTACGATAAAACATATTATAAGCAAACATATGGCATGCCTATGGGGAACCCACTATCTCCTACAATTGCTGACATAGTGCTAGATACACTACTTAAACATACACTAGAGGAATTAAATGGACTAAACATAAATATTAAATTTCTGATTAAGCATGTGGATGACTTATTTGCAATTATTAGAAAAGATGACGAGGAAACGATTATGAAAACTTTTAACAATTACCACAAAAGACTACAATTTACAATAGAAAAAGAAAAAGAAAAGTCGCTACCATATTTAGACATGAGACTATATAGAGATGGAAACAAGATACTCACCGATTGGTATTCAAAATCAATAGCATCTGGACGTATGATAAACTTTAACTCAACACAACCAACACAACAGAAAATAAATACAGCACGAAGTTTTATTATAAGAGTACGTAAACTAAGTGACAACAAATTTATTAAGAAGAATATGAACAAAGTCAGAGAAACACTAATTAATAACAATTATCCAATACAACTTATAAACAATTTGATAAAATCGTCAAAAAATATGGACAACGGGAATGATATAAACGACACATCTGGTAACACCAAGAAATACTATAGCATCTCCTACATACCAAAGCTTACAGACAACAAACAAATGCAAAACATAATAAATGATAAACAAATTGCTTTGGCGCATAAACCAAACAAAACAATTAACACATTATTCACTCAAACTAAAACAAAAATAAATGAACAGGAACATAGCAATGTTGTTTATGAAATTACATGTAATGGCAACACACAAGAGAAATGCGGGAAAGTATACGTAGGTACAACAAAGAGAAATCTACTAAAGAGAATTGCTGAACATGAAGCCGATATACGAAAGGAAAAGCAAACAACTGCACTCGCACAACATTGCATAGATTTGGGGCATAATGCAGATCTTGTTAATGTTAAAATATTGGACAAAGAAGTGAGGGAGAACAAACGATATACCCTGGAAAGTTTGAGAATACAACAAAGGACAACAGATGCAATAAACAGAAAAGAGGACAAAGACAACATCAGTGCTAATTATTTAATTGCAATAATTTAGTTTAGTAATTTCTGCTCCAACTGTGATACTAGTTTTTACTTAATTGTTTATGTTATGTTTTTTCAAGTTAATTTTGCGTTCGTTAAAATATTTGTGTATAATGTAGTGGTGTGTAAAACTAATATTGTTTAATATAAGTGTGCGGAATTGACAAAAAACTTTATGTAAGTAAGATTGGTAAAAATAAGTCATCATGTTGTTGTTTTTTCTTTTTTAAAGTACTTATTGTGTTTATGTTTATGTTTATATATATCGTTGCCAGATCTAATAAAACTTATCCTTGAGGAAGCTGGAAAATACCAGCGAAACGTTGGATAAAAAAATGGAATTATAGTTTTGATTTACATTTATAATAAGCAAAGACCTTAAAAGCCCAATATAGGTAAAACTATATAACCCAAAATAAAGTAAACCAAAAAGGTCAATTTAAAATAATTAATAAATTATCGGAGGGCCCGCCGAATATTAGGATTATTAAATCAGAAGACGATATGAAAAACTATTTTGAACACATCAAACTAAAATATGACGTGGATACCTGCATATTACTCAAGAAATATTGCAGGGAAACTAAAAGATTAGCTAAGCACCAGGAAAGACTAAAATATTTACTTGCTTGTAGAAAAAGTGGACTTACACCATCACATATAATAAATGCGACAAAAAACACAACAAAATTATTTCGATCAAGAGAAACATCATGCGAACTAAAAAAGACATTAGAAAAATTTCATATTAAAATATTAAATTTGGAGATAACGGAATCACATGATAGTCTAAAGAACATTAAGATGGAAAGGAGCAAAATATTACATTTTCTTAATTTAAACTTAGACAACTATGACTACGGAAATTTCATAAAAAATCAGAAATATAGAATTAAACAACTCGCGTTATCAGATAGACAAGTTCATCAAAGGAAGATCCAAAATCTGAAAACTAAACTACTTAGAGAATACAATCTACGGTACAACGAAAACTGGTTTATAAATAAAACTAATATAAAATTTCCCGAGGATTGCAAGTGGCTCCTATCCCTTGGATCAAAATATGCATTACCAGTGAGAAGGGACAATATATCTACGATAAATTTAATTGCAGACTTTGAACAATGGGTACAAACAATTACTGATGATAGACAAAAGGAAATAATTAGGAGTAAAATAGTTAATCGAATTTTAACCCATAGAAGGACTTATAAAAATACGCAAAAAGAGAAATTCATTCTTAATATATATGACGAAACCAGAAAACTTTTGAAAAAATATAAAGATGACATAATAATTACAAAATCTGATAAAGGTAATATGACAGTTGTATTATACAGGAGTGACTACAAGAGAGAAATGGAGAAACTTTTGGAGGACAGAAGTACATATAAGACGATGAGAACAGACCCAACCCAAAAGCTACTGAGGGAAAACAACAAATTAATCACGGAATTATTTAAGGACAAACACATCACAAGATTCGAGAAAGCTCAACTTACTGCTAATTCAGCCACAGCTCCAAGATTGTACGGCCTTCCGAAAATTCATAAACCAAATACACCTCTCCGCCCAATTTCTTCATCAGTTGAAGTCCCCTGCTACAAATTAGCGAAATACATAGGGGGAATACTTAAGAGCATTATATTGGAAGAATATAATATAAAAAACTCTTTAGAACTGAAGAAAAAACTAGAAAACATATGTCTGGACGAAGATGAAATTCTTATTTCTTTAGACGTGGTATCGCTGTTTACAAATATTCCGATTCACTTAGCCATTAACAATATCATGAAATAATGGAACACATTACAAACACATACAAAAATACCTAGACGACAATTCCTCAAACTTCTTCAGTTTTGCCTTGATGACAACAACTATTTTCTCTACGATAAAACATATTATAAGCAAACATATGGCATGCCTATGGGGAACCCACTATCTCCTACAATTGCTGACATAGTGCTAGATACACTACTTAAACATACACTAGAGGAATTAAATGGACTAAACATAAATATTAAATTTCTGATTAAGTATGTGGATGACTTATTTGCAATTATTAGAAAAGATGACGAGGAAACGATTATGAAAACTTTTAACAATTACCACAAAAGACTACAATTTACAATAGAAAAAGAAAAAGAAAAGTCGCTACCATATTTAGACATGAGACTATATAGAGATGGAAACAAGATACTCACCGATTGGTATTCAAAATCAATAGCATCTGGACGTATGATAAACTTTAACTCAACACAACCAACACAACAGAAAATAAATACAGCACGAAGTTTTATTATAAGAGTACGTAAACTAAGTGACAACAAATTTATTAAGAAGAATATGGACAAAGTCAGAGAAACACTAATTAATAACAATTATCCAATACAACTTATAAACAATTTGATAAAATCGTCAAAAAATATGGACAACGGGAATGATATAAACGACACATCTGGTAACACCAAGAAATACTATAGCATCTCCTACATACCAAAGCTTACAGACAACAAACAAATGCAAAACATAATAAATGATAAACAAATTGCTTTGGCGCATAAACCAAACAAAACAATTAACACATTATTCACTCAAACTAAAACAAAAATAAATGAACAGGAACATAGCAATGTTGTTTATGAAATTACATGTAATGGCAACACACAAGAGAAATGCGGGAAAGTATACGTAGGTACAACAAAGAGAAATCTACTAAAGAGAATTGCTGAACATGAAGTCGATATACGAAAGGAAAAGCAAACAACTGCACTCGCACAACATTGCATAGATTTGGGGCATAATGCAGATCTTGTTAATGTTAAAATATTGGACAAAGAAGTGAGGGAGAACAAACGATATACCCTGGAAAGTTTGAGAATACAACAAAGGACAACAGATGCAATAAACAGAAAAGAGGACAAAGACAACATCAGTGCTAATTATTTAATTGCAATAATTTAGTTTAGTAATTTCTGCTCCAACTGTGATACTAGTTTTTACTTAATTGTTTATGTTATGTTTTTTCAAGTTAATTTTGCGTTCATTAAAATATTTGTGTATAATGTAGTGGTGTGTAAAACTAATATTGTTTAATATAAGTGTGCGGAATTGACAAAAAACTTTATGTAAGTCAGATTGGTAAAAATAAGTCATCATGTTGTTGTTTTTTCTTTTTTTTTTTTTTTAAAGTACTTATTGTGTTTATGTTTATATATATCGTTGCCAGATCTAATAAAACTTATCCCTGAGGAAGCTGGAAAATACCAGCGAAACGTTGGATAAAAAAATGGAATTATAGTTTTGATTTACATTTATAATAAGCAAAGACCTTAAAAGCCCAATATAGGTAAAACTATATAACCCAAAATAAAGTAAACCAAAAAGGTCAATTTAAAATAATTAATAAATTATCGGAGGGCCCGCCGAATATTAGGATTATTAAATCAGAAGACGATATGAAAAACTATTTTGAACACATCAAATTAAATATGACGTGGATACCTGCATATTACTCAAGAGATATTGCAGGGAAACTAAAAGATTAGCTAAGCACCAGGAAAGACTAAAATATTTACTTGCTTGTAGAAAAAGTGGACGTGCACCATCACATATAATCAATGCGACAAAAAACACAACAAAATTATTTCGATTAAGAGAAACATCATGCGAACTAAAAAAGACATTAGAAAAATTTCATATTAAAATATTAAATTTGGAGATAACGGAAACACATGTTAGTCTAAAGAACATTAAGATGGAAAGGAGCAAAATATTACATTTTCTTAATTTAAACTTAGACAACTATGACTACGGAAATTTCATAAAAAATCAGAAATATAGAATTAAACAACTCGCGTTATCAGATAGACAAGTTCATCAAAGGAAGATCCAAAATCTGAAAACTAAACTACTTAGAGAATACAATCTACGGTACAACGAAAACTGGTTTATAAATAAAACTAATATAAAATTTCCCGAGGATTGCAAGTGGCTCCTATCCCTTGGATCAAAATATGCATTACCAGTGAGAAGGGACAATATATCTACGATAAATTTAATTGCAGACATTGAACAATGGGTACAAACAATTACTGATGATAGACAAAAGGAAATAATTAGGAGTAAAATAGTTAATCGAATTTTAACCCATAGAAGGACTTATAAAAATACGCAAAAAGAGAAATTCATTCTTAATATATATGACGAAACCAGAAAACTTTTGAAAAAATATAAAGATGACATAATAATTACAAAATCTGATAAAGGTAATATGACAGTTGTATTATACAGGAGTGACTACAAGAGAGAAATGGAGAAACTTTTGGAGGACAGAAGTACATATAAGACGATGAGAACAGACCCAACCCAAAAGCTACTGAGGGAAAAAAACAAATTAATCACGGAATTATTTAAGGACAAACACATCACAAGATTCGAGAAAGCTCAACTTACTGCTAATTCAGCCACAGCTCCAAGATTGTACGGCCTTCCGAAAATTCATAAACCAAATACACCTCTCCGCCCAATTTCTTCATCAGTTGAATTCCCCTGCTACAAATTAGCGAAATACATAGGGGGAATACTTAAGAACATTATATTGGAAGAATATAATATAAAAAACTCTTTAGAACTGAAGAAAAAACTAGAAAACATATGTCTGGACGAAGATGAAATTCTTATTTCTTTAGACGTGGTATCGCTGTTTACAAATATTCCGATTCACTTAGCCATTAACAATATCACGAAACAATGGAACACATTACAAACACATACAAAAATACCTAGACGACAATTCCTCAAACTTCTTCAGTTTTGCCTTGATGACAACAACTATTTTCTCTACGATAAAACATATTATAAGCAAACATATGGCATGCCTATGGGGAACCCACTATCTCCTACAATTGCTGACATAGTGCTAGATACACTACTTAAACATACACTAGAGGAATTAAATGGACTAAACATAAATATTAAATTTCTGATTAAGTATGTGGATGACTTATTTGCAATTATTAGAAAAGATGATGAGGAAACGATTATGAAAACTTTTAACAATTACCACAAAAGACTACAATTTACAATAGAAAAAGAAAAAGAAAAGTCGCTACCATATTTAGACATGAGACTATATAGAGATGGAAACAAGATACTCACCGATTGGTATTCAAAATCAATAGCATCTGGACGTATGATAAACTTTAACTCAACACAACCAACACAACAGAAAATAAATACAGCACGAAGTTTTATTATAAGAGTACGTAAACTAAGTGACAACAAATTTATTAAGAAGAATATGGACAAAGTCAGAGAAACACTAATTAATAACAATTATCCAATACAACTTATAAACAATTTGATAAAATCGTCAAAAAATATGGACAACGGGAATGATATAAACGACACATCTGGTAACACCAAGAAATACTATAGCATCTCCTACATACCAAAGCTTACAGACAACAAACAAATGCAAAACATAATAAATGATAAACAAATTGCTTTGGCGCATAAACCAAACAAAACAATTAACACATTATTCACTCAAACTAAAACAAAAATAAATGAACAGGAACATAGCAATGTTGTTTATGAAATTACATGTAATGGCAACACACAAGAGAAATGCGGGAAAGTATACGTAGGTACAACAAAGAGAAATCTACTAAAGAGAATTGCTGAACATGAAGCCGATATACGAAAGGAAAAGCAAACAACTGCACTCGCACAACATTGCATAGATTTGGGGTATAATGCAGATCTTGTTAATGTTAAAATATTGGACAAAGAAGTGAGGGAGAACAAACGATATACCCTGGAAAGTTTGAGAATACAACAAAGGACAAAGACAACATCAGTGCTAATTATTTAATTGCAATAATTTAGTTTAGTAATTTCTGCTCCAACTGTGATACTAGTTTTTAATTAATTGTTTATGTTATGTTTTTTCAAGTTAATTTTGCGTTCGTTAAAATATTTTTGTATAATGTAGTGGTGTGTAAAACTAATATTGTTTAATATAAGTGTGCGGAATTGACAAAAAACTTTATGTAAGTCAGATTGGTAAAAATAAGTCATCATGTTGTTGTTTTTTCTTTTTTTTTTTTTTTTTTAAGTACTTATTGTGTTTATGTTTATGTTTATATATATCGTTGCCAGATCTAATAAAACTTATCCCTGAGGAAGCTGGAAAATACCAGCGAAACGTTGGATAAAAAAATGGAATTATAGTTTTGATTTACATTTATAATAAGCAAAGACCTTAAAAGCCCAATATAGGTAAAACTATATAACCCAAGATACTGATGTTGTTAGTGGCTTTCTTGCAAAAAATGAAATTTTAAAAATTTTAAGTTAATACCCTCTTGTTGATCAAGTGCGATATGTGATACAAAGACAAAATTATGAACTTTTTGAAATTCTCATTGCCTGCTTAGATATTTAATTTGTTTCTTCTTTCTTAATAACAGTATTTACAATTTGTGAAAACATGTGGGACTTCAGATTCTTCAAACCAGGGTTATGTAAACGTCAAATACTAAATGCATCATTTCTGATACAAGGCTCGATTAACGGGTACATTAAAGTGTTTGTCTATTTTATCATCTATAAAGACATTTCTTCAGATTCCGCCAGGCAACCCCTAACCCTAACATTGCCGCCACCGTGCTTAACAGTCTTAATAAGATTATTATCTGGAAGCTCTTTGTTTGCTTTTCGCCATATTTTTTGTGGACCATCTGAACCAAAAGTATGATACTTTCACTCATCGATAAATCGCTATTGCAGAAGGTTTGAGACTGATTAATGTAGGGTTTTGCGAACTCTTAATTTTTTTTCTTGTTAATATCCGAAGTTTTCGCATTAAAGTTTTCATTGATTTCTTGGCACAATTTTACAGCCGACGTCTTTGGATTTTGAGCCAACAAAGATCCGCTCCTGGCGTGGTGTAAATTTTTTTTGGGCGTCCACTTCTCCTCTCACGCTCTAAGTTGTTATCTTTTTCATAATGTTTTATGACGGTTCTTACACTAGTATAGGGCGTCTGTACAATAACTCCAATTTCGCGATAGGATTTTCCCTGCGATTGAAGATTAATAATAATTTTACGGACATCCATTGAAATTTCTGAACGACTGCTCATTTTGCTGTTTTCGCCACGAATTAAACACGAAGAAAAAATTTTTAAAATTTAAAACTTCCCTACTGAGAATTTAACACGTGCAGAAACATGAAGTGAAATAAACATGTTTAAATTTACCGTTATACAAGCGATCAAAGTGCATAAATGCAGTATGTCTCTAAAAGTTTTTACATAGACTTACTGTGTTTTTTAGTTTTTAAAGTGTTGTATATAAGATATAATTAAAAAAGAATTATTTTTTGAGTTGTGTGATAAATATTTTACCCATTTCAAATTAAGTAGATTCAAAATATTTTAGTGATTACTCTTGAAAATCATGATATGCTTAAAGTTGTGTGCTAGTTTTTATATTATACACCAAATTTATTTATATCTGGAATATTTATAAAATATGAATTATTTTTATCTCACTTGTAAAACACAACGAAAAAGTTGACCATTAAAAATAAAATTTTACAAACACAGCCAAAATTATAATTTTTAAAGAGCAGATTTAATAATACATTCGCACGTTTGCAGCTAAAATTTGGGGTTTTCTAAAAATTTGGATATAGGTTTCCTGATGAGCTGGCTTTAGCAACCGGCGATAAACGCTTAGATACATGCTATTCCAAACCAACTAATAAAGTGCATTTTTATTTAAAAATGTTATGGGGTATTAGCATAATATAATAAATAATATTATAAAAATCGCCAAAATAATTTTACAAATTAAAATAATAGTTATTATCATTATAGTATATGATGTTATAATGATAATATGCCTTATATATTATACACTAGAGACTTTAAGCCCCATAAATATCAGCCTATAACATAACCTAACATTTAATTGTTTTCGTATTTTATTTTTTTTTTTTTCTTATTATCCCATTATTTTAATCATTCGTGCTTTATATGCTCTTCTATCTAGGAACCCCGCAACTCAGCGCTTCCACTCGATATGTTCGATGATTCTTCATCACTACAAAGTCAAGATATTGAAAAATGTGAGTACAAAGTTAAAATTTAATTTTTTTACAATATACACTGATTCAATAGCAAAAGCACAAGAAGTTACTCATTCAAATAAAAATCGAGTAGTCCAATTTAATATTAAGAGTTAATAATACAGATAAATCAAAAAATGTTGTATTATATCTTTTTTGGACAATAAATGTAAGATATTTAAAATTAGCAAAACCATGTAGGTACCTGCAAGTGCAAGAATATTGATGCCACAGGTGTTTATATTGTAACCATCATCTATTTAATGTTGGTCGCGAAGTATGCTGAATACGGCTGTAGCGATCTAGAAAATGCATTATTACACTCTGTTGGTGTCTAGTTGTCTCTGTTTTCTTTGGAAAACGTGCGCATACATTTGTAAATTGTTTTTCTTTCTTAAATATTTTAAGAAATTAAAATACAAATAGACTTAAGACAAGATCAATTTTAAATTATTTGTTATAACCAAAGTTCAGAAAGTTCACTCATCGTTCTTTTCAGTGAGTACAGTGAGTGTACTTTTTTGAACTCTGGTTATAATGTTTATGTATGTTATAATGTTTCACTAATACTTTCATAAAAGTTATATGTTTACTAAATTTGGGCCCGCAATAATTTTTCCTCTTATTCCATTAAAAATTTGTATTCAAACGTAGATTATTCATTAAATGTTATCAGTACAGGATAAGCACATGATATTTTGTTGTAATTTGCATATAGATTTGCTGCACAAGTCCACCGTTTTCAAATAGATGAAACTACACCGCTGGTAGAAGCTGCACAACTCGAAGAAGATGTTCTAATATCAATCAGAAGCTCTGGTACGTTCCAGAGATAGATTCAGGTGTCGCAAAAAAATACTGGTCTTCTACAATTTCGATAAATTTTTGCCTATGAAACATCAATTTGAGAAAATAATGTGTTCGCATAGGATAAAAGGTAATCAGAGATTACACTGATGAAAAATTTTTTTGTGAAACGGCTGCATGTTTTTTCTTCTCATCCTTCTAATTAATATCCGGGGTTTTTTTGCATAGTACTTATCAAAATGGTACCTACCTTTATTGTTATGCATAATGTATAATATCAAAATATCGAATTGAAAGCATTTGTTAAAGTACATAAAGAAACACGTTTGCAAAAACAAAACAAAAAAAAAGTGTAGTGTTTATTCTTACCTTTTAAGCCATCCAACTGCCATCCAGCGATTATGTAAACCGCGAATACGAGTAGGAGCGAATTTGTTAATACTATCAAAGCGAAGCACGAAATATGTAAAAGAAGAATTTGTTCGCATTTTGTGAAATCTTGCTCTTTTTATTCATGAATTATTATAAATCGAAAAACGCGTTATGTGGATAAAAATTCTCTTATACCTAAGATTTGGCAAAAAGTAACAAAAGTGTAACATGCAGATGTAGCAAAATTCAATGACAGGCAGTCGAGCGTACTCGGAAGTCTAATTACTTTTTTCCAGTTTATACTTAGCCATATCCTGGTTCCGTTACAAAAATTATTGAACACAATTGTATTTTCTATTATTTTTTGTTATATATTAAAACTTCTTGTTCGCAAAGTCCAGTTTTGAAATAAAAATTTTGTTTACTATTTCTTATTTTTCAATACTACGCTACACCGCACTGTGGTCCATGTTATTTGTGAATAGAATTAAGTGGGTTCTTTTTTAGTGTTTATTCCAAGTTGCATATACGAACGAAAAGCACGTGTCTATTACAAAAATATATATATGGATAACGAAGGGGACAGTAAGTATTTTAATTATAATAAAAAATTAATAATTCTGAACATTTAATATTTGGCTGACAAAGGAGAAGAGAGGAGATGAAAAGCGCGCTCTGCTAAAATATCCAATAGAAAAAAGTGTAGATGAGGACATTCAAGCAGATATATGCCATCAGTTGTCAGAAACGTGTCGGATTTTTCGCATTCATTTAGCAGCAAAGTGGACAAAATGCAGTAGAAATTTGAACTTCTTTCAAGGCAAGTTTTCGGATTGGCTAAATTCAAAAACAGCAGAGGAAGCGTTAGCATTTTTCCTTGAAAACAATTTTTCTAAACGGCAATACTGCAGTATTCGCAGTGAATGCGTGCAACGTTTTCCTCCTTACAACTATATTTTAGAAGTCAAAAGTAAATGCAGAGAAATTGGAATAATTCTCAGCGAAAAATGTGCAAGAGTTGCATTAAAGACGTTATTAACTCAAACTGCTCCAAGAATTGTTGTGATGTAAAGTGTAGTAGTAGTCATGACTGCATGCATGACTTCAAGTCAGAGCAACAGTTTGTCAACAAAATTAATTTTGAGTTACGGATTCGACAGTAACTCCGGTTAAGCTTAGTACAAGCAACGCTCTTCTGATCCAACCACATCTCGCAATGGAGATGCAAGTCTCTTAGCGACAACAGTGAATCCATTACGACTTATGACGAGTTCAGGAAAAGCACTGTGGAATAATCGCTTTCCTAAGTCAACAAGATTTCGTCGGCCACTAAAACTTAAAGAGAAGCTGACGACTTAAAGAAAGAAATTCAAAGAAGAGAAAACTTACAAATAGAAATTGGTAAGGGTAAGAAAATCGAAATGTCATTTAGTTTACTTTTAACTGTAATCGACGGAAAAGTTTCATATGTATTAACCCAAACTAAATCAACTCAGATATGTCCTATATGTCATGCAACTCCGAGGGATTTTGTCGCTATAAATGATTTTACTTCTGACAAGTTTCATCCGATTAAAGGAAATCTTAAATATGGAATAAGTCCATTGCACTGCTGGATTCGACTTTTTGAATTTGTATTGCGTTTGGGCTACAAAAGAGCTACAAAAATGGCAAATAAAATCTGATGAAAATAAGAAAGCAGTTTTAGAAAAAAAAGGCTAAAATTCATAATGAGTTTTGGAAAGAGCTTGGTCTTTGTGTTGATATTCCGAAGAAGGGAGGATCCGGTAGCACGAACGATGGCAACACCACTCGTCGGGCTTTTGCGGAACACACAATATTTTCGACAATTACACAAGTTGACCAAGAATTAATTTTCCATCTAAAAATAATTTTAATATCCATTTTATATCAATTTGCTCTGGACATACAAAAATTTTAAAAATATTGTTTTGAAACAGCACGTTACATAAGGTGCTTATCCAGTCCAAACAAATAATGGAGAATACGGCTCTTTCTGTTGGATTTTTTGGAGAACATACGGCTGAGGCGCGGAACAAAATATACAAAAGTGACAGATTACATCATGCACGCCGAAATAGTCGCATTGATAATATTTGAGATGTATTAGTAGACCCACTAGTTTTATCATTACGTTTAAGTACCCGTGCACACCAACGCAAACGTTTAGTTCTTCCGCCAGAAGTTACACAATTATTGGGTCTAATTATTGATTCCGTTCCGCGATTGCGTTCCGTTGGTGCCACATTTTTCCGTTGTAGCGGTATCATCTCTACAGTGGCGGTATTGCCATATTATTGATTCCGCAATATCGATATTTTTCCTTATTTTGCTTACGTTCAAATTTTGTAACGAAAAGCTGACGGAAAGAACAAAAACGTAAGAAAAATATAAAAGTTCTACCAAATAAATTTCTTTTAGTTTAATTTATTTGTTTTATATGTGAAAAATAATTTTGTAGGAATAAAAGAGAGAAATATACAAACAAATTGCAAATCGAAGCAATGGTTAATTTACTGAAAAAAAACAGGATATTGCTTGTGGTTTTAGCCAACGAGCCCCTGCAGACGTGAAAAAATTCTGGGAATATTTGGCAATGACACTAAATGGTTCCGGACCGCCCTTAAAAGATGCCGGTGGTTGGAGAAAGGTAAGTTCGTTTTTAGAAAAATTTTACTGCGAAGCAATAATTAATCTTCCATAAATTGTGTTATATGTATGGACGGATTACAAATGCGTTGGAAAAAAAAATTATCAAAGAATAAACAGCTTTTAACTGGAACAGGAGGAGGTCCATATAGAGAAATTCCACTAACTAAAACAGAAGAAGAAGTAAGCGCTCTCTTAAACTTAAATGCGGCGGTTCACGGAATGCCATATATAAATAATTTCGGCATTTCAAGAAATCTGTTGACAAAAATGGATGCAGTTTCAAATCTTGCAGAAAGAGATTTGCCGGTTGAAGAAAATGCAACAATAGTGGAAACTGATTTGTCGGCTGAAAAAACCATAGTAACACAGGAAACTGGTCAAATAGAAATTAATGCAGAGAGTAGTTCTTCCACGAATGTGAAATCGCGACCTTTAAAAAAAACCGAAGAGAAGAAAAGCCAGAACTGCTTAAAGAGCAAATTAACATACAAAAAAAAGTAGCTTTGGACGTCGCAGCTTCCCTACAGTCTATGAGATCATAACAAAGAGCAATATAAAGTTATGAAGGATATTAAAAGAGCAATATATACAGTTAGTGATAAAAAAAAAGAAACAGACAAAACTTCTTCAACAGCAGCTGGAAGAACAAAAGAGACACAACGAAGCAATGGCGAATTGTTATTGAAAAAAATTGCTCTCAAGGAACAAATTTTAAAGCTTGAAATCGATAAATTAAACAAGCAGTTACAGTAAAATTACATATTTTAAACTGATGTGATACACTTTCTAAGAAAACGATAAGTGCATTTACTATACATGTTTACATATACCTGCACATAAAGTTCAATGTTATATAAGCATTCGAACTGTAATGAATTTTTTAAGTTTTTTATTTATCTTTATCTTAACAACTAAATAAAATGAAATTGAAGTACAAATTAAAAATATTGCAGTATTTGATTTCTTATTTCGTTAGCTTCGCCAGTAGTATCATCTTGAATGGTACTGGTTGTTATTGTATCCTCTTCTTCAGATGGCATATCAAATTCTTCGTCCGTAATGTTATAATAAAGTCTAATGTTGTAAAGTGCACATCAGAGATTAATGATTTTCGCGGCCTTTTCGGATCATAATGTAGTCCTCGTTCATTGTTTAAGCATCTAAAAACAGATTTAAGCATTCCTATGGTTCTTTCTACTATAATTCTTCCTTTAGAATGTGCAGTATTGAACCTAATTTTTCTCGGAGAAGTAACGTATTAGCTGAAATTGGTTGCTGGCAATTTTTAAATTTAGTTACCTAAAACGAGGGAATTTCTTCTGTTGCTATGTTTTGATTGTTGGAAATTTCTTGCAGGGTTCATTTCCCATATGTGGGAATCGTGGCAACTTCCAGGGTATTGTGATGACACATATCTTATTTTCTGCTCATGATCACACATCTGTAACAAATATTCAAATATTAAAAAAAATATATGCAGAACTACTTAAAGGTTTACTTACAATCATAACATTAATACTATAGTATTCTTTACGATTAACCACATTTGGAATGCGACATTTTTCATAGAAAGCCATTTTCGCCCTTCTTTCCTCATCTGCATTCATGCTTATGCTTACCCATTTGCTGCACAACAAATTCTCTAAGTTGATTAATACTTCAGCCAGCACTTTGCAAAATGTTGATTGCGCTATATTGACATTAAAATCATTGCCAACACTATGTTGATAGCTGCCTTCTGCAAAAAATCTTAAACAAGCCGAAAGTTTATCTTTTGGAGAAAGTGCTCCTTGCCGATCACTTCCTGAACTTGTTACTTCTAGCTCAGACAAAATATATTTAAACGCTGCCTTATTTAAACGAAAATTTTTTATTAAGCTGTAAATTTACATTTCATTAAACTTCTATGTACTACTAAAGAGCTGCACAAAATATTTTAAAAGTTCTATGTTCTAGTGTACACTACGTCCAAACACAGAATTTCAGTGTAAATATAAATATCAAAACATGCATAACAAAACATGGCTCTCACTAAAACAAAACAAGCACCATTCGAAAAGTTTCTCTTTACAGCTTTGTTAGTGCTTGTGTTTTAAAACAGAGTAGAACATCAAAACAAAAGGCGACAATGAAGTAAAAAAACTGTAAATCATAGTAGAAGCATCGAGTGCACTAGAACATATACAAAGCATGCTCACGAAAATAAAGTAGTGTTGTTAAATAATGCGATTTAAGGCGGTTAAAGAAAATACTTTTATGCAATATAGAAATGATATGCAAACATAAAAATATGTTTTTTTTTTATTACAGGCTGTTTTACTGTTATATTTTTAATATGAAAATATGAAACTTCGGATAAAAAATTAATTTTTAAAAAATATTTTTATAAAGGGATAGATGCTGAACCACGTATTATTAATTTTAATTCCTTACTATCAATTGCTTAACCCTTTTTAAAATTTTTTTTATAGAACTTATAAAAAAATATATTCACCCTTATTCTTTGTTTCGATTCGGATCGAAAATTACTCAGTTTTTCAACTTTGGTATTCTGCGTTCCGTTCCCCGTATTAATTCGATTTCTTTTTCGTTTGTATGTATTCTGCGTTACGATCGTAGCTACGTTTTTTCAAGTTGTTTACTTACTAGCGGAAAGTTTTTCGATTTTTGTTTTTGTAGTTAAAAAAGTGTTAAATTTAATAAAATGTGAGTATAAAATGCTATAACTTTATTTTGTAATATTTTTTTTTTGTAATTTTAAAGCTTTATTTAATTTATTGCAGGCAACGAAGGCTGATACGTATTGCGTCTGGATATTATAAGCGTCCCAAGGAAGAAGTATAGGCATTTGGGAAGAAGTTCCAAATGCACTTAACGCAATAGGGCCACAAAAAAAAACTGGAAAGAACGTATGACATTTTAATAATAATAATTTAAATGATGTGTAGATGATAAAAATTTCGCTCCGGCGCTTCAGGATTCCTCACGCTGGAATAGTTTGGCCACAAATACCGTTTGATTGTAGTCTGTTGGCTATTTTCTTTTTTTCCGCACTTAACTGATGAGTTTATTTTATTATAGCTTCCACAATATTTAGTTCTAATACATGTATTTATCACTGTTTATTGATAAAATTGTATTTATAGTTTAACAATTACAATGTTTACAAAATTTTTTTATTTTGTATGTTTCTATTTCATACGTTTCATAACAAAGCAGCTGGTTTGAACATACTCTTCCCTTCTTCTTTTTCTTTCGATTAGGTTTTTTTGTAGAATACCTATTTTCGATTCGAGCGTAACTGAATGCGGGGACGTAATCGAAACGCAGAATAAGGGTGATTATTTAGTACGATCGAATACAGGCAATTTTTTTATTTTTGTTAAGTTTTATTCGCTATTCGTTTTTCTGAAAACCCCGAAATGTAAAAGACAATTTTACTATTATATTTTTAATATAAAAATATTAAATTTGTTTTGAAAAAGTAATTCAATTAACATTTTAAATAAAACAGATATTATAATGTTTTTTCTCCATTTTTATGCGTTTTCAAATCTTAAAGTTGACGACACCTTATATTGAGAAAAACGAAAATGATTGTAGTTTCTCTTTAGCATAATTCTGCTATCAAAAACTTCAAGCATTTTTTGGATGTTCTACTTCAGTTTTGATATTCTATATCATTTTTGTTCTAGTTCTGTTATGTTTTACTTCAATGTTGTTCTAAAACACTTTTGTTCTTTAATCTATATTTTGGTGGCAAAGCAAAACATTTGTGTTTGGAAGTATGTGTTTGAAAATGAGAGTGTTCTATACACACACTACTTGAAATTTACCTGATTGCTTATAAGACATTTTTCTTATGCTTGTGCAGCCCTTTAGTACTTACATATTTAAATTTCGTTATTTTACTTACTCCGTATCATTCATCTGGAACCCATCTTCAGATTTATACCGCAAAATTCTTTCAACTCGAATGTCTAAACAATTATCATCACTGCTATCTTCAAAAAAGGCTATTGTATCCATATTTTTTCGAGTTTGGTATTTTAATATATTTTACCTTTAAAAGTGCGTTTTTGTGTTCAAAATTGTAACTTATAATTTTAAATGTTTTTTTTAACAACAGCTGTTCACAATATCAACTCAGATTTAATTAAAACAGGGATGTTAAATAAATTTTGCGGAAAGCTTATACCGCAGGAATGAATAATTGCAATGCGCGTATCGATCGATATTTCTTTCCGTTCAGTTTTTCCTTCCATGCTGAACCAATAATTCCATCCATTATGTTGTGAAGGCATTGCCGAAACTTTGGAGGATGAAGAAACTGTAAAAAATATTGAAAATTCGGATGATGATTATGACAAAAATCAAGAAACAGGATATGAAACTGAAAATGTAGTTTTAGAAAACGGACTACATATAACCGGCAGTGAAATTTAAATAAAAATTGATCATGTGTATTACACATTGATTAAAAAAAAATATTGAAAAGCTATGCTTGAAATTTAAACAAAGAATTTCATTAAGTATATTATTTCCCACTAGCTTAACAGCCCGGTTACCGGTATTTTTATATATTGAAATATATTAGGATATATTATGATGGAAAATTAATTATTTCCTAATATATTTTTAAACAAAGAGGTTTGGGCAGGCCGCCAAGGGGAAGAATTTTCTCCTTCATGCCCCTCTCCGCAAGGGATATACAGATGTCAACTTCTGAGTAAGAATGCACATACCAAATTTTAAGTTCCTAGCTTAAACGGTTTGCCAAGCCACAAAAGTGGAGACTTTTTCTACATTTAAGCCCCTATTTTACCACGTTTCTGGGCAAAATACCAAAAAGGACCATACCAGGGAGTTAGGTTATATCCTAATTAACAAATGTTGAAAACTTAAGCTATCTAGCCAAAGGGGTTTGGGCGGGTCTCCTAGCAGGATATTTCCCCCTTTTTGCCCCTCCCTGTAGGAATTTTTAAAAATTCCATCTTATTGAGCGTCTACGCTGGAGGATGGACCTCCATGCCAAATTTCAAGTTCTTCCCACCAGCGGTATAGGCGTGCGTTTTTTGCATTTCAATATTTTTGGCCAAGAAAAGTGCACCGTTAAGTGGCATCATCAGAAAACAGCAAATAAATATTAACTTTTTTCTAATAAATTGAAAAAATTCAAGTTCTTTTTTTTAAATTTCACAAATCAAAATCTAGAAAAAACATGTACATACACATGATTTTTCTTGATAAAAATTTTAAAAGAATTAAGTTCGATACATCCTTATATTTACTACTTTTCTGAACAACATTTTCTGTATCTGTCTTAAAATTTATTCTTTTTGTTGTTGGAAGATACATCAGTATCAAATATATAAAATATTTATAAACGTCGGTATATGTTAAAGATGTTTTTAGGCTTAAGAGACCACTAGCAAACATATTAGCAGAAACCGTTTGTGTTCCTTTTAGAACTGTTGGATTTTTAGATACAGATGTCCTAATTACATAGTTTCTCATCATGAACGACAATTTACGTCAAGTGTTTTTAAGGAAATGGCACAACTAATTGGTGCTCAGCATATAAAAATGACTTCGTATCATTCTCTATTTGAAAGAATGCATCGTACTTGAAAAGCGGTGATTACATATTAAAATACTCACTTGTGGACAAATATTCTTCCTACAGTTCTTCTTAAAATGAGAACAGCACACAAAAAAGTTCTAGGGAGATTCAGGAGGTAGGGAAAATTGAAGACTGCCTGGTAAATTTTTTTTACTGACATATATAACCGTCAATCTACGTATAGTTTTTTAATCCAGCTGAAATCAGTCACGAAAAATATTCGTCCGCTAGCTGCTTTTCATCGCTACTTCCAAAAGCCTTTCAAATAATTTTATTTACAAATATGGGTACGTAATGATGAAATGTTAAAGCCACTAGCTACCAAATATAGTGCACTAAATGAGGTTATCGAAAGAAATGAAAAATACTGTACTGACTTAATATTGCACAAAAGAACCACTCAATCATTAATAAAAGTTTCTTCAACTTAAGGTAAATTTTCTTATGTAGGTGGGGCTGGAAAGGGATAACCAATTAGTTTTTTTTCCTTAGAGTTCAACAAAGAATGTTACTTTCTTATATTATAAAATTTACTTATTATCCTTGGATAGATTGTAAATAAAACGAATAAAAAAATGATACTTTAATAGCCTGGGAAAAAATATTCGAAATTGTTTTATTAAAAAAAAAAATTTATAGTTTAGTAAGTTCTCTTAGTTAGCTAGTTATTTTTCAAGCTATTTTGCTTTTAGCTAAATAATTTTTAATCTTTTAAACCATTTTTATGCTCCTTGAAAGTAATTAGGTTGCTTCGACGCTTTTTAGTCCGAAACTTACCAATATGCTTACAAAGGCATTTTAAAACTTTTGTAAATAGCTCAGCCTTCAATTTTTCCTCCATAATTTAAAATATTTTTTATTTTATGTGTATGATAATTACCAGCTGTGAAACTCCAAATTTGAAGCGTACATACATTCTAAAAATTGGCACTGACATAAAAATCCTTCTTCTTATACCTTTTACCATAAAAAGTGGAAAAAGACGTATATAAGTTTGTCATCCCGTGTGTAATTTCTACAATATCCATTTCCGACCCCATTAAGAGTGTATGTTCTGACTTCTTATGCAAAGCGAAGTAGATTGAGCCATATTCATCTGTTTTGTTGAAATCAAGTTTGCTGAGACAATTCAAGTTTGCCTCAATAACAAAAAATATAAGTAGCCTATGGCATTTTCATGTAAAATTATATATACACAGTACCATTTTTTTTTTAATTCTCTGGCACCCCAATACGAGGGCTGCTCTATATATTTCTGGCCTAATAGTGAAAATGCGAATATTTATAATCAAAAATGGTTTTATTGTTTTTCAAAGTATTCTCCAGCATGATTTATACACTTTTGCATGCGCTCAAACCAGTTGTCGAAGCACTTTTTCCACTCCGACTGACACACCTCTAAAACATGGTTTTTGAACACTTCAACAGCTTCTTCTGGCGACGAAAATCGTTGACCACGCATTTTTTTTCTTGATGTGCGGAAACAAGAAGAAGTCATTAGGTGCCAAGTCAGGACTGTACGGCGGATGACCCATTAATTCGACGTTATGGCCGGTCAAAAACGCTCTGGTTTGAGCCGATGTGTGAGAGCTCGCATTGTCATGGTGAACAATGATTCGTCTTCTCTTGTTGGTTTTTCGAATTTCTCCGATGACTTCAGGCAAAAAAATTGTAGTGTACCTATCAGAAGTGACCGTCCTACGTTGCTCAAGCGGAACAGTCGCCACATGACCAGTTTTGCCGAAGAAACAGGCGCCCATTTCCTTCGAAGTGCTTCTTCCACGAACAACTATCGTTGGATTTTGCTCGTCTTTGAAGACCCACACGGTCGATTGTTGTTTCGTTTCGGGCTCATACGCAAAGATCCATGATTCGTCACCTGTGACGATCTTATAAACGTCTTTTGAAGCACCGCAATCGTATTTTTGCAACATTTCTTTGCACCAATCGACACGAGCCTTTTTTTGAGCGGGATCCAACGAGAACAAACCTTTTTTACGGCCAGGTGTTCATGCAGTATCGAATGTTTGCTGGTGGAAGAAATGTCCAAGGATGTCTCTATCTCTCGTTATATCACATGTCGATCTTGCATTATGTTCTCTGTTCTCTGGCAGAACAGCCGTTTTTGGACGACCTTCACGGAATTCGTCTTTGTGCGAGCTTCGGCCACGATTAAATTTATTATACCAATTTTTCACAGTGCTATAGGATGGTGCTTCATCGCCATACAAAGATTTAAGTTCATCATTGCACTCTTGTCGTGATAATCCACGTCGAAAATTGTGAAAAATGATGGCACGAAAATGTTCACGAGTTAATTCCATTTTTTTCTATATTAATTTTTTCAAGTCACTGTAAACAACACAAATAATGGCCGTACGTCAAAACGTTTTGAGTACGATTATGCTTAAAAATGGCAAACTTTCCAATGAATATGTAAGATTGCACTTGGCAGCACTCAGTGTTGCCAGGCCAGAAATATATATAGCAGCCCTCGTATTGGTCTTTTTTATTGGTATTTCGTCACCAAACTAGATTTACATAGATGGTGAAGGGTAAATAAGATTCGGCATAGCCGAATATAACACTGTTGCTTGTTTTAAAATATAAGATAAAATTATTTTAAAAGCAGATTTAGAAAGCTAATACTACATATAAGAAATAACTTGTAAATAATTTTTTTTTTCTTTGGCTTCATTATTTTAGTAGTAATAATTTTTTTAATTTTAAATTTCATAAAAAGTTAAAAAAAATTATCTTTTGGTCAAAAAGTTCTTTCAGTTTTTTTAAGTAGATTTTTTTTTGGTAAAGTTATAAAATTTTTTACTTTTTCTTTAAGCTTAAGCCTTGGGCAATCCATCTGTTCTCTTTTTAGAGAACTTTTGTGAATCACCCTACAGGTAACCAAAAATCTTAATTTTCGAGACTGCAAAAAAAAAATTGCACAGGGATTTTCATTCTTTTTATAACCAACTATTCTAGAACGATTGGGTTTTAATAATTGTAGACATCCTGCGCATAAATGGCGTCTGGGGAGGCGATTGAAGAAAAAATTACAATTTTTGGGAAGAACATTTTTTATCTTAAAAACAAACTTAATAATATTTTAATTTATTGTTTGCCAAAATTATTATTGATTTTAGGTACATACATATGGGTCTTTAATGGGATGAAAACCTGATTTAATATTATATGTTTGGAGATATTCAAAGTAAAATTTCATTCACAAATTATATTTTTCAATCTTTTTTTAATCTTTTGTGGTATTTTGTACAAGTTTTTTTTATTAAAAAAAACTACTATGGAGAAATTAAGCATAGCTGAATATTAGAGGTAATTGCTTATTTACTGAAATACATTTTGTAAATATTTTTCATTAAAACAGCTGTAAATATACACGCAATTTTTGTACCTCGCACTAAAAATTTCTTGTTTAATTGCGTTCTTCTATTAAGTGCTTTTACTTTCTTCTTTGAAATCAGCGATTTTGGTTTTTTTTATATCCTTTACCATAAAGAGTAGAACAAGGGTATATCTAAATTTGTCATTCCGTGTGTAATTTCTACAATATCCATTTCCGACTCCATTAAGTTTATATATTTTGACTTCTCATGCATAGCGTAGTCGATGTCCGTCTGTCCGTCCGTGTTAGTGTTGAAGTCAAGTTTGCCGAGGCTCTGAAAATTTAAAATTTTTTGAAATAACAATATGGGTATCATTTAAAAAGCTTTTGAAGAGATCTTTAAGGAAATGTTGAAATTTTTAAAAATTCTTAACGCTTTAACAGCCGATGGCATTTTATGTAAAATAATATATATGCAGTACCAACTTTTTTTAATTTTTTAATTCTCTGTCAGCCCAATATTTGCTTTTTTATTGGAGTTACTTTACTAAACTAGATTTTTATAGATAGTGAAGGCTGAATAAGATTTGGAATTGCCGAATATAGCACTCTTGTTTCCTAATCCAACAATTAAATATGTTTTTTAAACAAAAGCAAATATGACTACCGGTACTTTTAGACGCGGCAAGCTCATGTGTGCGCACGTACCTCTTCCCGGCGGTTTCTTTATATTGGTGTCCTACTTATCCTAAACTTTATTAAAATTAATTTTTTTTATAATAACGTTCCAATATAAAACCCAATTTGGGAATAGTTAATTTTTTTAAATTTTAGATCTATGATATACATTAGAAGCAACTTTTTATTCTTGTTTTTTTTCTCTTGAAATAACCTAAAATATAAGGAGTTAATAGATTGTAATTTTCTTTACTTCTACATATTACATAGTAAAATGCTATCAACAAGTCAAGTCACGGACATGTGAATTAATACTACACGAGTCTCAAAATTTTTATATCGTTTAATACGTTGATATACTATTAAAGGAGACGGAGAAACAACTGAAAATCTTTTTGATATTATAAAACGCGAAATTTACAATATGGAGGCTCCATATTATGATATCTTGTTTGGTGATTACAGTATTATTTGAATCATATTAGATTCATGGAATATATTTTGAACCTTGCCTGTGATAATAAATACCGTAGTATTGAAGGATATCAAAATATGTCAGTAAGAAATAATACCGTTTAAAAAAAACATGAGATTAGAAATAAATTTGTTTTAAAAAACATGCTTTTAAAGGAAAAAAGAAAATACAAGATAAGTTTAAACAACATGGTTCTCACATCAAGTTATGTATTTTTGAAGATCCAGCTACCACTTTTGTAGTTACTAGTGTTGACAAGAACTTAGTAAGGCGTTTAAAGTCATAACACCGATTAAAAATAACAAAAAATCAATAAGTATTGAAAAATTCGAAAAATATGGTAGCGAGCCCCTAATTGTATCCCGGAAAACTGTCCACAAAGTGTTGGCGCATACCAAAGACAGCTAGAAATAGGGACATCAAGCAATATCGGTCGTTTCAACACACGCAAGTGCTATACAACAGCTTAAATTCCGACCTAATGCACTATTTGCTTTTGTCTTTCGATTCGAGAATTCGCATGAAGTGGTTACCTTAAACTATTCTTAAAATCTAATAACTCTTGATATTTCAGATTATTTCTAGGAAAATAAGTTAAAAACAGAAACAAATAGTTGCTGCTAAAAACAGCCAAAATATTAATTCTTCCCAAGAAAAATAAGGATACCAGTAATCCCAAGAATCTTCTTGCTACCAAACACAAGCAAAATATTTGAAATGTGCGTGAACAACAATTTGTCAACAGCAATTTTATATTTATATTTAAACCACAAATATATATATATATATATATATATATATATATATATATATCCCGCATAGTTTACTTTTTTTGGTGAGATTCGAAAAACTGTAAAAAATTATACACATAAATATCAAAATCTTTAGTAAATTTAAAAAAAAAAATAGGTTTTAAATCATTTTTAGTGCCTTCCGCATAGTTTGAGGACACTATTCTGCCTTCCGCATATTTTGGGGACATGTCCCCAATGTAAACAGTATACATATATAAATTTTTGTTGCCAGATTGCGTGTATATATTGCCCTTTTTGATGCCGCCGTCAAAATTTTTATTAACTAACATTGAAGTAATTTTTAGTGGTATTAATTGAATTTTACAGAAACGTTAAAAAACCGTGCTTATGTTACATAATTAAATCGCGGAACTTGTAAATTAAATAGTATAAATTTATGATATGCAAAATTAAAACAGATTTTTTCTTAAATCCTTGTTAGCAAGTTTTGATCTATTTAATATTATAATTAATAATTAATTAATATTAATTAATTATAATTAATTAATGTTATAATTAATATTATAATAAAATACACATTACATGTAATTTTTAATTAGAAAATCCAATTACAATTACATGAATTAGTAATTAAATAAATTTCAAAAGTAGTTAATAAAATTCTTAATGGTAGTTAATAAAATTAATTAAAGGTAAAATATAATAATCATTTAAAAAATTATTAGATTCCTATCTAAATAATACCTTATATCTGTTTACAAAGAAAAACATATATAACAAATAATACAACGAAATATAAAAACCATACTATACTATTATCCATTTAATAGTTTCTACTTGATATTATAAGTAAAAGTATGTTAAAAATACATATGTATAAAATACATTGTAAAAGAGATAGTTCTGATATATAATCTTTCGGAAACTACACCTTTAAGAGAATTTTTAATATTCGTCTGAGCTTTCACTACAAATTTTAATAAAATTCTGTTTTTGCTACTGACTTTTACAACATTTACAGTTTTTAATTTATCTACTTCAGCTTAAATTATCCTAAGCCTTTCAGAAAATCATTTTCAGAATTTTTAGTTACACTTAATATTTTTAGGAACATGATTCATTTTGTTAATTTACAAGTAATAATTAATGCCTAATTACAATTTATTTTATTTTGTAATTAAAAATTTCTAATAGCACATAAGCATTAATTTTAAATGTAATTGAATCTCTCATGACTGATACTTGTTATAAATGAATTTATTATTATTGTATGTACAAATATCATTATTATTAATATATAATTATTGTTCAGATAGGGATATTTAAAGGAAATTTAATTTTTATAATGAGCAGTTATGAAATGGCCATATGTATATGCTTTCCCCGCAGTAATACATTTCATTTTGTAGTTAGAAATAACAAATGTTTTATGGTAATATCAAGAAATATTTTTATTTGAAGGAATCAAGCACTATTAAAGTAAATTAACTTAAAAAGATTCCGAATAATAAATTTTCATATTGAAATATTAATTTTTTTTACAAAAGTTAATTGCCCTATTCACAAGCCCCCTAGTACGTGCTAAGTGCTAACAAAATACAACGGTGCTAGCTGTGTTGTTGATAATTTTCATGCAAACATGCGATACAACACTTAGTACTTTTTTCATGTGTTTTTTAAACGTTGTATTTGTTTAAATGTTTTATGTTTAAATGAATTATTATTTTTGTGTTCATGCGTGAATTATATTAAATTAAATTGAATTAAAAGATATTTTTATTAGTTTTATTTATTTAATTTATTGATTTGACTGATTTATTAGAAAGTTGAAGTTGAAAGTTGAAAGTTGCCAATATAAAAACTGTTCTTTAAGATTTAATATTGCTTTAATGACTCGATTTCTAATATATTGTATAGTACCGCCATCACCTAACCAAAAAGAGATGCTACCTTACGAACACAAGCACCATTTCCTGAAGATCCCAAGCAGTAAAGTACAATTTTAAGCTGCAAGTCAATGCGTAGTTGGAGCCTTTTGCCAACTTTGTGAAAAACATCGTCATTTTTTATAAGGTTGAATGTATAGGCAAATTCCTCTGGCCGTAGTCGTATCATATGAAGAAATCTGTTTTCATCAAAATATCTTAAAACTCGATTATGCCATAATGATGATTTTGGTAGCCCTAAATGTATAATTCTGCGACTGGAGAGCAAGTACATTAGGTTCATCCTAAAAATGTCTTGAATTTCATCCTCACACAAAAAATTTATTTATTTACTTTTTTCTGTTTTCTCCCCCATTTAGCTTATAAATAACAAATGATGAATAGCACTTTTCTTCTTCTTATTTACTTTTTGACGTATGAAGTACAATGTAAAATGGCACACTGATACAATGGTTGTTCACAAAGAAGTAAACAAAAGGTAGTATGCAATACTACCTACACCTTAGCAGAGCTTGTGAATACGGCAAATATTTATTATAACTAATATTTACACACACTACCAAAAACTTTACTCTACTATCCCAGCGTTTATTTCTAATCCTTATTTAAAATTTCTATTTTATGTTTGATATATATTTTAATGTTTAACACAACTGTGTTAATATGTACTCGATGCATCCTTCGGATTCTAAAAGTACAAATCATAATAACAGTTATAAGGGTATTTATTACAATAATACTAATAATAATACAATATAAAAATAGTGAAAAATAAAAAAATTAATAATTATGATATTACAGCAGTAATAACTATAGTGACAGTAATACTTGTAAGAAACAATATAAATTTACAAGTTTCCTTAGAGTTTTAAAATACATTTATACATTTTTTTTATTAATTCATAAATTAACATCATTCAAAATACGCTATAAATTGTACATTTTAAAACTTGTTAACAACACTTTTTAAAAAGAGACAACAAATCTATAGCAGCTGATAAGTAAAAACGTGGAGAAAGTTACTCAAGAGAAGACAACATACTCTGAGAAACAGCAAACTCTTTTAACAGAGTTGCAAAAACCGGAGTATTTTTGTTGTTCATAACAAATATGCAAAACAAAATTACGTAAAATAATCGTAGTTAAATGCGGTCACAATTAAACAAATTTTAATGCATTATAAAATAAAAAAATTGAATTAAGAAGCCCTAAGATTGTAGAATAAGATTTTGTGGTTGTTACTTTAGCCATTTTAGAAATGAATGAGCTACACTTATGATATTTAGTCATTAAATGTAATGATTTTTTAGTTATAAAATTCATCCAGCAAAACGACTAATGCCAATCGATAAAGTTTAAAAATATGAATCGAACTTGGTACCAATTGTTTTCGAAAAAAATTTCTGGAAAAAAAAGAGGGAAACAATATTTGAAGTCAATGCAGCGAACGTGAAAAATAAAAACAAAATAAAAAAACAAACATTTAATACCTAAATTCAATAGTCAACTGTATATGGTTATAGTAAAAATCAAAATTTAATTAATATCTATGGTTACGGTTATGGCTATGGCATTATGACATGTCGCCAATAATCAAATACAGTGTTCCCATTAGGTTGGTTTGCACAGCTGTTTTATATGGTTATCGTTATGATACGTCTAATTGAACCTTAAGATTCGGCATGGGCGAATAATAGCACTCTTACTTGTTTTTTCATAAATTCGCCGTGACGTTTAAGTAGGAATTACTGTCTAAGGCGAATTAATTACCAGGTGGCAGCATAGGCGAATTCATTAATTTTCGCCGTGAAAACTAATGTCAAACTCCATATATAAAAAATCTGTATATATTTTTATATATGAGGTTTGACAGTAGTTTCTACCAGCAAAAATTAATAAATTCGCCAACGCTGCCACCTGGCAATGGATTTGCCTTGGTGGTGTCAACAGTTCGTTATAAAAAAATAAATTTAGATTCGTGTTTTATAATTGAAAAAAAAAATCAACCTAGCAACAGCAAAATAATTTTCTTTAATTATTTGCATAAATATGTTATACTGCCACGAATTATTGCTCTAAAAACAAACGCTTGCTTTGTTTTGCACATGTTTGTTGTTGGTGTTTTTGAAGTTTGTGAACAAACGTGGTAATATATAAACCACTTTTGACATAAGCAACTGCAACAGCTGGCGGACGACACTACCTCGTAAAATAAATGTACCTTGATTTCAACGCTAGCACGGACGGACAACGCACAATCAACTTGGTAATGAATTCTTATTCATCAGGGGTCGAAATTGCATATTGTAGAAATTACAAACGGAATGACAAAATTAGATATACCCTATTTCTACTTTTGTGGTGAAGGGTACAAAAACGCAGCGAAAAACTTTCAGCTGAGCTCCTGCGTTATTGATATAGATAGACATATTTTGGCTAATGAATTCAGCTGTACTGATTCGCCTTAATTGTTTCGTTAAATCAATTTGCCGATGGCTAAACCTGTTCCTGCTGTTTCAATTTATCGTAACTATAAAACATAATATTGAATTTAAAAGATGAAAACTTAAAAAGTTATTTAAATTTTACGAAAATAAATAAAATAGATTCGAAATGTATTTTAGGACAAATTTGTTTGGAAAACAGCTATTTTCTAATTCTTATTTGTCTGGCTGGGTACGCATCATGCTAAAACGGCTGGATGCATTTGAAAAATATTTTATGTGAAGGACTCTTACAGCAATACCTAAACAAAATCGGGAAGCGTTTTTTTGCTGCCAAAAGTACTCACGCCCATACATGTTGTATGTAGCATACTGAAATAACGCGGCGGCAACGCTTTGCAATTGGATAATCCAATTTTCACAAGGCGTTTTATAATAATAACAATTAAAAATTTATCGATTTTATAAATTAATGAAAATTGACTCATTTTCGGCTTATTGATTAATTTTGAATTCAATTTCGAAACATTTTTAGAAATAAAAATTATTTACAAATGTATGCTGAAAAAAATTAAAAATTTATTTATTATTTTTTTTTTAATTTTAATTTGTACAACAAAAATCCAGAATTGTTATTCTTGTTAAAATTATCAGGAAAGTTATGTTTACTTTCTTTAATAACCCTGTTTTCATCATTTTGACGTAGCATCGGAGCTTTTGTTTAGGTATGGCATTTCAGCGTAAAGGCTCTGCGGAAGAGAACGTTCCGCTCTCCGTTTTTATTTAGGCATGTGTGTTAGAATGTTGGTTCAGTATAGGCTACATAATATGTCATTCGAAAATAGGGATACCAATGTGTAAGCAGTCAATTTTATTGGTATAATGGTACTAAACAGTTTTAAATACTGCTTACAGACCTATACAATAAATATTTAAATAGATTTTTAAGATAAATACAGAGGACACGCTGACGAAGTCGTGGGTACCAGTTCTAGGGAATAAAAATAAATGCTGTAATAGCTTAAGCCCTTTCACACTGTAATACTGAGTATTAAAATTTATCAAATACTTAAGTGCTGGAGAAAGTTAGAAAACAAATGTAAGACAACTCTCAAACAGTATGAACAGAAATTTGTCAAATTTATTTTTAGATTCTTTTTCAAGTCTATGAGTATTAATTTTATAATTTTTTTTACTCATAACTTTAATCCCTAAAAATGTGGTGTAACGTTAGATTTTCTGGCAATCATGGCAATTCTCATTTGGTTGAACATAAACAAAAATCAGCTGGGCTATTTAGACCACCTGTAAATTAATTTGCCTGGGTTTTGTTAAACTGAGTTGCATTTTCTTTCTACTAACAATTTTCCTACTATTATCATAGTTATTAAAATAATAAAAGTGTTATACCTGAAACAATTAACAGCACGACAACTATTTTGCGTGCACATATTCCGCTATAAACGATCGATAGTAGATTAAAATACAAATCGATCGTAATATACATACATAGAAAGAACATTTTTAAAATATCAAAAAATCCCTCAAATTTATAAAATTCTTTTTTCAATCATAATGCAGCTCATTTTTGGAAAGACTGTATGGAAAATGTTATTAACCAGCAAGTTTAGAAATTTAAAAAAAATTAAATATATAATTTCAATTTTCCGTTTATATCTCGAAAACAGTTTTGCATGTACAAATATCGCTAAATACAATCAATAGAGAATCAAAATAGAATCAATCGTGGTATAATCTAGTACGTAAAAGCTTATTTAGCGGAATACATTTCAGATGTAAAAAAACGATCAAATCAAATAGTTCTTGCGTTATATATGAAACATATAGGTCTGTTAAGTAACTTTACTAGCAAAAATTAGCAAAGAGAGCATAAAACAGAAATTTTCAGACTCATTCGCCAAAAGTAAAAAAAAAATAAATAACCGATTTACTAGCAAAAATTAGCAAAGAAAATTGTTTTGGCTTCGGAAATGATATGTATGTACAACCAACAAATAGTACCATTTTTAAAGAAAATGTACTAGAGTGCGAAAAAGTGTAAAACAAAGACCAGCAAACTGGTGACCACACAAAAAATTGAAAATTATACCCCAGGAAAAATATGTACATAAAATGTTACTAATGTGTTTTTTAATTAGCCATACGTTGCATGTATCATATGTGATATGTATCACTAATGATTCATTGAGCGTATCATGTATGATACATGGACTTTGTAATCATGGTAAAAAAAAATATTTTTGTATCACATGTGATACATCGGTCAGGGAACCTGTTAAGTTACCATTGGTGTTGTGTGCGTTGGAAATGTCAATGTACTTACATAAATTTAGTAACTTATTTGCCACAGTTGCACATTAATGTTTCATTTGTACTTTTTCCAAAAATAATTTCTATTTAATAAACAAAATTGCAAAACAAGAAACATTTAAAGAACATATTTTATACATTTAATAACATTCTTGTACACATTAACATTTTGTGGTGTATGTTCTAAGATAAATTTTAATAAAGATTATTACAAGTTATTTTCTGTTTTGTGTTTGTGGCCAACCATCATAAAAAATGCAACGGTGTTCATCGCTTATATCGTATGCACATGTGTGTAAAAATACAAATTTAATTTTAATTAATTATATTTGTTAAAAATTGGGCAGAAATAAATACTTTGTTTTTTTTCTACATTTTCTATTAAATTAAAAACTAAAAATTTAACACTGTAGGTCTTAATTGCAATTTTTCTTTATATATGTACTACACAAAGCACAATCAGCTGTTTCCGTACGGAAAGTGCGATCAGTTTCGTATCTTGCTTAAAGAAATCACATATAACGAAATTTGAGGAAAAGTTATCATATGTACATTATAGTTTACATATAACTAAATGTATTTGCGCAGTTGTTTAAATTTGCTTAAGTTATTTTATGTTGTTTTATAGTTGGGCCTTAATGCAAATAACAAAATATCTTTGCATATTATATAAAAGAGTTAAACCTCGATTATCCAGCTCTCGTGGGACCGGTGCCAGTACGGATTATCGAAATACACGGTTAATAGAGGTTATATCAAAACATGTATACATAAACAGCAACTTAACAGATATGTTTTTACGCAGTCATGAATCAAAGTAATTTTGTCTTTAATTAAATAACTTTTCCTGCTTTTTTGGTAATTTACTATTTAAAGGAGCCATCATTCCACAGCAGGTCTGCTAACACCTTTCACTTACTAAAGAAATTAAAGCGCAAATATATTCTTATGTGTGGACACAAGAACTTAAAAAAGGGGAGACACCTGATTTAGATTTACACAATTAAAACCATATAAATGCTGCACTGAATTATAGAGGTATAAATAAAGCAGGGATAATAAATAATAGATGTAACCGATTAATATAGGCCTGATTGATCGAGGTTTAACTGTAATTTTCTTTTGCATATTTTTTTTAAATCATATTTTATAGCAACAAAATCCGTGTTGTTTTTTTGTGTTGTTGCATTGCTGTAGCCGTGCAATCGCCTGTATTAATTCGCCTTGGGCCAATGCATTCAGCTGTACTTATTCGCTCTAATTGGTTAGATAAATCAATTTGCCGATGGCTAAACCTGTCCCTGCTGTTGTTTTCATTTATTGTAATATGCTCATGCCGAATTAAAAAGAAAATATCGAATTGAAAAGATGAAAACGCCAAAGTTTATTTAAATTTTACGAAAATAAATAAAATATATTTGAAATATATTTTAGGACAAATTTGTATGGAAAACACCTATTTTTTAATTATTATCTGTCTGTCTGTGTTCGTATCATGTTAAAACTGCTGGATGCATTTGAAAAATATTTTGTGTGAAGCACCCTTAGAACGTTGGTATAGGTACGCAGTTAATTTTATCGGTATAATGGTACTAAACAGTTTTAAACACTGTTTACAATAATGGCAATTCTCATTTGTTGAACATAAACAAAAATCAGCTGGGCTATTAAGACCACCTGTAAATTAATTCGCCTAGGTTTTGTTGAACTGAGTTGCATTTTCTTATACGTGTAAGCACTTTATGTTTTTTCGAGTGTCTATGAGTTCGATGTTCTTTGTTCTATTACATGAAAAATGTAAACATAACGTAAAAAATTTAATTTTTGAACTCGATCGCAGCTTACATGTGAAAGCATAAAATTTTGCTACTGTTATCATAGTTAGTAAAATAATAAAAGTCTTATACCTGAAACAATTAGAGTAATTTTGCAATAATAGCACGAATAGAAGGAAGCAATCTCCTAAAATGTCAAAAAATCCCTCAAATCAATAAATTTTTTTTTTTTATTTGAAAACTATTCCGCGTGATGTTAATGATGTTACCAATCGATACAGAATCAAATACCAAGCAATGGTGTTATAGCTGTTTTTTGAAAGGCTTTATGAAAGAAGTTAGTAAGCACCAAACTTTTATACAGTAAACAAATCGCTTAAACTTATAAGTTTAGTCTTTTACTAATAACTCGAAAACTATTTTGCGTGGAAATATATCAAAGCATATGATTGATACAGGATTACATTACGAATCAATCGTAGTGCAGCTCATTTTTGGAAAGACTATGAATCAGCAAACTTAGAAATGTAAAAAAAAATTTTAAATTTATAAATTAATTTTTCCGATAATATCTCGAAAAAGCTTATTGAGCGGAATAAATTTCATATGTAAAAAAGCACTCAAATCAAATAGGTATTGAGTTATATATGAAATATATAGGTCTGTTAAGTAACTTTACTTACAAAAACTAGCAAAGAGAGCATAAAACAGAAATTTCTAAATGTAAAACAAATAAATGAACAATTTACCAGCCACAACAATTTTTTTTTTACTTTAAGACTGTACGGTATGACAATTAAATAGTACAATTTTTAAAGCAGATGTACCATAGTGCAAAAATACAAAAAATGCTCCAAATAACCAAACAGGAAAAATATGTAATTAAAATGTTTTACATTTTCTTTTAATTATTAGGTAATTTTGTAAGTGTTTATAATGTTTAATCGTATCATGAACATAATTTAATTTTGCAATTAGTTTTAATAAACATTCTTATTGTGATTTAAATTTAAATATATATGTATATTTATTAAAAATAATTTTAACTTTATACATGTGTATAACTTATAATTATATATACTGTTCCTCTTTAAATTGTACCGAAAAAAGTAAATTGCTTTGAATATTTCATCACTGGCTTGTTTACTTTTAATTTTACAAACAATACAAACACTTGCTAGCTCGTATATTCTAAACCAAATTTCTGTTCTTTTGCTCTCCTTTGCTGTACACTTCTATATCTAAATTAAAAACAAATAACAAAATAATATTGGCCCATATTCATAGTTATAAACTAAAGTCGACTCTTGTTAAAGTAAACTCTAAAATAAAAGGCTCTTATTATCTTTTTTGTTTTTATAGTCAAGAATAAAGTATACTTTAAGTTTTGTCGCCTTCCACTGGGTGTCAACTGTAATTTGATAAATGTTTTCAAACAATTTCTAAACAATCATTAGAATAAAGTAATATTGTTTTTATTTTGTTCACTTTGGTATAAAAATCAGATATAGAATATTGTGTTCTTAAACCAAATAAAATAATTTTGGAAAAATGTGTTAAATAAAGCTTTAGGTAGTTTTAAATTTAGAGTTGACTTTCTCGCCTAAAGTATATTTTAAATTGTTTATGAATGAATTAGAGTCGACTCTAAAGTAAAGCCGACTTTAGTTCCCTTTAAGTATACTTAATTTTAACTATGAATATGGGCCATTATTTGTATATTCTCTTAACTGTGAAGTACTTGCATTTTCTTCAAAGCTGCAAAAATTTGTATTCTTTTTGTAAACAAAAGTAAGAAACAGCTCTTTGGTCCATTTTTTGCCAGTAAAAATTTTACTAGTCCAAACATTCAACAATTCCTTACGCTCTTTTTTTACTAGTAACAATTAGTATCAATTTTTACTTACTGAACAGACCGATTTATTGTACGTGTGATTTGTTTAAATTGTGTTGCGTTGAATTTGCCTTGAATACATCTTACTAAAGGATATTTTATAATAGAGTGCATTTTTATTGATATAAACCCAACAAGGTTAAAATAAAAACAGAAAACAATAACAATTTAATTGGCCAAAAATATCAGATTTCACGAATGATATTTTATTTTGCTTTGAAAAATATAAAGCTAGATATAAAAATAATTAAAAATCAAAACTTATAGTGATTTTTTTTCCACAAAAATAATGTTACCTCGTTAAAAGGCGCATATATAAAATGTCTTGCCAACTGTTTATAATCTGTACTTGTTATTTACCGAGAACAAAACACAAGTTTTGATAAAGACGCCCATTAAAGTATATTTATTTTACTATGTAGCGTCTTCCACCCAGCTGGTTTGTAGTTGGAAATGTCAAAAGTTGTTTGTATTTTACTTTGTTTGTTTACGAATTTCAAAAAACACTATTAACAAGCATTTGCAAAACAAAGCAAGCACTTCTATTTAGAGCAAGCATTTGTATTTAGACCAATTATCTTCTATCGCTCTTTATGCTTTTGATATTTTCAACGCACAAAACAACAATAAATAAAAAGCCATGGTGTTTTTGAAATTCTGCATTTGTTGTAGAGCCGCTATTATCGCCATTGCTACCTTCTAGCATTTGATTCGCCTTGGATAATTACTTCAAAATACAAAAAAGAACTCAAGGCGAATTCATTTCGAGGTGATTGTAATAGCTCAGTAGCGCGATATGCTTCTCTTTTGTAAAGGTTATCGATTGCAAGGCAAATTCATAACAGGCGGCCTTGACTATTTTTTGTGCTTGTGATTTTTTCTTCTTCGTACATCAGAAGTTACTATATCCTAGTGTATTACTTTGTTTTTGACAGCCGAAGACGGTTTATACAAAAACAAAATGTACATATTTCTTTCACCGTTGTTGCCGTAAATATACCTATTATAAAATTCCTTGATTAAATATACACAGATTTTTTATATATGGAGTTTGACAGTAGTGTTCATCGCGAAAATTAATGAACTCGCCTGCGCCGCCTGGTACTTGATTCGCCTTGAACCATATTGTCGATTTTGCTATTTAGTAAAATTTTTAACGATATTCGTTGTTTCTAAAAACCAGCTGATGTAGTAAGCAAGGTGTTATAAGTATAAATAAAGAACGTATATATATTCGAACACAAAATTAATACAGATTGTTTTCATTTAAATTAAATTGATAAGTACTATTTTAGAAAAACAAAAGTAAAAATTAAAATAGTTCCTTAGTTCGCATAAAAGATTTATTTTATTGTGCTTTATTGATTCCATTAAGTTCTCATTTAATTATGTTGACTTTTGACATAAGACCCTCAGGTTTTCTAAACAAAATTTTGGTAAAATCCACTCTTTCTCGAATGGCTTCGAATCACGCAAAAGATGTTCTGCGCACAAAATATACTGAAATCGCGTGATTTGATGACACTTGACTGCCGATTTGAAATTAATTATTTCTTTTACTTATTTCGTATATAATTTAAAAAGGCTATTACATTTGGATTTTATAAAAATAAAACCGTAAATACGCTAATATTGTTTCAAAAAGTTTTTTCTATGATACCATATTCTATTTGCATTGTTGTCTTTTTTGATTACTGTATGCGGTATGTGCGCGCGAAATGTTTTGAAAATGTTGATTAGAGAATTATTAAAGATGTCTTCTCAATATTTCACGTACATTTTTCCATTTCTTGCAGTCCAGCAAGTGTAACTTAGTTTTTTTTTCTGCAACTCTATTGAAAAGGTTAAAGTTTCTCAGAGATTTCTTCTCATGTGTCAGATTTTTATATATGAAATTCGACAGTTTAGCTACCGGCGAAACAAATGAATTCGCTTGCGCTGACACCTGCATACAAGAACTAAGCAGATAGTTCTTCGCTTATTGTTTTCATCAACACATACTAAACAAGCTTTCTGCAAGGCGATTTTATTGGTTGTTGCTGGACCGAAGCCAAAAAAATTACTTAGTTTCAACGTAGGTGGATTCATTTCTTTCGCCGGTACCATTACTGCTAAACTCCTGATATAAAACATATAATATAGATTTATTTATATAAAGTTTGGCTGCCAAGGCGAATTAATTATAAGGTGAAAGCGGTGGCGAATTCAGTCATTTTAGCCGGTATCTTAACTGTCAAACTCTGTTTATAAAAAATCTGTATAAAAGTTAGATAAATATTTTATTATCATTTTTTTTATTTTATTGTTTTTTTTTGACAGTTAGAATACCGGCGAATATAAATGAATTCGCCACCGCTAGCACCATATAATTAATTTGGTTTTTTGGTTACTATGTTATCAGCAAAAATAATGAATTCGCCTACGGTACCGCCTGGTAGTTTTTTATGTTGGACTTTTGATACACTCAGCCCAGTACATGGCGCAAAAATTACCACGCTGTAGCGTAGCGAAAAGAAGACTATAATACAAGATAAAGGAAACTGTCGCAAGTAAAATCTCAGTTAAATATTTAAAATAAATTTTTAAACAATTTTAGAATACTTTTCAATTTAAAACTTAAAAATGTCCATAAATTTTTTAAATAAATTTTAAAGTATTAAACAAATTGAAGGAGACACGACGGTTTTTACCGAAAGTTATAACAGCAAATTTTAAAGTCTTTAGGCAAAAAAAAACCAAACAAATAAATAAGACGAAACCACTGTTATTTCACCGTGTATAGAATAATTAAAACCACAGAAGCTAAGTCAAGGCGAATCAATTACCAGGTGGCAGCGTTGGAGAATTTATTATTTTTTGCTGGTAGAAACGAATGTCAAACTTCATATATAAAAAATAATACACATATTTTTTATATATGGATTTTATATATATATATATATATACGGTCAAGGACTAAAGTCTTCATACATACCCAAAATTTCATATATTCGCCAAACAAAAACAGCAAAAAAAATTTTGTGTACAAAAATACCAAAAAAGATAGTTGAACAGATACGGGGGCCCACTTCGAAACCGTATTTGAATAATTACAGGTTTCAAATTATGATTTAAACATCTTTATAATTTGTTTTTTCTGTATTTATCGTTATTTTTTGAGTTAAAATGTTAGTTTTTGTTTCACAGTTAAAATGGAATTAAATATGTCTGGTACACAAAATTTATATTTTAAAGCAACTGACATTTTGGAAGTCAGCCATATATTATTATGTAGTACCATTTAGATTATTTAATATGAATTTCGAGTTGATTGATATTAACAGCAAATGGAAAATAAACTTTCAAGCAATCATTTACATAATTCTTATAAGCGACTTACGACTACGCGGAAAGCCAACGCGTTTGGGATGGGTGTAAAATTTTTTGGAGTTATCTAATAAAGTTTGAAGTTTATCAAACTGGTTATGATTTTTTGTTCGACAAATAATTGTGCACATCTCTGTATTCTGTAGGAGTTGAACTGGATATTATTAACGAATTGACATTGATCTTGGTTTAAGTAAATTTTTTTAATATTTAAAAATCATTTTTAGAAAGAAAAATTATTTTACAAATGTATGCGGACGATTTCCAAAGAAAACCAGAAAAATTAGTCAACGAAATAGAAGTTACCACACAGATTGTAAGAAATCTTATGTTCTTTTTTTTTGATATTGGCTATCATGTTCATTATAACTTCTCTTTAGCAGATTTATAACTACATTTCAATTTAATGCTTCTGTTATTTCTGCAAATAACAAGACAGTCAATGTGACCATATATAATGCTTGACTTTTTATATAATAATTGTTATTTATGATTTATGTTTATATGCTAAGTGCTTCTTTGATCTTATCGCTAGTACTTTCATTTATAAGATATTTGTCTTGTTGTGCTAGGTTACAATTATACAATTAAATAAAAAATAAATAAATAAAAAATGATCTTTAAAGGTTGTTATTTTTTTTACGTTTTAAAAACGTTGGAATAATATTCGCGCAAATAAAAAAATAATGAAATTGCACATACAAGAACGAATTCTTATTTCGAATACTTTTTTGTGCTTAGTTACTGTTAGGAAAGGGTTGTTGTTAAAATTAGTTGTGACGGGACTTGATGAAGGCAACCCCACGCAAAGTTATTTTTATATAGCAATATGTAAAAGCAAAAATTTTTAAATAATTTTCTAGCACCACCATGTGTTTTGTATGTATCTTCCTTTACAATATCATTACGCTAAATGTTTCCTAATCTTTTCTGGGACCAACCTGCATTTTTTAATGTATACATATAATAAAACAATGTGTGTGAAGATAAATACGTCAAGTTAAATACGTTTTTTAAAAGATGTAGCATGCGATAATTTTTCTCTCCCATACATACAGTACAATTTGTATAGTAAATTCCGGACTTTTTTAACGAATACGATTACAGCTACAAAACCCTACTATCTCGGAGAATCAAACCTACTGGGAAATCAAGGGCACATATAAAGCTATTAAACTGTATACACGGTTTATTCAAATTGAATTTGAGAAATTTTTTATAAGACGCGGAAAATTGACTTAGTGCAATTTTCTCATATACGATGAGTTCTGTGAGGGATTTTGTCAATGTGGCCAAACCCTTCAATCTCGCGGAATTACACCTATTGGAAAATCAAGGGCACATATAAAGATACCTAACTGTAAACACAGTTTATTCAAATTGAATTTGAGAAATTTTTTATAGGACGCGGAAAATTGACTTAGTGCAATTTTCTCATATACGATGAGTTCATTGAGGGATTTTGTCAATGTGGCCAAACCCTTCGATCTCGCGGAATTACACCTATTGGGAAATCAAGAGCACATATAGAGCTATTAATCTGTAAACACAGTTTATTCAAATTGAATTTGAGAAATTTTTTATATGACGCGGAAAATTGACTTAGTGCAATTTTCTCATATACGATGAGTTCTGTGAGGGATTTTGTCAATGTGGCCAAACCCTTCGATCTCGCGGAATTACACCTATTGGGAACTCAAGAGCACATATAGAGCTATTAATCTGTAAACACAGTTTATTCAAATCGAATTTGAGAAATTTTTTATAAGACGCGGAAAATTGACTTAGTGCAATTTTCTCATATACGATGAGTTCTGTGAGGGATTTTGTCAATGTGGCCAAACCCTTCGATCTCGCGGAATTACACCTATTGGGAAATCAAGGGCACATATAAAGATACCTAACTGTAAACACAGTTTATTCAAATTGAATTTGAGAAATTTTTTATAAGACGCGGAAAATTGACTTAGTGCAATTTCCTCATATACGATGAGTTCTGTGAGGGATTTTGTCAATGTGGCCAAACCCTTCGATCTCGCGGAATTACACCTATTGCGAAATCAAGAGCACATATAGAGCTATTAATCTGTAAACACAGTTTATTCAAATTGAATTTGAGAAATTTTTTATAAGACGCGGAAAATTGACTTAGTGCAATTTTCTCATATACGATGAGTTCTGTGAGGGATTTTGTCAATGTGGCCAAACCCTTCGATCTCGCGGAATTACACCTATTGGGAATTCAAGGGCACATATAAAGATACCTAACTGTAAACACAGTTTATTCAAATTGAATTTGAGAAATTCTTTATAAGACGCGGAAAATTGACTTAGTGCAATTTTCTCATATACGATGAGTTCTGTGAGGGATTTTGTCAATGTGGCCAAACCCTTCGATCTCGCGGAATTACACCTATTGGGAAATCAAGAGCACATATAGAGCTATTAATCTGTAAACACAGTTTATTCAAATTGAATTTGAGAAATTCTTTATAAGACGCGGAAAATTGACTTAGTGCAATTTTCTCATATACGATGAGTTCTGTGAGGGATTTTGTCAATGTGGCCAAACCCTTCGATCTCGCGGAATTACACCTATTGGGAACTCAAGAGCACATATAGAGCTATTAATCTGTAAACACAGTTTATTCAAATTGGTTTGGCCACATTGACAAAATCCCTCACAGAACTCATCGTATATGAGAAAATTGCACTAAGTCAATTTTCCGCGTCTTATAAAAAATTTCTCAAATTCAATTTGAATAAACTGTGTTTACAGTTAGGTATCTTTATATGTGCCCTTGATTTCCCAATAGGTGTAATTCCGCGAGATCGAAGGGTTTGGCCACATTGACAAAATCCCTCACAGAACTCATCGTATATGAGAAAATTGCACTAAGTCAATTTTCCGCATCTTATAAAAAATTTCTCAAATTCAATTTGAATAAACTGTGTTTACAGTTAGGTATCTTTATATGTGCCCTTGATTTCCCAATAGGTGTAATTTCGCGAGATCGAAGGGTTTGGCCACAGCTTTCTTAAGGATAAGAACCATTTTCTATCTATATGGATACTGTTGGAATTCAGCATCAAACACAACATTTCTCTTTCTCAGTTTTGGCCGCATAGTCTCCACAACAATAACTTGATTTAACTATTAGTTTGTTAAGCGTAAATTAGACACTTTAGTTAAAATAAGCTATTAAAGTTCTAAATCCTTAACCACTTCCAGAAATATTAAAAAAAGTATTCAACATTTTTTATAAAAATTTTATATATTTTTATATGAAATAATTACACAAGTATACATGGTTTTTAGAAATGAAGAGCAGTCAAACTGGATCGCTTGTACTCTTTGGGATCTGCTTCACGCATTAAAGTTCAACAGTAGTCGCTCATCATGCCCTCGTCCCAAAATCCTTGGTATCGTTTTTCGATTTTCGTGCTCTTCTCTTGTATCACCCAAGTTTTCAGGAAAAAAAATCGAGATGAGAATGCAGAAAATGTATTTTGAGAGCTTCAATCTTGCAATAATTTTGCAACAAACTGTTGATTTTTGCTTGAAATCCGGATTTTAACGGTTGTCGAGAAAGTTATGAACAACATCTTGAAATGATACCAATGCTGCTGCTTCATTGGGCGTTAAACATTTTGTAAAGTTTCTGTCGGCCATTAATTGTTTTGTAAAAAGAAACCCGGATTTGAATTTAGCGCCTCAAATAACATCAAGATTAGTTCTTATCTTTTCTGATCCAAAAGTTGACCTGGATTTGTAAACTTGTGTTATTGAATAAAAACTTTATTACTGTTGTTATTATTGTATCGTTATGGCGGTACTTTTTATTTGTATTGATCTTGTCTTCCGTTAAGAATTAATGTATTACAAAATATGTTGTTTACATTCATGTATGATAATACCATCAGTAAAGAATTGAGAAGTTCGTGTTATTTTATTTCTCAATTTAGTTTACATATAATTCATTAAAGTAAAACTTCATTCGACACAATCATCACTTGTGAAAATAATCAACATATTAAGAAGGGCTGTCGACAATTCCTTAAAGTACCAGCAGCATCCTGGTAATCGTATAAGTTAAGCTAGAACTCGTATGGACTTTTTGGTACTTTATTATTGCAATATTGAGTCTAGTTTATAAAAGAAAATTTATCCACTCTGTTTCATAAATATTAAGTGAGTAGTAAGGGTTCTTAAATCTCTTATAAATTTTTAAAATTTGATTTAAGATACAAAGTTATAACGTTTTGAAATGTATGGGCCTGTACAAATAATAAAGACAAAGCGAATACATACATTTTAAAGCAACCCTGAACTAGGTTTTTTTCTATTTTTTTAAATACAATGCACAATATATAAAATTAATCTCATAATTTCAACAACAAAAAAACCATATTAAATTCATTTGGTTTCAGATATCAAAATATGTGTATTAAATCAGAAAAGAGACAGTTCTTAAATCAATAAAATTTTTGGTAGTTCACAAAGTTTTACGCCACTTGGGCTTTATCCTACTCTACGCCCTACAGTTTTACAATTAAACTCTACGCCTGTTACTATTAAACTCTAAGCCTTTTCAAAGCTTCCTAAATAAAGATTACAACTATTTTTACGTAATAATATATTTTCTTTTTTTTGTACTATTTCTTTTATCTTTCTTTGTTTTGATTTATTTTCTTTCGGTCGTTTTTTTCTTTCTTCTATTTCAAATGGCTCCGATTTCTAAGGTTGGCTTATCCGGAGTGAGTTTTGATTGAATGATTTGTTGCTATCCTTTCTTCTTTATTCTCATATATTTTCAAAAGTTATATCTCCAAATAACCCTAACTAAATGGCGGATTGATCCATGGTTATACATTTTGTTCTATTTGTTTTTCTCTTAATATGCTATAGTGTTATTACACGTTAATTTTCTTATGAATTTTAGTAAACGACGTTAGTTTATAACAAGTATGAATAGCATTTAAATTTGTATATTATTGTGTATTTATTATAACGCGGGTAAATATATGTTCTTACCTTCACTATTATCAATGGTTTCCGATAAGTGAACAACTTTTAAACTTATAGGTAGCTAGTAATTTAAATATTCAGGTAGTTATTAAAGGATTTTAGGACTATCTATGGTGAGTATTTAAAACTTTGCGTTCGACAACTGCAAAAATTTTTAATTCCCAAATGATTTGAATTTCAAATGTCCAAGAAGATTTGTAGGTTTTTGAATTTTAGAGTCTAAACCGAATTTGATTAAATTTTTCTGGATTTTAAATTTTTGAATCTTTATATCTTACAAATGAAGTTAATGAAATTTTGAACTTTGAATTTTAGAATCCAAAAACTGAACTTGATGAAGTTCAAATCTTGGAAACCGCAATAAAATCAACTGGATTTTAAATTCCAAGTTCCAGAGATGAATTCAATGAAAGTAAAATTTAAAAACAACACCCCAAATTTAAAATCTCTTATTGAATTTCAAATTTTTAATAAAGGCAATGAATTTCAACTTAAACCGTTATTGTGCACTATACTATACTAAAAATGTTTAACCGGAAGATAATTTTATACTAAAATACATTTGTATTTACCACACTAACTACAGTTACTTATCTTGTGCTCCATGTTGTCACTGTTGGGTCCAAACTGATGTTGCTATCTGTGTTGGTTGCGCTATTGTTGTTGTTGTTACTGTTGATGAGTTGTAGTAGTTTCCTATTATTGAAGCTATTGGTGTTGGAGTTATAGATGATAGTATTCTGATGCTATTGTTGCTTTGTTAAATCCAAAAATGGCGGTTGAATGTTATTGTTGCTGTGGCTGATGATTTGGATGGTGTAAGCTTTGAAGACAAAGCTTATGGTGATGATACTCATGGTGAACCTGAAGCTTATATTATTGTTGTGGGTGTTGGATGGTACTCGGAAGATGCTATTGTTGTTGTCGTGAATACAAAATGGTGGTCTGCTACTGACGCTTCGTTGTACAGCTACACCCATACAGTTATAACGGTTTGTTAAATTTCTATTATTGCTGCTGTTACTTATTCTTGGCTGGTATTGTTGTCATTAATTTGCTGGTAATTTGTTATTGGTATTATTCCCGTTACACTTGATGTTTTATGATTTTGGCAGGAATTTGTTGCTGTATGTTGTGAATACCGTAACTTGCCGTTATTCGTTATTATTTGTTATTTTTTTTTTTGGTATCTAGTTTTTTGTTGTTTTTGACACTCTATACGGCTGCGAGTAGTTTTATTAACTGTTGCTTCTGCTGCTTGTTTAAGGCTACGCAAAATTGACCTGACCTAGGTCTACGAAAGTGGTCGTAGTTTTCCCCTTTGAGGCACTTAGACGCTCGCGACTGTTGTTGGTCGATTCTAGGGTTAGATCTTTCATCTAAATTGGTGTTGGAAAAATTTACTCTTACACCCGTTTGAATTGCTAAAGCAGTTGCATCCCTTGATGTGTGAATTACCAAGTCCTAAAAACGTTAAAATCAGCAACACTTAATACTTAATGACTTGCATGGGCGGACTGGCATTGGTGTATTTTTTTTTTTTTGATCCCTCACTCAGCTATTCAGTTTGTTTAAGACAAAGCCAGGAGACACTAACCGCATAAACTCCACCAATTTACCTGCTGCCCATAATGTTTGTTGTTCCCCCTTTTTTTTGACGAGCTTTGTCCTGGTTGTTATTTGGGACAGCCTGTTCTGGTTGTAGCTGCCTCCTCTGATGCGGACTATGACGACTATTCCCCATCTCTCGTCGCGGCGACCTTTTTTTTTTGATTTATTTGGCTTTTTTATCACTAACACTGTACGAGGGCTGCTCTATATATTTCTGGCCTAATAGTGAAAATGCGAATATTTATAATCAAAAATGGTTTTATTGTTTTTCAAAGTATTCTCCAGCATGATTTATACACTTTTGCATGGGCTCAAACCAGTTGTCGAAGCACTTTTTCCACTCCGATTGAGACACCTCTAAAACATGGTTTTTGAACATTTCAACAGCTTCTTCTGGCGACGAAAATCGTTGACCACGCATTTTTTTCTTGACGTGCGGAAACAAGAAGAAGTCATTAGGTGCCAAGTCAGGGCTGTTCGGCGGATGACCCATTAATTCGACGTTTTGGCCGGTCAAAAACGCTCTGGTTTGAGCCGATGTGTGAGAGCTCGCATTGTCATGGTGAACAATGATTCGTCTTCTCTTGTTGGTTTTTCGAATTTATCCGATGACTTCAGCCAAACTAATTGTAGTGTACCACTCAGAAGTGACCGTCCTACGTTGCTCAAGCGGAACAGTCACCACATGACCAGTTTTGCCGAAGAAACAGGCGACCATTTGCTTCGAAGTGCTTCTTCCACGAACAACTTTCGTTGGATTTTGCTCGTCTTTGAAGACCCACACGGTCGATTGTTGTTTCGCTTCGGGCTCATATGCATAGATCCATGATTCTTAACCTGTGACGATCTTATAAACGTCTTTTGAAGCACCGCAATCGTATTTTTGCAACATTTCTTTGCACCAATCGACACGAGCCTTTTTTTGAGCGATTTTCAAATTGTGCGGGATCCAACGAGAACAAACCTTTTTTACGGCCAGGTGTTCATGCATTATCGAATATATGCTGGTGAAAGAAATGTCCAAGGATGTCTCTATCTCTCGGTATGTCGCATGTCGATCTTGCATTATGAGTTCACGCACGGCATTAATGTTCTCTGGCACAACAGCCGTTTTTGGACGACCTTCACGGAATTCGTCATTGAGCGAGCTTCGGCCACGATTAAATTCATTATACAAATTTTTCACAGTGCTTTAGGATGGTGCTTCAGCGCCATACAAAGATTTAAGTTCATCAATGCACTCTTGTCGTGATAATCTACGTCGAAAGTTGTGAAAAATGATGGCACGAAAATGTTCACGAGTTAATTCCATTTTTTTCTATATTAATTTTTTCAAGTCACTGTTAACAACACAAATAATGGTCGTACGTCAAAACGTTTTGAGTACGATTATGCTTAAAAATGTAAAACTTTCCAATGGAAATGTCAGATTGCACTTGGCAGCACTCAGTGTTGCCAGCACTCGTATTCTTATTTTGTCTGATTTTTTAGATAATCAGCGAAACTGAAACACGACCTGTCTTCTCTGCCTGTTGATGGTGGAAAGGGGCCGGAAATCGCCATTTCACTTGGTGTATCAACGTTGCAAAATTTTAGGTGTGGTCAAGGAATAGGGTTGTATTTTGATCGTAGTGAGTTTTGTTTTAGAGTTGCCATCCTTAAGAGTAGTCTTATGTTAGACCTTGTGTTTACACTAATGGCAAAACTGTGTTGACACAGTTGACACAGTACACACCCCCTGACTTAGTTTGGGAAAATTTTATCATATTAGCAAATCGTATTTGCTAATATAATAAAAATTTCATTTGCTTATTCCGGTTTTGCGGCTCATGCCTTTATATCCTTAGCGTGGTAAATTCCTAGGGGCTTACCCTGCAATGTCTCCAGCTCATACAAGTTATTTCCAACGCTCCTGGCAATGCGACACTTCAGAAATCTTTTGCATAGTTTGGCTGATAGCTGCTTTGAAAAATCTGATAGTTGAAAATTGCGGCGAAAAACCTCTTGTCCTATTTTAAATTTAGTTTCACGGCAACGGCGGTTATAGCGTCTGGCATTTGTTTCATAGCTTTGGTGCAGAGTTTTTCTTACTTGAAGCACAGGCTTGTTTGCTTACGTCAGTGGTTATACAAAATTCTTTAGAAAATCTGGATATTGTAGCAAAGTGGGGCTCATAAGCGCTTTCTTTAAATACTTGAATGCGCGGTCGCAATCGTTTGTCAACTGAAATGGGATGCCCTTTTTGGAAATTCTTGTAAGATTTCTAGAATACTCGAAAAAAATTGGGTATTAATCGTCTACAGTAGTTGGAAAATGCTACGAATCTTTTTGCCCTATTAGCGTCCATTGGGGTTGGATAATTTTCTATTATTGAATATTTAGTGTCGTCTGGTAATATTCCCTTGTCTGTGCATTGAACTTCTCATATGAAGAATGAACATTTTTCATTTTAATTTGAGATTATGTTTGCGACAAAGAATAAATATGCATATGAACATCCTAATACTACAACGTCCTCCATGTATAAGAATGCTTGATCCGGCTTAAGGACACTGAATGCAATTTTCATCATTCTTTGAAAGGAATTTGGTGCTACCTTTAGACCAAAGTCTGGCGAATCTGTATGAACCACTGTGGGTTGAAAATGACGTATAGTCTCTTAGAGTTAATTTCAAATTTGATGAAACCCTGACATAAAGTCTAGGCATGAAAAATATTTTGCTCTTCCAAGTCCAGTCTCTTCCTTTTTAGCTGAATTTGGTAATGATTTCTTTGGTACTAGCAAAATTGGACTGTTTTATTCAGAATATGATGGTTCTACAATATTGTCTTTAATTAACTTCTTTACTGGTTTAAATTTGGTTCATAGAAATTGTTACTTGTTATAGGTTTAAATTCTGAACCGAAAATGTCACTATATATTGAGCATTATTCGGTCAATTTAAATTTAAATTGCTTGTGTTTTTTTAAGTTTTTTGTTAATAATGTTATAATCTGAAAGGTTTTCAGTTTTTTGTTATGCTTTTTAATAGTTATTATTTTGTTATTTGAGTTTAATATACGAACAAATGCGTTTTTAGATTTTGCTAATGTGTTTGGTATTAAAACACCTGGTTGAATTTCTTGATGCGGAATTAATACGTCTTTGTTTAAATTATTTAACTTTATTTGGCGTATTATTTGTGATCTTGGTGGTAAAATTATTTCTTCATTATTGCATGTGGTAAATTAAGTGGTAATAGCACAAGGTAATTGTTCTCTTAATTGAGTTTATTATGCAATTATTCCTCTTGAAGAAATCTATTCCAATGATTCCATCACAAGGTATCGGGAAGTCATATTTTAGAGTACTTAGAAATCATGTGGTTAATTAACCATTTTTTAAACCGTAATTCTAAGGGTATTTTTCCGACTGTGTTGATTTTACCTTGTCCCATTCCACTTGGTGTTGTTGTTATATTTTTTATTCACATATTGTAACTGTATAAATTTTGATTTAATTAATGCAATATCAGCACCTGTGTCTATGAGTAATGTTAAGGTACATTAAGCCGACTGTAAATGTAGAAATGTAAATGTAGATGTGTCAGCTGATCATTTTTGATATACGAAAACCTATGCAAATGCTTAGCCGACTGAAATGTCACTTAGCCGTAACGTTTGAACCTACTGAAAATAGACACACAATATAATTTTAAATAAATTATGAAAATTTCTTTTCTAAATTAAATATGTTATACATGTAATGTTTTGTATAATTGTTAGGCTGAGTATAATTTATACAAATGTTATATTTTGCATTATTACAATACATCATCATTTTTAGTACGATTTAAATATTTACGTACTTTTTACACAAAATTGCAAAGTGGCAGAAAAAAATGACGAAAGTTTACATAAACGCAAGAAGTTTAAACTAATAAACAAATCTATCCATCCTAATTTAAAAGCATACACAAAATAAAAAATAAGACAAAACAAAACACAGTTTTATTTAATTTTATGCTTATGTCAAAAACACATGACACGTTTTTACACATTCTATAAGCACAACTACATTTACATTTACTGTACAGCTACATTTACTTTACATTTACGATTTCAATGGTCGGCTAAATGTTCCTTTACTGTTTGGTTAGTGTTGTGAATATTGACGTTTATAAAGTAACATAAGTTGAGATTGAGTTATGAGTTTTCAGACTCATTTGATTCAGTCCTAATGTAGTTTTGTGTTCTGAAACTACGATGATTATTTTCCCTTTGTCCATTTCTATTATTAAATTGGAATCTCATAATATTTCTTGAATAATTAGATCTTCCGCGAGATTGTCTAAAACCTCTATTTTAGATGTTTGTATTTTGTCTTCGTTTGTAATATAATATGGCATTTTGTTGGCCTGTTGCCTCAGTGCAACTATATATTTCTGGCCTGGCAACACTGAGTGCTGCCAAGTGCAATCTGACATTTCCATTGGAACGCTTGTCATTTTTAAGCATACTCGTACTCAAAACGTTATGACGTACGACCATTATTTGTGTTGTTAACAGTGACTTGAAAAAATTATTATAGAAAAAAATGGAATTAACTCGTGAACATTTTCGTGCCATCATTTTTCACAACTTTCGACGTGGATTATAACGACAAGAGTGCATTGATGATCTTAAATCTTTGTATGGCGATAAAGCGCCATCCTATAGCACTCTGAAAAATTGGTATAATGAATTTAATCGTGGCCGAAGCTCGGTCAAAGACGAATTCCGTGAAAGTCGTCAAAAAACGGCTGATGTGCCAGAGAACATTGATGCAGTGCATGAACTCATAATGCAAGATCGACATGCGACATACCGAGAGATAGAGACATCCTTGGACATTTCTTCCACCAGCATACATACGATACTGCATAAACACCTGGCCGAAAAAAAGGTTTGTTCTCGTTGGATCCCGCACAATTTGAAAGTCGCTCAAAAAAAGGCTCGTGTCGATTCGTGCAAAGAAATGTTGCGAAAATACGATTGCGGTGCTTCAAAAGACGTTTATAAGATCGTTACAAATTGGATCTATGCGTATGAGCCCGAAACGAAACAACAATCGACCGTGTGGATCTTCAAAGACGAGCAAAATCCAATGAAAGTTGTTCGTGAAAAAAGCACTTCGAAGCAAATGGTCGCCTGTTTCTTCGGCAAAACTGGTCATGTGGCGACTGTTCCACTTGAGAAACGTAGGACAGTCACTTCTGAGTGGTACACTACAATTTGTTTGCTGAAGTCATCGGAGAAATTCGAAAAACTAACAAGAGGAGAAGAATCATTGTTCACCATGACAATACGAGCTCTCACACATCGGCTCAAACCAAAGCGTTTTTGACCGGCCAAAACGTCGAATTAATGGGTCATCCGCCGTACAGCCCTGACTTGGCACCTAATGAGTTCTTCTTGTTTCCACACATCAAGAAAAAAGTGCGTGGTCAACGATTTTCGTCGCCAGAAGAAGCTGTTGAAGTGTTCAAAAACCATGTTTTAGAGGTGTCTCAATCGGAGTGGAAAAAGTGCTTCGACAACTAGTTTGAGCCCATGAAAAAGTGTATAAATCATGCTGGAGAATACTTTGAAAAACAATAAAACCATTTTTGATTATAAATATTCGCATTTTCACTATTAGGCCAGAAATATATAGAGCAGCCCTCGTAATACTTTATTTATTTTAAATTTAATTTATACAAATTTTGTTATTTGCTTTATTGTTTATTTTAAAGGTTTAGTTTGGCTCATCTGAGAGCTCCTTGTTGCAATTAGAATAGGCTCAACTTGGAGGTAACCATCATCTGACTTTCAACAGCCAAATCATGGCCGTTTATAAAGGGCGAATGAAAAGGCTGTTACTAGTCTAGAATTAAAACTCACTCGTTCTTAAATTCTATTCTTAACTTTAGAATTCTACAGGCTTAACCAAGCAATCATAAATTTTAGATGGTATCATAAAATTTATGATTGAGTGGTTTTCATTAATAGTAAATGTATTTGTTGTGTTTAAATACAATTATACTTATATTAATTCATCTGCAAATGGATGTTATTGGAACATATTTTTGTCTAATATAAAAATGTAATTGTTAATTATATCCACAACTATGGTTAAAGTATTAACATATTTTATTATCATTATAATATAAAAATTAATATATTATGGTTAAATATAAACACTATATGGTTAATTAAATTCACCATAATACTGTAAAAAAATATAATTACTTACAAAAATTATAGTATGGTCCGCTAGTATAATGAAAGACATAGCTATTTATTTTTTTATTTATAAACAATTTTTTATTATAATATTTAAATACAAAAATAGGATTTATTTAATTAATTTATACAAATTTGTTAAATACGAAAAAATATATGCTAAAATAGCATTTTTTTTTCCTTCTGAAATACAAATAAATCAGGTAAAACTAGATTCTTAAGATTTAACGTTAATAAAAAAATAAACTCCTTCGTATTCAATTTGAAAAGCTTGATAATGTGAATCAAATCCATTATTTAAAAGCAATTGTATACACATGCTAAAGGAATCGTTAAAACAATATATATAGTTTATTTGCGCGAATAAATGGAAAGAGAATCATATACCATTAAGGATAGACGTTAATTTTTGGTAAAAGTTTGCCTAGAAACCAGAGTGTTAAAAGGACGTATTGTTAAACCTTTTCCTGCCAAGGATGGGGTGAAATTCATTTTGCCGATATCAATATTAATAAAGGTATCTTTCGACGACCCACCTCAAAAATTGCAGTCTTGACGATTAGAAATGGTGATTCAGGTTGAATCACTGGAAGAAGAATGTTTATTGTAGAAGTAAAGCTACTTTATAGTAAAAACACTTTATTCCAAAACAAAATTTTAAACACATAACATACTGATTATAATATTTACTTTATTAAATAATTTGTCATATTTTTTATTGTTTCTTAAATAAAGAAACTATAAACAACACAACGTATTCATGAAAATGTTATTTTTAAATATTAATTTATGACCATTAACTTCTGTACAAAGTTACTTATAAAACTGAATACACCTATATTAAACAAAAAAAACAAAAAAAATATATAAAGAAATCCAGCAGGTTTCTGAGATAAAAAAATTATAGGGCATTGCCTCACTTTTGAGCATTGATGCAATCTACCATTATGTATTATCGGATCCAATATCATTTAGCTTTTTTAACCCTTTTACCCTATTTGGCATCGATTCATACAAACTCTAACGTAAAACCTAAGGGAATTTTGCTCCATTCCGTTCTGCTTCAAATTGCATTTATGCTGTTTGAAAAATTTTCATATTGCGCTACCTGAAATTTGAAATAAGCCAATGCGTTCTCAATTGGATTAAGATCCGGGCTTTGCTCTGGCCATTCCATTACCTTAAAACTTTGAGCACTTAAACATTCTTTAACTATTTTTGCCGAGTGCTTTGGATCATGGTCGTGTTGGAAAATTACCCTTCCGGAAGATTTTGGCATTTTGTCCAATGCTGCTGCACAGTGGCGTGGAATACAAGAAAATGGAAAAAAGTCTGAAGCTTCAAAACTGCTTGCTCGAAACAAACTGCGATTTATAGAGGAGGTCATAAGCTTTTCGCCTATTGCATTTAGATACACCCTGTCTGACACAGGGGTACGGGGTAGTACCACAGGGCATCAAAGTAGGTATTCTCAAATTTAAAAAATTTTTCAGAACTTATATCTTTATCAAAAGTGAACCGATTTAAAAAACTATTTTTAGAAATGTTCATAAATAGCTTAAAAAACGTGCTTGGAATTTGCATGCTATCTCTTATTCTTTTAGCGAAATTCGACTTTTAAATTTAAAATACAAAATTTTTACCTTGGTATTTTTTAGTTTTTTCACCTGCAGGTTTTTTAAAATACAAGATAGAACTATTAAAACAGATTTAGATAGCTAATAACATAAGATATAACTTTTAGAAAAACTTTTTTCCTTGACTTATTTAAGTAGTAATAATTTTTTTAATACTATATTTGTATATTTTATTCGACCTTTTATTATTTAATAAAACATTAAAAGAGTTTTATTTGAATAAAAAAACAGTGACCTTGATCCCGAAGATAAAAATAAATAGTTAATTTTTTAATTTGAAATTCATAAAAAGTTTAAAAAACGGTGAAATTTTGGTCAAAAAGTACTGTCAGTTTTTAAGTAGATTTTTAACGTTTTTTAGTAAATTTGTAAAATTTTCAACGCTTTCTTTAAGGCAAGGCCTTGTGTAATACATCTGCCGAGTTTTTATGAAATTTTTGTGAAGCACCCTACAGTCAGCATTGTTCGAATATGGTTAATTCTTTAACAAAAATCTAAATGTTCGACACTGTAAAAAAATTGCACGCGGAATTTCATTATTTCCATAGTAAACTATTCTAGTGCGATTGGTTTTCAGTAGTTTTCCAAATTTTGTAGACATCCTGCGCATAAAAAACTTACAATTTTGGGAAAAAATTTTTTTTATCTACACAAAACATAACATTTTAATATATTGTGTGCCAAAATTTTTGTTGATTTTAGTTATGAACATATTGATCTGCAATGGAATGAAAACCTGATTCGCCCAATACCAAACTTTTCCGTCTCATCAGACCATAAAACCCAAAAACAGATGAGGGATGTTATGATTGAAAAAAAAATAGTTTTTTACCATTTCCCAATCGATAACTGTCCAATCTGCTTACTTTGTTATAAGGGATTTTCGCGCTTTAATATTTTTAATGGATAATTTAGGTTTATTCTGCTTGGTTTTGGCTCTTTAACCAATTCTTTTAAGCTCTTTTTGAATCGTCCATCTAGTAACCTGATTTTTACAAAGAGAAACAGCCCCTTTATCCGAAATTTACTTTAGCCTTCCACCTGCTTTAGCTTTATAACCGTTGCTATCAATGCTTGTATCATTTTTTTATATTCTAAGTACAGAGCATTGGCGTATTTTAAGGAAATCTGCAATTTTTCTACTGGAATCGCCTTTTTAGACAGTTCTATCGCTTGATTCTTTATATTTTCAGGTATTGGTCGCATTTAAGAAATTTTTTTTTAAGAATGTTATAGGTAATAAATATCTGTACACTTGTACTTCACTCTTTAGGTGTAGATAAACAACTAATAAAGCATATATTTTTTAAAGTAACGTTGGTGCAAAACCGAACCAGTAACTTTGTTTTCAAAAAGCGGTAATATTTAAGTGAACAAGAAGAAAAAAACATTTTTGTTTAATTGTAGTAATACTTCCAGCAATAAAATATAACGGGTTGTTTTTTCAAATCACACTTAAAAGAATGTTAAGATGAAAATAACTATAATCATTAAAAAATTGCTTAATTTTTGCACAACAGTGTATTTACTTTATAGGGTTGGAAACTGATATTGTAGAAATTACAAACAGAATGACATACCCTTTCCCAGTTTTTGTGGTGAAGGGTATAAAAGTAATACGGTGCAGTTTATTATTAAAATTAACGGTTAGCACCACCTACAGGACTTTTAATTTTAAGCCGATACCGTTTGGCACAATGGTAAAGTATATATCTTGGTTTAAGCTACTAAACCAAAATATTGTGCAGACTAATTGCAGATTTTTTTGTAATGATATATCCTTTGTAGTTGTCATAAATGATATACAATCTTCTAAAAACTTATAACAACAGGTGTACCGCAAGGTTCAAATGAGTTTAAAGATAAATACATCAAGTAAAATACGTTTTTTTTTTAAATCTAGCATCCAATAAGTTTTTTCTCCTTCGTACATACAGAAAGAAATGAAGGGCGCAGTCAGAGTTCAGTTTAGGTAAACACAGTGTATTCAAATTGAATTTGTGAAATTTTTTATAAGACGCGAAAATTGACTTTCTGCAATTTTCTCATATATGACTTCTATGAGTGATTTTGTTATTGTGACGAATTCTTTTGATATCGGAGAATCATACTTATTGGCAAATCAAGGGCACATATAGAGCTTTAAAACTGTGAAAACAGTTTGTGCAAATTGAATTTGAGAAATTTTTTTAGAAGACGCGGAAAATGGACTTAGTGAACTTTTCTTATAAACATGCATTTTCTATATACAATGAGTTCTATGAGGGGTTTTATCCCCGTGACCGATCACTTCGTTCACGGACAATCAAACCTATTGGAAAATCAAGTGCAAATGTCAATTTAAATTTGTTCAATTTGAATTTCAGAATTTTTTTTAGAAGACGCGGAAAATTGACTTTTTTTTTATTGATAAAGGCACAATAATTTTACACTTAGTAGCAGTTCTAAAAAAACTACAACAATAAGTAAACAACTTGTATTTTGTTTTTATAAAATATATTTTCAGACATCAAATCAACGCACAGTGGTTTGAAAACGATTTTTTGTTTTCAAAATGAGCAGGGAGAAAATTGGCTTACAATTTTTTTGTTTAGTTAATTTTGGCCAATCTTTACTTAGTGTTTTTGGAGTAGTGCGCTTATTAATTATCGGATTATAAATGTAAAAAATATCGTTTTTAGGGATTTTCCGCAAAAAGGTGGTATTCTTTTTTTTTTTTCTTTTTTTTATGTGATTTAAATTCACTTCAGTACTAGCAAATTCGTTTAAACAATTTTAAAGACAAACTAATGCGAATAAAAGCAAAATTAGGTCAACAATTAAAACGGTTTCCCCTCCAGCCCTTTCCAACGTTGCCAATTTTGGAACAAAATTGTAAAATTCCTCGGAGTGCAAAGCACCGATTAAAAAAGGTTAACGATAAGTTTTGCCTATATAGCCCACAAAGGACTTATAGCCTCGTGATTTTTTAAGGCCTCTTATGTAAAAAAAAAATTATGACATTTTTCCCCTTTTCGGGAATTTATATGTTAAAACAAAAAAATTTTAATTTTATTTCACCATTTAATTAAAAACTCTTTTAGCTATATTACTTCAAAATTGTGTAGAAATAGCCCGATGCGTAATAATAATTAATTTCTCAAAAAACCACGTTAACATTAATTTTTCAGGTAGCGAAAAACATAATTAATCTAGATGTCATACGTCTTCCTTTGATCCTACTTACATGCATATATTTAAGCTAGAGAAGCTCACTAAACCTCGCATCCTCGTGAATATGTTAGCTTATTTTTTTGTATGTAAAAACCAAAAATGTGTATAAACAAATTTTGTACCATACTTCTTGGTTTTAACATATAAAAGGAGCAAACAAAATCATGAGAAGGCGAGGCCTACAATTAAAAAAAAAATCCAGTTGCAAAAAGTGTGTAAAATTTTTTTGTTTTATGAAAATTTTAAATATATTTCCACAACAACACTGTATGAAAAAAAAAGTTTTGCAGCAAAAAAAAATATTAAGTAAACAAAATTTGACATCTGAAAACATAAACAAGAAAGTCAACTGATCTACTGCCACTACCTAGTATATTAGTCTGCCTTGGTTTATATTGTACATATTTATATACTAACCATTTCTGTAACGGCCTTAGCACCTCAAAGGCTTTATTTAGGCAAGTTGGTGGTATTTTAATTCATAATGTACAATGTTTAAACTTAAGAGTTTAAATATAATAAATATAGTTGTGAATGTAAAACTAAATAAAATAGTAAAAAATGCACATACATTTTTTATTCTTTGAATCAAGGTATGTATATCAGTGATCTTAAATTTCAAAAGCGTTTTGAATTTTCCGTACAAATGATCTTTACATTTAGTCTTAAATATTGAAATTCTGTCAATCGTTTTCAGATGAAAGGGTAAATTATTGTACTTCATACTTCCAATGTAGTCGATACGCCTAATTTTTTCAAGTGTACACCTTGGCATTTGTAGTTTGTTTGCATTTCTTAAATTGGAATGTGATTGATTTTGCATAAAAGATAAAATCTTATAGCCAACATTGGGTATCGACTTATATATGTACATACTTCAAAACTTGATATTCATGCAGCCACTAAGTAATATTGTTTTACAAATATCTCTGTATAGATATATTGTTCAATAAGATATTGGTAAATTATAAATTGTTTTCAAAGCTTTATTTTGCATGTGTTGAAAAGACACTGCTATTTCTATTGTAAGCGTACACAACACTCATATTACTTAAATGTGATTGTATCAGAGCTCGATATATTATTAAATTAATACATTCATTGAATTTGTTTTTGAACATATACAAAATTCCAATTTCTTGAGAAATTGTCTTTTTTAGTTCTGTTATGTGTAAGTCCGATGCAAGATGGCTTTGCAAGATATTTAATTGAGTTTGATTCTTCTAAAGGCTTTTTAATAATATTAGCGAAAAAGTTATTCAAGCGAGAAGAGTTAGGCCTAAAACGAATCAGTTTTGTCTTGTCAGGATTAAGTACAAGTCGATTTAAATGAGCAAACTTAGAAACTTAGTCAATATCTCTTTCAATATGTATTCGCAATACTACATCATCCTTGTAGGGATAAAATAAACAAACATCATCTGCAAAAATAAACATTTTTATGTTAAATTAAAGACCTAATCCACTGCCCTGTGTCACTCCATACTTTACCCGGCCAAGGGAACTACTACATTCGTAAGTATGAACATATTGTTTCCTATTCGTCTATTAACTTTTGAATAGCATTTATTCTTAATCTTTAATACCATACAAAGACAATTTCTTGATCAGTATATAATGGTCTACAAGATCAAATGCTTTTGAAAAATCCAAAAGGATGCCAGCTGCTCCGCTAAAGCCAACATCGAAGCAAGTACAAATGTGTCTTACTACATTTAAAACTGCATCCTTAGAACCACACCCTTTTCTAAAACCAAACTGAAATTCATTTGATATGTTGAATTCTTCCACAAAAGATAAAAACTTGTCATATATGATCCTTTTAAAAAGCTTATCAGTTGCAGAAGGTACAGCAATTAAACGGTATTTCTCTACTGAATAATTAACATCTTTTGGTATCGGAATTGTTTTTTAAATTTGAAGATAGACAGAGGTCTCTAATAATTTATTAAAGATTTTAAATTGATTTAATTTACAACTCAATCGTATTCTCACTTATTATTTTTAAAGTAACAAACGACATGGCACAATAATAATAATAATAAATAAATCACAACATCTAACAAAAACTATAACACAGTACTATTACGTTTGGTGTATTGCGCAATAATTTTTGTGCATTTATCATATTCTATAAAATAATTTGAATCTTCTTTGATTATATATTTGCATTGAAAACAAGTAGTTTTATTATTTTTATGTGCAGAACTACGACAGCTTTTAGGTACTTTCATAGCCAAGGTGGCCAACTTTTTTATATGTTCTATCAGGGATTTTAACACTGTGACCAAACCCTTCGATTTCGGAGAATCAAACCTTTAGGAAATCAAGGGCACATACAGAGCTAATCAATTGTAAACATAGTTTATTCAAATTGAATTTGAAAAAATTTTTATAAGACGCGGAAAATTGACTTAGTGCTATTTTCTCATATACAATCCTATTATAAATCCTCCTATAACAAATCGTATAAGCGCTTACCAAACCGTCAGCTGAGATTAAGGGATTAATGTCTTACAATTGAGGTGTGTGTAAAAAAGAAACTAAACTGTGCTGATCACATCGACAAATTTTTATTAAAACATCTAAGATGATCAAAGATTTAATATCAATTAACAGCAATCTCTCATCGCTAAACCTTATAAATAAAGTGTGAAAGTAGGCTAGGCGTAACATAGGCAAGCTTCATCTGGTATAAGGCGGCAAAAGATAAAATACAAAAACGGGACATGTCAAATGTAGTATACAAAATACCATGTAATGGTAATAATAGTGAGAATTGTAATAAAGTATATGTACTGGTAGGTACAACAAAAACTAAACTAAAAACTAGCATAGCTGGACATAAGTCTGATTAAAGATACAGGGACGTTAATAATCCACAAAAAACTGCATTATCTTCCCATTGTACCAGATTGGACCATTATCCTAACTTTGCAGATATACAGTTTTAAATGTAGAAAATAATTATAAGCGTCAGTATATGTTACAGATGTTACAAATAATTAAAGTTTCATCAAGAAAAGGAATAAACTTTAAGGCTGATACTGAAAACTTTGCACAATGTTATAGGCATTAAGTGCATAAAAAATCGTTAACACTAGGAAGTGTCTAATTGTTTGTAACTTTATTATCGTGAAAATTAATGTGAATGTATTTTGTAGAATAACGTTATTGCTCTTAGTTTAATAAAGTCTTCAAAGTTTACTCCCAGGATGACAATGGTTTCAGGAGAAACATGTTCCCTAAATCCCAAGTTGTATACATAGCGTATGACTCTGTTGAAACACTTTTTCAACCTACTTAAATTACCTGTTAACTCTGATGAATAAATTTTAATTCCGTAATTAAATATTGGCATTATTGCTGTTTGCGCAATAAGTTTTCTTATATGCAGAGGGAAATAATGTCCCAAGTTATTTATTTTGCGTAAACTAAAAGAAACTCTAGTAATAATTGTATTAATATGTTTTTCAAACGATAATTTATCATCTAAGTGTATACCTAATGATTTATAATTATGAATATAAGCAATATTAATACCATTAAGATTTAAACAAGGAAAATTTACAAAATGTCCACCAAATTTCATAGCATACGTTTTTTGGAGATTTAATGCTAATGCGTTATCAATGGATTAATCATAAATAGCACTTAAGTCTCTGTTAAATGAAACAAAAAATTCCGAAAGAGAAATATATCCATTATAGGAGGCGTGTAGCTGAATATCGTTAGCGTAAACATAGGCATTGCAAAGCAATAGTTTTTAAAATATATCATTGATGTACATCATAAACAAAAGAGGTGCCATAATCGAGCCCTGAGGTATACCTCTATGTAAAGGAATACACTCAGATGTTTTTTGATCTGCTTTTATAAATTGATATCTTCCATTTACAAAAGATAACATGAATTTACAGGCATACGGCGAGAAGCCAAATTGTGTATTGAGTTTTTGAATCAAAAGTGTATGACTCACGGAATTGAAAGCTCTACTAAAATCTAGAAAAACCGTAACCAATGACTTTTTATCATCCATACTTCTTCTAATCCTTTCCACCGCGTGTAATACCAAAGTAGTAGTACAATGACCTGTACGAAATCCTGATTGATAAGGCGATATTAGGTTGTTTTCGTCTAAAAAGTTGATTATATTATTTTTTAAAATTACCTCCAGTATTTTAGAGCAAACCGGTAGTACACTTTTTGGCCGGTAATCAGAACTTTCATTTGGATTTCGTGTTTTACGAATTAGTACAATTCTGGCTATTTTCCAGCTTGACGGATATTTGTTAGTCATGATTATTGTATTAAAGATATGCGTAAGAGGTTTAACAATTAAATTAAAAATTTGTGAAATAAATGTTTATTATGTTTTTTAAATTTTCTTAAATAATTTGAATGTTTTTAGTTTATAAATTTATAAGAATGTATATGTATAAATATCTGAATTTTTTGTATTGAATGTTTTCTGATTTTTAATTTTATGAGAATGTATAAGTTTTAATATTTGAATTTTTTGTTTTGAATTTGTTTGAGTTTGATTGACAAAAAAAATTTTTCAATTTAATTTTTATGTTTGAAAAAAACTTATTATTAATAATTTTATTTCCTATTTTCTGAAGCTGTCACCCAACGGTGTGGCGAAATATCGAAAATAAAAGAATAAAAAATATAATTTTGTTTAAAAAAAACTGACTTAGTGCTTGAACAATTAGAAAAAAAATTAATTATAAGGGTCCAATAAACTATAATATTTTGAAACTTTAAATGCCTAAAGATGCTGTCAGATTAGTCAAACATTTTTACAAATTTTTGTTCTATCTTTCGTAACACGCATCATTACGAACGATGATTTCTAATATAATAAATAATAATAATATAATATCTTACATTCTATATTAACTAGGATCTTATATTTCTAAATAACTATTTGAGAGGGACAAAAATTGCTCTCCATAATTTAGTGGTTAAGTCTGTTTCGACGAACTAATCTGGCCTACCCTATAGGTAATAAACGACATGTCTTGGATGTACTCTACTCAGGTTCTTCATAGAGAAATAAACTATGAAAGAATCGTACAATTTAATTTTGTTTATAATTTATATCAATTAATAAGGAAATGTTTAGAATCGGGCTAGTTTATCACAAAAAATTTAAATAATATACTGAAAGTTACATCTAGGGCAACTCATACGTTGATATCATTAATTGGGCCAACTTCGAAATGACTGAGCCGCCATCTTTATAGTTCTACACGCAAGACCAGGCACAAGCACTTCAGTATTCAAACGAAATAAACTTTCCAGGCTAGGATTCAAAAAATAACTTAATTTGGCACCTTTATTTGCTAAATTTAATTACATTTACAGCTTACCCATGCACTTCAAAAAAAAAAAAAACAGAGCGTTTTGTTCCTGCAGTACATGAATCTGCTAAAGCGGTCACTAATGACCAACACATAGGCCATATTTTTTGTATGCGGCACAGCTGCCAAAAATACAACCAACTTGAATTACGTCGAAATATGGTCGACTAAAATTTAAATTTCATAATCTTTTTGCTAAAATTATCGAATTACTTCCGTACGAGGGCTGCTATATATATTTCTGGCCTGGCAACACTGAGTGCTGCCAAGTGCAATCTGACATTTCCATTGGAAAGTTTGTCATTTTTAAGCATAATCGTACTCAAAACGTTTTGACGTACGAACATTATTTGTGTTGTTTACAGTGACTTAAAAAATAAATATAGAAAAAAATGGAATTAACTCGTTAACATTTTCGTGCCATCATTTTTCACAACTTTCATGGATCTATGCGTATGATCCCGAAACGAAACAACAATCGACCGTGTGGGTCTTCAAAGAGGAGCAAAATCCAACGAAATTGTTCGTGGAAGAAGCACTTCGAAGCAAATGGTCGCCTGTTTCTTCGGCAAAACTGGTCATGTGGCGACTGTTCCACTTGAGCAACGTAGGACGGTCACTTCTGAGTGGTACACTACAATTTGTTTGCCTGAAGTCATCGGAGAAATTCGAAAAACCAACAAGAGAAGACGAATCATTGTTCACCATGACAATGCGAGCTCTCACACATCGGCTCAAACCAGAGCGTTTTTGACCGGCCAAAACATCGAATTAATGGGTCATCCGCCTTCAATAAAAAAATGCGTGGTCAACGATTTTCGTCGCCAGAAGAAGCTGTTGAAGTGTGTGACGACCAAAAGTCGCGACCCTCGTTTTTGGGCACACATATCTAAGTAAAAAAAAAAAAACAAAACAAACGGCACATCCAAAGGGCACGTACGAGGGCTACTAGTTATAATTCTGGCCTTGCAACACTGAATGCTGCTAAGTGCAATCTGACATTCCCATTGGAAAGTTGGTCATTTTTAAGCATAATCGTACTCAAAACGTTTTGACGTACGACCATTATTTGTGTTGTTAACAGTGACTTGAAAAAATTAATATAGAAAAATATGGAATTAACTCGTGAACATTTTCGTGCCATCATTTTTCACAACTTTCGACGTGGATTATCACAACAAGAGTGCATTGATGAACTTAAATCTTTGTATGGCGATGAAGCACCATCCTATAGCACTGCGAAAAATTGGTATATTGAATTTAATCGTGGCCGAAGCTCGCTGAAAGACGAATTCCGTGAAGGTCGTCCAAAAACGGCAGTTGTGCCAGAGAACATTGATGCCGTGCGTGAACTCATAATGCAAGATCGACATGCGACATACCGAGAGATAGAGCCATCCTTGGACATTTCTTCCACCAGCATACATTCGATACTGCATGAACACCTGGCCGTAAAAAAGGTTTGTTCTCGTTGGATCCCGCACAATTTGAAAGTCGCTCAAAAAAAGGCTCGTTCGATTGGTGCAAAGAAATGTTGCAAAAATACGATTGCGGTGCTTCAAAAGGCGTTTATAAGATCGTCACAGGTGACGAATCATGGATCTATGCGTATGAGCCCGAAACAAAACAACTATTGAACGTGTGGGTCTTCAAAGACGACCAAATCCAACGAAAGTTGTTCGTGGAAGAAGCACTTCGAAGCAAATGGTCTCCTGTTTCTTCGGCAAAACTGGTCATGTGGCGACTGTTCCGCTTGAGCAAAGTAGGACGGTCACTTCTGAGTGGTACACTACAATTTGTTTGCTTGAAGTCATCGGAGAAATTCGAAAAACCACCAAGAGAAGACGAATCATTGTTCACCATGACAATGCGAGCTCTCACACATCGGCTCAAACCAGAGCGTTTTTGACCGGCCAAAACGTCGTACTGCCGTACAGCCCTAACTTGGCACCTAATGACTTCTTCTTCTTTCCGCACATCAAGAAAAAAATGCGTGGTCAACGATTTTCGTCGCCAAAAGAAGCTGTTGAAGTGTTCAAAAACCATGTTTTAGAGGTGTCTCAATCGGAGTGGAAAAAGTGCTTCGACAACTGGTTTGAGCGCATGCAAGAGTGTATAAATCATGCTGGAGAATACTTTGAAAAACAATAATACCATTTTTGATTATAAATATTCGCATATATAAAGCACATCAAAAACCAAACGCCAGTGTTGTTGTTCGCGTGGTTGTTCGTTTTTTTATGTTAAGCAGATAGTGGTTTTAAATTGTTCTTGTTAAGTTTTATTTTTGAATGGAAGGAATTTTTTTTTACATATATTGTTTTTGTAAAGCCACGAAGGCTCTCAACAAGAGTATGTTCTTGTTGGTATTTTTTTTTTATATATAAAATTTTTTGTAAGCATGGAGACATAATTATATTTATATTTTTCTTATACAGCCACGAAGGCTCTCAATAAGAGTCATTCTTGTTTGTGTTTTTTACTCATGTATACATAAGTAAGTTTGAATGTACATTTTTCTTTAAATAAAGTATGCATGATCTTATATGTATAAATCTCGCGTATGTTTTAAGTCTGAGTGAATTACACTTCGGTTAGGCTCCGAAGTAGAACATTGGAGAATAGAAATTGAGTCTTTCTCAGCTGCGTGGAGAACGAAAGGTTTGTGCGTAGTTTAGTACGTGTTTAGTTGGAATACGGGGTAAGTAAATTTTAAAAGTCAGTCGGTTGGTGGCTGTGAAGTAAGACAGTCGTAGAATTCGATAGTGCGTATCCCGTTGAATTATACGACCTGTGAAAAAGGAAAAATCAATTATTGGAGTAGTGCGTATGCCGCTTCAATCTACGATCAATTCCTGCTTCACAGCTTTCAATTCAATAACAATTCGGGTACATCGGTTAGCTGGAAGTTCATCTCCTAGCGAGACCGACGTACACGCATTGACGACTCCCGTTTGCTTATAAAATATTTAAGTTTTTTTGTGGTCGCTCGGTAGATGCTAGGGAACCTGGGCCACCGGAATCCTTGCCCAGAGGAATCAGTCAACCATTGCTGGTAGTGCGTATGCCGCTCAATGGAAGACCGCTTCCCATCAACCGCTTTTACCGTTTGATTTGTACCCCATTTCTTAAGAAGATCTTCTAATTCGCACCGTGGCTGAGCAAGATTTATTTTAATTTTTTTTATTATCTAGCCACTGATAAAAAAAGGAACTATTTTAAAGTAATAGTGGTAGTAATTACATTCAAAACTAGTTTCGACTTGAAAAATTTATAACTAAATAATTAAAAATTTGTCATTAAATGATTCCTATTGTAAGTAAATTTAAACTTCGTGTTTTAAGAAATTAGCTGAAATAAAATTTTTGAAGAAAAAGAAACCGATTGTAGAACTCATTTTGTAAAACGTGAAACAACACGCTGGTTCGTTTTTTTTTAAGATTATTTTTATGTACGACACTGGACCACCGCTGATCTATCCTGGTAGAGCGAAAACGTGTCGTTACATTGGCGCCCGAGCAGGGACATATAAAATTGCCCCAAGAAATTAAATTAAATAATTAAATAAATTTGTAGAAAACAGAACCAGTCGACTCCCACAAAATAAATAATCAATAAAAATAAAAGGTGAACATTCCAGAACGCATAGTTGGTGAAATCTTATTAAAGCGTTTAGCCACCACGCCGCTCGTGAACACACCACCATATTAACATCCCCATTGGAACAACCCTTCTATTATAGTCGTTTTTCTGGTATCATCTCCGTCATGGTGAAAACCAGCTGGATATATACCCTGAAGAAGAAAGAGCTGACACAATATCTGTCACATTGTGGGTTGCACGCGGATGGGACGGTGGAGGAAATGCGGAAGAGGCTAGCTAAATTTGTCCTAGCTGAACATGACGAGAAGGAGGCCAGTATCATCCGAGAATGGCAAAGCAAACATGAGGCAAGCAATGTTGCCGTATCACCAGCTTCAAGTTTGACCGTGCCTCTCACAACGTTGACTACATCTGAGGAGGTTTTGAGTCCTAATAAAACAGTGCGTCACTACCCCACGGAACCTGCGCTCACCACAGGAGACAGTCTTGCCGCTATGGAAATTATCCGTAAATGGGGCCTTAAGTTCGATGGTGGACGAGATCCCTTAGGATTCCTTGAATAATAAGCATTGGGAAAATGGGCCCAATTTAAAAATGATTTTGGCATATTCTTTTTGCCTCCTAGGTATTTCGAGAAGCTGGACGATGAGATACGCCGTCGCGTCCAACGGCCACGAGAACATTTCCGCGATTATGTGCTCGCTCTGCAAGACATAATGCGTCATTCACACCTGAGTGCAGAACAGAAATTGGAAATAATTTTCCGAAATTCGCTCCCGGGCTACCAATGGTTTATCCGCCGGAGAGACTTTGACACGCTAGATGAGTTAATTACGCTTGCGGTCGAAATGCAAAGTATCGCGCCAACAGCAACCCCAGGAAAAGGGGAACACCACCGAATGATAGAGAAGGCAACCTCAAAAAAAACCGTCGCCGACAGCACATTGAACCACAACGAGCGCCTAAAGCATCGAACCAGCCAACTCAGCTAGCGTGGGAGGAGGATAAACTTCGAGCGGTCATCCTGATAGAGAACCAGCCAATCCATGCAATTGTAGACACAGGGGCTACCTGTAGTTTTATTATGCCTGCATTTGTTAACCAGGTATGCGAGAAACCACACATAGTTCCGTTGGCCATGGACGTGTTACTTGCCGACGGATCGCGAAAGCACATATCTACAGCTTACCGCTGCCGCATAGCTTTCGGCCACATTACCACCACCCACGATCTCCTAATTATGAAAGAGGCTACGGAACCACTCATTTTGGGTATGGATCTACTTCGCAAGCTAGGAACGACTATTTCCTGCGCTGGTTTGGTCGCGAAACCATCGAATCGCCGACACCCAAATACAAGCAAGGTAAGAATAATAACCCCTACCGTAATTACACAACAAATATGTAACCGACAAGAAGGTCAAGAGCAGACCCCCCCACAACATATTAGGATTCTTCTGGAGCATGAACTCTCGCTATATCAGCAGGTCAAGGGGCTGTCGACCATTGCTACCCATCGGATAATCATGAAGGATGATCGACCCATTAAGATCCGATACGCGCCGAGAAATCCTGCAATGCAAGCGGTTATAGATGAGGAAGTGAATAAATTGCTGGAACAAGGGTGCATTGAGCCGTCACACAGCCCGTACAGTTTCCCTATAACCCTGGTAAAGAAAAAGAATGGGACATGGCGTACGTGCATGGATTTTCGGCAGCTAAACGCCCGATCCGTGCCAGATGCCTACCCACTTCCTCGAATCGACACCATCTTAAATAGACTACGCAATGCCAGGTTTGTTAGCAGTCTCGACCTTAAAGATGGATACTGGCAAATTCCGATGGAGGAAACCAGCAAGAAATACACCGCTTTTGCAGTCAGTGGCAGAGGACTGTTTCAATGGAGAGTCATGCCATTCGGCATACACTCGGCACCGGCAACGTTCCAACGAGCCCTAGACACGGTTATCGGCGCGGATATGGAGCCAAATGCGTTCGCCTACTTAGATGATATCATCGTTATCGGGTCCACACTGGAGGAACATCTGCAAAACCTCCAGGAAGTTTTTCGTCGGCTACGCTCCGCCAATTTAAGAATAAATGTCGAGAAGTGCGAATTCTTTAAAACAGAGACAAAATATTTAGGCCACGTGGTTACTAGAGACGGAATCAAGACTGACCCGGACAAGGTTGCAGCAGTCGCGCAAATACCACCACCCACAAATGTTAAGAAGATTCGTCGATTTTTAGGAACCGCATCGTGGTACCGACGTTTCGTCCCAAATTTCGCGGAACTGTCACAACCGTTGACGCAACTTCTAAGAAAGGACAAGCACTGGAAGTGGGGGCCGGAACAACAGGCGGCATTCCGTAAATTGAAAGAGCAACTCACGAACGCGCCAGTCTTGGCGTGTCCAGATTTTTCAAAACCTTTCACTCTACAAACGGACGCTAGCGACTATGGGCTAGGCGCCGTTCTAACACAAGAAAACGAGGGTGCGGAACAAGTGATCGCTTACGCCAGCAGACACTTGAATGGGGCGGAGAAAAATTACTCGGCCACGGAAAAGGAGTGTCTCGCCATCATATGGGGCATACGTAAGATGCGACCCTACCTGGAAGGATACGAGTTTCGAGTGATAACCGACCACCTGTCACTGAAATGGTTAAATTCGATTGACAACCCAACTGGTCGTTTAGCTAGGTGGGCCCTGGAACTCCAGCAATACCAATTCTCCGTCTGTTATCGCAAGGGTAAACAAAATGTAGTCGCCGATACGCTCTCGCGACAACCCTTAGCCGAAATCCAGTTGGCAACGGCACAAAAGCCCCTGCGCTGTGCCTGGGTGGAAAAGAAACTTAAGGAGGTCCAAATGCATCCCGAAAAGTTCGCAGACTACATGATTGTTAACGGCCAACTATACCATCACTTTTCGCGGGAAATTAATAATGACGACACTACGCCGTGGAAACTGTGTGTCGCTGACTCCCTTCGAGAACAAGTATTGCAGGAAAACCATGATAAGGCGTCTGGTGGGCACTTGGGTGTTCGAAAAACACTGAATAAAATTGCGGCGCGTTATTACTGGCCAGGGATGTCTCGAGAGGTGAGCCGATATGTCCGGAAATGCGAGGTCTGCCAGCGGTACAAAGTACCACAACAGAAACCAGCAGGGAAAATGCTTACACGAGTCCCGGAAGAACCGTGGTCACTGGTGTGCGCCGATTTTATTGGCCCGCTACCACGCACCAAACATGGCTATACGATGCTGCTAGTGTTCTTAGACTACTTTTCAAAGTGGGTGGATCTTATTCCCCTACGCCAGGCGACCGCTGCCGGCGTGATCAGGGCACTGCGAGAAAGAATCGTGGCACGTTATGGAGTCCCGAAAGTGTTTCTCACCGACAATGGGACACTATTTACGTCACGCGAACTAAAAAATTACCTACAGACCACTGGGATAGAACAACAGTTTTCAGCTCCATACACGCCCCAAGAAAACCCTACCGAACGGGCCAACCGTACCATTAAGACCATGATAGCCCAGTACGCGAAAGGACACCATAATCAGTGGGATGCACTACTACCAGAATTAATGCTGGCTGTCAACACCAGTGCATCTGATTCAACGGGATACTCACCCGCTTTCCTGACACAAGGCAGAGAACCCCGCTTGCCTAAGGCGTTATATGATCAAGTTTCGATCGGCACAGGCGCTCGAGAAGTCAAGCCCGATGAAAGAGCAAACGAATTGAGGGAAATTTTCCAAATTGTACGAAGAAACCTCGAAAAGGCGTCGCAGAAACAAAAAGCTCATTACGACTTACGACGGCGAAGTTGGCAACCCAACATAGGGGATCACGTTATGGTGCGGCAGCACCCGTTGTCCAAGGCCACCGGGGGATTCGCAGCCAAACTAGCCCCTAAGTTCGACGGTCCATATGTTGTTCGGGGGTTTGTCTCACCGGTCATCGTTGAAATTAGTCTAGCCGATATTAATGATAGACGCTCAGCCCACGTGCATGACTTGAAACCATTTAACGATCCTTAACTGATTACTTCTTTACTTTTTTTTTCCTTTGTCATCCTTTTCTAGACCACCACGGAAGAATCGAAACCACTTGACAAGCTTCATTAAAAAAAAAAAAAAACAACAACAAAAAGAAAATGGAAGGCAGAGACAACGAAGAACAAAAGTTTGAAGCGTCACGGCGTAAATTTCGACAAAACGTAGAAAGGGAGCGGGCCAAAATCCACCGGACCATATTTCTACAGGATGATGCATTCCAGACCCTCCCTTTGTGCCACGGCATCAACGCGCAGCTAGAGGATCACGCGGACGCGGCCGTAGGCGGCGAAAGACGCCTCGATCACCACCACCAATTAACCCAACTTGCCAAGGTTATTATTACAGAATAACCACCCAGCCAGCACTCAGTACAACACCCCCGGGTAAAAGTCCTTACCATAGAGAAGTATACGTGGTCAGTAGTGACGAAGAGGATGGGGAAGACATCCCACGTTCGCCCCCGCTAAATCTGAATACCCAGGTCCCGGACTACCTGAGCCGAGATGACCCGATACCAGCCCCGCCGCCGTTACTCCACAATAACCACCCTCCGTATTCAAGCTAGAACCACAAGCATTAGAAGAAATTTCTCCACCCCCAACACCATTGACAGGGGAAGAAGCAATGATACTCAACCTGGAGGAGCTAAGCTTCTTAAATGCCGAAGACAACGACCAGCTGATGGAGGAGATATACCGCTCACTACTAGGCGCAACCGATACCACGGTCGACCGTCGGATACCTTCTCCCGAGTCACCGGATCCGTCCCGCACCCCTTCATCCATCGACTGGGAGAGTGAAAACTTCCGTCCGCCAACACCCCCAAGACGGAGAGTATATGGCTCGTTCGATACCAAGGACAGGCAGTATCGATACTTCGGTATGCGCTGCTATGAAAGAATTTGGCGTGCTCGGATCCTGGTACCTGACACTCGAGGCAGACGGCGCTGGAAAAGTCCAGCTACAATCATGCCACCCTCAACAGATAGAAACCCAGGCCACCCACAAAATATCCAGGGAGAACAGCGTAGAAACCCGGAGTCATCAAGTTCCCGGGTGCCTAGAACTCCCGGAAGAGGTTGGTTGAACGTATCCTGGTCCGAAACGGAGACTACGCCGCCACGTACTTCACGGGTCACCGCTACTAAAGCACTCCCGGATATGGACAAAAACGTAGCCATCCCACAACCAACTCATGAGTCACACGTAAACTCACCTGGCGACTCACTACCACCAGGGTTGAAAGAAACCAGCAGTGCCGCGCTGACTACACGAAACTCCAAGGGACGCTTACGCCTCGTGGTTAGGCATGAAGGGCACGAATACCGGATAAATCGCTCTAACGCCGGTGTAATTACAGCCATCCGCCTAGACTAAAGTAAATTGGCCGGAAGGGGAGGGGTAGTGTGACGACCAAAAGTCGCGACCCTCGTTTTTGGGCACACATATCTAAGTAAAAAAAAAAAAAAAAACAAAACAAACGGCACATCCAAAGGGCACGTACCACATCAAAAACCAAACGCCAGTGTTGTTGTTCGCGTGGTTGTTCGTTTTTTTATGTTAAGCAGATAGTGGTTTTAAATTGTTCTTGTTAAGTTTTATTTTTGAATGGAAGGAATTTTTTTTATATATATTGTTTTTGTAAAGCCACGAAGGCTCTCAACAAGAGTATGTTCTTGTTGGTATTTTTTTTATATATAAAATTTTTTGTAAGCATGGAGACATAATTATATTTATATTTTTCTCATACAGCCACGAAGGCTCTCAATAAGAGTCATTCTTGTTTGTGTTTTTTACTCATGTATACATAAGTAAGTTTGAATGTACATTTTTCTTTAAATAAAGTATGCATGATCTTATATGTATAAATCTCGCGTATGTTTTAAGTCTGAGTGAATTACACTTCGGGTAGGCTCCGAAGAAGAACATTGGAGAATAGAAATTGAGTCTTTCTCAGCTGCGTGGAGAACGAAGTAGGTTTGTGCGTAGTTTAGTACGTGTTTAGTTGGAATACGGGGTAAGTAAATTTTAAAAGTCAGTCGGTTGGTGGCTGTGAAGTAAGACAGTCGTAGAATTCGATAGTGCGTATGCCGTTGAATTATACGACCTGTGAAAAAGGAAAAATCAATTATTGGAGTAGTGCGTATGCCGCTTCAATCTACGATCAATTCCTGCTTCACAGCTTTCAATTCAATAACAATTCGGGTACATCGGTTAGCTGGAAGTTCATCTCCTAGCGAGGCCGACGTACACGCATTGACGACTCCCGTTTCCTTATAAAATATTTAAGTTTTTTTGTGGTCGCTCGGTAGATGCTAGGGAACCTGGGCCACCGGGAACAGAGATAGTGCGTACGCCGTCAAAGTTCTCCTTGCCCAGAGGAATCACTCAACCATTGCTGGTAGTGCGTACGCCGCCCAATGGAAGACCGCTTCCCATCAACCGCTTTTACCGTCCGATTTGTACCGCATTTCTTAAGAAGATCTTCTAATTCGCACCGTAGCTGAGCAAGATTTATTTTCATTTTGTTTATTATCTAGCCACTGATAAAAAAAGGAACTATTTTAAAGTAATAGTGGTAGTAATTACATTCAAAACTAGTTTTGACTTGAAAAATTTATAACTAAATAATTCAAAATTTGTCATTAAATGATTCCTATTGTAAGTAAATTTAAACTTAGTGTTTTAAGAAATTAGCTGAAATAAAATTTTTGAAGAAAAAGAAACCGATTGTAGAACTCATTTTGTAAAACGTGAAACAACACGCTGGTTCGTTTTTTTTTTTTAAGATTATTTTTATGTACGACACTGGACCACCGCTGATCTATCCTGGTAGAGCGAAAACGTGTCGTTACAAGTGTTCAAAAACCATGTTTTAGAGGTGTCTCAATCAGAGTGGAAAAAGTGCTTAGACAACTGGTTCGAGCGCATGCAAAAGTGTATAAATCATGCTGGAGAATACTTTGAAAAACAATAAAACAATTTTTGATTGTAAATATTCACATTTTCACTATTAGGCCAGAAATACATAGAGCAGCCCTCGTATCAAAAGTTTAATGATTTGTAGGCAGCTTTGATTTTTTGTCATTAGAGCGGTACATTAGGGTGGCGGCAACAGATCTTTGGTGAAAAATACTAAAAATGAATACTTGGCAACACTAACGCTTACGTCAAAATATTGGACTTTGCGAGACAAAAACATTGATGTATCACACTTTGAGATCCGCCTGTAATTGCCAAAGATATAGCGAAAATGTAAAAAGGCGACACAAACGTTCGGCATAAAAATTTTTATTTATATTTTTTGAAACTGCCTGACATAAATACTGCATATTAGGGTGTACGGAAAATTTTTTTGCGCAATGCGGTCTAATGTATATATAAATAGAAAGATAGAGAGTGAGTTTTTAATCCCGATAGAATTTTAAATTCTACAAAATAACACAAAAAATTTACTAACATAATTTGAGGGATAAAAAATATGACGCCTTATAAAAAAAATGAAAAGCTGCACTGAATTTTATTATATATTTAAAGCTCATAAAATTAAGTTTTCACTTTGTCCCAAATTTCATTTGGGATTTTAAACTGATTTATTTAAAATTAATTTTAAAATGAAAATTTTAATTATAAAATTATTAATAAATCAAACAAATTTTAAAATCCAATATTACCGATAAATTTTTATTACAAAAAATTAAACTATTTATTAAAATTCTTACAAATGGTTTTAGATATTTCGAATGCTCAAGACAAACTTTCTTCCGACCTCTCAATATTTTTTAAAAATTTCAAAAATTTTAAATAAAACAAAAATTATCTAGTAAATGTGATTAATAAAACTAAAATTATTATATATTTTTAGTACCAGGCACTCCTACTACCTTATCGAAAAATACTACAGAAGATTCTCAATTGAATAATATACAAAACAAACAACTTTCGGTCAATGATACATTGGCTGAGGAGACTTCGAAAATAGAATCACCTAGTAAACAAAAAATCAAAGAGGACAAAGAAGAAGTAGAAAAAAACATTTCTTCACCAATTGTTTCAAAAAAATTGGATCGTCGGGTTCGAGAAGTGCTAGGTGTTACAGATTCAGCACTTTTTCAATCTTCTACGGATGGAGATAAAAAGGTAAGTATTGACTTAACATGTGTAGGGAAATTTAAAAAATTTCGTCTGTAGCTTTAAAAGTTGTTAATATTTCAAATTTACAATATTTATTAAAGTGATAAGTTTTTTTTGTGTTGCGTTTACTATTATCGAATGATTCCGTAAATGAATGCGTACTAGCGTATGCTGTGTAAACATCATTTAGTAACAATACAAAAAAAAAAAGCAAAAGGAAAAGGAAAAGGAATATGAGAAAGATCTCTAACACAGTTCTTCAAACAAAATTTTAAATCGGATAAAAAATGTAACGAATGTGAATGGTTTAAAAAGCACCTCTTACTTTTTTTTATTTACGTAAAGATTTTTAGGCGGCGTGCCAAATAATAGAGCGGTGACCTTTATATAGTTCATCGTTAATAGGAAACGGTTTGTTAACGAAACACCACAAGAATGTACGAATAATATTGTTATTCACCAAAACTTTTTGAAGTTACAATTGAAATTGTGAAGATGCAATCGGTGTTAGTAGGCAGTACTTACCAAACTATGAATTATTTAACAATTTTATTTTTCTGGAACGCTATCGTTATACGCCAACATAAAAAATAATCTAATGCAGATTTCTTAGAATTATTTAACGCCAAGAAGCTTATTTAAGATAAGCCTCCTCCGTCGGTACTTCTTTTTCATAGCATATTCCCCGGCAAAGTAAAATAATTAATAAAATGGCTATATCTATCTACTTTCACCCCCTGTCTATCTCTTACTAGTAGTAGTACGGTTACTAGTAATTAAATAGGTTACGCCTGAAGTGGTACTTCGCTTTCAAAAAAAAAAAAAAAATGGTTGTACATATATGATATTTAGGGCATGTTGAGGCAAAATTATCCCTTTTTATAGGATTATTGTCCACCACAGTGTTACCAGTTTTTCTTTAAGCTTATTTAGCATTTATGATACATGCTGTATAGTCATTCTTTTATTTAGTTGTTATGCAATGTAGGTGTTTGTGTATTATATTATATTTTATTATATTATATTATATTATATTATATTATATTATTGTGTATTATTATATAGATAGTGAAATTAATGACAATAAATCAAAAGAAATAGAGAATCGGATAAAGAATTTAGAAGAGTCTAAAAGAGTTTAGGAGAAGTATAATAACAACATAGGGGCGCAAATTAATTCCACGAATGAAATATTAGATAATCAAGTAAAAGGGGACCATGAGCTTCGGTTGCAGTTATATCGAAATGGCTGGGCGAAAAAGTTATACCAAAAACAGTGAAGTTACAACAGTTGAAAAAGAATACATAATCCAGAGATTATCTGCCGCCCTGTCGAACGCGACAAGAGAGCTTGATATCGCATATAGATCAAGATCAAAACCATATCGGAACACAGAAAAGGAAAAAGGATAGTAAGTTAGTTGAGATAGTTATTGAGCATACGCAGCATGAAAAACCAGAAGGAGTAAAGCGATTTGAACTTTGTCAAACGCAAGAAAAACCGAATTCTTATTTACCGAAAACGGAAAATAAGCAATAGACAAACTTACTTAAATACGCAAAGGAATTTTAACAGCTTCATCCTAAACCAGCTCAGATGAAAAGGGACTTCGAAAATTGTATAGAGGCAACTCGCAAAACGCTTCAGATAATACCCCCAACGTCAGACGACAAAGTTGTTACACGGAAAACATGGTGTTGCGTGGACTATTCCATTATAAAATGAAAATCCTTAGTTCATTGGGAGTATCTATAAACGGATGAAACTATACTCCTGATTACAATGCGGAGGACAGGACAATTTATAAAAATTATGTCTGTGGCATAAAACTTTTGTTTCGTTTATTTAATTTTTGCTTACCAATGTTTACTATTGTGAACGAAAATGGACATATGATAGATATGGCGAATATAGCAGGCTGATCGCTACATATTTTAGGAGTACAAAATAAAAAAATCCCAATGATAAAATGATGTAGTTAGTAATATTAAATATCAAATAGGTTAATTTAACGAGACAATACATGGAGGTTCAACAGTGTAACACAATATTAGTTTGGTATTTGTCAGCAATAAAAATTATATATATAAAAATATGAATATAATATAATTTGTGTATAAGTGTATAAATTGTGAAAATTGTTAAATAAAGGATGGTAACTGGTAGCGTATCGCAAGAGTAGTGGGGATAATCTTAGTCGCAGACTAAGGACAAATTGATGACCAGGGCCAGGTTGATTGGATTAGATGTTATTCAGTGTGAAAAAGTGTATGTAGATGTCAGATGATTTTTTTTTTTAATTTTTAATTTTCACCCTGACCAGGATTCGAACCATCGATTTTATAAATTAATGAAATTTTACTTTATTTTCGGCTTTTGGTTCTTTTTAATTAATTTTCTAAACATTTTTAGAAAGAAAAATTATTTACAAATGTATGCGGACGTTTTCCAAAGAAAACAAGAAAAATTAGACGCTAGCAGAATGAAATGCAGCATTTTCTGGACCGCCACATCCTTCATCAGCATTCTTTGCATCTATCTACCTTATGTTATGTACATCGTAAACATCATTTATTTAACCAACTAATCTTAATGTTAATTTGGTGAGACGAAGTTCACACACAACTTAAAGCTTTTCTTTGTCATTCTCTTTGTAACTCGTCTTGTACATTTGTTGTTGCTTTTTTGTACTAGCAATTTGATAGTCACAAATTCAACTTTTTTATTTTTAATTATTCATACTTGTTTGCTCACAACATTATAGACACTGTTTCAGTATCATATTGACTTTTATGAGTTAAGTATGAATGTAAATACGCGGTGCCTAGAGTTTGCTTTAATTTTTAATTTTCACCCTGACCAGGATTCGAACCATCGATTTTATAAATTAATGAAATTTTACTTTATTTTCGGCTTTTTGGTTCTTTTTAATTAATTTTCTAAACATTTTTAGAAAGAAAAATTATTTACAAATGTATGCGGACGTTTTCCAAAGAAAACAAGAAAAATTAGACGCTAGCAGAATGAAATGCAGCATTTTCTGGACCGCCACATGCTTCATCAGCATTCTTTGCATCTATCTACCTTATGTTATGTACATCGTAAACATCATCTATTTAACCAACTTATCTTAATGTTAATTTGGTGAGACGAAGTTCACACACAACTTAAAGCTTTTCTTTGTCATTCTCTTTGTAACTCGTCTAATTAAAAAGAACCAAAAAGCCGAAAATAAAGTAAAATTTCATTAATTTAAAAAACCGATGGTTCGAATCCTGGTCAGGGTGAAAATTAAAAATTAAAGCAAACGCTAGGCACCGCGTATTTACATTCATACTTAACTCATAAAAGTCAATATGATACTGAAACAGTGTCTATAATGTTGTGAGCAAACAAGTATGAATAATTAAAAATAAAAAAGTTGCATTTGTGACTATCAAATTGCTAGTACAAAAAAGCAACAACAAATGTACAAGACGAGTTACAAAGAGAATGACAAAGAAAAGCTTTAAGTTGTGTGTGAACTTCGTTTCACCAAATTAACATTAAGATTAGTTGGTTAAATAGATGATGTTTACGATGTACATAACATAAGGTAGATAGATGCAAAGAATGCTGATGAAGGATGTGGCGGTCCAGAAAATGCTGCATTTCATTCTGCTAGCGTCTAATTTTTCTTTCTAAAAATGTTTAGAAAATTAATTAAAAAGAACCAAAAAGCCGAAAATAAAGTAAAATTTCATGATTTTTTTTTGTAATGGCCGTTGAGATTAAGGGAAAGAGAGGTCCTCATACCCATCAAATAGACCTTGTAAGGATTAGATAACCGGTATAAAATTTGCCTTAATACAGAGTAAGGATCATAACAATAGCGTCAATCTCCACAATAACAAAACCAATTAACAATATGGTGCCTATATTTTTTGGCACTGAAGGACCAGATTTGACTTCGGAGGTTTTTCGTTTAATTCAAGGATGTAAATTGGCAGAACGAGAGCTAATTACTGTGGTAATAGAGCCATAACTCCGGAAGTCTTAGAGTATTTTAAGTTTGGTGGGACCTGCTTACGTACAAATATCACCGCAGTCTTTAGAAAAAAATGGATGCCCTGTGTAACGCAAGAAAAAATCTGTATCTAAAGTCAAAAACCTTAGACCAGATAAGAGAACTTCTTAAATCAAGCAGGCAGGGGGTAAAAGAACCCGCAAACCGATTTGGTAGCCGTATAGAAGCGTTATTTAAAGAAGCAAAAGACATTGCAGCGAATAATTGGAGCGATGTGGACAGCAGGCAAACCATTCTAAAAAGTTTAAGGAGATTGGCGGTGAAAAGTTTTATTAAAAGTTTGAGGGATCAGCCATTAAGGAAAGGGTTTCTAGGAGTTCAAAACAAGGATATTGCAGGCATTAGTGCAGGTGGTAAAAGATACTGAACAGCTTTTTGGAAATAGTCAGATTGGTATAAATACTGACCGCGACAAAACCATGCAGTCTTTGAAATCAGGAAGGCCACAATGGAACAAACTGCGAACGGAGTTTAAACACGCCATATTGCGTAAAATGTGGTATGTGTGGACAAGAGTAGGCCCATCATATGGGAGAAACGCAGACGAAAAATTAGAAAATTGTGATTTCTGTCATGTTAGAGGTCATAAACAATCTAGAGTGCTTTAAAAGGATACGGCCATTCTTCTGCAGAATATGTAAAACGAACGGCCATACTGAGAAGCATTTTTGCCAGCAGCTAAAGCAATGCTATTTTAGAAACCATGTACATGGTCAGAAGACCCACCCGAATACAAATTGGCCACCGGTTAACAAATTTAACTTAATTAATCAAGGGAAATAATAATATGCATAGGAATAAGCAAATCAATGCACAAAGTAAAAAAAAAGCCTTTTTATTACCTCTTATGGTGCACAACTACGAATAGAAAGTCAAAAAATGAAAGAAACAGTTGACACATTCATACAATTTCCTTGTTTTGAGGCGCAGGACGAAAGTTTCAGTTTAGTAAAACTGGAAGCCTTAGCACCACACGTTGAAGTAGATGTCAGCGAACAAAACAGTCTGTCAGGAGCATTCGGGGGAAATACAACATCCAAAGGAAATATAACGGCACGACACGCAACCATAAGTAACTTTTTACTTTGCATGCCGTACCAGAAGTAAGCCAACTTTCGGCAGATGGTTTACTTGGGAAAGATATGATGTAGAAGAGATTCGTACGGATGTGGTTAATGAACACATCCGATTTTTTAAATAAACCAGAAGTTGTTTCCCTACCATTTGTTCAAAAGAAGAGTCAACCCTAATTATATATAGATGAGCAATTCACTATAGAAAGACGTTCCTTAATCATTGCATCAGTGGAGGGCATTGTTGTAAACAAATCGGAAATTTAACCTTGGGGCTTATTCTAAATTGCGATGCGAAAGTCAATGCGATACGAAATTAAATAAATGCGAACAATTGCTATTCTGTATAGCGATATTCGCAAAGTTCTTTTTTAGATGGTTTACTTGGGAAAGATATGATGTAGAAGAGATTCGTACGGATGTGGTTAATGAACACATCCGATTTTTTAAATAAACCAGAAGTTGTTTCCCTACCATTTGTTCAAAAGAAGAGTCAACCCTAATTATATATAGATGAGCAATTCACTATAGAAAGACGTTCCTTAATCATTGCATCAGTGGAGGGCATTGTTGTAAACAAATCGGAAATTTCACCTTCGGGCTTATTCTAAATTGCGATGCGAAAGTCAATGCGATACGAAATTAAATAAATGCGAACAATTGCTATTCTGTATAGCGATATTCGCAAAGTTCTTTTTTATCGCATTTCAAATGCGAAAAGCGAAAAGTCGGTTTTATAGATTGCGAAAACAAATGTCAAATTCGCAAAATTTATTTGACAACAAAGAATCATTCGCAAAGTTTAAACACATATTTATTAATTAATTCAGGGAAGCAAGCAATACGACCACCAAACCGAGTCAATTTTAACTGAAGATAGAATTTATGTATAAGCACAGCCTTTTAGCAAGAGGCCTTTTGAAAACACCAAATGCTTTGTGGCACACGTTAACTAAATATAAATATTAGACAAGCTGCAGGATGGAAAAAAGTATGATTTATATAACCCAGTTCGAAAATGTTTGTCTTCAACTTTAATAAGTTTGGGCCGATTTTAAATTACACGCCAAGCAGAAGAAACGGACATTGGCGCTAGACCATCAAGATAAAATCCATTAAAGAAATAAATAAACTTAAATAAATAAATTTTATAAACAATTTTCACAGTCAAGCAAAAACATATTTATTTTTAATTTGACGTTTGTGGATACTGATGTTTATTTGACCAGCGTTGCCACGATTTGAAATAAATTGCGAATGCTATTGCCAAAGTCTAACAGAATACCAATTTTCTCTCGCATCGCATTTCATTTGCGCATCCCATTAATTTTCGCATCGCAATTCAGAAAAAGCCCATTGGTATTTTCGTGGGGAAAACCCCAACATCAGTAAAAGCGGGGACAGCACTTATTCCTATTCTGAACGCCAACAATTGGCCAGTAAGCATAAGTGGAGAATGAGATCTTAGACCATGAATGACCCAGTTGCAGCCGGTATTTCTCCGCTCTAGATTTAGCGAGTGGATACCACCAAGCCTTAATGAACCAAAAGGATAAACATAAGACAGCCTTTAGCAAAAACGTAGGACATTTATAGTTATATAAAAAACCACTCGTTTTAACCGTGGCACCAGCAACAGCTCAAAGGAAATTGATATTAACCGCTCTTCGTTATTTACGGAAGGAACTTAGAGGACCACGAGTTACTATTGAAACGTATTCTCGACGCTCTGAGAAAATATAAACTTAAACTGCAACCAGAGAAATGTCATTTCCTCCGGAGGGAATTGGTGCACTTGGGTCACCAATGCTTGGAAAAAGGTGTTTTGCCAGACCCAAATAAAACTAAAGCAGCACTTAACAAACTCTTAAGAAAAAATTGGTATGGACGCAGGATTGCCAAAAAGCAACGGACAGGTTAAAAGAGGCTGTTACAAGCCCTCCTCTCTTACAAGCCTTTTATTCTAACTACAGAAGCTAGGGAGAAGCAGGAGGTAATTAAGCAATTTATTTTGCCAGTAGAGTATCGAATGACGCCGAGGGGCGATACTCCACTATAGAGAGAGAGAGAGTTACTTGACGTTGTATGCGCCACAAAAACACTTAGACCATACCTTCTTGGAAGATATTTTACAGTAGAGCTGCAAAACAATCGAAAGTAATATCGATAGTTTTATATTTGGCTAACTATTGATAGTTTTTTTTTCCAATAGCGATAGCATCGGGTAGCGATAGTTGCCAGGATTAGCACTCGATAGTACCTACAGTTTTTAAAAACTATTGAAACTATAGTATCGAAAGTTGTTAAGCAAACTATCGAAGCTATCCAATGTGCCGACTATCGATAGTTTTGCAGCTATAATTTACACACTACAAACCGTTAAAGGGCATAACGAATTATAAAGATAAAGAAGGTAGATTAAGACTTCTGAGGTTAAAACTATTGGAATATGATTTTGAAATCTGCTATAAACCTAGAAAAATAAATTAACGCGCGGATACTCTTACCCGTTTGCCTACAGAAGATTTAAAGAAAGGCGTCATAACTCGGGCAAAAGCAGAGAGAGACAATAAAGGAAGTAAAAACATCGTGATCGAGAGTGAGACAACTTGACGACAACAAGCAAATACAGCAACGTACTTAACAAATCTGGAAGGTATTAGGAAGGTAATCAAAACATTCCCCGACACACCATTAGAAGGACACCAAGAATTGCTCAAAACATACTTCCGCATTAGGAAACAATATAAATGGGAAGGTATGCAAAGACAAATCAAAAATTACTCGCAGCCTGTAAAATTTGTCAACCACATAAGAGTTCAAAAGTAAACAGAATGCTTATGATCCTAACGTCAACTCCCAATATGCCATTTGACAGAGTCTTCTTAGTTATTCTGGGACCCTTACCCGAATCGTCAATAAGAAATGAATATATAATTACCCTTTTATATTACATATTACAATATTTGGAATGTGCCGCTATCCCAGGCATGTAAGCCTACTGTAGCTAAAAAGTTTTTTAGGGAAGTTATTGTTCCATTCTTTATTCTCAAGATTTTGGTGACGGATAATGGAAGCAATTTCACTTAGAAACTATTTAAAGAAGCGTGTAAACTGCTGGGTGATATAAACATATGTACTGCCCCATATCACTCTCGATCCAATGGGTCTTTAGAGAGAACTCATAGACCTCTTGCAGAATATTTTAAAAGTTTCGTTAAAATGGGACGACTAGTTACATCACGCAATGTACGTACACAACAATACTAGGCATACGTTCACGAAGCAAACACCTACTTTATGGGTTTGTATTTGTACAGGATAAAGCGGAAGTACTGGGGTAATTTATTTCTCCAGAAGAAGAATGATGTTCAAGTGAAGACGTTTTAGTTTCAAAAGTTGATTTGGTAGTAGCAAACGGAATTAGTGCAAGTAATTGATACGATCTCTACTGCATATTAGCAAACATAAGTTGATCATAGCGTTTACATGTGAACATCAGAAGAAAGTTTTATATAAAAGGAGATAAGTTACAGAAATAGAGAATTTCTACAATTTATTTAACCTTTTTTAACGTAGATTTATAAAAATAAAATCCTAAGACAGCTGGAAAAAAGGGTAAGCCCGTGGCAGTAAAATGGAGGCACAGCCCATACGATACACAAGATTTAATAATTTCCCCAGACTAATGCAAAATAAACTAAGGCTGCCGTAGTCTAAGTGGTAAACACGTTGACTACAAACAAGCTGCCCTGGGTTCAATCCTTGCGGTAGTCAAAAAATAAAAAATGTTTTTTTCTGTTTAATGGTATATATACATATTCAGATCTAAAATTAAAACATGCAGCCTCCTTCGTCGGTACTTCTCTATAGCATATTCGCCGGCGAAGTAAAATAATTAATAAAATGGCTATATCTATCTCCTTTCACCACATTTCTTCTCTTTCATCTATCCCTTTCCTAAAGAATGTAGCACGGTTGCGAACTAAGTAGGTATTGATGCCTGAAGTGCTACTTCTCTTTAAAAAAAAAAATAATGAAAACCTCTGATGAAAATGTTGTTCTCGCCACTGTTGTGACCAACCCTCGTAGATTATAATTACATTAAAATTAGCTATTTATAAATTGTAATTTGCTAAAAATGAAGGTGGCGAGTGAAAAAATTGTCACATTTTAGTCAGCATACTAGTTTTGTCGAAGTAAATATTCATAAGTTTATTGTACTTATTAATGCCGACTACTTTTGGTCAGTATTTTTATTTATTAGTAATTTAGTATAAACAGTTGATTAGTTTTTGCTTAGAATTGTAGTTTAGTCTTTGAAATAATCTCAACAATTGCCAAAGTTGTAGTTTATTTTATGAAATTATAAAATAAAAACACCTGGACAACGCAGCAATAGTAAAGGTACGAAGTAGTTCTGGTTGCTTTATATTGGCTAGAATTCGGCTTGATCCCGGTTCTAAACAAATTTGATTACTGAGGAGCTTGAGCAGAGACTTAAGAGTGAAACGTGAGGGAGGAAGGTTAAACGTAAATGGCACTATTGAAACAAGTTTATCTGTTAAGTCAAGCATAGAAATTTCTTACAAACTATATAAATTGCGAACTAATGAGTTTATATGCTTAGAAAGCTCATCCCATGTTCTGTTAGCAGTAGATTTTCCTCATGCTCAATTAGGAAGCATGTTTTTGCAAAATTTTTGTATTCATTCAGAAGTCTTAGATTTAACTTATTGTAACAATAATTTTATTATTAACTATAATTAATTTTGTTTAGTTCCCATTTTTTTTTAGCGAATTTGTTGCACTTTTTAAGATATTCGAGCTAAGTTTCGTCAACGAATGGATATTCGTAGAAAACCTACGTTCAGTCATACGATAACGTATGATATAATCTCCAACATTGTGAATTATCATCAGTGAACGTATGCCATAATGCGCAACACGTATTTTAACGATACGTGTTGTACGTTTACGTATGTAAATATTCCACCCCAGATTGGCAAATTTCGCAGAATATTAAATTAGCTGACCCCTATTTCGATAAACCGCAAAAGGTTGATTGGTGCTAAACTATTTTTGAATTGCTTTGTGTTGGACAAATTAAGTCTAATAGTAAAACACTAGTTATGGTTTGTAACCGGAAAGTATGCTCAGACGAGGAGATCACATCAAACTGTGAGCTACGTGGGCAACTTTATTGAAAACTATAAGACGGTCTAAGAAATTGTGTGAAAATTTTTGGAGCTTGAGGACTTTGTAAAGGAGTCAATAAATATATATAGTGAAGAGCAGCAGAACTGTGAGGAGAAATTTAATAAATCATCGGGCCGCTTCAAAGTTTCGCTACCTTTTAATCAGATCCAAACTTACTTGGAACGGAAGCTTTCTAAGAATGGTGATATAAGGGAAATGTATAAGAAGTTTATGCAGGATTTAGGTGATATGTTCATATCCGACAGTAAAATACTTAATTGTCCTCCTTAATTCATTCTGCAACAATGCGTTTTACGACCTCAAAAACAAAACTTAGATTGTGTTTTGACGCATCAAGTCGAACTTCCTCCCAAATGTCACTCAATGACATGTTAATGGTTGGACCGACTATACAGGAGGATTTGTATTCACTTCTGATTAGCTTTAGTTTTCATAAATTTGTTATCACTCTAGATATCGAATAAGCGTACCGACAAGTTTTGGTAGAAGAGGAAAACAATTTTCAAAATTTTTTGGAAAACAATGTTTAAAATTTAAAAGCCACAAAAAGGAACATTTTTTTGTAGCAGCTAGGTTGTTTGATCCTCTCGGGCTTTTATGCCCAATTGTCACAAAATCAAAAATTTTACTTCAGAAGCTTTGGATTCAGAACTTAGACTGGGACGAAACTATGCCTTTACGGTTGAATGATATTCGGAAGGATTATAAGACAACTTTAATTGATGCTATTGAAATACCAGGGTTAGTCAATACCACATCCATGTCTTAGATTTAAATTCATGGCTTTTCTGACGCTACCATAAGGGCTTATGGATGCTGTATTTATGTTCCCTACTCTAATTCAAATTGCTTTACGTGTCATCTTCTTACAGCGAAATCAAAAGTTGCTCCGCTTAAAACAAAGTCGCTACCAAGACTCTTTTAGCAAAGCTGTGGTCAAAAGTTATTAATATGGTGAAGTTTGATGTTGAGCTGAAAACTTTTGGACTGTGTCAGAAATCACATTACATAGGATTAAAACGCATCCTTCTTTGTTGATAAGCTTTGCAACTAACAAAGTTTCTGAAATACAAGAGTGGTCAGACGGCGTTGATCGGCGTCATGTGCCAACTAAAAATAATCCGGCTGGCATTGTGTAAAAAGGGTGAAATATTAGTAAGTTAAATAACTCGATTTGGTGTTAAAGTGAAATGGCCAATCAACAAACATTTTAATCTTATTTCAAGGCAAGAATCTGCGGATAAGAGAAAATTGAGCGTGCTGTTTTCTGCGAAAAGTCCGGAAACGGCGGAGGAGTCTAACTATATCATAGAGTTACTAGAAAAGAGTTCATCGTATAATACATATAAGAGGGTGTAATGGAATGTTCGCATAAAAAAACTTTAGTTTGTTTGATCTCATTCGTGGAACAGTTCGCACGTACTTGATTGCTAGCTAGATCGGGAGATGGGGGCAGGATTCTTGTTCCATTAGTCCACTTCCATACAATAAGAAAAATTACGTGCGATTCAAAATGCCCTTTTTGTTTTTTTTTTTCAACACAAACAATATATTTACAAAAAAAAAGCAATATTTAACTCATTATTTCGGTAATACTTTATATATTAAATGTAGCTTTGGTGTTAGAGCTACGCCACTAAACCCACCCATCCGTGGTTTTCGAATTTGGCAAGAAAAAAAAATATTATCGTGAAAACCCCTGACACACAAAACCTTACCTCCGTCCTTGAAGTTCTACATCACAAAAACAATTTACGAAGTCATTATGTTTAAATTGTTATTCAAAGCATATTAAAAAAACATATATAGTTATGTATGTATGTATGTAACTAATCTCTTATTAACTTCCAATGAGATAGATACTTAAGTTTAAGTCAACAATTCAAATTTTAAAAGAGTAATGCTTAAATTAATTACAACCGAGAAATTTTAACAGCAACCATAAAAAAATAAGAGTAATCACAAGAGACTTCAAAAAAATAAAAAAAACATGAGTTAAAATTTCTTTGTTGTAAATTACCTAAATAACTAATGTAAGAGTAACAAGGAAAAAAAAATTTCATTCATTACAAAAAAAAAACCATTCTCAAATTCGCTCTTGCATTCAATGAAATTTTTTTTTTTTAGTTCTTTTTTTTTATGAATGAATAAATGCAATAATAATAATAAAAAAAAAATAACAAGTGCTTAAGCTACAACAAAATAAATGATCTTGACTTACAGTAAGGTCTCGATTCCAACGCTGCGGAAGGCCTTCTGCTGCTAGGGCTGGAGACTATTTACAGTCTGTATAAAAGGGTGGTTGTATTAAACTTGTACGTCTTTTTTTTTTGTGTTGTTAGGGTTAAAAAAACCGTGGTTAGCTCAGATATTTCTTAATTAGTGTTTAAATGTTAATTGTAGAAATATTAATATATATTTTTTTCAGACCATTTAATTATATTTGAAATGCATTGTTAGGTTTAAAATAATAAAGTATATATCAGAAAGGTAGTAATAATGAATAATTTTAGGGTTAATGTATTAAAAATACGACTTATGAAAAAAAATATTTCTTGGCACGTGTTAAGGTTGGTTAATTTAATTTGATGGTTGGATAAGTTTTCTGTTTTCTCTTCTAACTATGGACTCATGAAGAATTTTTCCACATGTTTCTGTGTGATCCTCTATTACCCGTTAAATAAGGCGTGTTGATAGGAATGTGTGGCAACTGTCCACTCTTGCGATAGGGATAAAGATGTTTCCCTCGAGTAAAGTTCTCAATAATTGGACCTTCTTGTAGGCAGAAATTTGGACACAATCAAGGAATACAATCAAGGTTGTGGTGATAGAAATTGTTTTTTTTTTCCTTTTTATACCAAAATCACTGGTATTAAATAACAATCAGATGATTTAATTTATTAAATAATTTACCTTTTTATACAGAGAGGTTGTCCTGGCAGTAAAGTTAAAAAAAAGGAGCATCAGGAGAATGGGTTTCCCTTTTTCCTTGCAAAGCTTATTATGCCTACTCTTGCGTCACTATTATTTGAAAAGTTTATTTAACTTTAACTGGGACACCAAGAAAATTGTTATTTTTTTTAAAAATCACGTTGCTAAGTTTTTTTCTTTAAGCTGTGGAAATAGATGCTTTCTATTACAATGCCAAATTAAAAAAGACCTTTTGGTTGTTTTTTAGCTTACGATCAAGCCTCTTATTGCGTTCTAAGTTATTTCTTACATTCTTGTAAAACACCGTCGTTTTTACAACTAAAATAAAGTTGTTGGTTGACCGAAAGTGATAGGTGAAAATGAATGAAATATATAGGTATTGAGTAACTTAATTAATTAGTACTTGCAACTATCTCTTCTCATTAACTAATGGTTATCTCTTTCATCATGTATAACTCTTTTCGTAAGATTAATTGACATACATGATACAGGTACATGATTAGAGATGTTACTAAAGCAAAAAAAAACTACAAATGCAATTGTAAAGAACACGTATATATGACCTAATGTCACAAAGTTTTAATTTTGTTTTTCCGTTGTTAGGTACCTATAGTAAAAGTTAGAAAGGGATTGATCCTAAGTATCATATCAAAATTTAAAAATAAGTATAGTAGATGATATAATATTTTTAAGAAAAATTTAAAAATATGAACATTTCTGCTCTGTGTTTTTTTTTCTTCGGTTGTTATTGTAGTACTAACCGACTTTGACATTACAAAACAGCTTTTGGTGAATTTTCTTTATATAATGAACCAGAAGCTGAAGACATTATTCCATATAAAAAAATTAGTCATTGGGGTTTATGATTTTATCTGTATTTTGTTGAAATTATCCCTTTAATATTGAACTGGCTAAAGACGGATGTCCTTTGCATGAAATTTTCCCAGCGCTTTACCTGTCATGTCTTCTAATTCATAATAACACGAACCGTATTTTGCCTTTACTTTGGCCTTTTCAAATTGATTTGCAAGCTTACTATTAAAGTGTTCTATTGCTTTCGATTGAGAAAAATTTCTTTTGTATACTACTTGACCAACATTAAATTCTACCGGACGAGTTCGAAGGTTATAGTACTTTACATTTTTGTCATCTGATTTTCTAATATTTTCTTGAGCTTTTTCCCTCAATATTTCCATCTTCTCATCATTCCTTAAATCTACCTGCGGAGTTTCTAAAATATTAAGGTTTCGCAACAAAGAATAAGATTTGCCATTCGTCAACATATTCTGGCCAAATAGTAAAAAATAAGGTGAAAACCCCGTGCTAATATGTACTGAGCTTCTTAAAGCACAGCTAATTGCCGACAGTTTCTCATCCCAATCTTTCTGCGATGGATTGACATAGGCTCTAATAGCAGCTAATACTGACCTATTTACTCTCTCGCTGGCATTTGCCTGTGGCGAATAAAAGGCAGTCAAATTGTGAAAAACACTGAACACTTTGGACTTGAACTGTACGCCGTTGTCGGTAGTAATGGATTCGGGCACGCCAAATACGTGGAAAATTCGCTTTTCAAGAAATTCAGTTATAACGTTAGCCGTAAACTTTTTTACTGGCTCTAAAAAATGAAATTTGGATAAGTGATCCAAAACTATAATTATTGCTATATTTCCGCACGAAGATCTAGGATAAGGTCCCAATAAATCTAAATACAGCTTTTGAAAAATACGATGAGATGTAGATGGCTGTCCCATAGGCGGTTTAAGACATTTGTTTGGTGCCTTTGTTTGCTTGCAGATTTCGCAAGACAAAACATAATCTGCAGTTTGTTTTGCCATTTTCGGCCAATAGTAGAAGGTTTTAAGGCGACGTAAAGTTTTTCCTACCCCACCATGAGCGCATAACGGATGATCATTAGCTCTTCTGATAAGATCACTTGTCATAGTATTGGGAACCCAAAGTCTCCATGAAAGCTGTTCTTGTAAAATGTCACCAGACGCATACTCACACCGTTTATAAATAAATCCATCAATAACTTTAAAATCAGGAATATATTTGATTTTCTATTTAAGTTTTTCTATTAAGGAAAGGTATTCTGCAGATTTAAAATCTACTGATTCCAGATCAATCTCAACTGAATTCTCTATTTCCGATATAAAAGCATCCTGTAGGTTTCCGGGATAAATCTCTTCATTGCTTTCAGAATATATTCTAGATAATGAATCTGGAACTATATTTTGGCTTCCTTTTCTATGGTGTATTCTGAAGTTAAATCCTTGTAGTTTTAGGGCCCATCGAGCCAGTCGTCCATGTAAGTCTGTCTGATTCATGAGCCATTTTAGTGAGGCATGGTCAGTTATAACTTCAAATTCGTGACCTTCTACGTATGCCCGAAACTTTTTTATTGCCATAACAGCAGCAAGGCATTCTTGTTCAGACACGGTATAGTTTCTTTGGGCAGATGTTAATTTATGACTCATGAATGCAATCGGTACTTCGTCCATGTCGTCATTTGTCTGCGCCAAAACAGCGCCTATTCCAAACTGACTCGCATCACACTGGATAGAGAACGGACGTGAAAAGTCCGGGCTATGTAGCACCGGTGCGGAACACAGAGAATTTTTAAGCTCTTCAAATGCAAATATAGCTTCCTTTGACCAATTCATTTTTTTGTTTTTCTATAGCATATCAGTTAGAGGCGTGGTCAATGTTGCAAAGTTGCGGATAAAACGCCGGTACCATCCACACACGCCTAAAAATCTTCTTAGTTGTCGCACCGATGTTGGTTGCGGAAAATCACGGATAGACTGTACCTTGTCCGGGTCTGTTTTAATCTGTCCGTGGCCGATTATATGCCCTAAATATTTAACCTCTTTTAAAAGAAACTTGCTTTTTTCGATATTAATAGTTAAATTCGCTTTCCTTATATTAAGTGCAACCTCATGCAGAAGCAAAACATGCTCGTCAAAAGTTTCTGTAATGAGAAGCAAGTCGTCTAAGTATATAAAGACCTTAGTTCGCAAATGAGCTGGGATTATTTTGTCCATAAGCCGCGACATTGTCTGTGGCGCATTGCACAGACCAAACGGCATAGTGATGAATTGGTATAATAGACGACCCGGTACAGTAAAAGCTGTCTTCTCCCTTGACCTATCATCTAATGGAATTTGCCAAAAGGCGTCCTTTAAGTCTAGACTAGTAATGAATTTAGCCTTTGGGAGCCTACTGAGAATTCCATCGATCAGAGGTAAGGGATAGGCATCCCCCACTGTAACGCTGTTGAGTTTTCTAGCATCCAAACAAAGTCTGACTTTACCTGGTTTCTGTACCAAAGTCACAGGCGAAGACCATGGACTCTGCGACTCTTCAATGACACCTAACTGAATCATTCGATCAATTTCCTCAAACAAAACTTTTTCCACTGCAGGTGAAACGGAAAAGTGTCTCTGCTTAATAGGCTTGCTATCTGCAGTGTCTATGTTATGACTTACGAGTGTAGTTCGACCTAGTCCTTCTGTGGCATACGAGGGAAAGGAATTTATCGCAGCGTTTAATTTAATCTTTTGGTCCTGATCTAAAATATGAAAGTTGTCGCCTACTTCTACTTCATCCACTTTTGAATTAGCCCTAATATCAACGTTTTCTGAAAACAAATCTTTGGCTATACCGAAGGCTTTTACAAAATCCACGCCTAAATATAAATTTTGTGTTAAATGTGGCATTATTAGAAATGTTAACGGCTTAGTTTTTTCCCGAAAAGTAACTAAGGTTGTCACACTTCCTTCAGCCGAATGGTTTGTTCCATCAGCCGTTTTAATTAAAATTTTAAGCCTTCTATATTTACCAATGTTCCTTTCTAGAAAGCTCCGCGCATAATCAGCTGCAAAACAAGATACTGTAGCGCCAGTGTCTATTAGACCAACTACGTTTTCACCAAAAATTCTGACAGTAGTAAATGGTCTTATATCGAACTGATGTACGTTTGATATAATAGCTGAACAAAAACATTTCCGCTCTTTTATAACCTTTTTCCAATATTCTCTTAACCTTCTTGTATTTCTTTTAACACGTCTAGTAATTGTTACTTCATTAATTTCGTTACTAAATATTCTAAATTTGGCTTCTTCATATTCTTTGCGTCGTACATGGTAAGGTTTTAAATATGTTGGGATGAAATTTAATTCTAAAGGTTTAGTTTTATAAGTATCTGAGTATATTTCTTTTACATCTGGGTTGCTTTGGATTGCAATTGTTTGGGTTTGTTTATCATCTTGTAGTTTTTTGATAATTTGCTGCAGTTGAAACAATTAGGTTTGAAAATATTAGGTGTTCCACACCCAAAACGGTGACCTTTTTCTGAGCAGTTCCAACATACCACATCTTTTATTTCATCTAATTGAACAAACTCCTCTTCTATGTCTTCATTTGTTATTTCAGAAATTTTTTTGTGGGAGGGAAAAGTTCTATTGAAGCGACGAAATTCTAGTTCCTCTTCCAGTATTTCATGCTTACGTACAAACTCTTTTAACTGAGGTATAGAATTGATATTAAAATGTAATAATTCTTTTCGAAGTTCCGGTTTTAAATTACGTTTAATAATTTCGACTAACTCTAACTCACTAATTGGATTCTGAAAGCGATCGGTAATTTGTAAAATAACCTCATAATACGCATCAAATTTTTCACCCATTCGTTGCTTTCGGTATCGAATTTGTTCTCTTAAGTCAAAATCTGTTCGTCGATCGCGAAACTGGTTTTTAAGTTCATGACACAGAGTTTCCCAATCCAGTCTGTTACATGTACGGTGAAATCGCCAGAACCAATCTAATGCTTTACCGCTAAAAAATAAGTGGACATGTCTACATAAGATATCAAAATCGCTACGTAAGCTTTGGACTGTAAGTGCGTGCACTCTGTATATAAAATTATCAACAGATAATGCATTTTCATCTTGGCCGCTAAATTTTAGATGCCAACCCGACATGATGTTTGAAACTTTGGCAGTGGTAAGGTCCAAGTTGTGATTGAAAGATGCTCTAGTATTTTGACGATTTGGAAAATTTCTATTAAAATTACGATTATCAAAACTCTGTCTGACGTTACTTGCAGGAGTATTTCTAGGATGTGCAGTTTGGTTAAAACTCATTTGATTACTAAAGCTTGGCCTTCTTTCTAAATTCGGATTTATATTCATAGTCGCTAAATGACTCCTGACAGCTTCTTGTATCATAAATTGAAGTGAGTTATCACTAACATTGTGGGTATCTACATTTAGAGGTGCGTTTTGAGAATTGACAGTATTCTGAGAGATATTAAGTAAATTATCTAAATGTGCTATGGAATTGTTTTCTCGAAAAAAAGTAGAAGTTTGAGTTAAAGCATTACCAAGTAATTTCTGCTTAGTTTTACTGTTTTGAGCCGGAACCTTAGGTATGGCTCCGAGATTTGGGTTGTGTTTTCCATTTAATGAAGCTAGTACAGGATCAGCCTGTTTTTCACTTTCTGCTAAAATGTTATGTGCCTTTAATTTCGTTTGTCTGCAGGCTTTACCGCATGTTGGACAACTCTGAGTTTCCTTAAGCATAGTAATTATACATTCTTTATGAAATATATGGCTACAAGGAGTAGAAACGATTATATCATCAATTTCATAATCCTTCTTGCAAATTAAACAATGACGCAATTTATCATCAACAAGGGACGAAATATTTTCATTGCTGTGAACGAGTGACATTTCAAAAAAAATTCTTTTTATGTAATATATTAGATTATGGTAAGTAGAACTTACTTAAGACTTAATGGTAAGGCTGTGTGAACAAAGTAATTTATAGAAAAAAATGAGTTTTTTTTTTTTTTGATGGACTCGCTACTAAGTAAAAAAAATATAGTATCCATTAACATTGAACAGTGGACGATATTTATCAAAAATAATAAAAAAATGCAATAAAATCGTATATCCAATTCTCTTCTCTCAAAAATAAATTTAACAATTTTAATCACCCCAATAGCGAATCCTTAGATAATTTTTCCCTCACTATAGTCACTAAACAATAAGAAATGAATTCTCACTTTGTAAAAGCGGATCGTTAAGAAACTAAAATTCAACTTAAGAGCAATATTTCCAACTTTACGCAGATGAAACTTCATTCTTTGGCTAAAACCAAAAAAAAAAAAGAGACAAACACTTTGTGAAATAGTAACGAAAAATAATATCTTGAATTTTTATGTTGTAAATAGTATTTAAAGATGTTACTGTAGAGATCCCTAAACAAGGAGATAAGAACATATGTAAGATGAAAGAAAAATAAAAATATTGCTAACTCCTGTTGTTTTAGGGCCCCACGTTGGGCGCCATTTTCTATTGTAATGGAATGTTCGCATAAAAAAACTTTAGTTCGTTTGATCTCATTCGTGGAACAGTTCGCACGTACTTGATTGCTAGCTAGATCGGGAGATGGGGGCAGGATTCTTGTTCCATTAGTCCACTTCCATACAATAAGAAAAATTACGTGCGATTCAAAATGCCCTTTTTGTTTTTTTTTTTTTCAACACAAACAATATATTTACAAAAAAAAAAAAGCAATATTTAACTCATTATTTCGGTAATACTTTATATATTAAATGTAGCTTTGGTGTTAGAGCTACGCCACTAAACCCACCCATCCGTGGTTTTCGAATTTGGCAAGAAAAAAAAATATTATGGTGAAAACCCCTGACACACAAAACCTTACCTCCGTCCTTACGAACTCATTATGTTTAAATTGTTATTCAAAGCATATTAAAAAAACATATATAGTTATGTATGTATGTATGTAACTAATCTCTTATTAACTTCCAATGAGATAGATACTTAAGTTTAAGTCAACAATTCAAATTTTAAAAGAGTAATGCTTAAATTAATTACAACCGAGAAATTTTAACAGCAACCATAAAAAAATAAGAGTAATCACAAGAGACTTCAAAAAAATAAAAAAAAAAACATGAGTTAAAATTTCTTTGTTGTAAATTACCTAAATAACTAATGTAAGAGTAACAAGGAAAAAAAATTTCATTCATTACAAAAAAAAAAACCATTCTCAAATTCGCTCTTGCATTCAATGAAATTTTTTTTTTTTAGTTCTTTTTTTTTTATGAATGAATAAATGCAATAATAATAATAAAAAAAATAACAAGTGCTTAAGCTACAATAAAATAAATGATCTTGACTTACAGTAAGGTCTCGATTCCAACGCTGCGGAAGGCCTTCTGCTGCTAGGGCTGGAGACTATTTACAGTCTTTATAAAAGGGTGGTTGTATTAAACTTGTACGTCTTTTTTTTTTTTTGTGTTGTTAGGGTTAAAAGAAACCGTGGTTAGCTCAGATATTTCTTAATTAGTGTTTAAATGTTAATTGTAGAAATATAAATATATATTTTTTTCAGACCATTTAATTATATTTGAAATGCATTGTTAGGTTTAAAATAATAAAGTATATATCAGAAAGGTAGTAATAATGAATAATTTTAAGGTTAATGTATTAAAAATACGACTTATGAAAAAAAATATTTCTTGGCACGTGTTAAGGTTGGTTAATTTAATTTGATGGTTGGATAAGTTTTCTGTTTTCTCTTCTAACTATGGACTCATGAAGAATTTTTCCACATGTTTCTGTGTGATCCTCTATTACCCGTTAAATAAGGCGTGTTGATAGGAATGTGTGGCAACTGTCCACTCTTGCGATAGGGATAAAGATGTTTCCCTCGAGTAAAGTTCTCAATAATTGGACCTTCTTGTAGGCAGAAATTTGGACACAATCAAGGAATACAATCAAGGTTGTGGTGATAGAAATTGTTTTTTTTTCCTTTTTATACCAAAATCACTGGTATTAAATAACAATCAGATGATTTAATTTATTAAATAATTTACCTTTTTATACAGAGAGGTTGTCTTGGCAGTAAAGTTAAAAAAAAGGAGCATCAGGAGAATGGGTTTTCCTTTTTCCTTGCAAAGCTTATTATGCCTACTCTTGCGTCACTATTATTTTAAAAGTTTATTTAACTTTAACTGGGACACCAAGAAAATTGTTATTTTTTTTTAAAATCACGTTGCTAAGTTTTTTTCTTTAAGCTGTGGAAATAGATGCTTTCTATTACAATGCCAAATTAAAAAAGACGTTTTGGTTGTTTTTTAGCTTACGATCAAGCCTCTTATTGCGTTCTAAGTTATTTCTTACATTCTTGTAAAACACCGTCGTTTTTACAACTAGAATAAAGTTGTTGGTTGACCGAAAGTGATAGGTGAAAATGAATGAAATATATAGGTATTGAGTAACTTAATTAATTAGTACTTGCAACTATCTCTTCTCATTAACTAATGGTTATCTCTTTCATCATGTATAACTCTTTTCGTAAGATTAATTGACATACATGATACAGGTACATGATTAGAGATGTTACTAAAGCAAAAAAAAAACTACAAATGCAATTGTAAAGAACACGTATATATGACCTAATGTCACAAAGTTTTAATTTTGTTTTTCCTTTGTTAGGTACCTATAGTAAAAGTTAGATGAAGGGATTGATCCTAAGTATCATATCAAAATTTAAAAATAAGTATAGTAGATGATATAATATTTTTAAGAAAAATTTAAAAATATGAACATTTCTGCTCTGTGTTTTTTTTTCTTCGGTTGTTATTGTAGTACTAACCGACTTTGACATTACAAGGGTTATGATGGTTTAAGAAAACGTAAAATTCCGAATTATCCTTTTTCATTTTTCTTTATAAGGGTTGCCATCGAAAAATATTCATATGTATTTGAAAGATTTAATGAAAAAATAAAAATAGAAATTGTAAACAATTTTTACAAATAAGCAACGTGTACACACAAATACTTTAACAAGAACAATAATTACTTGGAATCTGTTTCATATTAATTTACTTTAACTAAGCTTGATTCCTTCAAATATAAATATTTCATGATATTCTGATGATATATTTATTATTTTAAACAAAATATTGAAATGTATTACTGCGGGGAAAACATATCTATATGGCCATTTCGCTAATGCTCATATAACTCATCAGTGGATTCTACCCAATTTAAAAAAAACCTCAGAGTCTTCTATCAAAAGCCAGATTAATTAAATGAAAACTGCATTGACATTGAACGACAAAAAGACCATTAAAACGAAGCGTATATTATCGTCTCTAACTTATTACAATATACTTAATCATAATTATTCTATTTGAATTTTCTAAGCACTAGGTCAGTTTTTAAATAAAAATATTGTTAATTATTTATTATTTTTTATTTATTTTTTCAATATTTCGCCACACCGTTGGGTGGCATCTTCAGGAAACCAAAAAATTAAGTTGAGAATATTTTTCAAACAATCACAAAAAAAACCAAACGAAAAAAAAATCCAAATATTAAAACACACACATTCTAATAAATTTAAAAAACATTCAAGACAAAAAATTCAAATATTTAAACATACATGCGCGTCATTAGGTTAGAACCCCCCTTTCACTCATTTGTTTCTTTTTTTTTCTACTAACCTATTGCACCCAAATTCGTAATCTTTGTTTTGAATTTGCAATTATTTCTTGTTATGTATCTTACAAGAAGTTAAAGCACCATAGAAGAGCCGTTATATTTTATTTGCTATTTTGCTTCCACATATACCACTCATTTTGCGTCATCAGATTAGCGCCTCCAAATGCATTTTTAGTCATCTGGCTTGTTTTGACAACCCAGATAGATTTTGACAATTAAAATAAATTTAAATAGTATTTGTCTTTAAATAAACACATAAAATGGGAAGAGAAACAATTTTATCTTTGGAAGAAAAAGCAAAAATTGACTATTGAATTGGACTATTCTTCCATAAAATTGCTAAAAACAAAAAACTGGAAGGCACAGAAAAATTGTTGCCAGTTTTCTTAAAAACAAGGAACACTATAAAAATATCAAGGGCGACAACAATTGAATGCTTTCCTATGCAGACAAGGCAGCAATACTCAGGCAAGCATCAAAGCCTCACGACTTGTCTACTAAAATTAAGGAAAAAACTGGTGTTAAGACGAGGTTGTTAACGGGTCAAGGAGTGATTAGGAAAGCTGCACACCTACAGAGACAAAAATTAAAAGGAAACATCACATAATTCAGCTAGAAAGGAAATGCGTTTAAAGTTTGCTCGAACGCACATGACTTTGTCTAGTGAGAGGCATAAAGTAGTGTGTTCAGATGAAAAGAAATTTAATTTAGAGGGCCCCGATGGGTATAGTTACGAGGGCTGCTCTACATATTTCTGGCCTAATAGTGAAAATGCGAATATTTATAATCAAAAATGGTTTTATTGTTTTTCAAAGTATTCTCCAGCATGATTTATACACTTTTGCATGCGCTCAAACCAGTTGTCGAAGCACTTTTTCCACTCCGATTGAGACACCTCTAAAACATGGTTTTTGAACACTTTAACAGCTTCTTTTGGCGACGAAAATCGTTGACCACGCATTTTTTTCTTGGTGTGCGGAAACAAGAAGAAGTCATTAGGTGCCAAGTCAGGGCTGTACGGGGGATAACCCATTAATTCGACGTTTTGGCCGGTCAAAAACGCCCTGGTTTGAGCCGATGTGTGAGAGCTCGCATTGTCATGGTGAACAATGATTCGTCTTCTCTTGTTGGTTTTTAGAATTTCTCCGATGACTTCAGGCAAACAAATTGTAGTGTACCACTCAAAAGTGACCGTCCTACGTTGCTCAAGCGGAACAATCGCCACATGACCAGTTTTGCCGAAGAAACAGGCGACCATTTGCTTCGAAGTGCTTTTTCTACGAACAACTTTCGTTGGAATTTGCTCGTCTTTGAAGACCCACACGGTCGATTGTTGTTTCGTTTCGGGCTCATACGCATAGATCCATGATTAGTCACCTGTGACGATCTTATAAACTCCTTTTGAAGCACCGCAATCGTATTTTTACAACATTTCTTTGCACCGAGCCTTTTTTGAGTGACTTTCAAATTGTGCGGGATCCAACGAGAACAAACCTTTTTTACGGCCAGGTGTTCATGCAGTATCGAATGTATGCTGGTAGAAGAAATGTCCAAGGATGTCTCTATCTCTCGGTATGTCGCATGTCGATCTTGCATTATGAGTTCACGCACGGCATCAATGTTCTCTGGCACAACAGCCGTTTTTGGACGACCTTCACGGAATTCGCCTTTGAGCGAGCTTCGGCCACGATTAAATACATTATACCAATTTTTCACAGTGCTATAGGATGGTGCTTCATCGCCATACAAAGATTTAAGTTCATCAATGCACTCTTGTCGTGATAATCCACGTCGAAAGTTGTGAAAAATGATGGCACGAAAATGTTCACGAGTTAATTCCATTTTTTTCTATATTAATTTTTTCAAGTCACTGTAAACAACACAAATAATGGTCGAACGTCAAAACGTTTTGAGTACGATCATGCTTAAAAATCACAAACTTCAATGGAAATGTCAGATTGCACTTGGCAACACTCAGTGTTGCCAGGCCAGAAATATATACAGCAGCCCTCGTACTATTTTCATGATCCACGTAAGTGGGAACGTCTACGGATGGTTGGCTAGAAAAGTGTACGGGTCGGGTACAATACAATACAAAAAACGAATTAATCGAAGACATCAAACACGCTTGATCCAAAATTTTGTTGTGTTATTTTGAAAAACTTATAATTGAATTTACGAAATGATTTGTAGCAAAGGCGGCACCACGCATTATCCTTAATACTTTTAAAATTATAATATGAACGTTTTAAGAGGTAATAAAGTTACTCTAGATAATAATCAAACTAAAATTATAGCAGATGGCGCTACTCTGTTGACCAATTTTTCAATCATTTTTTTAATACATTGCTTTTTAAAAGATTAATTAAAATATTATATTATATCTTACAGCAGTCATTTTTGTGTTATTTTAAAGAGAATTCATAAGAGTTTGCTGGATAATAACTGTAAGGATATAGCTCAATTGGTTCAGAAAAAAATTAACATTAACAGTCAATTAAAGGGGAGCTCTAACCTGATGACGCAAATATATTTTTTATTCTTTTATTTTTCGATATTTCGCCACACCGTTGGGTGGCATCTTCAGAAAATAGGAAATAAAATTATTAATACGTTTTTTCAAACATAAAAATTAAATTGAAAAAATTTTTGTCAATCAAACTCAAACAAATTCAAATATTAAAACTTATACATTCTCATAAATTTAAAACTCAGAAAACATTCAAGACAAAACGTTCAAATATTAGTTTTTTTTTTCAAAAACAAAATTATTGATATTTTTGTTTCTGTTTCCTAAAGATGCCACCCAACGGTGTGGCGAAATATTGAAAAATAAATAATAAACAATATTTTTATGTATAAACTGACCTAGTGCTTAGAAAATTAGAAAAGAATATTAATTATTAAGATCAAATAAACAATTATACATATTTATTCTATTTTGTCTTTCTTTCTTATTAACCTATGTACATAAGTGGTAAACAAATTTTGTTTGTATTGTTCTGTTTTGTTATTGATCGACAGTAATTGCAATAGAACACCACATATAAATGTGTCCACGCGACATCTACAATATGTGAAATGGTTAATGGCTTAATGATATTTGATGTTTTTTTTTTTATTTACAATAATTATGTTTTTTGAGATCTTACTTATTTAAGTATTGCAACAAATATGAACTTATTTTTTGTGTAAAAATATCTTAAATTTAGTATTTACATTAACTCAGTGTTAGGAAAAAAAATATAGGGAAAAACCTAGTAAAGATTTAAACAAATTCTGAATTAATCTTTCATTGCGGAAGTTGGAGAAAAAAATAATATTACAAATTCCTTATTATATCATAATTTGAAGCTCTGTTTCGAACTTCAAATCTTAGTGTTAAACTAGATATTGCAGATTTAAGCAAATCTTGTTGAAATTTTGATGCAGTCTACTTGTTGAGTATCTTCTGGGTAAATTAAAAATGGTTTTTAAATTTTTATTCTGTATTATTTGCAACTTCTTTAGATAGGTCTTGGCACATCTATTTGACCAAACTGGACCCATATGTCATAAAAGGGCGTATGAACATTTTATACAATAGGATTTTGTTTTTTTAATTCAAAGTTGATTTTCGATTTAATAATGGGAAAAGGGCTCTTCCACATATAATTGCCTTTTCACGGGTTCTTAGAACATGATGTCTGAAAGTCAGTTTTTTTTCTAATTCAGTTCCAAGATATTAATTGGTATCAAGGAGAGGAATTTCAACTCCTTCCACAGATAGTGGTATTGAGGGCATTCTTTTCGGTGATTTATTGAAGGAAAATATTATTGTTTGAGTTTTATTTTCATTTATTTTAATTTTCCATTTTTTTTAATATTTTTGAGTATGTAAAAGACCTTTTTTCATTCTTTTGACTATAGTGTTTGAAACTTCACCTGTTGTTATGATGGCAGTGTCGTCTGCGTATTGTGCAACTGATTTATCTTTAAGTATTTCAAAATCCGATGTATATATTCAGTACAAAACAGGTGATAACACTGAGCCTTGCGGAAGTCCCGCAGGGATATTGCGCTGGGTGGATTATTCAGTATCAATATTCACTACAAAGGATCTCTTATTCAGAAAACTTTGTACCATCTTTTGTATGTAAATTGGATAACCAAACAAATTAAGCCATTGTGCCATATAGAATCACACTATTCCAGTACTTTTTCGGTTACTTTTGTTATCTGAGATAAAGTTTGCAATTCTCCTTACTTGGTGCACCGTTGAATGTTCTTTTCGAAAACCAAATTGCTCTGTTTGTATTATACTATTAGTTTCGGTGTATTTATTTATTCTCTGTAACACGATTTGATGTTCGTTTATTTATAAATTATTTTACCATGCATTGTGTCGGCACTGTTGTTATATTTTCACATTATGCTACACCTCCCTTGTTCATAAGAATGTTAGGTAAGAGCTTAGAATTTTACATATTTTATGTAATTATCTTATGTTTTTAATTTTTCCCAATCAGGACTTGAACCATCGATCTTATAAATTAATGAAAATTGACTTATTTTTGGCTTCTTGGTTTATTTTTAATTTAGTTTCTAAACATTTTTAGAAAGAAAAATTATTTACAAATGTATGCGGACGTTTTTTAAAGCAAACCAGAAAAATTAGACGCTAGCAGAATGAAATGCAGTATTTTCTGGACCGCCACATCCTTCATCAGCATTCTTCGCATTGATCTACCTTATGTTATGTAGGTCGTAAACATCATCTATTTAACCAACTAATCTTAATATTATTTTGGTGAGACGAAGTCCACACACAACTTAAAGTATTTCTTTGTCCGGTATTAAATTAATTGGATTTCTTTGTTGTTTTCGTACTAACCTTATAGCCACGAAATGCAACTTTTAGTTTTAATTATTCATACTTGCTTGCTCATAACATTATAGATGCTGTTTCAGTATCATATTGACTGTTATGAGGTAAGTATGAATGTAAATACGCGGTGTCTAGCGTTTGCTTTAATACCACAATAAAAGACCAGCATCAACAAAATGTTGCCCTCCAAAACCAAATAGAAACTCACTTGCTATTATGCGCAAACAGAAAATGGAGTATGAGAGAATCCAACAAGCCGAAGTTATTATACGACAGCGTCGACAACAATATCAGTCACAGTCAGAATACAACACAACATTTGGCTTGGATACCAATCAAATAATAAATCAATTTAACCAAATAAAACCATTTGGTCCAAAAAAGAACCTGTCATCTATAAAACTTAACTTAATGATACTTATCGGTACGACGAATCAAAATTTGACTTATACTCTCCACAAAATGTCGACAGAGATTTAACGGAAATATCAATAGATAAAATAGACGGACAATTTAGATCCTGCATTATAGACGAAAAACCAAAGCTGGACTCACTTTATAAACGATTTTCTCAATTAAAATTACTATATGATAAAAAGGGCTATAAATTCTGAATAAAAAAAGATAGGTAATACATAAAACAACACAAACAGCCATAACGAAAAGAAAGCAACTGATAGGAACTTCAAATAATTTTTAAACCAACAACACTCAAGACAAATATGCCGCTAACCCTCAGCCTCAACAATATAGAAATAGCCCCATACCTATGGATATAGGAAATTTAGAAGGCAATACGATCATTACCACTAAAAACTATCACAATAGGTAATAAAAGCTTAATTGATACCAACGTAGAAACTAGTATTATAAAAGATCTATTCCCAAATTAATTTTTTGAAACATAACTAAATAACCGTTTCATGTTCCGAACATTAAATGGAATAAACAACATTAAAAGGCAATATAACTACAATGCCTAGAGACTTTAATATTTCTGGTACACTTTCGTGGAAAATAATTAACTGTACAGTCAGAAAATATGATGCAATTATTGGCCAAAATTTTCTTATTCCATTAAAAGCCAAAATAGATTTAGAAAAAAAAAAAAAACCTTGACATATTCGGAAAGAAAATTCTATTTGATGAAGAATCTCCATATCATATAAACAGTATCTAAACTATTAACGATACTAAATTTCAAAATATCAACGAATCATAAATAACGAAATAATTAAACGAATACAACGATTTAGTCTATAAAGATGGCGATATTTTAACTTTTACAGTATTAATACACCTCCTTCTTCAAAAATAAGATACCCCCAAATACACGAAAAGACAATCCAAAATCAAATACAGGGGATGCTTTCTTAAAACATCATTCAGAAAAGCAGTTCTTCTTACAACAGTCCTCTATGGATAGTTAAAAAAAAAAAAAAATCGACAACTCTGGTATCAAAAAGTGAAGACTCGTTGTGGATTACAGAAAACTTAACGAGTTTACAAAACCAGACAAATTCCCTATTCCGCAGTTGGAAGTTATACTCGATAAATTGGGTGGAGCACAGTATTTTTCAACCCTCGAACTGGCAAAAGGCGTTCACCGAATATTTGTGAAACCGGAGGATAGGAAGAAAACCGAATTTTCTACTCCATTCGGTCACCACGATTTCATAAGAATAAAATTTGCGTCATATATTTACACGATATTCTAATATTTAACACATCTTTAGATGAGCATTTACTTGAAAAAATTTCAATCGGCTCCGAGAAACTAAATTAAAAATACAAATTGATAAATGTAGTTTTCTACAACGCCAAACTGAGTTTTTAGATCATATTCTCACCTCTTAAGGTGTAAAACCTAATCCAAAAAAAGTTAAAGTTATTCAAAATTTGAGAATTCCAAATACTCAAAAGAAAATTAAGTCTTTCCTAGGGATGACGGGTTTTTATCGGAGATTCATAAAAGATTATGCCAAAATTGCATTCCCTCCCAATGACAACATTTTTAAGGAAAAATTAAGTCAATGTTAATGATCCCAATTTGATTGTAGCTTTTCAAAAATTAAAAGACATTCTTATAAATCCTCCCATATTAAGGTGCCCAAATTTCAACACAAAAATTTAATAACAGATGCTATCAACTACTTAAGTGGCTTCAAGCCAAAAATAATGACAAAAATATTAACCCCAGATTACAAAGATGGCTTGTTGTCCTTCTTATGGGCTATAATTTTTAAATTAAATACATTAAGGGAAAAGATTTTCTTAGTCGTATCGAAGAGAGAGATTCAGCAGGAAATATAAATGTAAGTGAAAATTTTATTGAAAATAGATCCACATGATCATTAGAAGTGAAAACAATGCTTAAAATTTCAAATAGTAACAACTGAAAGAAAAACTATGGACTCCATTTGCATATTTGATAAAATCAGAATCTTACCCGATAACGATGACGTAAATTCCTCGAAAATAGGTAATTATCTCGAACAATTTCCACTGAAGGGACAGGTTGCAGTATTTTCAAACATCAATAAAAGTAAATATTATGAATTTAAAAAAGTTATAGAAAATTTAAACCAGAATAGAACCGATGTAAAATACTTTAAATGTTCATATTTTGCTAAAGATATCAAAGATATTGATGAACTAAAAAACCAAATACGTTGTGGCATAAATATGAAACAGGTCAATCCGGAATCAATCCAACATTCGAAGGATGCAAAATATATAACTCCAAGTTAAATATGAAAGAAGCCCAATAAAACCAAAATTGCACCTTACCGAAAGTCCCCCCACCACTAATGAAATAATACATGCCGATACATACGTAAACACGAAACAATCGTTCCTTATGTTCATAGGTAAATTCTCTAAGTTCGCAAGTCGTTTCCACCTTCCTGACAGTAACAATCAAACCGTAATTTAAAAACTAAGAGAATTTCTACCTATTAAAGGCAATGTAAAAAAACTTTTTTTCGGCTACGAGTTCAACAAAGTCATTGTTCGAAAATTTCTAGATGATATTAATATCTTATATCATGCAACAAAACCAAATAACCACACAGGAATTTCGGACATAGAACGACTTAATAATACCATAACCTAAAAAATAAAAGTATCTAACCTAGAAGACAATATACCCATTATATCACAAATGACAAAGGCAATTAAATTTTATAATAATAATACTTACCATTCATCAATTAAATGTACTCCCTTTGGAGTGGAACAACATAAAAGAGATCACAATATAATTAAATAAAGAATTGATGCAAACAAAAAAGAGTACTAGAAAACGATAACAAAAAAAGAGAAGAATATATCGTAAATAGAAGAGATAGCTATATAAAAAATTATAGAAGCTTAAAACATAAGCAAGCACCAAAGTTTCGGAAACAGACACTGGGTAATATGCATTCTTCTAATATCAAACTTTCTTTTAAATTTTTAGAGATTCATATGGATAATTATTTGCCTGACAATCATCCCAACCACTAAAGGTACACTTAAGTAAACACACTTTATCAGAACAAAGGATTTAAGATGATTAGAATAAGACCAGTGGAAATAATTAATCAAACCATTACTATACTTTACTTGATAGACACTAATCAATATTATCAATTAATAGAAGATATAAAATTAGAAATAACAAATTAACATATACCCCAAATGGTCTTATCGAAAGAATGTTCCAATCAAAGACTAAAAACTAAAATTAAATCAATTAGTCCCCGAAACTCCACTTACAGCAAAAAGAGAGGATTACTAAATATAATTGGTACAGTACAGAAATGTTTGTTTGGTACTATGGATACCCAAGATAGAAATGACATTTCAAACCCATTAAAACTTGGTATCCGAAAATAATCACTATGCTACAGAAAACTGAGGATGTTGAGGCAAACAAATAATAAATGATCACTTTCAGAAAAGTATAAATTTGCTTCAGTATACTAGGCAATCAGATCGCAATACAATCAATACTGCCTGCGAAGATATAAAAACGAAAAATAATCATAAGCAGTTCAAGTACTATATGCAGACATTATGCTAAAGCTAAATTACATTAAAAATTAAGTTAATCAAATACAGAACAGCATTTCTTTAGCTAAGAACCACATATTACACCCAAATATACTTAAATCTGACGAAACCATGACTTACAATATTGACTTTTACAAGCTTCAACACATAAAACTAGACGTTATGTACTAAAAAGACGATTTATTAGTGGTTGCACTAACAATACCTTTAAATTCTTATACCACTGATATAAAGACAATATTCCCAATGCCAAATTCAATTTTTTATGAAATAAGCGATAATATAGAATATTTTGTAAATGTTGATAACACAATATAGAAATACAGAGAAAATACACCATTAAATTACATGGACATAAGTTCAAACTGCTTAATCATAGGAAACTGCAAGCAAGGCAAAACAAAAAATTTCAAATAATAAATGTGGCTGATGAAACAATAAAGAAAAATTTCATAAGCAAAAAATTTATTTAAAATTGTGACGATAGATTTACTTTGAATGGAAATTATTTAATATCCAATTATAACTGTGAAATCCAAATTGGTAATTATGTATATGTTAACAAAAATGAAATGATATTTGACAAATTAAGTTATGAAACTAATATAAATGCCTTTACAGCAGATTTCAATATAACGTTTCAGAATATACCATATAAAAACAATTATTAAAATATAAAAGAAATACAAGAATTGAAGTTACATAAAAATATAAGCTATGGAATAAGTTTTTCAATGATAATTACAATTATTATTATAATTGTCATACTTATTCATTTTCCTAAAATAAGAGAAATTGAAAGGAATATAAAGTAGAAGAATAAACAATGAAATTCAGGAGAATTTTTTAACAAAGGGTAGAGGAGTTACATATAACTACTACTCATATATATTTGATTACACATATTTTGTACTTCACTGCAATTTGATAGTTTTGTTTTTGTGTACAATGTAGTGCATAAACAAAAACCATAGTTCATTCGTTTTTCTTTAACTAAATTGTTTTGTTGCGATAGGTCAGTAATTGAATTGCTTGACTCATAATTCAACAATGTTTGAATTCAATGCGCTTAAAAAATTGTTTAGCGATTTGATGAACTTTAAAAATTGTTCTAAGCAATAAGAATATTTACGCAATGATTACTGTGTTTTTGTATTTAAATTTTTTGAGTTTTTTATGGCTTTTTGCCTTATTCAATGCAGTTCTCATTTAATCAATTTGGCTTTAAGTATAAGACTCTGAGATTTTCATTACAAAATTTGTGTAGAATCCACTGATGAGCTATGTATGAGCAGTAGCGAAATGGCCATATGAATATGCTTTCCCCGCAGTAATACATTTCATTTTTTAGTTAAGTTTAAAAAAATAAATATTTCATGAGAATATCATGAAATATTTATATTTGAAGGAATCAAGCACAATTAAAGTAAATTATTATATTTAAAAATTTGTTCAAAGTATGTTGTAACTTTATTACTCACGATCGGTTAAATCGAATACAATTAAATTTGTATCTAAAGTTTTCACGAAACACGTTCGTGAGTTATGATTTTTAATGACAACATGTAATTTTGTCGATATAAAAAAACAACAACAACAAATACGTAGGCGCCTATGAAGGTATGCGGTATATGGATTTTATTCAATGTTAATATTCATGCGTAGTGAAGCACTCCGGGATCTACTATTCTAAGAATAAAACGTGCTAAACACTTATCTTAAATATGTATTTTAAGCTTACGTTCACTGTCGAATATTATTTTATTCCTTATCTCTGGACCACTATTTTTTCTAGACATGGCATGATAATGAAAATTACTCAATTGAAGGCAAAGAAATTTTAAATGAAGTATCAATTAATCTTGATCATAAATAGTGAACGCTAGAGAGTATTATTTAAACTTTACATGGCGATCCTGCTTTCCTAACTTATTTTAGAAAAACAGCAAACAGGACTTTATAGCAAATTTGCTTATCCTTTCTGCTAGATCTAAAATAAAAACGGACAATAGAAAGCAGCATACATAGCTTATGCTCAGCTGAATTCTACTGAAGGACCTAGAATTTTTTTAGAAGCAATTTTTCTGAATATCTGATGAGCCAGCCATGGGAGGAGGTCCTCAAGGAACTGTAAGAGGCCGCTGGGCTGGACTCCTCGAAGAAGGACACTTATCTGAAAAGCCAGCAATCCTACAACAAGGACCGAGACCACGAATTATAAAAAGAAAGACCGAATCAGCTGTAAAGTACCGCATATTCCCGGTACAAAACTGCAACAAATCCAGAGGAGGCAGTTTAAATCGTATGAAAAAGATAGGGCAACAAATTAAAGAACTGAAAAACACAATTACAAATATTGAGAAAAGTCAAAAGAAAAAGCAAAAATAAAAAATAAAAATAAAATAAAATGAAACAAGACATTTTCACAAAATTAACATTACTATTGTTAATGTTTATTTTTGAACAAACATGTTTTTTTTTATATTTATAAAAACCATAAAATTAATTTTGGAAATAATCCAATTAATTAACTAATTAAAATAAAAACTTAATTTAAAAAAAAAAAAACAAAAACAAAAACAAAAAAAAGAAGAGTTTACATAAACAAATTAATTACTTGTTCACAAAATGCTATTTTTTCTCTTTTAAAATGAATTGTACAATTGTTCAAAAAATATGCCCTGCATGTATAGGTTGCATAATTTTAGCACTAATATTAATTCCATTGTTTCCAGTCTTAGACCTTAAAATATTAAAACTTATAAAATTAATTATTAAATATATGTTAAAATTTTCATTATATATTTTATTCTTTTTGAAAAATATATTTTATGTAAAATGGACAATAAAAACCGATCAAATTTAGAATTCCAAGAAAAAGAAATAGAATCAGTTATAAAAATGCTAACGAGACTTTGGACATTTTTAGGAATAGAAGGTAGTCCTACTAGAGAAGATACTATTTACAGAACAACAGTAGAATTAGAAACGATACTATCAATGAGAAAGGCAGATAAACATTATGAAAATATAAAAGTTCTCGACTGCTAAAGGATGGAATCTTTAAAAATATTAGAGCAGTTAATAATAAATGCAAAAAATCATTAAACAAACTATATAGCTTAAATACAATAAATGTGAAAAAGTTAGAAATACAGAATATAGAAAAAGCTTTTAACAAATTTTCCATAGAAGAAGACGAGATATTAAAAAGATTTGCTATTCTTAAGGAAGAGGCAATAAATTCGCTTGAACAACATTCTAAGAAAAGAAACTCTTTAGAGCATACACAAAATAGAACCATGGCGAACTTAGACATAAATGAATTATCTTTAATAACAAAGCTAGTACCAAAATTCAGTGGTAGGCCTGATGAATTACATGAATTTATTACAAATTTGGAGACAATTTCATGAACAATATCAAATGAAAAACAGTATTCATTTTTCAACCTTATTTTTAAATCAAGATTAGAGTTACGTGTCCAAAATATAGTTAAACAAATATCTGTACCAAGATCTATTGACGAGCTAGTACAAATTTTAAAACCAACATATACACCATTAAAAACTTGAAATACATTGTTAAATGAAATAATTCGAATATACCAAAAGGATAACAATTTAATGGGTTTTGCTACGAAAATAGAAAACCTCATAGCGGAATTAAATTAATTACAGATATCAGAATCTAAGAGGGACTCTGTTATAGTAACAAATAAAAAAATAGCATTCAACGCATTTATAAATGGTCTTACTGATCCACAAATAATATTCACAATTGACGCAAGTCAGGTAAATACATTTTCTGAAGCTTTAAAAATCGCAGAAAATATCTCATCGATAGAAAAACAAAAACGAGTATTTTTATAACAGCTCAAATAACCAAAAACATTATTGTAAAAAATGCGACGGCAAATATGGAAAGGATATACTGGAGCATACAATTTTTTAGACCATACTTATATGGCAGAAAGTTCATAGTAGTGACAGATCACCGTCCATTAATTGCATTATTTTCACATAAAAACCCAAGTTCTAAATTAACAAGAATTCGTTTAGACCTGTTAGATTACGATTTTGAGATAATCTACAAAAAAGGTAAAAATAACACTAACGCAGATGCACTATCAAGAGTAAAATTAAACTCAGATATGTTAAAAACAATGGTTCCTGATAAAATTAATGAAACAGTAAAGAAATCGCTGGTGATAACTAGAAATATGAAAAGAAAAATGATACAAAATGAGGAAATAAAAAATGAGGAAAATAAAAAGAAAAATGAAAATAAAGAGGATGCATCAAATGAAAATGGTAATACAAATCCTGAAGAGTCTGATCAACTCAAAGTTTGGGACTGTACATCCATGAATATAATAAAACTTGCAAGAAAGTTGAAATTTATATTAGAAAAGTCGACAAAAGAAATAAAAATTGAAAATGATTCTGTTCTAAATGAAATGCGCATCAGATGTAGCGATAATCCCTATTATTTAGATAATATGTTGGAGAAACTACCTTCTGTTTTAGGCAGAACAAATTGTGTAAAATTCGCACTCGAGAAAAGTGACGAAATATTTAAAAAGATAAGTATAAAGAAATTTAAAATAAAAATGAATAAGAATAAAGAAAATGACGTCATAATAATGTTATATAATAATCCTCAGAAAATTACAGATGAAAAAAGAAAACACGAATTAATTGAATTGTATCATAATACACCATGCGGAGGACATTTCGGAATAAGAAAAACTGTAAACAAATTAAAACAAAAATATATATGGAAAAATATGTATAAAATGGTTAAAAAGTACGTTTTAGGATGTGATTTATGCCAAAGAAACAAACAAATAAGACATACTAGAGAACCACTTTGTATCACAGATACACCAAAAGATAGCTTTTCCACTGTAGTCATAGATACAGTTGGACCCTTACGACCATCTGAAAATTATCGATACATACTAACTATGCAATGCGAGTTAACTAAATATGTAATAGCAGCCCCAATAGAAACAAAGGAAGCCAAATCAGTAGCAAAATGTTTAATTGAAAATTTGATATTGAAATATGGTATATTTAAAACTCTTAAATCAGATAGAGGTACAGAATTTGTTAACGAACTATTAAAAGAAATATGTACTCTACTTAAAATAGAACATAAAACTTCAACACCTTATCACCATGAAACCCTTGGTACTATAGAAAGAAATCATAGAGTTCTCAATGAATACTTTTTATGCTTTGTAAATGATGATAACTGGAATAACTGGATACCATACTATTGTTTTGCGTACAACATAACTCCACATATAGACACAGATTACTCGCCATTTGAATTAATATTTGGTAAATTACCTAATTTGCCAGGTAAGGAAATAATGAATAATAATAATAATAATATATATGATTTAAAAAATTATGCAAATGAATTAAAGACTAGATTAAGAAATTCATTACAAAACGCTAGAAAACTTATAGAAGTATCAAAAGAAAAAAGAAGTCTAGAGTCATATAATAAATTTAACAGTATAGATCTTAATATAGGAGACCTAGTTTTAATAAAAGTAGCAAATAGAAAGAAAAATGAAGCACCATATCAAGGTCCCTTTGAAATTATAAACATAGACAATGTAAATGTAGAAATAAGAATGAATGGAAAAAACAAAATTGTTCATAAGAATTTATAAAAGAAATATAATAGAAAATAATTTTACAATAAAAAAAAAAAAAAAATTTTTAATGTACTTTTTATTATTAAGCTATAAAATAATATGCATACAATACTTTCTTAAGTAAAAACATAAAAATAATCACAAAATCATCACAAAATATTTCTATAATTAAAAACAAAAAAAAAAAAAAAAACAAAAAAAAAAACTAAAAATATCTAAATGTTTAACTTTATTATGTAATTAAAATTTTAAAACTTCTTCAAAGCTGTAAAATTTTAACTAAAAGATTGGGGGTGTAGTATATAAACAAAAACCATAGTTCATTCGTTTTTCTTTAACTAAATTGTTTTGTTGCGATAGGTCAGTAATTGAATTGCTTGACTCATAATTCAACAATGTTTGAAAGCAATGCACTTAAAAAATTGTTTAGCGATTTAATGAACTTTAAAAATTGTTCTAAGCAATAAGACCCTAGCGAACTGTTAACCAATTATGCTTTACATGCAGTATTTTAATTATGGATACTGGACACTTGAGATTTACGACATACATACACACACACACTCAAATACATTTATAAATAAATACATTATTGTTAGTAAACGTTCTATTTTTCTGATTGACTGATACGTCACAATAAGAAACAAAATGTATGAAACAAAGTGACGTCACACAAAGAAAAATGTTTAAACTGAAATTCGGATATTTGACGCTTTGAAGAATGTTTTTTGGTAAACAAAGAATTTGAAGTAATGAGTGACTTTAATATTGAACTTTGAAATGAACTCAATAATTTTTGGAGCAAATGGCATTTCACTCATTATTTCTGATTCCCTGATAGATTAAGAATAAAATACATGTAAATAGATTGTAAGTAAAATTGAGCTCGATAATAAAAATCACTCAATTGTAAATCTAGTAAATTCTCATAAGTAGTATATAAGGCAAAGAAATTTTAAATAAAGTATCAATTAATCTTGATCATAAATAGTGAACGCTAGAGTGTATTATTTAAACATTACATGGCGATCCTGCTTTCCTAAATTATTTTAGAAAAACAGCAAAAAAGGACTATACAGCAAATTTGCTTATCCTTTCTGCTACATTTAAAATAAAAACGGACAATAGAAGGCAGCATACATAGCTTATGCTCAGCTGAATTCTATTGAAGGACCTAGAATTTTTTAGAAGCAATTTTTCCAAATATCTGATGAGCCAACCATGGGAGGAGGTCCTGAAGGAACTGCAAGAGGCCGCTGGGCTGGACTCCTCGAAGAAGGACGCTTATCTGAAAAGCCAGCAATCCTACAACAAGGACCAAGACTACGAGCTATAAAAAGAAAGACCGAATCTGCTGTAAAGTATCCCATATTCCCGGTATAAAACTTCAACATATCCAGAGGAGGAAGTATCCTTTGAGTCTTCCCGTCTTGGATGCTGTAGTGTCGAAACACATGGCCCTGACGGTCTTAAGAAGACCCCATTTATGTAGGCATTCGTATACAGCTACGGCTTGCTCCTCTCCAGAGCTGTTGGCGGTTCAGGAACTCCCGGAAGCTGTTCCTTTTCGCCATATAAAATAGCAATAGCTATTCGCTCAATTTGTTCCGTTTTTGCAACACCCGGTAAAAGTATACTATCCCAAGGGACAAACCCGGGGTTTTTTTTCAGGAATGTTTACTTTATCTAAAACTTTTTTAGTATATTGTTCTCTGAACATTTGCCTTCTATAATGTAATAAAGTTTTCGAGACTTTGTACTCAAGAGGGTCAAGGTTTAGTGCTTCTAGGTAGCAACTAAAATTCTGGTGGCATTTCTGTCGGAGACAATACAACAACAAAAGGAAAAACAGACACTTATTGTATGGTAAACTTCAAAACACAATTAATTCAAGAACTTTTTTCTTACCCTTTTTAATAACGTTTTCAATAAGCTTTGTTTTTTAAGACTTGGTACAATTTTTTTAATCAGCTGCCGCAATGATGCCAGTAGTACCAATATAAAAAAAGATTAAATTTGAACAAAAGGCTCTTTGTGTTTAGTTCCAAAATACTTTTTAATTAAAACAATGTTAATACCAAAATACATTATGTAAAAACCCGTAAAATTCTTAGAATAATACCTGTCTCCTACTGATACCAAGACACTTTTTTCGGGTTAAAGGCTCTTGTAACTTGGTTTGACTTAATGTAACTGTTCAAGCCTTCACAGTTAACTTCGTGTGCACGTAAATATATTTGTATAAATATGCATACATACTTACGTACACACATGCCTGCAATAAATTCATTAATTGTGACGACAACCTTAAATCGCTGCTCATGCATTTTTATTTTAACTTATATTTTAATGTGAAATTTATAAAACAACAAAAAAAACTATTTGTCATTAAATTACAATTTTGTTTTCTTCAAAATTTAATTTTAATAACAACCTTGAACTACCGCTTAATGTTACATGCCGTTCATTGAATTTTATTTTGTATCACATTTTTGCTTATATTTTTTGCATTGCCTGGGTATCTCATGTTTCTGCTGAAGTTATGGCACACGCGCCGAAAACTTAACATTGAACTGACGCAAAACAAAAGGCTCAGGTAACAATTCACACCAAATGTAATTGCTTACCAAGAAATTCTTTGATATTTGTATTATTACTATTAATATTTAGTATTAATTAGTATTTAGTATTAATCAGCAAAAAAATAGTATTTAAGACTTTAATTTAATACCAATAAAAGTAGAATTAATATTTCAATCAAAAGAAACGGTTGTTATTTTTTCTCTTCTCCGCTATAACCAAGTTCCAAGTGCTTGCGTTATACCAACTGCTGTCTTGGTGTTACTGCCTTGACACAACCCAATATATCCTGACCAAGTTCAAGTGCTTGAGTCAGATAAATTATTCATTTAAGTGAACTACCAAGTTGAAGTGCTTGCGGTAGAACACAACGATCAGCAGACGAGCTGAATCAATACATTCTGGTGACCCCGACGTGATTACGGCAGGGATGGAATCGATGGACAAGTTGACCAATTCCCAACGAGCTACAGGAGAGCTTATAGAGGCAATTATCAGAAACTACAAAAAGGACCCAGCGCCAAGGAAAACTGCAGCTTATTACGAAGAAAGAATCCGAAGATTAGACACAGCTTGGGATGAATTTGAATGCACCGATAACAAAATCCGGTGTCTTGAGGATCCTCCACTGGATCATAAATACTTCACTGACAACTACTACAAGAAGATCGAAGAAATTGTCACGAAATACAGGGAAATATTCACATTGGCCATGACTACAGTATCCAACACTGATGAGCCCACCATCGAAAAACCTATAGTGCAGGCAAGGACCTCTCCTGCATCCTCCAATTCCGCAATAAGAAGACAAAGTGTTATGATGTCATCATTAAGGCGGCTATTAGCCATAGACCCTACCGAATCTAACATGCAGCTCAAAGAAAAACTGTGGAATGAAATTCAAAATTTACATTTCTCCATATGGGAAACAAACCCTGACCCAATAAAGGAAGGGTATGATATCAACGCCTACAACGAACTGGAAAAATCAATCATTGAAAATTTCAAGTTGTCCACTCGCCCACAGGAGCAAGCGGTTCAATCTACATATACCAACATTTTGCCACTGCCCAAGGTCATAATTCCAAGGTTCAACGGAGACTATCTGCAGTGGCAATCCTTTCACGATTTGTTCACACAACTGGTTGACAACTAGCAAATCCCGACGGTACAGAAAATGTGGTACCTGAAGTCAAACTTAGGGGGTGAAGCTGAGAAATTGATAAGTCATCTCACAGCCACAGCCGATAACTACGCTACCGCCTGGAATCTACTACAAGACCGATACAACAATCAACGAGTTCTGGTCACTACTATTGTACAGCAACTATTGGATCAACCCAATGTGGGACCATCAGCAGCTTCGATTAAACAACTCCATGATACAACTCAAGAATCTCTACATGCATTAAACAATATCGGGATTGAAACCTCATCTTGGGACCCCATGCTTCTTCACGTATTGGTGAAAAAGCTAGACCGAAGCACTCATGTTTTATACGAAAGGTCTATCACCAATCCAAAGGTGGTGCAAACAATTAAAGGTCTACTCACATTTCTAGAAGGTCGCTTTCAATCCATGGAAGCAATGATTCATAAAGAAAGGCCATCAAAAGTATACGTTTCCACCACTGCAACCAATCATACAGAGTTGTCTTGTACACTTTGCAAAAACGGTTATCATCAACTGTATCGGTGCCCAAAATTCCAAAAGCTATCACCACCAAATCGCCTTCAGTACGTTCGGAAACATAATCTATGCACAAACTGCCTGCGAGCAGGGCACACTGCAAAAACATGTAAATCAGGATCATGCATGAAATGCAATAACAAACATAACTCATTGCTCCACCTGGAGACTGGCAATCAGCCACCGAAGCAAAAATCAAACACTAACAAGGCACATCAACCAAACTCGTCAAAAGTAGACGAAGCCCCTGTCAGTAAAAGGACAAGTAGCCTTCCAGAAGCAGCATCACTAGCAACCTCGAATATGGAATCACAGAACTCATATGTGCTTCTCAGCACAGCCCTGGTAAAAATCAAAGCAAATGCAACAGAAGTTGAATGCCGTGCTTTACTAGACTCAGGTTCTCAAGTGAATCTTATAACCGATCGCCTGGTAAAACGACTTAATATTCCAAGACAGGCAACAGCAGTAAACATCAATGGAATCGGAAGCTCCGCTACAAATTCACAACATCGAGTGAATGTTGCTTTGCATTCTCGAATTAGTGGGTTCTCAACTCGTCTTGAGGCACTTGTTCTACCTCGCATAATCGCACCACAACCATCCCAATTTATCGAGACTAACAAATGGCGTATCCCAAAAAACATAACGTTAGCTGATCCTACATTTAATCGACCAGATAAAATTGACCTATTGCTGGGTGCAGAACATTATCACCAACTACTTTCAATTGGACAAATCACATTGTCACCACTACTGCCTACTTTACAGAACACAACATTAGGCTGGATCGTAGCAGGCAAGATACAGAACGAACCCTCAACAGATGTATCATGTGTAGTATGCACTACAGATGAAGACCTTGGAACATCCATTGCTCGACTGTGGGAATTAGATGAAGTAAAACCGATCAAAATGCCACTGTCAATTGCCGAACGACAATGCGAAGAGCATTTCGAACAAAATACTGTAAAGAATCATGAAGATCATTTTGTGGTAAAACTACCATTTCATCAAAGCCCTGACACTTTAGGCGACTCCCATGGAATCGCACTCAATCGATTTCTTGCTCTAGAACGTCGGCTTCAAAAATCTCCAGAGCTGAAAGCCAAATATAGCGAATTCATGGACGAGTATGAATCATTGGGGCATATGACAAAACTAGATGCAGCTTCCATCAAATCGCCAAACTATATTATCCCACACCATTGCATTTTGAGACCAGAAAGTTCCACCACTAAACTCAGGGTAGTTTTTGATGCCTCGTCCAAAACGTCTTCCGGGCACTCTCTGAACGATCTTATGTATACAGGACCAACAATTCAGAGCGAGCTATTTTCTATACTCCTGCGTTTTCGAATGCCGCGGTTCGTTTTCACTACGGATATTGAGAAAATGTACAGGCAGATTTTGGTTGCTCCCGAGGACCGGCAGTTTCAACTAATAATTTGGCGAAAGGACACCACAAGACCTATTACGTATTACCAACTCAATACCGTTACATATGGCACGCGATCGGCCCCATATCTGGCAACTAAATGTCTACATCAGTTGGCAAAAGAGAACGAACTTGAGTACCCTCTGGCTTCGCAATTTATTACCAAAAATTTCTACGTAGATGATGGATTGGGCGGATCTGACAGCTTAGCAACAGCAATATCCTTGCAAGAACAACTCGTGCGGGTCATGAAAAAGGGTGGTTTCGTCTTGCGCAAGTGGTGTGCAAATCATCCACAACTTCTGCACAACATACCACAAAAGGACTTAGAAGTGAACCTGGACTTCGAGAGCACAAATTCTGACACCATAAAAACTTTAGGGCTTGTGTGGCTTCCCAAAGACGACAAACTGGGTGTAAAGGTCAACACGGACAACAGCAAAAGAATCACTAAGAGAACCGTAACATCAGATATAGCCAAACTATTCGACCCATTAGGGATTCTGTCTCCCATCATAGTAACAGCCAAACTGTTTATTCAAGAATTATGGGAGCTAAAAATAGACTGGGATCAATCATTGCCTGAGTCACTGCACACCAAATGGGTCAACTTTCGTGCAGACTTGAATATTTTAAAATCATTTAAAATATCACGACACATATTCAAAGGAAGAATTCCAGAGTCACAACAACTACATATTTTTACAGACGCATCCGAAAAGGCTTATGGAGCAGCGGCATACATACGATCAGTTTACAAAGATGGCAGCATCATAGTACACCTACTTTGTGCTAAGTCCCGCGTAGCCCCACTAAAACGCCAAACAATACCACGACTAGAATTATGTGCAGCTACTCTCGGAGCTCAACTCGCCACAAGAGTCAAGTCCGATCTCCAACTTACAAGTCCTGCCTGGTTTTGGAGTGATTCAGAAATCGTGCTTCATTGGATAAATTCTTCATCGTCATCGTTTAACACGTTTGTAGCAAATCGAATTTCAATAATTCAAGAAGAAACTCGGCCAGAACAATGGCGGCACGTCAACTCCAAGTGCAACCCAGCAGACATATTGTCTCGCGGAATATCACCAACGGCCCTTAAAGAATGTACGATTTGGTTTTATGGCCCCCTGTTTTTACATGGCATAGAGAAATTGTGGCCACCTAAGTTCACTCCTAGCTCTAGTACTCCAACAAATCTCGAAAGGAAAACAAAACTGCTTGAATCGCGAGCCATTACTACTCCCGAACCTGACTTTATTTATAAAATTAATCATAAAAATTCATTCCACCGACTGCAGCGGATTGTGGGGTACATTTTGCGATTCATTACTCACACTAGATGTCAAAACCAGCTGCGGCAATCATCAAGACTACTATCAACAGCAGAACTGAACCATGCACTAATTCCAATAATTGCACAGATGCAACGCTCAGAGTTCAGGGAAGAAATAAAACAACTCAAAAGGTATAACAAATTACAAGGCTCTAGCAGCATTCAGAACCTAACGCCCTTTTTGGATGAAAACGGGTTGATTAGAGTTGGCGGTCGACTTGATGCTTCTGCACTGGCATACGATTCCAAACATCAACTCCTCATTCCATACAATGATCCCATTGCAAAACTTATATTTCAAATGATTCATGAAGACTACAAACATTGTGGCATACAGACATTGTTAGGTATTGTCCGACAACGTTTTTGGCCTATTAAGGGAAAAATTATGGCACGAGCCACGGTTCATCGATGCACAACATGTAGCAGAGCCAAGCCAGAGCTTTTCCAGCAAGTCATGGGAAACTTGCCTCCAACACGGGTTACGCCGTCCCGTGCGTTCATCAATGCTGGAGTCGACTACTGTGGCCCTATTACGGTGCACTACAAGATTCGTGGGAAAAGACCACACAAGGCTTACATTGCCGTATTTTGCTGTTTTGCTACAAAAGCAGTGCACTTGGAGCTTGTCAGCGACCTAACTACTGAAGCCTTCATTGGAGCACTTAAACGTTTCATTGCTCGACGTGGACATTGCCAAAATTTATATTGCGACAACGCAACTAACTTCGTTGGTGCAAAGAATAAATTGCCAGAGCTATCAACCATAATATATTCAGCAGATGCACAAGAAGCCATCACGAACGCTTGCAGTACAAAGGGCATACAATTTAATTTCATCCCACCAAGAGCACCACACTTTGGTGGCCTCTGGGAGGCAGCTGTAAAATCAGCCAAATACCTGTTGGTCAGAACCTTGGGAAATGCTTCGTTAACCTACGAAGAGCTCGAAACGGTTGTAGTGGAAATTGAAGCCATACTCAATTCTAGGCCCATTTCGCCCTTGTCGAATGACCCAAACGATATAGGAGCTCTAACTCCAGGCCATTTTTTAATAGGAGAACCCCTAACTGCCCAGATAGATGCACGAGCTCAATCCACAAGCCTAAAACTAGAAACTCGATGGAAGTTAGTTTCTCAGCTCAAGCATGAGTTCTGGAAGAGATGGTCGCGAGACTATCTGAATGAACTGCAATATCGAAACAAGTGGCGAGAACAGTCGAAAAACCTTCAACCCGGAACGATCGTGATCATCAAAGAAGACAATGTTCCAGTCATGAAATGGCCATTGGGGCGTATAGTAAAAACTTACAAGGGAACTGACGACGTTGTAAGAGTCGCAGATGTGCAAACGACTTCAGGAACGTTCAAGCGAGCAGTTCAGTATTTAGCCCCGCTTCCCAAACTTACGGACGAACCTGACGAGGAACAGCAACAACCGGGCCCACAAGATGCGGGATCCTACCCAAACACAGAAATACAGTGTCCAGCTCCGTCACCTGAAGAAACACCACCCACCAAGAAAAAGCGCACATTATCCACTCTAATTCTAGCCACACTCCTCACCATTCTGCTTTTACTTCCACTCGCGACCACAGAAAAAATTGAAACAAAGCCATTCGAAAATAAAGTCGGCTTTCACTTTGAAGGGCTTGGCAACGCACGCATGTCTCGGTCAGAATGGAATATAATATCATACTACAACCTAACACCATATTGGAAAGAAATAGCTACCTTCATGAACGAGGCAAAGGCACTGCATCAATTATGCAATCGTCTAACTTCAAACACGACGTGTTTAAGCATTATTCAAGCAATTGAGCTTAGCCTGATAGGTCTAACAAATAACAACATCTTGCTTAAAAGAAGAGTTACACGCGGTGCCATCAACATTGTTGGGAACATTGCGAACTCACTATTTGGAGTTCTCGATTCAAATTATGCTGAGCAAATGTCAAACACCATTAACGCAGTAAACGAGAATGAAATTCACCTTAAACAACTCCTGCTAAATCAAACCTCAATTATAGATGCCACTCTCAATGTCCTAAAACAAAACGAATATAATCTCAAACAAAAATTTAACAACATAGACAGTGAGTTAAATCAACTCGTATCAAGGCTCCACGAAGACGAAAAAGACCAGTATCAAGCAAAACTGTTCAACATTTTCATCTCCCGTTCCATTCAACTTTCTTTAGCATCAGCCAGGCTACATCGAATTCAGTCAGAAATCGTAGCAGCATTAACTGACTCACATCATGGGAAAATTAGCCCAACACTTTTGTCACCGTCCCAACTTCAAGCCGAGCTAGTTCAAGTTAAGAATCACCTACCTAGCTCTCTAGAGTTGCCTGTAAGCCAAGATAACATCCTACAGCTCTACAAACTCATGAACGTAAAAGGTGGGGTTACAAAAGAACACGTCATCTTTCACATCTCCATTCCATTGGCTGATCACGAAATATTTGAACTTTTCAAGCCACACTCTATTCCCGCTCACATAAACAACAAAACGCTTGCGATACCACCCTGCGCCGACTTTCTAGCCATAAACGCTCACAAGGACCAATATTTTGTATTGACCGAACGGCAGCGGACCTCATGCACGATTATTAAAAGGGACGAAGTCCTATGCCAGCACATGCAATCAAAATTTAACGCAAATGCTGGCAAGTGCTTATGCGAGCTTTCCCTTCTCATCAATAGCACCCAAACGCATTGCAATATCAGACCCGTTTTGGACATCATGGCACTAAAACAGCTGGAATCCGGTAATCAATGGTTATATACCATGCATCAGCCTTCCCGAGCAAGCGCCGTGTGCGGACAACAAAAATTACAGCTAAGCCTAGAGGGATCTGGTCTCCTAAAAATAGCCCCAGATTGCACAATCAAAATCAATTCTATCACCCTCACAGGCCATGAAATCTTCACCACGGATCTCCAAACATCATACACCGTGACTACCAACCTGAGTGACACCGTTGATCCAGAAGAGGTCCTAATTGAAAAAATGCACATCAAATCCTACGTCGACCAAGTTAAGAATATCTCCGAGATACAGAGCAAACTGCATCAACAAGTGGTTTCAGATTTCCCATCCCAAATTAAACACATACAATATCACCATGGAGCCATTGCGTATGCTGCCCTCCTGCTCGCACTCATAATCAGCATTACAATTGCATGGAAAAGGATACAATGCAAAAGAAGTAACTCAAATCAACAGACACCACGTCCAGCCACACGCAAATTTAGGACCACTCCAGAATTTGAAGTCTCAGTAACTTAAGTGCTAGCAATGAGAGCAATGTAAGGTTGGCGTCTTTGGAATTTTGTTGAGCATGACTCAACGGCCGGGTGGATGTTCAAGCCTTCACAGTTAACTTCGTGTGCACGTAAATATATTTGTATAAATATGCATACATACTTACGTACACACATGCCTGCAATAAATTCATTAATTGTGACGACAACCTTAAATCGCTGCTCATGCATTTTTATTTTAACTTATATTTTAATGTGAAATTTATAAAACAACAAAAAAAACTATTTGTCATTAAATTACAATTTTGTTTTCTTCAAAATTTAATTTTAATAACAACCTTGAACTACCGCTTAATGTTACATGCCGTTCATTGAATTTTATTTTGTATCACATTTTTGCTTATATTTTTTGCATTGCCTGGGTATCTCATGTTTCTGCTGAAGTTATGGCACACGCGCCGAAAACTTAACATTGAACTGACGCAAAACAAAAGGCTCAGGTAACAATTCACACCAAATGTAATTGCTTACCAAGAAATTCTTTGATATTTGTATTATTACTATTAATATTTAGTATTAATTAGTATTTAGTATTAATCAGCAAAAAAATAGTATTTAAGACTTTAATTTAATACCAATAAAAGTAGAATTAATATTTCAATCAAAAGAAACGGTTGTTATTTTTTCTCTTCTCCGCTATAACCAAGTTCCAAGTGCTTGCGTTATACCAACTGCTGTCTTGGTTTTACTGCCTTGACACAACCCAATATATCCTGACCAAGTTCAAGTGCTTGAGTCAGATAAATTATTCATTTAAGTGAACTACCAAGTTGAAGTGCTTGCGGTAGAACACAACGATCAGCAGACGAGCTGAATCAATACAGTAACAACAATTATGTTGTAACGACACGTTTTCGCTCTAGCCGGGGTAGGTCAGCGGATGTCCAGTGTCTTACATAAAAAAACAATTATCACAAACACCTTTGTTTTGTTTTACGTTATAAAATTTTATTTATTATAATTTTGTTTTTTTTTCTTAAATTTACCTTTTAAATAATTACAGAAAATAGAACTTGAAAATTAAATTCGATTACAAGGAAAAAACTTAGTTAGCCCAGCTACACGTGAGTCAATTAATTTCTTGGAGAGTCGGACAGTAAGAGCTAAGCAGGAAGCGATCTACCGCTGCGGTGGCATACGCACGACCAACAAGGGTTGACCTATTCCACTGGGCAGCGAGAACCTTGACGGCATACGCACAATCTACGTCCAAGCGGCCCAAGTTTTGGCGATTCCTGACCGATTTTTCCACGAAATTATTTTCTTATATATAAAAAAAACAGGAGTCGTCAAAGCGTATACGTCGGTCTAGCTAGGAGACGGCAAAACCAAACTTCAAGCCAGCCGCAGTATCCGAGTTGATTTCTGGGTTGGAAACTATAAGGAGGAATTGATCTTTTATTGGAGTGGCATACGCACAACTTCGATATCAGATCTCTTCTCCACTGATCAAGTCTTAGCATTCGATGGCATACGCACAATCAAATGATCCAACTGTTCAGTTCAATAGCTGCCAACTGACTAAATTTTCCCTCAGTTACAACTGACTAATTTGCGTACACCCATCAAACATTCAATTACTCTGTCTCTCGTGTAGCTGAGAAAATACGAATGATAGGACATCCGATGTTCCACTCTTGAGTGTATAATGACACGAGTATAATCCACTCAAACGTGAAACAAGCGAATGCATATAGAATGCTTACATATCAACAAGAACAAACAAAATAAATATTCTTTATTTAGAGTATAACGAGCAAACACAAGATGAGTACTCTGTATATTATAAAAAAATTAAGAGTATGCTTTAGGCATTTCTCTTCGTGTGGCAAAAAATTTGGACTTTTTCAAACTTTGAGCGACAAGCGGCACTGGTTAACGTCTTTCAAGCGCGCTCAAATTTCGGCTATCTCAATATCTGGAAAGGGGAATCGTGTTGTGGGGTCCAGACGAACAGAATTCCAACATCAATTTTTTGTGGTCACCCTAATGTTCATTGAAATTAAAACAAAGTATTTATTAGAATTTTTATTTTATATTCTTTGCCCTCTGCTCGTGGTTTCGGTGTAAAGTCGGTTACTATTTTTGCAAGAATAATTAATGAAAAAGGATTAAAAGACAAACTTTTTTAATCAAAATGGTCCCCAAACCTTTTTTTATTGTATATTGTCCATGTTCATGGATACTTACATAGTTTGTAAATCATTATAAATTTGTATGAATTAATATTTATTTTTATATCTTAAAATAAAATAAAAAAGCACTGCAATTCCACAAAATGTTGGCACATGAAAGAACTTTGTCAGCACTAAATTATAAAGGTGAATTTAAAATAGAACTGTTTTCTTCCAAAACCGAAGTTTCCTATTAAGCTAAAAAATCTTAGTTAGTCACTTGCCTTTAAACCATTTTGAAATCAACGTGTAAAATTCACAGTAATTAATAAGCCTAAAAATTATATAACAACTTACCTTTCAACCATATTGAAACCCTTGGATTTATACTTATCATAATTATAAGTTAACCTGAAATTAATCTCATATTGATGTGAAATTAATAAACCTTAGAAAACCTAAAAGAAAGAAAATCTATTTTTATCAACATCATCATCATCTTAAGTGCACTAAAAAAGGTGAGCGAAATTGTTCCTAACCCTCGTATGCATTGAAATCACCTTTTATTAATCCCTTATTTCTTTGCATGCCAATTAACAATTACAATCACTTTAATGAGTGAGTGTAATTGCAAAGCAATCAAAGAGGTGTCTCTTATACTTACCTTAACTGCTGCATTGTATCAACCCTAAAGAGAATTAATAATACAAACCCAATTGTTAAATTGAGTTAAAGTTTCAATTTTATATGTTTCCTTGTAAAGTTAAAGCAAAAAAAAAAAAATTTTAAGAAAATGACCCAAACCAACAGTAGGGTTTGTTTAGCCATAGTTGTTTAATACTAATATTTTTTGTTCCAAAAAGTAATTATATTACATAAAACTAGTTATATAAGCTTTATTTTTAACACAAAACAGTGTTTATTTATTAAAATTCAAATAACTGAACACTTCTAATTCATAAAAACACTATAAAAAAAAAAATTATTACATATTATGTACATAGGTATTTAATTGGTTTTTGATATAAAATCTGTAATACTTGTTTTTTTATTTATTTGTGATGGATACAACGATATCGTTTCAAAAGGTTAGCCATGTGTTAACTGGAAAATATATCACTGGATTTGCACCATTTTATAACATTGCTGATACCTTCAAGCACTTTTAAATGAGGAATAGCAGGTGTTACGTCGATAACATCGATATCGCTGCTATCTGAAACCTTCTCGTGACTATTCTCTGCATCAGATGCGTCAATAAACCCATCTTTATTTTATTTCTCTATTTTATTTACATTTATAGTATTTTTTGGCATAATTATATTCAAAAGATCATGATTTATTTGATTGCAATTATTTCATTGCAATCCTGAGTTTGTTGAGCCAATTGTGCTATTGGCAAATCATCATCGCTATCGTAATTTCTTGAGTCCCAATTTAATAATTTGGACTAAGAATTTTTTAACACTGTCTGTATATCACAGACATCCCATGCTTGTTTCAACAATATTATTGCATCTCGGATTGAATGCCGTTTTAAAAACTTATCAATATCACCACCATCACCAATTAATTGAGATAGTAACTTACTTCTGTAAAAAAGTTTTGTCATTTTAATAGGATTTTGATCCATTGGCTGAACAGCTGCGGTTACATTTGGCGGCAAAAAATATGCAAATATGTTATGTTGCCATCCTCAATTTGAAGTTTATCAATGGGTGCATGAGCGAAACAATTATCTACAAACAGAAGAGCTTTTGGGGCCAAATTATTGTATTCAGAAATCGGATGACCTGTAGAAAAATATATATATATATATATATATATATATATAGATAGATATGGAACTTAAAACATGCATTTACTAAACCTACTTCTGTGATAAATATATTAATTTTGTGAAATCAATCATGAAAAATCCGGGACGTCATATATGCACTTTTTGAAAAGTCAAAACAAAGTGGGTTATCAAATCCTCTGAAACTTCTTGGCTTTTTAGTTTTTCCAATAATCAATGTTTTAATTTAAGAAATGGAGTGACCTAACTAATATCACTCAAGAGTATTTTAAAAACCTTATTCTATGCCGGGCTTAAAATTTTAAAAACCATCCATCACTTGCAGTAAGTGCGCTTTCATCTTTATCGGGGTGCACTTCATTAAAATTGACTTAGCTTTTGATTTTAATAAGGGTCCTGTCACTGTGTTTTGCTTTTCAAGTTGATTTAACAACCACTTATAAAGGCGCTCTTCCATTTCCTCATATTCTGCCTTATGTAAAAATGTTTTTTTTTTTGTTTCCTGATAGGTGCTGGAAATTTCATCCATTATTTCTTGCTTTTATTATTTTTATTTTTTTATATTTTTTTATATTTTGCCACATTAAAATCTTGAGCTGAACGATTTCCACTCACCCCTTCATTAATTCTTTTAAAATTTTTTTTTATTTAACTTTCATACGTATGAACACTTTACTTTGACTCAAATACTAGAGCGTTTATATTAGTGTTTTCCCCTATTTAGTTTAAAATCATAAAAAACAAAATGTTTTCTACTGTAAAGAAAAACGAAAAAGAAAAAACTCTCTGAAATTATAATCTATGGTTCTAATACAATAAAATAGGTGGTTTTAATTTCTGGACGGTTCGAATTTGTGAGATTACACTGTAATAATAACAATAATAAATGAATTTATAATACGTAAAACACTTACCTTTCATGTTTTTTTTTTTATTAATGTTAAACAAAAGTGATATGCTGAATGTATTTGTACACAGAAATAAAAATTACTTGCAAAGTAATATCAAAATTAATCTGTCGTGTTTTCTTTATCGAAGTTTTGTTAATTTTTTACCGAGCGCCCGAATTTTTAATTATTAAATTAAAATTTACTTAATTTAGACATTTTAACTCAACAAAAACAGTACAAATAAACAAGTGTTGGAAACAAGAAATAGTTACATTAAATTACAAGAAAATAGTGAAACAAAGAAACACAAAAATACAAAAGTTCTTAAATATACCTACAAAAAAAAATTATATATATTAAAGTTTAAAAATCACACAAAAAAAGAAATAAACAAAAACACCACAAAATAGACGTGTAACTGTTAAAAATATAAACGTCCACATCTCATCCTGATGCCCCGTTGCCGCTGTATCATCTGCAGAGCCAAGCGCAACCAGGAGAGTAATTCCGATACAGAACAAGAAGTAAAAAGTAAATTATATTTGTGTTACAACCATTGTTGCCAAGGAAAAACAGGAACAATTAACGCGTTTCTTTAAAAAAAATTTTTTTTCATTAAAAGTTCCATAACTTTGGAAGTTTTCCTTGAATAAATAGTAAATAAATGTAATTTATGTAAAATAAAGTAAAAAGTTTTATATCATATTTCAGGGAAAATAAAGGCCCAACATCGTGTGCATAAGCTAGCTTTAGCTTATGTCAAAAATCCAACAAAAAGCCTGCCAAATGCTTAGGTAACTTATTAAAGGAATTTATGTGGCCACAATGTACTTCCATAAATTTAGTAACTTATTTGCCACAGTTGCACATTTATGTTAATTCGTACTTTTGCCAAAAATAATTTCTATATGAATAAACAAAATTTAAAGACGAAAAGGCTTTAAAGAAGATATTGTTTATATTTAATAATATTCACATACACATTTACATATTTTGGTTCATCTTCCAAGAAAAAGTAAAAAAAATTATTACAAGTTATTTTCTGTTTTGTGTTTGTGGCCAACCGTACTAAAAAATGCAACGATGTTCATCACTTATATCGTATACATATGTGTGTATAAATACAAATTTCATTTAAATATATTATATTTTTAAAAAGAAAAATTGGCCATATAAAATATTGTTTTTTCTACATTTTCTATTAAATTAAAAACTATAAATTTAACAATTTAGGTCTTAATTCAAATTTTTCTTTATCAATGTATAACACAAAGCACAATCAGCTGTTTCCATACGGAAATTGCGATCAGTTTCGTACCTTGCATAAAGAAATGAAACTTAACGAAACTTGACGAAAAGTTATCTTATGTACATTATAGTTTACCACATATAATTTAATGTATTTGCACAATTGTATAAGCTTGCTTAAGTTTTTTTATGCACATTATAGTTGGGCCTTAACAAGGCAACAAATTAATTTACTGTACAAAAACAAAAAGATAAAAAAAAAAACATATAAAAAAATTTAGCCCGATGATGCTCGGGGGCATTTAAAAAAGGACTCAAAACTAAAATTTTAAGATGGAAAACTGTGTGTTTTCGCTACTCAATTAAACTAGTTAAATTAGGATTTTTTTAATAATTCCGTTTGACCTTTTTTTTTTTGAAAGATTGAGCTTTGTATTTACAACTTCAATTATTAAAAAAAATACCGTTATTAAAGACAAATTTGAATTTTATTTGCGGAAAACTTCAACATTAAATTACCGACAATTTTTCTGAGATATAAAGCCTTACTTCTTCAGGGAACTTAAAACCAGAAAAATTCAGGCTCTTGTCCCCATTTTGACGAACGATATCCCCAAAAATGCCCGTTAATAAACGAAAATCCCAACTTTGTCCCCAAAAAGAAACAATTAAAATACGCAACTTTATTAAAAAAAAGTTTCGTCGTGATCGTCTTCAACTCTTTTGTACATATTTTTCGATTTAAAACCTTTTATCATTGCTTCAGGAACTTTAAACTTAAAACAGCAGATTTTATAATTATTTAAATGGGATTTTTTTTCTTATCACGAAAATATTTTTTCTACAAATGCATTCTTTATTGGCATAGCTAGCGAATTTAACACAGAAGCAGGGATTTTACGATAGAAATAATTTCCAGCATTATCTTCGTATTCGTAAACTATTGCCCAAAATCCAAAAATGTCTTTGGGCATAGAATTTTTTGTGCTTAATGCAACCTTTAAATCCATGGACCAAAGTTTTGATATGGTTTAAACAGCTGATTTTTTTTAGGAGCGACCTAATCGTGGCGCTCGACTGAAGGCAAAGTACAGCTTAAAATCTAACATAACTTTTGTCAGCTTATATACTATTTTTGAGAAGACGACTCAAATGAGTGAGTTCTAAAATCTTACTCAAAGTCTTAACTCTATCTTATAAGTAATAAATTTATATTTTACCAGGCAATCATGAATTTTAGGAGCTTTACAAAAATCATAATTGAGTGGTTTCCTAATCTTAATATTTAACTCTTATCAATATTTGCCATGGGAAAATAAATGTTATTTAATTCTTAAGTCTGTGTACAGTTATTTTCCCTAGGCAAAAGTAAGGCGTGCGTCTCAACAGTTTGTCAAATCATACTCATATGCATAAACGCTAGAGCATTTAATTGTAATCAAAACACAAACCTTTGCCAAGTGCGATGTCATTGCCACGTATCTATTTTAAATGATTTATGCAACGGCCGGCCGTCTTTACTAAGTGGTGTCAAATGAACATTGTTTATTAATGTTACAAATCTTTTCGTACAATTATTTTGTTTAAAGAATTTATAATATATTAGCAATGAAGGCTGTTAATATTTGGTATAAATTAGCAACGAGAGAGTAACAAGAAATTTTCCAAAATTACTCTCAAAAATGTGAAAAAGTAAATGAACACTTTACTAGCTAAAATTTGCAAGTTAAAATAGTGTTGTAATGTATAGGTATATATGAGTACTCAATAACTACCCCTATATGTATATTATTATAAAAATGATGTGATTATGGTCATTTATATTCAGCATTGTCATAAATGGCGTTTTTCGAGTACGGCTTGTAATAGAATAATGAAAAGTTTTGCAATTTTATTTAATCTAGTACCTGATGTAGTTAAAATACGCTATATACGATAAATGTGATTGATTAACTACTTTTGACTAAAATGAATGAATAATTTATCTATTTGTAATTAGTTCATACGTTATAATAGCCTGCTTACACATAGAATTTTTATTTCAAATATCGGAAATAACGACAATACGGTCGCAGAAATGTTTATATCTAATTTTGTGATTTATTTTCCAAGCGATTTTCATAAAATGGTGTTTTTAATGCGTGGTAGAATAAGCATGCGTTAATAGATATTATTATTGAGAATTTTTGTTCGCTATTGTCTAACGTTAATTCTCCGCATTTGCAATCGTTTCTAAACTATAATAATAATAATAATAAACAGCCGGCTAAAAACGGGTTAAATATATTTTTTAAAGAAAACAAATTTAAGCAATGTTCATTTTCATTGTAATAAAATGCTTTATCCAAAACAAAATATCAAAAAGCAGTAGAAAAGTAATTAAATAAATTATGTGTTAATTTAAATTTATTTCCCAATATATATTTGAACTAATTGAATTATTTGCCTGCTTAGTGTAAATTACACTAAGATTGTTTGCCGGAACATCCTTTGCCACTGATGTACTAGATACTGTGTTGCTTAGTTCAGTTTCATTAGACATCTTATTTTGTTTCTGTTGTTTCTAAGTTACACAAATATAAATTTATCTTTTTAATACTTTTAATCGCTTTAAAAGTTTACATTTACTTACAATTTCTTTAATTTTCCAAAATATTTTTATTTTCAACTTTATTTTGAAATATTTTTTTGTAAACACAAACGCAAAACAGCTGTTTGAATAATTATTGCAAGTAAAAATTTTACTTTTAAAAACTTGCAAGAATTTGTTTGTCTCTCAATTTTTTACGCTCTTCCGACGCTCTCTCGTTGCAAATTTTTTGGGTTAATGACCGCTTTCTAGTACCAATTGTTACAAATTTGTACAAGTTTTTAGTAAATGAACACACCTATACTGTTGGTTAAAGTGATTGTTCCCTACAATTCGTAGTTTTTCATACTTTCGGGGAATCTTTTAAGCATTTCTTTTGCTAGTACAGGTAAGTATTGTAAACTAATTCCTTTAAAATCAAATTGGTCCGAAAGCGGCAACAAGCGCAGGTCCTTGGAACTAAATTTGCCAACATCTATGTCATTGATAATTTTTTCTTAATGACTAAATAAAATGTTTGTTTTATCAATGTCGAATTTAATATATTGTGGTTTTAAAATGTTTGAACAAATTATCGCCTTAAAAAGATAAGTTGACCGCATTTACTTTATTTATAACTGGACTTTAAAAGTTAAATACTACTTATTAGAATTGATATTAAGCTAAGCCGACAAGTATTGTGTCACTTTATCATTGGTATTTCTAGGTATTATTTGAATATGATGTTGTTACTCAATCCAAGACTCTTTTCACACGCACGGAGAGTGCGAGAAGTAGTAATACAGTTCCTTCCCAAGAAACTCGACAGAGTTGGGGATTTTTTGCGGCTTTCGAACTGCATAAGTTTAGTGATTGACAAACGTATTAAATAATTGAGTAGAACTATATTCCTTTTTAAGTAAAACATAAGAAGACTTTTTTGCATCACACATATTGCTTGTACTGTATGTTCCACGAACAGACTGTTGAGACTTAAACCCGTACACCGTACAAAAATATTTAAACCACTATCTGGTGTCTACTACGTTTTTTGAATCATTATTTTATTTTTTTATGTCACAATTTGTTTTCTGCCGAACTTTTCGAAACGAATGAAACAAATCACTATTTACGAAAAGGAGTTACGAATCCAATCAAAACATAACAATAATCAAATGTTTAGAATCAGTTTTACACTAAAAAACTACGAATAATTTTTGTAATTCTATGAGTTGATTTTAATCATCTTAAAAAGAACAATGCAATAATGCTATTTTTTTTATTTATATACTAATACGTTTTGGGTAAACAATTATTGTTAATTACATTAAAATATGTTTTTTAAAGCTTTTATAAAGATCTAGAGCTTTTAATTTTTATTTAAAAAATTAAGTTTTTAATTTTTATTTATGTATAGGTACACACATACATGCATGCATACATACATACATACATTCATACATACATAAATAAATACACACATACATTCATACATATATACATCTATAGATACATGCATACATAAATACATATATTCATACATACATATATACATACATGTTTTAATTAATACATACATTTAAACATACATACATAGATAGCTTCATACATACATTTATTCATACATACAAACATACATAAATACATACAAACATACATATGTTTGTGCAGATAGTATTTATATTAACAATATTTTTAATCGAAAATTCCTATGCCATCGTGCTTACATCCAACAGAAATTATACATAACGATAACTAGACTGGATAAGAGGGCGTTGCGTGAGTTACTTTTAAACTACTTTTGATTGACCGACACATGAAAGTTTGCACATCTGTTCAGTTTCTGTAATATTAAGTAGTAATCTTTATTAAAGTCTACGAGGTCAGATGTATAAGACCTTTTGTAATTATTTTATATAACTGATTCTTGCGAAACTTCGTACCTACATGTTGTATTAAGTTCCCGTAGCAATGATAACGATAATGAACGATAATTTACACTATATAAGAGTGCAGTTGCATAAGTTCTTGTGCATCTACTTTTATTAAAGTCTAGCCCGCCATAAATACATACATACATATAAGTTAAAAAAGTTTGATGCATGTGTGTATGTTTATGAAAGTAGACATTTTTAAACTTTGGAATTTGTGTAAACATTATTTTTACAATTTATAATAAAAAAAAATAGTTTAAATATACAAAAAAGTTAGTTAAGAACATATTTGATATTTTTTTTTTCTAAAACTACATTTTGTTATTCAAAACGCATGCATACATACACACATGCATATATTACATACAAAATTTACTTATTCCAAATAATTAATATGTTTCCCTCATTACAATAGCGAATGAGTCACAATTATGATTCGTGTCTTCATTGCTGACATAATAACGATGTTGATAATCAACGGGTATTTGTTTAAATTTGTTTTGAAAAGAAAAACAAATCAAGTAATGTTATGATTCTCTTTAAAACAGGCAATATTTTGATTCATTCAACATCCTTACATTTATCATTCGATTCCCGTTGTTTCATATTTTAATAAGAGAGTATTTGGTGTTAGTGTAATGATTTAGTGTGAGTTAAAAAAGGAATGTGCACATACAGATCTCTAGTGTCTACAAATAAAAATTTATATCATGATTTTAATATGGAAATTCGACTAGACAGCACAGGTAGAAGAAACATTGAAAATATAAAATTCAATGCCAATAAATCAAAGTGCTAATAATAAAAAAGCTAAGAATAAAAAGTCCCCAAATCCCTCCCCACGATTTTATGTCCCCAAACTCATGTTAAAAATCTCAATTTGGGGAAAAATCTCTTTATCTGGCTACACTGCTTAAAACAATACTCTCTTCTAAATCGAAGTATTGGTTTGGTAGCACTAGCAAGTTGTCAAATTTTTCAAGCGGAGTAACTGAAGTTGCTAATAATTTAAGTATGTTCGAACAAAGTACTATATTTTTCGCTTGAAAATAGTGCAGCTTATATTATTTCTCAGTTGGGAAAAATTGTTGACAGAAACAATCAGCTGTTCCTAAACATGAAGCAAGACACATTTTGTGATTTCTCATTAATAGAACAGAGTTAAACTTCAGTGAGGTTATTTTTTGTGCATTTCAAACTAATTTTTTATGTGGGATTTTGAGAGCCTTTGCTATTAAAATCGAGTTGATATGTTACGAAAGATTATGTAAAAGAGCTTCTTACCTCGAATATTGAGACATGTACTTTTTTTTAGTAATATTTTATTACGTAACTGTACCAAAAGATAAGAAAATTTGGGCAACTATAACAAAATTATACATGTTACGTGGAGCCTTAAAACGTTACAAAAAATCTAAGAAATGTTAATAACGGCAACGCTGGTCGTTGCAAAATACAAGAAATTATTCACGAGTGTTAATTTTCTTTATTTGAAGTAACTTAACTTCATTTATTCGTTGTAAGCAGAGTATATTTTACTTGGTTAGATAAATACTTTTAAATACCTAAGGCCGTTTAAGTGGTTGTAGTCAAAAATTAAAGAAATTACTTTTAATTTTTGAACATACTGATGAAGTTTACTATTGTTTGTACAAGAAAAATAGATTTGAAAACTAAAAAATCCGAATATCGTGTAGCCGACGAGAATATAATATTTTTTAATTCTTGTAGTCCAAAACAGTTTAAATTTCTTGTTTTAAAAATAATTCGGCCACTATAATTATATGGTTAATTTGAAATTTATTTTGAGGAATAAAGTAAAGTAGAAATTTTACATTGCATAATAGAAAACATCAAAATTCTCCTTTTAGATCGGAAACTTTGAAGAAGCTAATAGTAAAGAAGCAAAGGTTGTAAAAAATATAGTTAGAATTTTTATTAACCCTATAGAATTAGAATGTAGCTTCTACATTTTAGAATCTTATATTAACTAAGCAATGAAGCTGTAGTCTGATGTTAATTATTTAGTTCCCGATAATGACGATAGAGCGAAGCTTGAGGACATTTGTGTGACAACAAAAACAATGTTTTTAGTCTACTGGCTAAAAATAGGCAGCCAAACTTGGCTAAAACCTCTTTTAGTGCACAGATACTTCAGTCAAGACTCCCAAGTATGAAGCTCCCCAAACTTAATGGTAAATCTTCTAATTATAAGAATTTTATGACGTTGACTGATATTGAAAAATGTAGTTATGTAATATCATGCTTGTCCAATTCACTAGTAGGTACAGTTAAAGCTAAATTAAACGAATGCCTAATATTTTTTGATAATATTGCGAAATTTTTTTGATTGGCAAAGGTTATGCTTTGAGAAGTATGATTGATACTGTTTCTGCTATTTATAATTCGCTGTTGTCAATATAAAAATTACGAATGCCATTTTAATGCATTTAGTGATGTCAAAAGTAGAATCAGTGACCAGATCCAAGTGGGAAGAACAGCTTGATTTCTGCTGACGAATATGTAGTGGTTCTCACAATTTACTACTGCACAGCTTTAATGCAAGTTCTATTCTTATATTCGGGTAATCACGCTTCTGTTAATTATTAATCATCGGATGAGAGAATTATTCTTTCTCTTTTTGAAAGTAAGAAATAGTTCTGGCAAATATATGCTAGCCAGAGCTCTTTAAGATTCTGGTTCTCAACCACAGAGCTACTAAGATTGAGAAAGGAAGCATGCGGATTAAAACTAAATGGTATAAGTGATACAAATACTGTGTGCTAATGTTGCATAAATTAAACTGTCACTTCGAGGGTTAACTCTGCTAACTTCACTTCAAAGTTTTGGGAATTGGGTCGTATAACCAATTTTGCAACTTGATCTTAGATTAAGTACAACTAGCTTAAATGGATGTGGGTTAGCCAGATAAAGTCTGGCCTGAGCCTGCCAATTCCTGAAGAGACTTCGCTTGGTTGCAGAAAATAAAAAATACAACAAATCGAAGGGCTCGACCAATAACAACGTTTTTCATTTAAGCACTGTTGTACAAAACGAAAGCAATGTTGATTAAATACTTATGAGATTCTGGGAGTTAGAAGACCTTCCAAATGACTCAACAAAAATATGCAGCCCAATTTTGAATATTCTTACGGAATTTCTTTCTCACGGAAAACTTTTACGCTAGAAAAGATTCCTCCAATTATGAATTCCATAGGAACACTTAATTTCTCTGTCTAAATTATTAATATCTACTTTTTTCCCCCGAATTTCCGTAGTCAATAAAAAGGGGAACAAATTAATAATAGGAGAAAAGGGTAAAGCGAAAAGAGTCGCTGATATTGGGCTGATATTCTGAGGAATAGCAACGATGTGAGGAAAAGTTAACAAATTCAGAACGACGCTTAATATCAGGGCGATTTGAAGACTCACTGCCTTTCAAAGATGATACAAAACTGCTTGGTTTATCTTTTGAAACTGCCGGAATGCGATTTCTCTTTTTCTAACTGAGACTTTCCAAAGATGACATTATGGGGCAGATGTATCATGATTTTATGAAAGAGTATTTTGACTTAGGGTCAGACCTGCCATATTTGCCGATTTATCGGCATTTTGCCGATTTTTCGGCTCAAAAAATGTCGATTTTTTGATAAACACTGTAACAAGGTAACTTTGTTTATTTTAGAATAATTTTTAATGTTGTGCAACACTAGAATACTTCCAACATTAGAGAGAGATAATAACAAGTCAGTACTTTTACTAAGGGGAAAAAGGGTCAGGCTATTTTTCTGTTATGGAAAATACAGTTCTCAACTGTATTTGAAAATAATTAGAAAATAAAAAGTTCTCGCTGGCGTGAATGAAGCAACCGATCTATGCAACACAAAGTCATTGTGTTTGGCTGTACGTTATCGTGAAAATTACAAATATAGAGCTATTTCTTCCGATTGATAAAAGTAGATAGTGTTAGGTTAAATGTTTTTACAAGCTTCACACAAAATCACGAAAACTACGAGTCCAATTTGTCAGGATTCGGTTATTATGAAATATGTTTATTTATTATGAATCATGTTTAGCACTCACTTGCATTATATGCTTTTTTTTAATTACATAAAGACTTCACCAATTTTAAAACATTCAAAAATTACCAGAAATAAAATATAAATTACTGTACCCAAGTCAAACCAGATGGCTGTCCCTTGAAGCAGTAGTTTTTTGAATACTAGATTTTTATGAGGCCTTAACAATTTACTTTTAATTTACAGCTAATGTTGATCAAATCGATAAAGCGAAAACGAGGAAACTAAACAAATCAAATTTATTTATCCTATTTAAATATATACTTGAAGTTCGTAATAATATAAACAGAATATTTTAAGGTGAACTGAAAAAGGCTTTTTAAGAGCTCTACTAAGTAATTTTATAAAAATCGATGAACTTTATTTAACGGAATTTATGAATACAGAGCATTTTTTGAAATTTGTTGAAATTTATTTGGGCTCATTGGTTAAAGAGTTAATATAAGAATCAATACATAACAAAAACGAAACAAACAAAATCAGCTTTTATTTTGATTTTTTAATTTTTTAGTTGGTCCGACGATGCAAGAATTTTTATATTCTACATTAATCCGTTTTCGATTTCATAAATACTCGTATGCAATCACTGCAGATACTGAAAAAATATATCGTCAAGTTTTATTTGTCGAAAACGACAGAAATTATTAATTAAACCTTTGTCGAGAGAATCCACCTGATTTTTTAAAATGTTGTCGTTTACACATTGTTACATAAGGTACGGCGCTGACGCATTTGTTTTATTCATTTGTTGCGATCAGTTGTTTTATTCATTTAAGCGATTTGTACAAAGAAACTACCTATTCGTTCAAAAGTTGTTCGCAATGATTTCTATGTAGATAATGTATTAATTGGTGCTGATAGCTACCAAGACTCGAGTAAAATTCGTAACCAGGTTGCTGAAATTTTAAGCTTAGCTGGTTATAAACTTACCAAATGGTTTTCAAATCATACTGACTTTGTGAGGTCAATACGGAATGAAAAACTATTACATAGCTATTCTTATTTAGCAAAAGCTCTTGAGTTTCAAAAAACTATGCATTTAAGTTTCGTTTGGAAAATATTTACAAAAGCTAAAAGCAACAAAAATCCACATTTCCAGTTTCTTCCCGGTTATTCGACCCTTTCGTACAACTATGCCCTACTGTAACAAACTCCGAAATGTTAATACAAGAACTTTGGATTCAATTGCGAAGAATCAATTCCAAAGACACTAAATACCGCCAGGGAAAATTTTAAATATAATTTACTGGAAATTTAAAAATTTCAAATTCATGGAGTTGGTGATGCATCAATTCGAGCATATGGTGGTTGCATTTCCATTTAAAGCTCCGAATTAATCAAAATTCTTTCGCGATTACTTACGGCAAAATCTAAAGCTGCTCCTTTTAAGACTAAGTCTCTTTCGGGACATGACTTATTAGCTAAGCTATAAGAACTTGTAGGTCCTTCGCAGCTCATTTATGCAGCAAAATTGTTTGCTGCATAAATGAGCTGCTGTTTTATACGGTCGGCATAGACTTTTGTGGTAGACTACCAATAAAAAATTTATATAGCGGTTTTCGTGTGTTTCGTTCCTAAGGCGGTACATTTAGAATTAGTGTCTGACCTGGTAACTGTTGCTTTTCTTCTATCTTTTAAACGTTAGCTGCCAAAAGAGGGCTGCCAACAATAGTTTGGGGCGACAACGCGATGAACTTCGTCAGAGTCAGACGAGAACTAAAGAGGCTGCAAGAGGTCATCGCAGCGTCGTCCGGAATGAGATTCAACTTCATACCACCTCGGGCGCTGTACTTCGGAGGGCTATGGGAAATAGCGTGTGAAGTTATTGCTTCAGCGACCCCTAGGCAACGAATCGCTCACTCAAAAACAGATGGGCACAATGCTTCAGAAGTTATGGCGGGGCTCAACTGTCGGCCAATCACAACGCTGTGTCTAGACCAGAAGCGGTTACTCCAGCGCACCTACAGATAGGCGAGGGTCTGCTTTCGCAGCCGCCAAAATCCGCGGAAGAGGTGACGGGCAAAGAGGCGAATGTATGAAGGCGATGGCATCTTCTTTGCTGTCTCAAGCAGACATTCTGGCAGGCTTTATCTCGGGAATATATCCTGGGACTTCAGTGCAAAGTCAAGTAGCGCCAAGACAAATGCCCTTCACAGTACTGGCTGACCAGGAGAGTTGTCAACGTCCACGAAGGAGACGACTGTAAGGTCAGGGTGGCGGAGTTCACGACCAGAAATGGCGTATTTGAACGTGCAATATGCCAGGTGGCTCCATTGCCGAATTTTTGAAGACATAAGTCCTTCAATGGGGCGGGAATGTTGTTTAATGCTAATACTAAAAATAGTAATATTAATATTAATTGAATTTATAATATGTGAAACCAATACTAAAACTAACACCTTAAAGAGTACTTATCCCTAATGCCATACTTTAAGTTTTTTTTTTTAATTAAAAGTATCTGTTCCGCTGAATGCACTTGCATCAGTATACAGAAACAAAAATTACTTACAAAGTAATATTTAAATTGTACAGTCAAAGTTTTTTTTATTTTTCACCAAGTACTCTAGGTTTTCTGCTTGCAGGAGTAGAAGAATCAAGTATGTGTACATACATAGATATATATAGAATAGATGAGCGTAAGCCATATAAAAGCGTACAATATTATATTTTTTTCAGAAGCGAATATTGACTGTAGCTGTAAGAGAAATTTATTGCATAGTAAACATTAGGGTGACAATGAAAAATCAACTTTGAATTTTTGATGATAAATGTAGAGATTCTTTTGCAACTTGCTCTAAAACTTACTTGCTGAAAATTTGAGCCAAATCGGATAACTCTATCCCGTGCACCTTTGAGGTCAAAGTTCAAATTTTGTGAAATTCTGTATATTAACTATAATTGATCTAAAAATATCGTTTTTTAAGTATATTCATTTAAATTGTTCAGAAACTGGATGTTTTAGATATTATTAAAAGTATTCTGAAATATAATGAGTAAATTAAAACCTTTTTTGCAACGGGGGTCAAAACTACACATTTACTTAAATTAGCTATAAATCCATTATTTAAAAAAAGTGTAAAATATCATTTCTAAAAAGAAAAAACTAAAATTTTAAAACCAATATTTAAAAATATATATTTATGTAAATGCATTTCGTATAGAAGCAAAAGCAGTATATTTTAATTGGAATAAAAATATGTTTATAAAATAAAAAGTAAGGCAACTTGAAAGGACTTTTTCGGTAAGTTTGATTAAATATAATCATTTCTTAAATTATTTAAATTCGCATGCTTCGTATATTGTTGTCGATAGTTTTGAACAACCTAAAAAGAAACACAATAATTATTTAAATGTAAATTAGTTAAATTTAAATATAACTTACTTTGAATAAATATTGTCGCTGCTGTTTATCTTTTGTGATCTTCTCATGAAAATCTTCAACAAGCTTAATACCTTGCTCGGCGCAGTCATTAACAACCTTTAGTTTTTGAATAATAAATTTTCCTTTTCTATAATCTTCACAATCTTTCTAGCTACTTGGGTCTTTTTGTAAAAAATCCATTGAAATTTGGAATATCTTCAAAACACTTTTCGTATTTTTGGATACAAGTTCAATCAAAATTGATGAATTATCTTTAGTAAAGAAAGTATTAAGATTTTCTTTTTTAATTTAAAACTTTTTCAAAATTTCTTCTTCCTCAAGGTTTTCTTCTTCCATAAAAGTCAAAATTTTTTTAGCCATTTTGTTTTTTGTTTCAAAGTCTATTCTATCATCGAATAAACCGAATGTTACGCTTCTTCATTAAGGTAATATAGATGATTAATAAACTTTGTTATGGCTCTATCAGCAAATTGTGCATTTAGTTTTCTTCTAAATTTCTCAAAAATAATATGTCGTTTAAGGGAGCTTGCTCCGCTTTATCTGAATTCATCCAGAAAAATGAATAGCACTTTATAACAAAACCTGCAACTTCAACTAGGCCATTTATTTCCAACTCTGTGATTTCTGGGAATTGATTGCGAAACATCAATATCTTAAGGCAATATATTCCCTTAGCCATTCATCTAGCTAAATGAAGAGCACCGGGCTTAAAAAATTGTATGCCACTAGGAGGACTTCCACCCAGAAATATGATAATCAATTCCATAACCTCTTTGTAGTCATTTCGTGAAAAGTCCTTTAACTTTTATATTTGCAATCATCACCTACTAAAAAAAATAAAATTAAAATTATTTCAAAAACATGGTTTCTGCATCCTAGGAACAAAATGTCTCTACACATTTGTTTTCTAATATATTGCAGGCCCCTTTAAATTTGCCATTGTTTGAGGCGGTTGTGTCAAAGACAAATGCCTTGATTCTATCCAAAACTTGATAATCTTCTTACGAATCATATACTGCAGATGCTATTTCAACGCCAGTTCCAGCCGGTATATCAGGAATATTAATTATTTGTTCAAAATCGGGAGCGGTTGCAATTATTGACAGTCGGTCTTCGTTTTTCCTGGTATGCCAGATAACAGTTTTGTATCCCAGTGTATCGTTAGTGGTTGAGTATTGGATTAAAGTTTTAACTCGATTCGAGTACTATTTGCTTTTCTGAATGCATCCCTTTGCGGACGAATAGAAGTGCGGTTAATAACATACTCTGATGAGTTTAATCCAACTGCATCCAAAACTGCAATAAGTATGTGAACAGTATCTCTAGAGCTTAATTTTAATTTATCTAAAACTGCAGCAAGTCTAGGCGTTAAAATTTCTTTATATGGCCTTTTTGTGTTTAAAGTATTTTGTTTTTGTGAACTATTCAAAGTATCAGGACAACTCGTGTTCATTGGGTCTATTATATGATCATTAGCTTCCGTAGATTCACCGTTTTCTGACTCATCTGAACTTTTTACATATGTAGTAAATTATATAATTTTTTTTATATGATAATAAAAAAAAATCAACAATTTTTTAAATATTTTAGGTGGAAATAATAATTTTGGTATATTAAATAAACCCATTACAGGGTAATAGAAGGCTTTGCTGTGTTTGTAAAATTTTCACAGATTTATAAAAAATAGTTAATTGCTATAAAAATTACCTTTTTATGTTGTCTTGATACATTTTGCTTTTAGTTTCTTCTCGCTGCTTCCAGGTTTCACTTCTTTCTTCAGTTTTCGTTAATTTTGCATCAACTCCCACCATGCAACCTTCTCGTCCTTTTTCTCTCTGTTTCAACAAAAACAATTTATCCTCCTCGATTTTTATTAACCTAAGTGCATCGGGATGTGCGATGTTAAAAAAATCATCGAGTGCATCTTTCTATGCTTCTGTTTTTTTCTTATAAATTTCGGATGTTCTGCTTTTCCGTCTATTCATTTCCCTCCACTCCTCGTACAAGTGAGTTAATTTCTTCTCTGCATTTTGAATTGACATAGTAGGAATCCGAGCTTTTTCCCAAAAAGTAAAACACTTCTTTGCCAACAGTCGTACACTGTCTTTAATTTTTATTTTCACAGTTCTTAAATTATAAAATATAACTCTGAGACAATCCCCTATTGATGGAAGCTTACTCCCAGTTAATTGACTTTTTTTAAAAACCATGAGATAAATTTCATATCTTAATAAAGGCATTGTTTAAAACTTTTTTTTTTGACAAAACAAACCCCTTTGCACTGTTAACTCGAGCACAATTATTTGTAATTTCTTGTAAAAAAAAAAATAGATCTAGTATGCCTTGACTTTTCAAATCCGCTAAATTTAAATATTATCGGTTTGTATCTACACCAACTGATAAAAATCATGTTTTACAGGGCGGTTCATATATATTTTTATTTCGTAATGAAAACAAAATATTTCAAATGGGTAGTTTTTACCCTAGTAGCTAAAAAGGGTTAATATTTCTATTAAAAAATTTTTTCGTTTTACAGGATTAGTATATCACTTTTTTTTAATGTTGTATTTAAGCTAAGAAATTAGTTCGTTTGACTCCTGTAGCAAAAAAGGGTTAAATTTACTCATAATATTTCAGAATACTTTTAAAAACATCTAAAACATCCAGTCTCTGAACAATTTCAATGAATATACTTAAAAAAACGATATTTTTAGATCAATTATAGTTAAATATACAGAATTTCCCAAAATTTAAACTTTGACTTCAAAGGTGCACGGCATAGAGTTGCTCGATTCGGCTAATATTTACAGTATGCAAGTTCAACACTATCTGGCACATTAATTCCATTGGATTTCGTTATAATTCATATCGAAAAGCTATTTTTTAGCTCCAATATAGGCGGATACACTATATTTCTTAAGATTTGAACTTTGACCTCTAAGGTGCACGGGATAGAGTTATCCGATTTGGCTCAAATTTTCAGCAATTAAGTTTTAGACCAAGTGGCAAAAGAATCTTCACATTTTTGTTTAAAATTCTGGAAAAAAAATTTTCCCATATATTTCATTGTCGCCCTAGTAAACATAGAGTAAAAATAAACAAGCACACACAAGTTTGTTGTGCAATAGTTGAAAAGACAATAGTCTTACCAGTACAACGAAAATGTTGTGCAATACTCGATGTTACATTTGTCAATTGCATTGGCCTTTATTAAGAAAGAGAAACTTTGATTTTTTTAAAATGCAATTTTATTTTCATTTATTTTATTCATACACAGGAGTGCCAGAAAATTTTGAAAAGTGCCGAAATCGGCACTTTTGTTAAAAAAAAAAATCGGCTTTATCGGCACTTTTGCTTAGAAAAATCGGCTTTATCAGCGCTTAAATTATTTAAGAAAATCGGCACGTTAAAAACCACATTTTGAATAGAATACAACACATTTTTATAACAACAAGGAAAAATAATTTATCATTTTTAAAGATTTTTGTTCAAAATCAAGTGTTTTAATATTTGAATTGAATTGTACGTTCTAATAACAGTTGATACAGTTATTTACCATTTTGTTTGTTTCGTTTTGATTCTTATATTAACTCCTAAACCAATGAGCTCAAATGTATCGCATCCAATTTAAAAAAATGCTCTCTATTCATAAATTCCGTTAAATATAGTCAATCTATTTTTTTAAATCACTTAGTACAGTTTTTAGAAGCCTTTCCATATGGCTGTATAGGTTGTGTATTTCAGTCGATACTCTGTTTATACTATAAGCAATTTCAAGTACATTTATGTTTAAAGAGGATAAGTAAATTTATTTGGTTCGTTTATTTTGTTATAATTGTTTTCGCTGTATCGATTTGATAAATATAAGCAGGAAATTAAAAGTAAATTCTTAAGGCCTCATACAAATCTAGTATTCAAACAACTACTGCTTCAAGCGACAGCCATGTGGTTTGATTTGGGTGCAGTAATTTATGTTTTTATTTCTGGTATTTTTGAATGTTCTAAAATTGGTGGTCTTTCTGTTATTAAAGACAGGCATATAATGCAATGGAGTGCCAAACATATTTTATGAGAAATAAATCTAAAATATCCTTTTTTAAATTTTTGCAACAAAATTATTAAAGACTGTCATAAAGGCATCACCGAACCATATCAACTTTTGGTATAGCATTATATACTTTTATTAATCGGAAGAAATAGTTCTATATTTTGTAATTTTTATGTATAGGTACAACCAAACAGACTTGGTGTTGCATAGATTGGTTGCTTCATTCGCGCCAGCGAGAACTTTTTATTTTCTAATAACATACAGTTAAGAACTATTTTTTCCAATACACCAAATAAGCCTTACTCTTTTTCTCCTTAGTAGAAGTGCTAACTTATTAACATTTGTCTCTTTCTAATGTTAGAAGTATTCTAGTGTTGCCCAAAATGAATAAATTATTCTAAAACAAGAAAAGTTATCTTGTTACAGTGTTTTTCAAAAATCGGAATTTTTGGAGACAAAATCGGCAAATCGGCATTTTGATAAATTTGAGGCGAATAATCGGCAAAATGAATCGGCAAATATGGTGGGCCTGTAGTGCAATTCATTAATTTTAAACACCACGACAATAGTTATTTATGTCAACATTTATTGTTGTTTGCAATAACGATGAAGCGATTCACTATCTTCAGCTAAACTATAATAGACACAAGTTGCATTTGAGTGGCATCTTCGTCAACAACTAAACGAAAAACAGAAAAGAGAATAATAAAAACATGTGAATTTATGCGAGGCACATGCATGCGTTTACTTCTTAGAAATCAATTTATACACATGAAGACGTATTTTCCTCTATGCATGTATGGAGTTTGACAATAGGAAAAGCATAATAATAGTTTAAGTTGTAGGGTTGAGATTACCACTTCTTAAATACGGTCGAAACATATGTTTATATGCAATCTTTTTCAATAAGAAATTTATTTTTTAAATAAATTTTAAATATGTGTAAATTTGCTAAGTCTAAAAAAAATGTTTAATTTACTTAAACTGAAACCAAACTGTGTTTTTATTTTTCGTTCAAATAAATGTAATGTTCTGTGTATATGCTTATATGTATGTATGAATGTTCATAAACACAAGTTGTACTTTGTTTATTTTGTAGACAGATTTAACAACGCAAAAATTATGGTCGCTTTCTTAACAATATAGAAAATTTTTAAAAGCGTTTTAATCGACATTTTGTTGTTAAGTTAATTTAACAAGCCGATAATCGTTAAAAAAGAGTAGTGAATCGCACTACTGGTCATACATTTGAGAATGAGTAAATAAGAGCAGTGTTTAACAGAATATATTATCTTAACTAGTGGAATTTGCATCGACATAATAAACAGTTCCTATGCTTGACAAATGAATAAATGGTGTCGAATGGTTTTGTTGAATGAGTACAGTACGAGTAGTATTAGGGTACTCATATTTCAAAAGCAATAAAGGAAGAGTACAATTCAATAGTACACACTATAAATAGAAGCAAACAAGACGGTTTGTGCTCATCTGTAATATATATATATATATATATATATATATATATATATATATATATATATATATATATATATATCCATTATGCCATTGATTTTGTGAATAAGTCCGATCCCATTCCCAGAAAAGCACCCCCAGACCAAAGCATTTCTTCCTTCGTGTTAAACTGTACCTTGAGTATATCGAGGATTAAGGCGTTGCCCTTTAGGCCTTCGTACTAGCCGAAATCCATCAGAACTTTTCAAATTAAACTTTGACTTGTCAGAAAAGAGCACAGTCTTCCACTGTGTTGTACTCCAGTTTAGATGTGCCTTTGCAAATTCAATTCTAGCTTGTCTACTTTTGGCAGAAATAAATGGTTTTTTGCGCTTCTGTAAGATTTAAATCCGCCTTAAACAGCTCGTCTTTGGATAGGTTTTAAGCAAATATTTAATGGTAACTGCTTCACAATGGATCTCGCTGATATATAGGGATCCCTTTTTATTAATCTTATTACCGCCTTGTCGTCACGGGTTTTCCGAGGACGACTTTCTTTGTGTATGGTGGTCAACGAACCTGAGGAACTATAACGGCTTATAATACGTGAAATAATGCTATGATGTATTCCTAATCTCCTTGCAATTGAAGTAACTGATTCACCACTGCTATATTCTTTTATAATTTTTTTCTTTATTTGCACAGAGTACTTATCATTAGCCATTTCTTCATAAAACAAATTGATAATATAACCGACGACTTCAAATGATCAGAGACGACTATAAACATGTGGTCATTTGCTCCAAATATGTTTAAAGTGATGCAAAGAGAGTTATTTATTCTCTGAAGGTACTTGCTGTTTTCATTTTTTGTTATTCATGAAGACTGTTAATGGTTGTTTATTTCGTGCTTATTTAAGCTTTGCTTTACCATTGTGGTCATAAATAAATCAGAAGAATTAATATATAACTGGGTTTGTATGTGTCACTAAGTATTATCAAATTGGTTGAAGTTCGTGCATTTGTTTTGTCGTATACTGTATAAATATGCATCATCAGTATATAAATGATGAAAACACAAAAAAGTGATATATTTTTTTGCAGTTGCAAAGTATTGAAGACAAACTAAGAACTAGATATAAAATAAAAAATGCTATTTTTCGTATTTTGGTGTCACCTCAAAATTTAAGAGAATTACTGTGTGGTAAATCAAGCACACAAAAGGCCTTCCAACTAATAGGGCTTTACAAGATGCAAAATAGAACCATGTCTCAAAAAATATTTTTATAAGTTAATGAATAAGTTAATGAATAAAAACAACATCGAGGGTTCAGAGTTATTAGATCTGCATCATTTAACTCAAATGGGCCTTCAATGGAAATATGGGTTACAAATGTTTTCTGATTCTGTCTCATGCGATAAATTTATGTATTTTCGTCGGATCATTTTACATAGGCAACTGAGGAATTACTTTGGAAAAGTATTAAACGTTCCTCTATACAATATATTTGACCAATCCGTTTTTATTTTTCAAAGAATCAACATGTCTTTTTTTAAATATTTTTCATATTCATACAAAAATTAGAAAATTTCTGATTTTGCATGCGTAAGTTCAGTAAAAATTATTAAGAAAAACAGTAAAAACGTTTGTTTATTTGTGTTTTATTATATAGATAATTCGTGTTTGGTAGCTCCTATAAACGAAAGCATTATATTTCTGGAATATAAAATTTTTCCTGTGATTTCTTTAAAAAGACGGTTTCTGTTTGCGCAGAGGATATTACCTCTGAGATTTCTCTTGAAAATGATTTCTGTTCTATCTGAAAATTAGAATTGATAACACCTTCTTCTTCAATTTGTTTTATTTGGTTATACTAAAATTATTCCACTAATAGTTTTACTAAACTAAAAAATAAATCGGAATGGAGATAGTTCTTTAAATTCATTTAATTTTTGCTTGTTTTTGCTTACAGATTCTTAAACGAGAAAAAGGAAAGGCACCACCTCCACCGGCTTTGTCTAAAGCAACAATAACAACATCGGGATTTACCTCAAATGTTGATAACAAAGAAGTAGCTAAGAATTCATCCAATAATTGTTTGCTCGTTAGTGATGTTCAAAATGAGAAAAAAAATTCTCATGAGGAAGAATCTAAACAGCCACCTTCACCTGTATCCTCTTCATCGAACGCCTCAGTTCAATCTGTGTCATCATTAAATAAAAGCATGGACGGAACTTGTACAGGTCTTAGTTCAAGCACTTCCAAGATGACTCTTGTAAGTGATATGTCCCATCGTAGCTGTCAGCCAGAAAAATTAGTCTTTCAACAAAATATACCACCTAATAGTTTAGAATCCGGAAGTTCACAAATAACGGTTGTGACGACTATACACCCTCCTGTTGTTATTGATAGCTCATTAACTGTTCCCTTGCCGCTTCAAAATAGTGTTATAATTGTATCCAATAGTCAAAATGAAAACATGAGCATAAAAGAATCTTCTACTGATGAGTTTTCTTTGACGGATGATAGCATTGCTATAGATTCATCACAAAACTGCCAAAATCAAATGGCAACGATCGTGAGGTTAGCAAACGAGGTTGATTCAGAAGAAGAGCCTAGTATTTTAATCTCAAACCGTAAGATTGAACTTAAAGGACGAAAATTGGATGAAAGCGAAGTTATCATAGTTAGTTCATCTTTTACTGATGAAAATGATTCTGTTTATAATACTTCTTCAGATGGCCTTAATGAGATAAATCGTGAGGATACAAGCCACGTATCAGTTGTTACTGTAGGTGATGAAATATTTGTAAAAGACAGCAGTCATCTACCCAAAACTCAACTGTATCACTCATGTGCGTTGACTGACGACAATGTTGTAAGTGAAGAAGACCATAATGGTGAAGTGGATAGTAGCCATCACACGAAATTCACGGAAGCTGATGACATTAGTGTTATCGTCAATCGTAGTCCAAAGCTTGAACAATTTTCTCTCCTAGGTGATAGAGGCGAAGGTGATTTCTTCCAAACAAACACAGTCAGTGAAAGCCAAATATTTGGTCGAGGTGCAGACGTTCAGATTCAAATTTCAGCTAATAAAAGTGATGCAGAAAGTATTTCTACCACAGCTAGTCATGACAGCCGTATTGATGTTGAAACCGATAGGAAGCAAATCCAAGAAGATGATGTTATTATTCGTCACAAGAAGAATGCTGCTGGTTATAAGAGTGGCTATAATGGGGGCCCAAGTCTTAGTAAAGAGGAAATAGAATTAAAAAATCTTCGAAAGAAAACGAGAAAACGTACACGAAAGTTTGAAATCGACGGTGTTCAAGTGACAACAACTACTAGTAGAGTTATTTATGGTGATGAAGAGACTGGTCGCTTTTATGATGACCACGTGTTTCGGAAGCAAGAGTTACGAGAGTTAAAAATGCTTCAAAAACAGGAGAAAAAACAGCAAACTGACCTACAACTCAAGGAGCAAATAAGCAAAGAACAGCAAGACCGAAGATTCGATCAGGAGAAGACATCTCTGGAAAAGACTTATGAAGCTGATATGGATGCTCTAGCGCGGCAACATAAGCAGTTAATAGACAAGACAGAACAAAGCCAAGAACATGAATTACGCTCATCTTCAAAGCGTATCCGCGCCGAGCAAGAAAAAGAGCTTAAAATTTTTCGGGAAAACCTAAAGCAGGAAATTCACTTGCTTAAGCAAGAAGTTGATCTTTTACCAAAGGACAAACGCAAGGATGAATTTAAACAACGAAGGTCGGCAATGGAGCTAGACCATGAAGAAAAGGAACGAGGATTTTTGGATTCACTTAAAGAAAGGCACGAGTTGCTATTGAGACGAATAAGTGAAAAACATCGCGATCATCTTGCCACAATACATCGAAACTTTCTGCAGCAAAAGCAAAACGCAATGCGAACACGTGAAGCACTTCTATGGGAGTTAGAAGAAAAGCAACTTCACGAACGACATCAACTATCAAAGCGGCATGTTAAAGAAATGTGTTTCATGCAACGTCATCAAATGATTGTCCGTCACGAAAAAGAGCTTGATCAAGTAAAGCGGATGCTTCAAAGAAAAGAAGAAGATCTTTTAAAAAAGCAAGCCTTAGAAAAGAGAGCCTTACCAAAAAGAATTCGTGCAGAAAGGAAGGCACGCGAGCTAATGTTTAGAGAGTCGCTAAGAATATCTTCAAATCTAGATCCTGAAGCTGAACGTGAACGATTGAAGAAGGTGAGTATAATTCCCATTATTTAAGAAACATTGCACTGTGGGGACTTTCGCAAAATAAAATTCAATAAATATGCAACTTCTAAACTGCTGACCTAATTTATCAGAAGCTTAAAACATCTTTAGGCTTTGTAAACCATCTCGGCACGAAAAAAAACTACTGTTGGCTTAAACTGACCACCCTGGGTAAAAAAAAAAAATATTAATACTCTTATAACTTTCTTAAATGTTATCGGTTTTCAAATATTTAAATTGCTTTTAATTTTGCTAAAAACATGAAAAAATAATATTTTCGCATTTCTTAAGGTACGGTCACATTTACTTAAAATTTGTTTGCTCTTGTTTGCCCGTAATTGTTTTATGATGTTGAAACGTGGGTAGTAAAAGAGGACTATTTTGTGACTAAAAACTAAAACGTATTTATTTCATATATGTTTGAAATTTGTTTTGTTATTTGACATAAGTAAAGCAACGACACACATTGTCGTGATGTACAAAAAAATCGTACAAAAGTCTGGAAATTCTAAACTATTTACCCGATTTTCATGAAACAAACTGCGATGTGAACTGCTTTAAAATAATTTTTTTTCTAGTAATCTGCATAGATAACGTAAAAACGTCCTTAGGCGGATTTCCTTTTACAACCACCTATTATAAAACGATTGGTTTTCAGTAATGCGGCAAATTTTGTAGACATCCTGCGCTTAAATAGGATTTGAAGAGGCGATTTCAGAAAAATTTTAATTTTTGGGAAGAACATTTTTTATCTACACAAAGATAATAGTTTAATTTATTGTTTGACAAAATTTCTATTGCTCTTAGTTACGTTAATATTGGTCTTAAATGCGACGAAAACCATAATTAATATATTTTATATAGTCGGAGATATTCAAGGTAAAATTTCATTCACAAGATTTCATTTTTGATCTCTTTGGTTTTAAGCGATATTTTTTACAGCTTTTTTTATTTCAAAAAGAAGTAATTACGCATCCACTGATATACAATTTGTACATCGTTTTTATTAAAACAGCTGTAAATGATGCATGCAATTTTAGTACCTCCCTCAAAAAATCTCTTGTTTTATTGTGTTCTAATAAGTGCTTCTACTTTTTATTACTCTCTTCTTTGAAATCAGAGTTTTTTTTTGCAGGTGACTTTTTTTGCACCTAGTTAATATTTGTTGAAAGAATATGCAAATATGGCTACCAGTACTTTTTAATGCAGCGAACCCATGTGTGCACACGCAGCTATTCCTGGCGGTTTCTTTATTAATGACGCTCTACTTATACTAAATTTTGTTATAATTAAATTTTATTTATAACAATGCAATATAAAACCAGTTTTGGAAATAGTAGTTTATTTTTTTATTTTTGTGTTTATTATTAAACATATGTAGATCTATTATAAAAATATACATTAGCAACACCATTTTATTCTTATTCTCCAGATTTACACTAGGCAATTTTTGAGGCATTTTTTTCTCAATTTTCTATTTAAGTTACAGCGTTATGCGTTATCTAAAAGTAATCATTAGCAACAGTAACATCCTCTTAAAACTCAAGCAATACCATATTGCTTACTCCTCCTGCTTCACAAACAAACAAAAATTTTATGCTAGTTTCATGAAAAATTGCATAGTGTAAATGCCGTAATTTTTTAACCGACTTCAAAAAAGAAGGAGGTAATACAATTCGGCTAAATGTTGCTTTTTTTATATTTGTGCCTCCAGAACTCAGTCATTTCTGATCCGATTTTGAAAATTATTCGGAATATCATAGACTATGCTTACAGATTGGCCCCGTTTTAAAAACAGTTCATAATCTTAAAAATTAAAGGGTCTTCCCATACAACAAACATATTTTTTATGTGTATTATGAACTGATTGTGTAAAACGATTTTGTAAAACTTAAAATGACTGCTTCTTACTATAGCCAATATAACAAAAAGTTATACAAAAATAAATCTAAAAATGAAAGGGTGCTCCCATAATTGATCTAAATTTACTTATATGGGCTTATCTTTTGAACCGTTGTAGACAAACGCTTGCAAATTAGACAGAATGTCAATTGCGATGAGCGTAATAGTAACAAGTATTAATATTACAAATTATAAATTAAAGGGTGCGCCAATAATTCATTAAATTTCATGTATATAGCCATACTTTGAACAGTTGCAGACAGAGGCTTGAAATTTACAACGAACCTGTATTGCTAAGTCCGCTAAAACAACAAGTATAAAATGTGGATTTCGAAGTTAAAAGGTATTCCAATAGTTAATGTAATTTTGTGTACGTGACCAAACTTTTAAACCGTTATAAACAGAACGCTGAAACTTTAAAGCGACCTATATTGCTAAATCCGCTGTATCAACGAGTTTATAATTTGAATTTAGAAATTAAAGGGTGTCCCATAATTGATGAAGATTTACTTATACATTTAATTTGATGTATATTGCCAAGCTTTTTAACAGTTATAGACAGACGCTAGGAATTTACAACGAAGTCCGCTATAACCACAAGTATAAAATATGGATTTAGAAGTTAAATGGTGTTCCAATAGTTGATTTAATTTCAAGTGTGTGACCTTACTTTTGAACCGTTATAGACAGAACGCTGAAACTTAAAAGGGACCTGTATTTGTAAGTCCGCTATATCAATGTGTTTGTAACTTGAATTAAGAAATTAAAGGGTGTCCCATAATTATTGTAGATTTACTTATATAGACCTATCTTTTGAATCGTTATAGACAAACGCTTGTAAATTTGACACAATGTCGATTGCTATGGCCGTAATAATAACAGCTGATAATATTTAAATTTATAAATTAAAGGGTGCACCAATAGTTCATTTAATTTGGTATATGGCCATACTTTTAAACAGTTGTAGACAGACGATTGAAATTTACAAAGAACCTGTATTACTAACTCCTCTATTACAACAAGTAAAAAATTTGGATTTTTAAATAAACGGGTGTCCCAATAGTTGATATAATATGGTGTATGTGGCAGGGCTTTTGAACAGTTATAGACAGACAGCTGAAATTTACAAGGGACATGCTTAGTCCGCTATAACAAGAAGTTTAAATTTGAATTTAGAAATTAAAATGTGTTCCCAAAAATTAATGTAATTTGTTCTATATGGCCGTATTTTTTCAACCTTGTATACAAACATCTTAATTTTAGACAGAATGTCCACTACTTTATTTGGTATAATAAGAAGTATAAAAATGTTATAATATAAATTAAATAGTTAAAATAATCTGATGTATATGGGCAAACTGTTGAACCGTTAAAGACAGACTGTTGAAATTTACATAGAGCCTGATTGCTAAATCTACTACAATAGCAAGTATATAATTTGAATTTGGAAATTAAAGAGTGATCCTATAGTTGCTGCAATTTGATGTATATTGCCAAACTATTGAGCAGTTAAAAAAGTATAGATATAGGTGTGTCCCAATAGTTAAAGTAACCTAATTTATGTGGCCATACACTTGAGCTGTTATAGGCAGACAGATGAAATCTGTTTTGAAGTCGGTTCTTTTTCACAAGAATTATCATTTATTTCCCTTGAAATAATCACGAGTTAATAGATTGTGAATTTCCATTGCTTCTAGGTCATCCTTCTCTACTCCAGACAAATTTTATGTAACCACTTTATACGAATAGTATTTAATACTGGATCGGAAGACAAAAGCAAACGATGCATTAGGTCGGAATTTTGAGCTGTTCTAGAGCTTTTGCGTGTGTTAAACAACCGATATTGCTTGTCATTCCTATTTCTAGCTTTCTGTGCTGCTTCAGTTAATTCTTCGAGGGGAAAAAGCCTGTCGAAAAAATTTGCCAAATTACTAAAAATCAATCGTTCTATAATAGTTGGTTATAAAGGGAAAAAAATCCGCGTGCAATTTTTTTACAGTCTCTAATATTTAGATTTTTTTTTAAAAATTGCCGATATTTGAACAATGCGTGACTTAAAAGCATTCCATAAAAAGACATCAGATGGTTTACCCAAGGCCTTGTCTTAAAGAAAAAGTTAACACTTTTATAAATTTACTAAAAATGTCAAAAATCTTCATAAAAAACTAAAAGAACTTTTTGACAAAAATTTTACATATTTTTAACTTTTTATGAAATTTCAAATTAAAAATATTCTTTATTTTTTGGTTCTGCGTGTAGATCTTCAACCGTCACCGGGAGGTTTTCGATAGCGTTTTCTTCAATCATCAATTTTTCAACCGCGTCATATATGATAAATTGTGGTGGCCTTGACAGAGCGTAGTGTTGTATTCTGGTTGCTGTTAACGCAGGCAAGCCCTTTGTTGGTGAAAATAAATGCGATATTGCTTTTTTACACGGTGTAGCAGTAAAATATTGAACCAATTGAGATCACTAAATTCTGAAAGCTTATGACATCTTAAACATCTTACTCAACAAAACTAACAAAAAATTACGTGATTGATTTTTATTTTTATTAGAAAAATCGATTGTTTTGAACATAAGGAATTTTAGATAAATAAATAAACTTTAGTCGTTGCTTTCAGAGCTAGTCTCACCAGCATACTTTCTCAAGCATCGTATCAATTTATCCCCTTGAACCGCTTTTTCAGCGGGATGGTTACCATCAGATTCTGCTGGCAATTGTTATTAATTTCAAACTCTTAAAAGATTATTTAAAAAGTGTAGTTTTAATGTCGTGGTCACATCGATTGGATTGACTAAAGCATATTTTTTACTAAAACTTTCCATTCGTCGTCTCGATTTTTTTCTTAGACCCTTTCTTTAACTGAATGTCTGTAATCTGTTTAAGGAAAAAACATGCACAAAAAAAAATAAAAATTTGAAAAGATTAGTTATGAACATCATTACCGGCTTTAATTTTTTGATCACTGAGTTTTGAAAAAATATCTTAAGGCAGTGAAATACGTTATCCTTATTTCTCGTTTGCTACGACATGTCTATTGAATTTTTTATGACTTTGTGGGGCAATTACTATATGAAAGAGTCTTGAAATGACTCAGCTTATTAAGAAAAGTTATTTGTTTTAGGTTTAGATATTTTCATGTCACATACTGTGGCAATTTCTGAAATAAGTGGTGTTTTTTTATTATATCTTAACGAAAAATTTGTAGACCTAATTAACGGGTAAAAGTTTGCTCATAAGAGAAAAACAATATTTCGAATAGTTCACGAGATATAGACTTAAGAATCTTTAAAAGATGTACTAAAATCCCCCTCCCAGTCGAAAACTTTAATAATGAATTGAAAAACCTTTGATAATAATTCAAAACTGAGCTAGGGTTTTTCTTCTACTATCATAAGTTTTCGGGTTTTGCTGGTCTCAATTGGTTCAAGATTTTAAGGTAACTAGGGTAATTTTCTTCTAAGAAGGTATTAACAAAATTTCTTTACGTCAAAAATTATGGCGAATGTATTAGTCGCTCCCAGCCATTGCTATCTACGTGGTTAAACTTGCGTCTTCTGCTAGTATTAAGGTTAAATATAGGTTATAATGCATTAAAACCATATTTGTTTGCATTTTTCTTGCATTTAATTTAAACTTTACACCATTGAGTAAAAGCTTGTTCAATGGTTGAGCCACCGCACTTAGATTTTTAATAAATCGTACATAGTAATTTATAAGGCCTAAAAACGATCTTACTTCGTCTTTTGTTTGCGATTTCTTCATATTTTTAATTGCATCGGTTTTGTTTAAAACTTTCTAAATACCATTACGGTCAATAACGTATCCGCAATATTCAGTTTGTTCTCTCAGAAACTCAGATTTATTCAAATTTACTTGCATATTATGGCTGACTTCCAAAATCCCTTAATACAAAGTTTGCTTACAGTTTTGTTGCGTTATTTAGATTTTGTACATAAACAAAGTTGCGAAACAAACCATAAATTTAGAAACTTCGAATACAAAGCAACTGAAGTTTTGGAAGTCAGCCTATGTTTATCTAGTCTGCGAAGTACCTAATCGACCAGGGTTTCATCGCTTTGGGCTGTAACCCTCATATCATCTAAAAACACTTTTGCGCCTGGTATGTGGCAGAGTAATCGCTCTATTAAACGCTGCCACTTAGCAGGCGCACACGATCCAAACATAAGCCTTTATTGGTGCTAATTGATAATAAATGTTGATCATTCTAATTGAAGGTACGCTTTACATTGATTGATTTTTGAAAAAATTTTATGCCACCAGCCATACAAGTAAAAAGTATTGGCTGGGTTTAGCATGACTTTGTAGTCCCACATAACGTACGGCCGCATCAGTTTTTGATACGACTACCAGAGGTGTCGCCCATTCACATTTGTCTACCTTGACAAATAGTCATTCGTGAACGTGTCGTTCAATTTCGCTATCAGCCGCTGGCAAAATAATAAAAGGCAAGCGTCTTGCTTTTACCACCCTTAAACTGCGTCTAATTTTAAATATAACCTTACTTAGAATCCGGTTACATATTTTTAATTTCATATTTGTTTTCGTTAACTTCGATTTTTATATTTAAAAAATTTTCGAGTCCAATTCTGTTGTCAGCTTCTTTGTTTGAAATTAGTAAAAGTTCTTGAACCATGCGCTCAATGTTGTGTTTTCTTCTTTAATTTGACATATTCTATTTTTTCTCTTAGCCAAACTTTACACAGATTCCCTTTATTCTTATAAAAGTGACAAATTTCAGTTTTGTATTCACATTTATTCAACAATTGGTCAGTGCTACCACATCGATAACAATATTTTTTATTATATTTTTTCCTTTTATTTATTTTATCGACTACTTCAATGTTTGCATTTGTTTGTTGGTGTAATGCTTTATTAATTGCAACGTTGACAGGTTAAATTTTCTTTTCCAGAAGTCTGTTTCATATTCTCGATTTTTTTAAACCAAATTTATTATAGCTTTATCACTTTACGTACCAAAATTGCAAGTCGTTGGCAACTTGTTTAAAGCTGCACAATTTTTTTCGGGGTTTTGCTACCTTAAATGAAATCAAATATTTCAGTCGGTTTTGGATTAAAATAGTATTTCAATATGCTACTCTTGGTACTACAAATATTATAGTTCTTTCGGAATTATTTTGCATAAAAGTACGTTATATTTAGAGGCTTCCATGTAGTGCAACAGAAAGTCACGTTTGGTCACGGTGTCGTTAGGAAATACCTTGATTTTTAAATCGTTTTACCCGTCTGCTCCAAGTGCTCCGGTCTTTTCGTCATTTTTACTGTAGTGACTTTTGGTTAAGTCCTAACCTTTAACTTTGGTAATTTTTATTATTCCTGGTTGCCAGAAACTGTTGTAAGGTGGGTATTAAAAGACGACCATTTTCTGACCAAAAATCAAAACGAGTTTATTTCATATATGTTTGAAATTTGATTTGACATAAGTTAAACAGGGACGCTAGATGATCTTAACAAAAGCAATTGAAATTTGTTTTTTGTTGTCGTTAAGCACAATTATTTGCCTCTTTTTTGTTTGTTCTAATAGCTATGAAGTAGTGTAAAATAAATATGGACAAAAATGTGCATATATCATCTAACAGTAAAAAAACATAAATTTATTTACTCAAACACTGCTTTGCATGGGCTGCCTAATCCCTACTTTAAGATTTGCCAAGTTTTAGATGAATCGAATCAGCAGTTTCGAGGTTCCAAATTAATTTATTAACAAATATGTTCCCCCACTGTGCATTATAAAAACTTTGTGTATTGCATAATATAATGGTTTATATATTCCTATAGTTTCAAGAACAGGATAAGAAACGTTATACTCAAGAAGAACGACGTTTTGAAATAAAGCATCAAAAACAACTAGAAGAGTTAAGAGCGACTAGAGAAAGCACAATAAGGTTGTATAAAATTTTTATATCAAAGTTCTTTTATAAAACTTTTTCACTGCGAACATTTACAATAAAAGAAAAAGGAAATTATTGTAATTTTTTATGAGGATAGGAAAGATATATCAAAAATTATAAGCTTGAGTCCCAAACCGCTAATGAAGTAGGATAAATATAAAAATTAAAAGCTTATTTTCTCAGAGTATTTTTAACCCTTAACTACCGTTAAATAGTTCAAATTCTTCAATTTCGTAGAATCTCTTTTAGCTATGCATTTATACGTTTATTTACCTTTTCGGGATTTAGTGTAACTTTGTGTGCTGAAGTGTCAGTTGTGTGCAGTGTCATTTGTTTAATTTATACTATCTAAATTTTGTAACCGGTAAAAATTTCCGGTGGTCTGTCGTGACGTGAGTATATTTATAGTTCGTGTTATAATTATTAATTTTATTTATGTTTTAAACCTGTTATTTTGTTTTAGGATAAAGTAATGGATGGAAGAAGTAGTACATGCCTTTCTAAGAGGGTTAAAATGGGCTGATAATTGGTTTTTCTCAATTGAAAAATGAATGTGTCGAAAACTTAAAATTTAACCTTTGCCGTCAAGATAAAAACCAAATAACTCGTCTCTTTAAAGATTTACAAGCAACATGACATAATTGTCTCATGTCCCAAAAAATAGCAAAGTTATATTGCTTGTTTCGTCAGCCAGATATAATTGAATTTTATAATCTAACAAAAGGGGTGTTCATAGTCTAGATAAAAAATGCAGTGTTTATTGCTGTAGCCGGAGGACCAGTTGTTGGCCCACGGCTATATTCTATAGACTTCTAAATATAGCACCTGTAAACTCATTTATAGCGCATCAATCATATCGAGATAATAACAAAATAGAGCAATATGATTTTTCTAAACAATTAGCAATGATGTTGGTAAAACCAGAAATGAAACACAGATTTAAAATACGCACCTTCCACGTGGAAAAATCCTTTCGTTGAATACTTAAAATGGAAAATTCACATCACGAAGTCTTTCAGTCAGGCGATGTGAAAAGAACAACCTGCAGGAGATATCCAGCTAGCAATGAAAGGAAAACAACACATATATGCGTAATATGTAAGATACCAATATGTTTGTAATGCGCTGAAAGAATTTGTAAGGAATGTGCGACTGGAATTTTTTACCAAATTTGCCTTTTTTCTCAAATGCATATTTTATGTTTACTTTATGTTATGTTTATATTATGTTTATATTATTATATTATGTTTACGTTACGTTAAGTTTTTAAAAGGTACCTAAATTTCTTAAGAAATTTGTGAGGCTTCATTAAAGTAAAAAGCCTTAACAACCTTTGGTTTCTTATTTTTTAAATAAAACCTTAAATTATTATGTGTTTTTTAACAAAGAAATCGTTAAAAATTCTAGATAATTAATTTTTATAAAGGTTTTGTGTTTAATAAGATAAAATATGTGAAGTAAGCTTAGCCGAGTTGGAAAATCTTTGTCCGAAGTGGGTAAAATATTAAAATTGGCAAATTCCACAGTAGATACTATAACAGGCAATTATAAAGCGACCGGTAAGTACGAAAGTGCTCCGAGATGTGGAAGTCCAAAAAAGCTTGATAAAGGAACTGAAAGCATGATAGAAGAATTACTGAAAATCGCAAGTAAAGTTATCCAAAGAGGTATTAAAATATAATGCGATTAATGTTTATCCATAAACCGTCCGACGTTGCCTCCAAAGAATGGATTTGCTTTCGAACGTTGTTAGTGGGTTTAATAGGAAGAAGAGGTTAGATTATGCACTTACGTACTAAGACTTGAGATAAACTGATAAAAACTTCTGTAAACGCGTTCTTTTCACGGACGTATGTAAATACAATGATTTCGAAAGTGATGGTATTAAGGATGGAGAAAACAGAATTCTCGTCTTCTAAAAATCTAAGAGCTACTGTCAAACACAGTGTCAGATCTGTTGTGGTATGGGGGTGCATGCTGTTAAAAATTTATAAATATATTTGATATGAAGAATTATATCTCAGACGCTTTATCCCAATGTCGAATCTGCATGATGTTATATTCGTTTGAAGTAATTATGGATCTTAAGCGATCATGAAGATAGGACCTGTTCGTAAATGCATCATTGCGGTGCATAATATGATAATTCTGCACTGCCACTGCTATTCAGCTGTTGCGTATGCTTAGATCTGCTCATTTTAGTTTGCATTTACCAACGAAGAAATACTGTGAAAATGGAAAAATTAATACGAGGCCTGCTATATATATTTCTGGCCTTGCAACACTGAGTGCTGCCACTGAAAAAATTAATATAGAAAAAAATGGAATTAACTCGTGAACATTTTCGTGCCATCATTTTTCACAACTTTCGACGTGGATTATAACGAAAAGAGAGCATTGATGAACTTAAATCTTTGTATGGCGATGAAGCACCATCCTATAGCACTGTAAAAAATTGGTATAATGAATTTAATCGTGGCCGAAGCTCGCTCAAAGACGAATTCCGTGAAGGTCGTCCAAAAACGGCTGTTGTGCCAGAGAACATTGATGCCGTGCGTGAACTCATAATGTAAGATCGAAATGCGACACACCGAGAGATAGAGACATCCTTGGACATTTCTTCCACCAGCATACATTCGATACTGCATGAACACCTGGCCGTAAAAAAGGTTTGTTCTCGTTGGATCCCGCACAATTTTAAATCGCTCAAAAAAAGGCTCGTGTCGATTGGTGCAAAGAAATGATGCAAAAATACGATTGCGGTGCTTCAAAAGACGTTTATAAGATCGTCACAGGTGACGAATCATGGATCTATGCGTATGAGCCCGAAACGAAACAACAATCGACCGTATGGGTCTTCATAGACGAGCAAAATCCAACGAAAGTTGTTCGTGGAAGAAGCACTTCGAAGCAAATGGTCGCCTGTTTCTTCGGCAAAACTGGTCATGTGGTGACTGTTCCGCTTGAGCAACGTAGGACGGTCACTTCTGAGTGGTACACTACAATTTGTTTGCCTGAAGTCAGCGGAGAAATTCGAAAAACCAACAAGAGAAGACGAATCATTGTTCACTATGACAATGCGAGCTCTCACACATCGGCTCAAACCAGAGCGTTTTTGACCGGCCAAAACGTCGAATGAATGGGTCATCCGCCGTACAGCCCTGACTTGGCACCTAATGACTTCTTCTTGTTTCCGCACATCAAGAAAAAAATGCGTGGTCAACGATTTTCGTCGCCAGAAGAAGTTGTTGAAGTGTTCAAAAACCAAGTTTAGAAGTGTCTCAATCGGAGTGGAAAAAGTGCTTCGACAACTGGTTTGAGCGCATGCAAAAGTGTATAAATCATGCTGGAGAATACTTTGAAAAACAATAAAATCATTTTTGATTATAAAAATTCGCATTTTCACCATTAGGCCAGAAATATATAGAGTAGCCCTCGTATTATTAATATTAAACTAGATTTGTAAACTAAATGATACAAAAAATGATAAAAATTTCAGTAGAAATAATAAATATTAAACAAAAAGACATCAAAAGAGATAATAAAAGAATATCATGAAACTCCATACAGAGGTCCTGTGGGAGTACGTAGAACAGTCACTACATTTAAACAAAAGTACATATGGAAAAATATGTACAAAATGGTCAAAGATTTCATCAGTCATTGCCATTCCTGTAAAAGGAACAAAGTCATTAGGCATACCAAGACACCAATACTAATACATATACATTTTAATTTATACAATTACACACTTTTAAGAATATCCAATGGGGATATGTATATATAAACAGCACAATGCGAGCTAACAAAATGTGTTGACGCATTTCCAATAGAAACTAAAGAAGCATCTGAAATTAGAAGAATTTTAGTAGAAAAATTTATATTAAAATATGGATGTTTTGATACAGTAAAAACGTATAGAGTACACTGAAAATCTAGAATGTAGCTTCAACAGCATACTATCATGAAACTTTTGGTAATTTAGAAAGAAATCGTAAAGTTTTAAACGAATACATGCGTGCCTTCACGGAACAGTACAATTGGGATGAATGGATTCCGTATTAAACATTCGCAATTAATACAACCCCAGACTCATCCACAGGTTTTTCTCCATTTGAACTCGTAATAGAACGTTACCATCAATACAAACTGAGCCCATGTCGCACGATAAATTTTATAATTACAAATTATAATTATATATTATTATATTTATAAATTATAAACTATATATTATATATAAACAGAATAAACATAAACAGAATAAACATGCCCATAAAATAGCCTACAAAAAACTGTTAGGAAACAAAATAAAACAAAAAGATTTTAAATATAAGAATACTACCGATATTCAAATAGCGATATTATATAAAAATAGAATAAAATTATTTTAAATACTACTTTTGTAATTTTGTACAGAATATCACAAAACGTACAGCAACATCGGATTTTGCAAGACTATTCGATCCGCTTGGTCTACACTTTCACCTGTTACCACCTACTTTTAGTGCAGTAGCCTATATTCGAGCAACTCTTAAGGATAAGATAGTTATTGTGCAATTACTTTGTGCAAGGACAAAGTAGACACTACCACGGTTGAGGTTATGTGCCGCGGTAATGGCTGCCCAGCTAATGCATAGAATCAAAATGGACTTTCCAACCAAAAATCAACGGATATTTATCTGGAAGGGCTTCGATAAACTTTCCTGGATAAACTCCCAATTCTCCTTGTACCATACATTTGTGGCAAACCGAGTCTCCAAAATTCAATAGCAGACACTGCCACGGTTAAGGTTATGTGCCGCGTTAATGGCTGCCTAGCTAATGCATAGAATCAAAATGGACCTTCCAACTAAAAATCAATTGACGTTTATCTGGAAGGACTTCGAAATAGTACTTTCCTGGATAAACTCCCAGTCCTCCTTGTACCATACATTTGTGGCAAACCGAGTCTCCAAAATTCAATAGTTGGCATTGCCCAGTCAATGGCGCCACGTCAGATTAAAGGACGTACTACTACTAGAGCATGTTTTTTACATTTACAGAAAATTCACATATTAAAAAACAACAGCGTCCTGTGCACTATATACCATTATTACACCGATCAACCAGCTTCGAAAAAAAAAGTTCCATTTCTAGATGGAACAAATATTTAACGAATTGGAGGCATCACTATTGTCATACGAAGCAAAACTTTAAAAAAAAATGTTGATACCATATAATGACCCTATCATAAGGATTTGGTTTACAATGGATCACGAAGAAAACAAACATTGCGGCGCACAAGCATTATTAAACATAATATGATAACGATTTTGCAATTAAAATCAAAACAGCGAGCTCATCTGTACAAAGGTGCATCAGATGGGCCAGGGCACGACTTCAACTATCTCTATGGGTAGTTTACCTGAGGGTAGAGTGACTCCAGCCCGACACCTCATTAAAACAGGAATTGACTATTGTGGCCCAGTGTGGATCCATCATAAGGTCAGAGGAAAAAGACCGACAAAAGCATTTATAGCCGTATTCTGTTGTTTTGCCAACAAGACGACTCGTCTTGAGGTAGTAACCGATTTAACAACTGAGGCATTCATTGGGGCTCTAAAACGATTCATCAGCCGTCGAAGTCGTTGTCAGAACATATATTCAGACAACGCTACTTATTTTATAGGAGCAAAGAACCAATTATCAGAACTATCTACTCCGAGATGGGACAGGAATCACTTACATCAACTGCCAGCTCAAAGGGAATAAATTTTCATTTTATCCCACTACGTGCGCCGCATTTTTGGTGGACTATGAAAAGGGTCGGTAAAATCGGCAAAACATATTTTACTGCGAAGTGTGGCAGCTGCATCATTGACCCAGGAAGAAATGCGGACTATCGTAGCAGAGTTCGACGCAATACTCAACTCTCGCCCACTCACATCTTTGTCAATTGAGCCTGATAATCTTGAAGCACTGACTCCTGGTCATTTTTTGATTGGCAATGCACTTGTATTGCAAATAGATAGTAACGGAAGAAAAGTGAATTCATCAAGACTATCACACTGGAACCTGGTATCCCATCTCAAATAAAAGTTTTGGAAAAGTTGGCCCACTAAATATTTAAGTTATACTGGTTTGAAATATAAATTTTGATCAGTGGCACGAATTCCCTACAAAACCTTTGCAGAATGATAAAATTAATTGAATCATGCCTAAGTATCATAAGGCATTTTGAACACATCGAAAATTATCTACAGCGGGTAAATCGACTACTGCGAAGTAAAAGAGGCGCCTTGAATATAGTTGGAAATATTGCTAACTCATTACTTGGCATATTGGACTCTAAATATGCTAACCAGATATCCGATACAACACAAAGGGTAAAGGAAAATAAATCGCATTTATTAACTTTACTCAAGAACTATACCTAAGTTTATTATGAAACAAGAGTTGTAGCAGAAATGCTAATTATGCACTTTATCATTTGTTTTTGTTAAGCTAATTTAGTATGTAAGCAATTAAGAAAATAAAAAAATTATCATTCTTCTTAAGGCATTTAAAGTGTTTTATTGATTGATTCCAACGTTCTTCAAGTTTAAGTGCTTGAAGGACAAACCGGCAAAACAAAATACTATCATTACAAGTTCATGTACTTGGATTCAAAATTACTATTGCCATTCAACGTCAAACATTTGGCGACCCCTAGCCTTCTTAATTCATTAAGTTTCTCCCCACCAGCGGTAAGGAACGTTATAAAATTTTGAAGAAGATAAACGCGCAACCAGGTGTAGAACATCAATCCACACCATAAACAAAAGGTAACAAAGTCCTACAAACAGTAGCTTAGGGCTACAATGTCCAACACAAAAGTAAAGCATTAAGAAATCTAATCAGTAGAACAGCGTTCCTAACGACAGATTAGCAGCAACGCGAAAAACATAATCACAATGGCAACTATACAGAACCTAATGAAGCAGCAGGTGGCTAACGCAGGCGAGATTGAAAGGGTTAGTGCAACCATAAGAAAGGCTCCAACTGAAAGAAGATCGCAAGAGTCTTAGCAGACAAAGCAGAGTGAAATAATTGCTCTATGGGAGACGTTCGAAAAAACAGAAAATAGAATTCGGAATGATGCCACGCTTTTAGAGGAGGATTCTTACATCACAAGGGACCTTTACAAATCCGCTGGCGAAAAATAAAGTTCAACTAGGGAATATATTGAACTGCAGCTAAAAAAGTGGGCGACGCCATGCACCAAGCCAGTGCCATTCACAAGATCACCAGTAACCGTTCCAGTCAATCAGTATGAACCAGAAGTTCAGGTCTATCCAGAAGAATAACCGCGCATATGACAGCTTTAACACGGTTGTTGTGGGGCTTAGAGTCAATTGAGCAAGAACAGCCAAAATAATTTTATGAACGAAGTCAGATACCATAAAAAATTTATGGTCTCAAGTCCAAAATCTGTATGACGACATGTGGCAACAAACTGACGATCCCTCGAGGCTATTATTACATTAAAATGAATACAATGTACTTGAACACTCCATTTAGTTGACTTTGCCGTCTTAGCAGATCAGCACAAACAAACTAGAAATGACGAATCTCAGCTAGAAGGCAATCTAGCTACATACAGCTCGTTGCTTCTACCAAAGTAACAATACCGAAATTCAACGGGGATTATCAGATAATCCAACCTTTTACGATATGTTCAATAAAATGATTTATAAAAAGGCAAGGCTGATACAAAACCTATCGTTAACAGACACAAAGTATGAAACGGCCTGGAAAACTCTTCAAGATCGCTTTAATAACCCACGAATACTGGCAATTAATATCATAAATAGATTATTGGGCCAGTCAAAAATACCTGAAAATCCTTCTTCTGCAACTATAAAAGTATTACACGACACAACACGCGAGTGCATTGCAGCACTCAACAATCTGAACATAAACACATCAACATGGGACCCATTGTTAATCAACAATACGTTATAAGAGCAATCCATACAAAACCCAAATCTATTGCCATCATTCGAAGAGCTGTTAGGCTTCCTGGAAACCAGATTCCAGTCATTAGAAGCAGTAAGACGAACACAAACCGCATCAAAAAGAACTCTATCTGCAGCAGCCACTTCTCAGGAAGACAACCATTGCAGGATGTGCAATAATAGAAGTCATCAAGTTTATTACTGATGGCAATTTTTATTAATGTCAGCACCTGATCGACTAAAGTGGATACAGCAACAAAACCTGTGCGTTAATTGCTTCAAAGGTGACCATATGTCAAAACATTGCATAACAAGTTCCTGTAGAAAATGTAATAAAAACACGATACTCTAGTTCACTTGGACAAGCATCCACTTAAGAATACAGAGAAGTCCAAACCGCTAATCCTATCAGGAAACAACTCTTCCACTGAAGGTAAGGCCCTCGCACCGACGGTAGCGTCAGCTTACTTTCCAGGGGTACCAAAGATATACGTAGTGTTGGCCATGGCTCGTGTAAAAATTACAGGCAATAATGGGCGATCTGGCGTGTTAACGGCAATTTTAGATTCAGGATCAGAAATTAATCGCCTTTATTCTGTCTGGCAACGTCAACACAAAACAGCGTCGTTTTTCTTCGTTTATTGTAAATCGGTATTCCCGTTGTCAAAATTGTCATTAATCAATGACTGGCGCCATATGTTTGGTATTTTCTAAAAACAAGTGATCTTGATGTTGCCGTTTAGTTTGACGTCGCCATTTTTGATGTTAAGTTGTGTTGTGCGCAAAGGAAATTTTTAAAAACATGAAAAAGTATACAGCAATATTTAAAATAACAAAATAAGAAATATACGAAATAACAAAAAAGAAAAGGAAAAAAAATTAAATTGCCAACTTCTGCCAATTTGAAAAATTAGTGGAAGAGTTAGAAAGAATCCATCCCAATGAAAAAAGGCAGTTAGTAAAGGCAGGATTTTGTCGGACCGATAAATGTATTTGCATTATAAAAACTTCTCTCGTTTTTATTTAATATTATAAAATATTAATTATTTATTATTATTATTAATAATAATACCAATAAAAATTGGAAGTTTTAATAATACAAAGCTATTTACCACGCAGACAAAATCCTACCTTTAACTAACTACAAGTTGTAATAATGGCCCTTTAACTATTTATTTTAATTGTTTGTAATAGTTTTGCTTATTTTATTGTTTATAGGTATTTTATTTTTACAACATTTTCCACAATTCTTACTTAACACAATAGAAAACAAATTGAATCAACTGACTCAAATATTAAATATGTGTGTTTTATTTTTTTATATTATTGATAAATCGTCAACGTCGTCATTAGTTTGTAAGGGAATACCAAATTAGTATTGATGTTGTGATGTTGTTTCAAAATTGCCAACGATGTTGACAAAGCCAAACAGAATAAGGGTGAATATTGTTACTAATCGGCTACTAAATCGTATACTCTGAAAATATCGCAGACCTCCCTATGCATCGAAGGAATCGGGAAGCAGTCAGAAATACGCATTAACGTGAGTCTTCAATCAACAACAAGCAACTTCAGCACAAGACTCGAAGCTTTCGTACTTCCAGCCTAATTCCGGCCCAACCTTCAAAAGAATTCAGCCGTGCTTCCTGGCCTATTCCAGAAAATATCCAATTGGCTGATCCTGAATTAAACAGCACTAGTAATGTTGACATTTTATTGGGTGCCGAATATTACCTCGAAGTGTTAACCACCGGTAAAATTCGCCTCTCGCCAGAGTTTCCCATTTTGAAAGCACTAAGCTAGGCTGGATTGTAAGCGGAAAAATAAAAGAAAACACCAGAGGCTCAGCGATATGTGCAGTATACAATGAAGAGAAAACAACCACAAACGGGCTCGTACAAAGTTTTGGAGACTGGACGAATTTAAATCAGATAACGCTCTCACTGCAGAAGAGAAAAGATGTAAGCAAAATTTCATCCAAACAAACACAAGACATTCTGAGAGTCGATTTGTAGTACGTCTGCCCTTTCTAGAGAACCCAAGTTAATTTGTCCTTACCTGCTATAAATATATCATCTGTATATTCTGTTAACATAAAACTTTCGTTATCAACTACCGTTTTGTACAAACACACTTCATTGTCACAACTTGAAAAACCAATTGTCTTTAAAAATGAACCGAATTTCATTTCCACTCTCGACCGGATTGTTTAAGGCCGTATACAGGGGGCTTATTCTGAATTGCGATGCGAAAATCAATGCGATGCGCAAATGAAATGCGATGCGAAAGAAAATTGGTATTCTGTTAGACTTTCGCAATTGCATTCGCAATTTATTTCAAATCGTTGGCAACGCTGCTCAAATAAACATCAGTATCAACAAACGTCAGATTAAAAATAAATAAATTTTTTGTGCTTCGCTGTAAAAATTGTTTCTAAAATTTATTTAATAGGTCCAAACCTATTAAAATTTAAGTCAAATATTTTTGAACTTCTCTAATAGGTGGTCCATTAATATTTAGTTCTTCAGTTAACGTTTGCCACAAAGTATTTGCAGACTAACGTGCATTTGGTGTTTTTAAATGGCCTCTTGCCAAATGGCTGTGCATATTCATAAATTCTATTTTTATTTAAAGTTGACGCGGTTTGTTGGTCTTGTTGTTTACTTCCCTGAATTAAATAATAAATATATGATAAATACATAAATAAAATATTGTTTTTTACTTACATGTTTGTACTTTGCGAATGCTACTTTGTTGTCGAATAAATTTTGCGAATTTGACATGTGTTTTCGCAATTTAGAATACCGATTTACCACCTTTTCGCATTTGAAATGCGATTAAAATAGAACTTTGCGAATATCGCAATACAGAATAGCAATTGTTCGCATTTATGTATTTTCGCATCGCATTGACTTTCGCATCGCAATTCAGAATAAGCCTCCAGATTTTCATAAAAGTAGTAGCTTCTTTGGATAATTTGTATTAACACCCTTCTATGGTTGTTGCAAGTAAACATCTTTCTTGAGATCACCGCTTAAATATGCACTAACTATATCAATATGGTGCAAATGCATACCCTTGTTAACAGCTATAACTGGAGAAAATATTTCATGGTAGTTAACACCACATTTCTGGCTGTAGGCCTTCGCTTTATATCGCTCAATATATTCACTGCCTTTAATTTTAATGGCATATACCCACCTGCAACCGATAGCATATTTTTCAGCTGGCAAGTCAACCAAATCCCAAGGTTTGTTACTTCTTGCCGTATTTGATTTAATCTGCATAGAATTTTTCCACTCCGTAAAACTGAGGCAAGAAATTACCTCTTTTGGACTTTGGAGAAAACTACTTTTGTTTACAAACAATTTATCATATTATATTGTTTCTTTGGCCTACCAGGCCAATTGGCTGATGCTGAATTCAACAGCATTGGATTTGTTTAACATCATCCTCACTTCGCAGTTTTGACGCAAATAGAGTCAGTAAAATCCAAAAAGAAACCATTAACGTCCAATCTCAAGGCGCTTGAATCCAGAACAACTTTTACACAGCAGAATCTGGTTTAACGGGCCAGCTAAGCATCTCATAGTCAGAGCTATGTAAATTTTAGAATTTAAAAATGAGATTCGTACTCTAAAGAAGGCAAGCCCTATTGCCCTTTCTGGATGAGAATAATATACTGAGTCGGCGGAAGATTGAAGGCTTCAAACATTTCATACAATGCTAAGCACCCAATGTCTCTCCCTTACAAATGTGTTCCACAAATGCTACTATCCATCTCCAAGCAAGAATTTTGGGTAATAAAAGGAAAAACAATTGCCAGAAATATCGTTCTAGCATGTGTCCGATGTAAGAGGTCTAAGCCAAAGCTAATGCAGCAGATAATCGGAGACTTCCCGCCTGCAGAGTCGGCCATTCATAATATCTGGAGTTGACTACTGTGCTCCTCTGTGTACCTACCACAAAGTAAGAAGTAAAAGGCCTCATAAGGTATACATAGCGTATTCATCTGATTTTCAACAAGAGCAGTAAATTTAGAGTGTGGTAAGTGATCTCACTACAAAAGCATTCATTGGAGCTCTTTAGAGATACATCGCGCGTATATGACGTTGCCAAACTATATAGTCGGACAACGCCACAAACTTCGTTGGGGCACGAAATCAGCTCGATGAACTAAAAAACGCCATATTTTCCAAACATTCACAAGAAACGATAACCATAGCTTGCAATAAGGATGGAATAGAATTCAAGTTTTTACTTCCCAGACCACCTCATTTTGGTGGGTTATGGGAGGCAGCTGTCAAGTCAGTAAAACAGTTATTAATCCGCAGCGTAGCAACGGACTCACAAACTCATGAGGAGCTAGAAACGGTTATTATTGAAATTGAGGCTATTCTGAACTCAAGACCACTTACTCCTTTATCAAATGATCCAAATGATTTAGCGGCATTAACTCCCTGCCATTTTTTTTTGCGGCAAGCCAATAACCGCGCAAGTGGACTCTGAAGTACCTTACCCAATCAGCTCATTGGCAAAAAGATGGAATTTGGTGTCACAACTTAAATATGGCTTTTGGAAAAGATGGTCAGTGGAATACTTGCACCATCTACAAGAAAAAAATGGAAAACGTCGTCCGAAAATGCGAAAGAAGGAGAGTTAGTCATAGCCAAGAAGGATAATTTGCCCGTAATGAAACGGCAACTGGATAGAATTCTCAAAACTTATAAGGGAACCGATGGCAGGGTGAGGGTAGCAGACGTAAAAACAGCCTCCGGAATAAAGCGAATACCCATTCATAGATTAGCGCCCGTACTCCAGGAGGAAGCCCTAGCAACAAATCGGGCATCCAAGCCAACATGCTCTAAGCCGGCGGACGAGGCAGACAGTCCACCACTAAAAAAAAATCTATGTCTATGTACACTTCATGATAATCACTATAATAATATCGTTACTTTTACTTCTAGTAGCGATGAGCAGCAATGTCTAAATAAAGAATTTTTTTTAGAAAGTGAAGTAGCACTTCAGGCATTAATACCTACTTAGTTTTTAACCGTGCTATATTCTTTAGAAAAGGGATAGATGAGAGAGATGACAGGTGGTGAAAGGAGATAGATATAGCCATTTTATTAATTATTTTACTTCGCCGGCGAATATGCTATGAAGAAGTACCGACGAAGAAGGCTGCATGTTTTAATTTAAATTCTGAATATGTATATATATCATTAAACAGAAAAAAAATATTTTTATTTTTTGACTGCCGCAAGGGTGGAACCCAGGGCAGCCGGTTTGTAGTCAACGTGCTTACCACCTTGACTACCACCTGGATGGTGATCCAGGATTGTACTTTGAGGGAGTTGGAAATGCAAAACTGGTTACTGCTAATTGGAGACTACAACTTACTACAACTTAGCACCATTCAATTCGGAATTAAAGGCCTTCCAGTTAGGAGAAAATACCTTGCAACAACTATGTTCACACGATAAACATCAATCAATATGCAACATCTTGACGACTAACTTCAACCAAGCAAAGGAAAATTGATTCAGGAAAAGGAGCTGTTCTCCAGCAGAGTAAGGAGGGGAGCGTTCAATATTATAGGAAACGTGGCACGGTCTTTCTTTGGCAGTCTTAATTCCGAATACGCAAATGAATTGTCAAACATCATCAAGAATCCTAGAGAAGTAACAGAATATTTGTTTTAACTGTTTAAACACGAAACGTCTATTATTGATTTAACTATCAATATCATCAAACAAGATGAATTTAGCACGCAGAAACAAATAATGGAAATTGTCAATAAATTCACAGAATGAGAATGTAACTAAGCAATCTGACCAGATTAGCCAAACACAATTAATACCAGGGCTGCTCTATATATTTCTGGCCTAATAGTGAAAATGCGAATATTTATAATCAAAAATGGTTTTATTGTTTTTTAAAGTATTCTCCAGCATGATTTATACACTTTTTCATGCGCTCAAACTAGTTGTCGAAGCACTTTTTCCACTCCTATTGAGACACCTCTAAAACATGGTTTTTGAATACTTCAACAGCTTCTTCTGGCGACGAAAATCTTTGACCACGCATTTTTTTCTTGATGTGCGGAAACAAGAAGAAGTCATTAGGTGCCAAGTCAGGGCTGTACGGCGGATGACCCATTAATTCGACGTTTTGGCCAGTCAAAAACGCTCTGGTTTGAGCCGATATGTGAGAGCTCGCATTGTCATGGTAAACAATGATTCTTCTTCTCTTGTTACTTTTTCGAATTTCTCCGATGACTTCAGGCAAACGAATTGTAGTGTACCACTCAGAAGTGACCGTCCTACGTTGCTCAAGCGGAACAGTCGCCACATGACCAGTTTTGCCGAAGAAACAGGCGACCATTTTCTTCGAAGTGCTTCTTCCACGAACAACTTTCGTTGGATTTTGCTCGTCTTTGAAGACCCACACGGTCGATTGTTGTTTCGTTTCGGGCTCATACGCATAGATCCATGATTCGTCACCTGTGACGATCTTATGATCTTGTAAACGTCTTTTGAAGCACCGCAATCGTATTTTTGCAACATTTCTTTGCACCAATCGACACGAGCCTCTTTTTGAGCGACTTTCAAATTGTGCGGGATCCAACGAGAACAAATTTTTTTTAAGGCCAGGTGTTCATGCAGTATCGAATGTATGCTGGTGGAAGAAATGTCCAAGGATGTCTCTATCTCTCGGTATGTCGCATGTCGATCTTGCATTATGAGTTCACGCACGGCATCAATGTGCTCTGGCACAACAGCCGTTTTTGGACGACCTTCACGGAATTCGTCTTTGAGCGAGCTTCGGCCACGATTAAATTCATTATACCAATTTTTCAAAGTGCTATAGGATGGTGCTTCATCGCCATACAAAGATTTAAGTTCATCAATGCACTCTTGTCGTGATAATCCACGTCGAAAGTTGTAAAAAATGATAGCACGAAAATGTTCACGAGTTAATTCCATTTTTTTCTATATTAATTTTTTCAAGTCACTGTTAACAACACAAATAGTGGTCGTACGTCAAAACGTTTTGAGTACGATTATGCTTAAAAATGACAAACTTTCCAATGGAAATGTCAGATTGCACTTGGGAGCACTCAGTGTTGCCAGGCCAGAAATATATATAGCAGCCCTCGTATTACTATTAGCTAACAAATTGACACTGGCGGCAAAAAACCTACAAAGACTTGAAAGAGAACGTATTAACCGACACACAGTATGGAAAAATTAGCCCATTGTTGTTATCCCCAATTCAACTTAAAGGTAATAAAGGCTCATCTCCCAACACAACGAACTCTTCCGATTGCAGATGACAGCTTAGTACAGCTGCTATATAAGTTGATGAGGGCCAAGCGAGCAGTGACAAAGAACAAAGTCATATTTGAAGTTATGTTGCTTTTAGTCGACCACCAGTCTTTAGAACTTTTCCAACATAATACTGATTCCAAGTATAAAACACAACACCTTGATATCAATCAGCCCAGAATAATCATTTCTTTCTATAAACTCCGACAGAGATGAATACATATCATTTACAAAGCCATGAGATATCGATCTGTATCACGACTAAGAATGATGTTTTTATATGCAATAACAAACAGTTCAAATTCAGTTAAAATGAAGCCAGCAATTCCTGTAGAGTCAGCATCTTTAACAACTGAAACACGGCTGCATGTAAACTCATCCAATTGGTAGGCAACTCCACTTGGATACAACTAAAATATTAAAATAAAGTGATCTTCGCTACCACTTCAAAATTAGAAATGTCAGCAGTTCGCGGTCTCGAACATCCTAACTCACAATAAGAAGCACTGGAATAATGGAAATCGATCCGAGCTGCGCCGTTAGGGACTCTTTCATCACAATTAAAGGTCATTTTGGTTTATCTAGTTCGTTCACACGCCATATGCTCAACTGAACATAAGCACACCGAAGGAAATTACTAAAATATTAAACAGTACCAATTACCAGCTTGAAACCCATGCGAGCAAACTCAATGCCGTTAAAAAACAGCAAAATGAAGCAACCTGTGTCCAGCTACTAGCACCTCTCAAGTCCAACAATCTTCATCATCATGCAGTTAGCTAATCTGCACTTGTAATCGCAGTACTATTGTTGTTAGCCATCTCAATCTTTAAACTATGTTCAAAAGAGCATAATGATGCCTCTTCCAAATGCGATCAACCAACCTCTCAACCTATTCCACCACCAAGGGTTTTCCACGTCGATATTGCAAAGTCTGAACTTCAATCAACACCAACAACGTATAAAAAAAAGGGGGCACTATAGCTATAGTTTATAGTAGCGATTAAGATTAATTGCAGACAAAATAAAAAATAATAATTTATTGTGGAACAACCGTGGTAGCAGAAATGCTAATTATGCACTTTATCATTTGTTATTGTTAAGTTAATTTAGTATATAAGCAATTAAGAAGATAAAGAAATTATCAATCTTCTTAAGGCACTTAAAGTGTTTTAATAATTGATTCCAACGTTCAAGTGTTTGAAGGGCAAACAGGCGAAACAAAATAGTATCAATACAAGTTCAATTCACCACTAGCCACTAAACCATGTGCTGATTTCATGGTTTCATATGCCACGCCATCTCGGGCAACAGTCGTCTGCAACATAAAAATTTCTCACCTTTTGTTAAAAGGATCCGGGCTACTTTCGCTGGATCCAAAATGTATACTGAAACATGAATCCTTCACTATGAAAAGACGACAAGCTATCTTGAGCATAATAAATTCATCATACACTATTCTCGGCACGATTTCCGATAAGCAATAATCAATCAACGTTGATAGTTTATATGACAATTACATCAAGGAACTATGTACTTTACAAGAATCGCTTAAGGAACAACACATACTGGACCTGCCCAATAAATTCAACAGCATAACCATACGATTGGATTCCGTGCACTTTTTCTAAGCTTAATATCATTAACTATTATTTTTCTTCGAAATAAAACGTGCAGAATCTGTCAAAACCTACACACAACAAGGCACCAACGAAAATATCGAACCGCCATCGGTAGAACCACCGCTCAATAACTTCAAACCTACACCAAGACCCCGTCAGCAACCACTTAGATTCGGCCTAGACGTCTAGGCTATATGGTAACTCCTAGTCGACTCACCTAAGACAACACGATTTTGTTGAACATCTGTTCAACGCGGGGAGAATGTTTAAACACACCTATTATTAAAACGTGTCAAAACACACCCAATATTGATATTTATTTAATTATTGAATCTGTCCAACCAAAGCAATGTATTAAACATATTAAATTGCATTAATTACAATTTTGTTCTGATTGGTTAATTTCTCATAAATTTTAAGAGTCTGTAGACATAAGCACAGCAAAATCGTAATAAATTTAAAATTTTTGTCAGTCACAAAATAAATCTTGAGTGTTTATTTTTCTGATTCAGTGTCTTCAAGTTACAAGTGCTTGAACATAAAAAAATAAAACAATTAGTACGGTTCCAATCCAAGTGTTGGAATTGCTTAATACTAATAACTAACAGTCACATTATCCAATAATATAATATTGAATCTACAACATACGAAGTGACCTACATATAGTAACGTAAAGGGGATTCGATTACATTAACTCATTTAACATTGAAATTTATTTACATAGAGAATTATGACCACACACAAAAGAACTGCAAATGATTGATTAATAATTATTTAGAACATGTTGAAAGAATTAGAGCAAGAAATAAATATAAATAGCTGTGTAAGTTTTAAATAGAAATCAGAATATTTTTGACTAATTAACAAAGATGTTCTCATTATTCTAACTGAGCGCTGTAACCGCTGGCTTAGCTGAATTAAAACGTGCTGTATCTAAGTGCAGCATTTAAAACTTCGTAGCAAGCATCTCACCATGTTTCATAAATTACAATATATGTATTTTTTTTTTTTTTTTTTGTTTTTCTTTAACGCCCAATTTTTCTCATTCCTTGTTTTTTTTTATATTTATGCTTTACTTTTGTTGTATAATAACCGTTCGCTATACATTTGAATTTGCCTTTCATTGTTCTTAAATTATAACCTTCAATGACTTTTAGGTTTTACAGTCAGTTATTCTAAGAGCAAGAGGCTGCCAATAAATTTGGTTTCCATATGTGTTTTTTGAAACACAAAAAAATTAATTTCGAAAGGGTAAGATACCCGATCCAACACATGCAAATTCCAAGCACGTTTTTATTTTATTATTCTATAAAAATTACAGGAATAAATATTTTTTTTAATCGGTTCACTTTTGATAAAGTCATACGCTCTGAAACATTTTTCAAATTCTAGGTTGCCTACTTGACGCGATGTGGTACTATCATGTACTGAAACAGGGTGTATCTAAATGCTGTAGACGAAAAGCTTAAGTCCTCCTCTATAAATCGCACTTTTTCATGACTATCAGGTAAATAGTTTAGAAGTTTCAGACTCTTATTCAATTTTCTTGTATTTCACGCTACTGTGAAACGTTACAAAGATGGTCGCAGAAATTGGATATATCAACTGGTATATTAAAACAATTCCCCCATAACATGTAAAATTTATGGATCATTCACACAAAAAACAAGATTAGGAACTACAAACAAGCCTATAGGAATGAAATTAGTACATTTATCGACACAGAAATTCGAAAAAAATAATCTTCTTAATGTAAGTATAAATCAGTCTAATTTAAAACAAATTTTAGAAAAAACTACTTACATAATACAAAACGCATCCGAAAACATCCCACTCAACAAAACCCAGCTTTGGCAGAAAAAACTGTCTCAAATTGAAATACACCTTTCGCTCAAAGAAGAAGATATAGGCGAAAATTTTAAAGATCCAATACCAACACGGAAAGAATGTATGTATGTACATTCTATTTTGAAACAATTAGATATTTTAATAATTTTTCACGTAATAAATGACAGAAATAAAAATTGGAACAAATTTCTGCATGGTTTACCAGCTGGTTTCAAAAAGCTGTGGATGGTAAATAAAGCAACAAAAGAAAACAAATTTGCTGTTGTTGCTAACTGTCAAATGTATGGGCACGGCTTAAGAAACTGCAAGGTAAAAACTTTTTGCGCTAAATGTGCCGGTGACCACAACACCGCTGACTGCAACGAAAAGGTAATAAAATACGCAAACTGCAATGGACCACATAAATCTACCGATGACAAATTCCCCAGCAAAGCACAATGCTTGCAGATTTTACAACGAATTAAACCAATAAATAAACAACAGATGTCTAATAATCCATATATTGTAAACAACAAAAATTTCCCAAATACACTGCAGCAAAAAGTGACACATCCGTCAGAGCTATGGGAATTACCAAGGAAGCAAAACAACCACAGCAATGCTAACCACAACATAAATTTCGCAACGACTTCAAGTGCTTACAATTAAATGATTTACAAATCTCAGGAATTGTAAAAATAAGTTTCATCAATTTGAGGTCATAACAAACTTCGCTAGTATAATTTTATCATAATGGCAATGGATATGAAAATAATAACCTGGAACGCACAAGGCATTAATAACAAAAGTACCAAACATAGATGTTTGTTTAGTTTCCGAAACATGGCTTAAGCCAAGAAATCTATATTTATAGGAACTACGACGAATCAAAGAGAGGAGGAGGCGTTGCTATAATAATTCGTAAAACTATTTCGCATTCGACAATACATTAACACAACTCTTATTGAAAACATTGGTATAAAAGTCCTAAAAAATTTCGGTAATGCTAATATATATTCGTGTTATATTACTGGAGTTCATAATGGTGAAGATGGCAACAGGAAAAAACTTTTTGCATCCGATATTTATAAGCTAAGTAGAGCTGACAGATATATTATGGGTGGTGACTTTAACAGCCGAACACAGTGGCGTGATACAAAAAAAAATTGAATAAAAGTCTGGAACTTTACTCGATTTTCATGAAACAAACTGCGATTTATAGAGGAGGTCATAAGCTTCTCGCATATTGCATTTGGGTACACCTTGTTTCAGTACCACAGCGCGCAAAAGTAGGCAACCTCTAATTTCAAAAATGTTTCAGGGCTTACAACTTTATCAAAAGAGAACCGATTTCAAAAATTGTTTTATTTTTAGAAATCTATGTAATGCATAATAGTTTTAGAGAATTTCGACTTAAATTTCAAATAAAAAATTTTTACATGTAGTTTTTTTAAAATGCAAGATAGAATTATTTTAAAATAGATTAGAAAGCTAATATTATAAAAAATAAATTGTAAAATAATTTTTTTCTTTGACTTTATTATGTTAGGGGTAATAATTTTTTTAATTTAAAATTTCATAAAAAGTTTAAAAAATGTTAAATTTTGGTCAAAAAGTACTTTGTTTTTTAAGTAGATTTTTAACGTTTTTTAGTCAAATTATAAAATTTTTAAAGTTTTCTTTAAGATTCGAACAATGGCAATTTTTTTAACAAAAATCTAAATGTTCGAGACCGTAAAAAAACAGCAATTTTCCAAATTCTGCAGACATCCTGCGCATAAATAGGGTCTCGGGGGCGATTGTAAAAAAATTGCAAGTTTTGGAAGAAAATTTTTTGTCTACACAAAGATAATATTTTTGATACCGGATAATATTTTAATTTATTGTTTGCCAAAATTTATATTGATTATGCACATATTGGTATTTAATGGGATGAAAAGCTGATTTAATATCTTTTGTATGTTCGGAGATATTCAATGTAAGATTTTATTCACAAAATTTCACTTTAAATCTTTTTTCGGAGTTTAGCAGTATTTTGTTCAGCTTCTTTTATTTAAAAAACTACTGCAAAAAATAAGCACAATATACAATTTGTATATCTCTTTGATTAAAACTGCTGTAAATGATTATGTAAAATATGGTACCTCGCGCAAAAAATCTTTTGTTTTATTCTGTTCTTCTAATAAATGCTTTTATTTTTATTACTTTCTGCTTTGAAATAAGAGATTTTGGTTTTTTCTAATGCTGCAATTAAATATTTTTTAAAAGAATGTGCTACCTGTACTTTGAAATGTGGCAAACCCATGTGTGCGCACGTACCTCTTTTTGGCGGTTTCTTTATTATCCTAAATTTTATTAAAATTAAATTTTATTTTAATTATAACAACGCAACATAAAACCAATTTTGGGAACAGTAGTTTTACTTTTTGTTTTTGTGTTTATTGATAAATATAGATTTATTGTTAAGATATACATTAGCAACATTTAATTTTTGTTTTGTATTTATTTTCCTTTACAATATCTAAAATATCAGGAATTAATAGATTGTGAATTTCCATTGCTTCTCTAGTTTTAGACTAATTTTAGGTAACCACTTAACATAAAAAAATCAATAAATAGCAAGAAATTTGAAAAATATGCCAGCGAGACCCTAATGTTAATTAGTTTTAGACTAATTTTAGGTAACCACTTAACATAAAAAAATCAATAAATAGCAAGAAATTTGAAAAATATGCCAGCGAGACCCTAATGTTAATTAGCAAATTGTATTCCTAGAGTCCAATAACACGTACGACCACAAAGTGTTCGCGCATACCAAAGAAATTGTTGTTCCCCTAGGAGAATTAACGGAAGAAGTACAGGAAGTTGAAAATAGGGATGTCAAGCAATATCGGTTCTAACGCACGGAAATTCTTTAGAACAGTTAAAAATTCCGACTTAATGCACCATTTACTTTTGTTTTCCGATCCAGCATTAAGTATTATTCGCATGAAGTGGTTACCTAAAATTAGTCTGGAAGTAGAGAAAGATGACCAAAAAGCAATGGTAATTCACAATCTATTAACTTCTGATATTTTAAATTATTTCAAGAAAAATAAATAATAAAAAAGAAGAATAAAATGGTGCTGCTAATGTACATCTTAACAATAGATCTATGTTTAACAATAAACACAAAAATAAAAAAATGAAACTACTATTCCCAAAATTTGGGTTATATTGCATTGTTATAATTTAAATAAAAATTCAAATCAAATCAAATTTAGGATAAGTAGGGAATCATCAATAAAGAAACCGCCATGAATAGGTATGTGCGCACACATGGGTTTGTCGCGTTTAAAAGTACAGGTAGCCATATTCGCACATTCTTTTAAAAAATATTTAATTGCTAAAATCCAAAAAAAAAAAAAAAGATTTAAAGTGAAATTTTACCTTGAATATCTCCGAACATATAAAAGATATTAAATCAGCTTTTCACCCTATTTAAGACCAATATGTACGTGACTAAAATCAATAAAAATTTTGGCAAACAATAAATTAAAATACTATCTTTGTGTAGACAAAAAATTTTCTTCCCAAAAATTGCAAATTTTTTTCAATCGCCCCCAGTCCCTATTTATGCGCAGGATATCTACGGAATTTTGAAAACTACTAAAAACCAATCGTACTAGAATAATTGGTTATTAAAAGAATGAAAATCTGTGTGCAATTTTTTTACAGTCTCGTACACTTCGATTTTTGTTAAAAAAATTGCCCTTGTTCGAACAAGAATTCCATAAAAAGACATCAGATGGATTACATAAGGCCTTATCTGAACGAAGGCATTAAAAATTGTATAATTTTATTAAAAAAAATACTCGTACTTCACATTTTCAAATTTTTATGAAATTTCAAATTAAAAAAAAAATTAATGCTACTAACATAATGGTCAAAGAAAAAAATTCTTTTACAAGTTATTTTTTATAATATTGGCTACCTAAATCTGTTTTAAAATAGTTCTTGCATTTTGAAAAACCTACAGGAAAAAATTAAAAAAAAAAAAATTCTCTAAAACTTAAAAATACCACGCAAGTTCCCAGCGCGTATTTTCTTTATTTTTATCTAAGATTAAAAATTTTTACAATCGGTTCACTTTTTATAAAGTTATAAGCTCTGAAACATTTTACAAATTCGAGGTTACCTACTTTGACGCCCTGTGGTACCAAATGCAAAAGGCGAAAAGCTTATGACCTCCTCAATAGATCGCAGTTTGTTTTATGAAAATCCGCTAAATAGTTTACAATTTCCAGACTTTAATTCCATTTTTTTGTATTTTTTGGGGAAATATCTTATTTAAAAAACAGGATTAATCTAGATATTTTAATACCAAGTGAAAGCACATATATTCGCTATCAGATAAATCGTCAAAGTTCAACTCTTGACCTTTTTATAACCAATAACACTTTCAATATTTCTTCTGCAGAAGTTATAAACGGTTTAAGTTCCGATCATTAGGATTACCATAAACAAATACTTCAAATATTTTAAATATTTTAATTACAAAAATGCCAATAGGCCACTTTACCCCCATTAAGAACAAAATCACCTTGCTCTTCCGGCTGATCACGCCAATATAAGTAATGTAGCGTGCTACAAAACGTTAAAAGGAATACAAGTAAGCAATTTCCTCAAAATATTAAAAAGTGAATTAAAATGCGTAACCACTGTCGTAGAAACTGGCTACGTTATTGAAATGTGGATGATGAATTTAAATTATTGAATTCTGCAATACGAGGGCTGCTATATATATTCCTGGCCTGGAAACACTGAGTGCTGCCAAGTGCAATCTGACATTTACATTGGAAAGTTTGTCATTTTTAAGCATAATCGTACTCAAAATGTTTTGACGTACGACCATTATTTGTGTTGTTTACAGTGACTTGAAAAAAATAATATAGAAAAAAATGGAATTAACTCGTGAACACTTTCGTGCCATCATTTTTCACAACTTTCGACGTGGATTATCACGACAAGAGTGCATTGATGAACTTAAATCTTTGTATGGCGATGAAGCACCATCCTATAGCACTGTGAAAAATTGGAATAATGAATTTAATCGTGGCCGAAGCTGCTCAAAGACGAATTCTGTGAAGGTCGTCCAAAAACGGCTGTTGTGCCAGAGCACATTGATGCCGTGCGTGAACTCATAATGCAAGATGCATGAACACCTGGCCGAAAAAAAGTTTGTTCTCGTTGGATCCCGCACAATTTGAAAGTCGCTCAAAAAGAGGCTCGTGTCGATTGGTGCAAAGAAATGTTGCAAAAATACGATTGCGTCACAGGTGACGAATCATGGATCTACGCGTATGAGCCCGAAACGAAACAACAATCGACCGTGTGGGTCTTCAAAGACGAGCAAAATCCAACGAAAGTTGTTCGTGGAAGAAGCACTTCGAAGCAAATGGTCGCCTGTTTCTTCGGCAAAACGTAGGAGGGTCACTTCTGAGTGGTACACTACAATTTGTTTGCCTGAAGTCATCGGAGAAATTCGAAAAACCAACAAGAGAAGACGAATCGTTGTTCACCATGACAATGCGAGCTCTCACACATCCGCTCAAACCAGAGCGTTTTTGACCGGGCAAAACGTCGAATTAATGGGTCATCCGCCGTACAGCCCTGACTTGGCACCTTATGACTTCTTCTTGTTTCCGCACATCAAGAAAAAAATGCGTGGTCAACGATTTTCGTCGCCAGAAGAAGCTGTTGAAGTGTTCAAAAACCATGTTTTAGAGGTGTCTCACTCGGAATGGAAAAAGTGCTTCGACAACTGGTTTGAGCGCATGCAAAAGTGTATAAATCATGCTGGAGAATACTTTGAAAAACAATAAAACCATTTTTGATTATAAATATTCGCATTTTCACTATTAGGCCAGAAATATATAGAGCAGCCCTCGTAAAATTGAAAATTTTAAAAATTCCTCATGGAATAAATTGTTGTCCACATTAGAAAAAGGCTCTTCGCCTTATTGGAACCTTACAAAAACAAGGAAGCAGTCTAAGAATATTCCAATTTTGTATCATAATAATTCACATTTCTCTTCGACTGAAGAGAAATTTGAAATATTGGCTCGTTTTTTCTTTGATAACTATTCATTTTCCTAAAACCCAAGTGACCTTGCCACAGAAACGCAAGTGAGGAGGTTCTTAAATTAGTTAAATTCTAGTTTAATAACAGGCCATGAAAGTTGTCAGGTGCAGATGGCATTAAGCCTTGCCTGAATTTATTAATAATTGTTTTCTACTAGGTTATTTCCCAGATGTATTTAAAAAACCAAAGTCATTGCAATCAAAAAACCAAATAAACCTTTAAATTCTCCATATTCATACCGTCCTATTAGTTTGTTGTCGGCTATCAGTAAAATTCTAGAAAAAACTATTAAAAGAAAAATTGTAGACTTTATGGATACGAATAATATATTACCTTTCCAATTCGGATTCAGAAAGAGAGCACAATACTTTACACCCACTAGTTCATATAAAAAACGTTGTTAAATCAAACTCCAACAAAAGTCCACAGGAGTGGTACTGCTGGACATAAAGGCGGCATTTGACTCTGTTTAGACGACGGTTTAGTTTACAAATTACACAATTGTAATTTCCCTTTAAAGTATTGTAAAAATCATTCAAAGCTATTTAACTAACAGATCTGTAAGAGTTAATATTAGTTCGAAATCGTATAAATGCTGGCTGCCCCCAGGGATCCTGTTTATCTCCAATTTTGTGTAGTATATATACAGCAGACATTTCAATTATAGATCACTGTGTTATGTCCATATTTGCAGATGAAACAGAATTATTGTGCTCTGGTAGCTTATCCTCAGAAATAATTTTAAACCTCCAACTGACTTTTAAAAAATTATTTAAATATTTTGCTAAATGGCAAATAACATTAAACTGGGTAAAAGTCAATCGCTCTAATGTACGAGGAAGAGAGAAGAATGTTAAATACCTCAAAATGGTATATCTGTCAATAATTTCAAGATCAAATAAAAGAAAAAAGTGAAAATATTTAGGAGTAGTTCTAGATTCGAAATTAACATACAAGGAACACTTATTTTACATTGTAAATAAATGCAATATAGGTATTTATTATAACACTATACCCCTTTGGAAATAGAAGATCGGCGTTAAATATTAAAAACAAGATGTTAATACATAAACAAATATTTGCTGCTGTCATTCTATATGCAGCTCCTGTTTTGGATGAAAGTGCAAATTATCATTTAAAAAGACTACAAACTCTTCAATACAAAATATAAAAGCTAATATACAATATTCCTAGGTATTATTACACGAACGGACTTCATCAAATCGCTGTTGTTTATATCGTTTTAGTAAAAAAAAAAAAGATCATTTAATGTTAAATGTTTAAATTCAGAATACAGGCACATTGTTCGGCTAGCCCCTCCTTAAAAATAGTAAGTAAGTTTAGTTAATTTTTATCATAAAAATATTTTTTCATAAAGGTTTTTCTTAGACATTTTTAATAGAAAATGTTTCGACGTCTTCATGCAAGCATAGCAAAAGCTATTTTGTGTTATTAAAATCTATTTCGTTGTTAAAAATAGCTACTCAAAAAAAATCTGATAAGCTGTTCTGAGAAGGTGTTTGCAGTATCCTTTTAGCTGGTTCAAGAAGCTTTATGGCTGTTAGCTGGTTTTAAAAAGCTATAAAAAAAATCTTATATTTTTTTAGTAAATATTTGCATAAAGAAAAAAAGAGAACTTTTTACATAAAAAAATGGAGGAAAACGTATTGAGAAAATTGGTGAAATCAAGAAAGGTTTTGAAAAATAAATCTGAAGCTTTTCAACACGGAGAAGCGGAACAGTTTATATCTTGAAGAAACATATTTAAACCACTAATAGAACCATTAAGAAAACTAGTTAGTTGTCTAGAAAGACCTCGCTGAAGCCCACAAAATTTTTAAATGAAAATATTTTTTAAATATGATGGTGCAATTCAGAACAAAGAGTATAGATAGTATTATTACCAGCACCGTAAAGCAGAATGAGTATTTTAACTACGCTCCAAGGCCAAATGATACGGAAGAAGAAGATACTGACTTATATAACTACCAATTTTATTCGCAATCTGGTGTTTGGTATCTTGATTTAACAGATTTATATGAAAACAATAAGCATGATTCAACATTTAAACTTATAAAAATAAAAAGGGTGTTTAAAAATTTGGATTTTAAGGTTTACAGCTTAGGTATGCAAAAGTTATGATAGGAAATGAATTTTGGGCGTTGAAGGCAGGGATATTACTCACTATTTTTTTAAAAAAAGGTAAGTGTGTTAAGATTAATGAAAAATCAGTGAAGGATGAAATTTACACCGCAAATAAGTTCTTTGTAAATAGTATCGTAGAGAGATTTAAAACGATTAATGATTTTTAAATAGATTGATAAAAGCTCGAGTTATCAACACATCATAGAAAATCCTAATGAAAGTTTGTACGGAATTGGCGATCTCTGGTAAGCTTATGTGGTAGTAATATGCAATTATTGAAGTAGCAATAGTTATTGATACATTTTTAAAATATGCATAGGCCAAATCTATTGAAGCAAAAGCTGCCACCGAATAATTAAAAAAATGTAAAATATGTGACGTGAAGCTAAGTATTTACAGGTGTTATTGAAAAAACATCAAGACAGCTTCAGTTGGGGGGCGCTTTAATACGTCATCGAAAGAAATGATGTGGAAAGAGGCTTGTAACAATGGAACTGTTGATGGGTTGGTGTATACAAAAATAAAATAAAAATATTAATTAATTTTCAAAATAAAATCTTTTTTTCGTGCCATTTTCTACTATCCCGATTAATTATTTAAATTGCCGATATTGATCACTGTGGGTCAAAGCACGTCTCGATGGCCATTTCGTTATCGCTTACTTAACTCTTCAGGAAATTTTAACAAACATTTTAAATAAACTAAAAACTTTTGTCCAAACAATAAAGCATAGACAAATATCAAAGTTTAAGCAAAAACAGCAATAACCAACAGAAATTCTATTTTTCTTTCTCCACTGCATACGGCTGACTTTTTGTCGGCTCTTTTATACAATTGAAAGAGGATGAAAAATAAAATATCACAAAACACTACGATAATTTATTTATATGCACGTTCACTTTGCAAATATTAAATTAAATTAAACAACGGGAATTGGGATTTACTAATTATTTAAACAAAGTAATATTAAACATCAACAGATGAAAATGAATATCTTGATTTATCGATTAAGAATGTAACATGGATAATTGCCGAAAGTAAATTGAAATTTATATTGTTATCCACACGATGATTTAAATTTGAATATTGAAGAGAATGGCTTAGCTATATAACATATTTTCGAAATTAAAACAAAATTATTATATGAAGGGCGCACAATCACTACTTTTCTGTGAAAAGCTTAAAGAAAGAAACTCTAATTGTCGTTATTGATGTTAGCTATCAAAATAAAATGTTTAAGAGCGGACCTGCTGGTTCGCCATACAAATGCATTGTTACATTACATTACATTGTTCATATTCTTACGTTTTTTTTTCCTTAACTAAATGACCTTACCAGAAGAAAATTGATTACTCACTATTTGAGGCTTTTAAAGTTATGTTTATATGATTCCGAAAATTTACCTTAGTGAACACTATAAATTTGTACACTTTGTCACAACTTTAAAACCCTTTAAAATTAATTTTGCCATTTCTCCTAACATTTCATTTAATTTCCCATTTTTGTTTTATGTTTTTGTCCTTAAAATGCAATTATTTAATATGAAAAACTTTAAAACCCTTTAAAATTAATTTTCCCATTTCTCCCTAATATTTCATTAAATTTCCTATTTTTCCATCGTTTCCTAATATTTTATGTGCACAACGTTAAACATACAGAATATCTAAAAATATTATTTTTATCATCTATTTAGAGGAAGTCCAATGCAATCCAACGTATTTCTTTGTTGTCCTCTCTGTAAATCGTCTTGTTTATGTGTTCTTTAGCCGTTGGTATAGCCACCAACGCAATTCTTATTTTTATTTGTTAAAAAATTTTTTTCACAAAAAATTTTAGTATCTGTTTCAGTATCACTTCACAACAATCAGTATAATACTAAAACAGTCTATTTATTCTAAAATAACGAATAGAATTTTGATGGTATAATTTATACAAATTTCTAAGTTAAGTGCATATGGTATGAAACCTAATAAATTCTTCATCTATTTTAGAGAACTGGAGCAACTACAAAATGAAAAAAGGAAAGCGTTAGTAGAGCACGAACATGCTAAATTAACTCAAATAGATGAACGCTTGAAAATGGAACTTCGAGAATGGAAAGATCAATTAGTTCCCCGCAAACAGGTAGAAAGCTTTTTTAGAAATATATATTATTACAATTAGTAACTAACTACCAGTCCCACGATGTTGTAATCGTTCGTTCGCATAATTAGATGTAAAGCAAAAACATTTTGTTAAGAATGTGCTTAAGTTTTTAATAGAATTGTGCAAACGAACGAACGATTGCGACATCGTGGAACTGGCAGTAAATATAGTTATGTTACACCAAAAGCTAGCTTAAAAATGTATAATGTTCAAAAGTACCTACAGTAGATACAAGTTTAAATGTTGTTTACTTTTCTCTTCTATTATTCTTTAATGCTGCTATGTGGGTGTAAATAATTGGAAAACATTATTGTTCTCTACTCCTAAAACAATCGTAATATTGATTTAAATAATACTACAACTTTCTGTCGTCGTGATTGTATAAACAAATTTCCTGACTTTATAATATTAATAAATACTAACACGTCTTAAAGAATTTCTTGAAAATGGCCTATGATATGAATAATATGTTTGCAAAAAGGTATGGTATTGAAACGGATAAAAAGTTTTTAGATATTGATGTACAAACTTTAACGAAATTGCCGGTGCACCTGGTTGGTATTTATAATGAAGGACCACGTTTTCTACCAAGGGGAACTTTTTTGGGGAATTGTAATCAGATGGCGTTATCGCAAACTCAATCAATGTTCTCTTTCCATGTTGGCTCAAATTTTCGCGGTTCAATACCGGATTTTCCGACAACATTTAAACACGATCAAGTAAAGTTTGCAGACGTATTAAACCACAGTTTTTCAACGAGGCAACGAAACCTATGCAAAAGTGACAAATGGGCATTGGAAAATACTCCAAATATAATGTCCACACCATTTCCTGACGATGTCGATAAAATAATTAATATAAAAGCTCCCTATATCTCAGATGTTGAAGGTACAAACCAGAAAAACACGTCAGTATTATTAACAACGTTTCAACCATCTGATTCACAAACTTCTACCATGTTTTCTAAAGATCGTGATGACATTGTATTTAATCGATTTTCCGAAAAATATAAGGATTTAATGCAATTGGCAAAACAACCCAATTCTTTATTACACTCCTCATCGTCTTTTGTTATGAAGCGGCCATCATATATAGCTAGAGTTAATAGGCAAATGGTTAATTCACATTCAACTCAAAATCTTAGACAAAATTTATCATTGGAAAGTCATATCCAACTGCAGAATCCTACGAGAAAAACAAGTATAGCTGGGCAAAAGGCAGCTGAGCTACTCGCTGATGTACAGCCAACGCTTCGGGCATCTACAAAATGCGATCATAATTTAATTTTCAAAGAAGAAAATTATGATGGGCTAATATTAAAAAAGTCTACAAAATATTCAATACCAAGAGTTCTTACCAGTGCATTTGAAAAAAGAGAGTTTAACAATTTTGATTCATCTGCCGCTTAGTAAACGTGGTATAAAATTGTTAAACAATTGCACTAATGTTCTATTTGATTTGTCTGTTTTTTTTTCATTACACTTTTCTCTAACTTAAATTGTAAACTGTCTTTAATAAAATGATTATTATTACCACGTATTATATATATTTTTTTTGTCTTTTTACTGGAATGAAAGATAACATTTTTTTTTTTTTTTTTGTAAAAAGGGTGATTTTCCATTTTAAAAAAAGATTTGTTGTTATAATATAACCTAAAACGTCCCATGTTTTACGTTAACAGAACGAGTGTTAACTTATACTAAAGGCAAATATAAAAGGTAGTATATTTTTTGGAGTTCTTGAAAAGATAAACTTCTATACAAAAAAGAAGTACTCAATGCTTTAAAATTTGCAGTTGGTATCAACAGTGATGCCACAGAATTCTGCTGTCAGAGGGGTTTTACCTAAACCATAGACGAACCGGAACCTATCTATCACTTTTAGTTGTGGTAGACAGGTGACAGATTTATGTCGGTGCTTTTATCTATTGCGTTATTGTTGAAATTGTTTGTATCAAGAACGGGCTGATTGATCAGACTACCAGATGAAATTCTGTATTTGTTGAGTTATCAATTAGATCGTTGTGTGATATGATGTTGTACAAAGATGTGTTTTACTTATTGTTGATCAGCTTTGCAGAAACGAAGGAATCGAATTGATGGCCACCATCTGAAATTACCCGTGCAGGAACACCGAACCTAGAGATCCATTGAACGAGTAGCGGGTCTGCTACGAAACTCGCTTAGAATGTATGGAAAATTTTTGGCTAATTTTTGCACCCCGCAGACATTAATTTAAATTCGTATAGTGGCCGTTTTCGGGATATCATGCATATGAATAGGTACCTAGTGAAAAGCTTTTTGCAGGGCGATTAAGAAAACACATTCTTACCTTGCAAAAATGCTGGTAAATCTGTCAGATACGCAAAGGGTACCTGCCTAGTAAAGTCTATGGCCTCAATGTCCCATAGCATGAACCAATTTGCTGTCAGGAAATAGCGATAGAATCGCTTGTCTCGAAGGTTTTGATAACAGATGCAATATTGTGTGATGACGGTGTAAGTCATGTCGCTTCTGAGACAACAAAACACCAAAAAAAAATTGCGGCAAAGGTCGAAATCTAGTTTGAGAGGATTTTCCCCTATAACAGTTGGCAGCGTATACAAATATGGCAGTGAATGGACGTCTAGTGGTCTTTTAAATAAGATGTTTGTCTGAATTCTTGTCCTTAACCAGGAGGCGAATAATTTGGTACCTAGCGGGAGGTATTTCGCCCACGACTGGCCGGGTCAATAAGAAGAAGAGGTTATAGAAATTAGTAAATTTTTAAGCATTTCCATTTTATTGGTATCCGCACTTTTTGAGTTGTGTAGGTCCAGCATAAGATGAAATTATATTCTCTTACGTTCTAAAAATATAGTTTAAACATGAAAGTAAATCTCCGAAAGAAATACACTCACGTTTTTTCAAGCTTTCATCGAAATAGAATTTTGGCTAGGTATTTTACCCTTTACCTACATAAGTTTACGAAATTGTAAAATAATAATAAGTAATGAAATGGTGGCATTTCTAATGTCTATGGACTTTATGTGCCACCTAAAACTGTCATAATTTTAGTGTAGCCTGACTTCAGAGTCACTATGAACAATACACAATTGCGTGATTGTATAGACGGTATTACCAGCAACACGGTATATAAAAAAGGTTCATATAACATAAAACAATTACATTTATAAAGCGGAAATTTCACACGTTGTTATCGTACCGCTAGCCATGTAAAATATATTTTGTGCACTTTTGTTGTTATGCAACTGTTTATGTGAGGCATGTGCGAACTGACAAGAAAGTATAAGCAAACCGTACATATCTATCAGTGCTGTACATATTGACATGTACTGTCTATACACTTAACGGTAATAAATGTAATTGCCATGCACCGCACTCCAATGTACGACCACACACACTCATATATGTTTGAATTTAGGCTCGCGTCATTTCCATTGTAGGAATTAAAAAATAATCGGTCAATGAATGACCAATGAATTAAGGGTTGTATTGTAAATGCTGATCTAGCATAATTTTAAGTATAAAAGGAGGAATATTTATCTCAGTAAATCAATATCAATTTTGAAATTCATGGAGCTGCATCTTTAAGCTTTAAATGCATAAAATATAACAGCAATCATAACTGCTTATTATTGAATTTATATTTTCGTGTCAGTGGGGTTTTTAAGCTCCGGCACACAACCCCTAGGTAGGGATTACTCATTAAAATTGTATAACAATTACATAGGGATTACTTAGAAAATCCTAACAAGAACATGGCGATCCTGCCACTTTAAACAAAAAAAAAAGGATTCTGTCAGTTTAAAAAAAAACGATCCTGTCAGTTTAAATATAAAGAAAGATCCTGTATTAAAAAAAAAAGGAAGAACACTAAATGACGGAGCTGTACGTCCCAAAACCTCTTGTGACACTAAAAAATCCGCCACCAACATACAAACGCACTACGAGGGCTGCTATATATATTTCTGGCCTGGCGACACTGAGTGCTGCCAAGTGCAATCTGATATTTCCATTGGAAAGTTTGTCATTTTTAAGCATAATCGTACTCAAAACGTTTTGACGTACGACCATTATTTGTGTTGTTAACAGTGACTTGAAAAAATTAATATAGAAAAAAATGGAATTAACTCGTGAACATTTTCGTGCCGTCATTTTTCGCAACTTTCGACGTGGATTATCACGACAAGAGTGCATTGATGAACTTAAATCTTTGTATGGCGATGAAGCACCATCCTATAGCACTGTGAAAAATTGGTATAATGAAGTTAATCGTGGCCGAAGCTCGCTCATAGACGAATTCCGTGAAGGTCGTCCAAAAACGGCTGTTGTGCCAGAGAACAGTGATGCCGTGCGTGAACTCATAATGCAATATCGACATGCGACATAACGAGAGATAGAGACATCCTTGGACATTTCTTCCACCAGCATACATTCGATACTGCATGAACACCTGGCCGTAAAAAAAGGTTTGTTCTCGCTGGATCCCGCAAAATTTGAAAGTCGCTCAAAAAAGGCTCGTGTCGATTGGTGCAAAGCAATGTTGCAAAACTACGATTGCGGTGCTTCAAAAGACGTTTATAAGATCGTCACAGGTGACGAATCATGGATCTATGCGTATGAGCCCGAAACGAAACAACAATCGACCGTGTGGGTTTTCAAAGACGAGTAAAATCCAATGAAAGTTGTTCGTGGAAGAAGCACTTCGAAGCAAATGGTCGCCTGTTTCTTCGGCAAAATTGGTCATGTGGCGACTGTTCCGCTTGAGCAACGTAGGACGGTCACTTCTGAGTGGTACACTACAATTTGTTTGCCTGAAGTCATCGGAGAAATTCGAAAAACCAACAAGAGAAGACGAATCATTGTTCACCATGATAATGCGAGCTCTCACACATCGGCTCAAACCAGAGCGTTTTTGACCGGGCAAAACGTCGAATTAATGGGTCATCCGCCGTACAGCCCTGACTTGGCACCTAATGACTTCTACTTGTTTCCGCACATCAAGAAAAAAATGCGTGGTCAATGATTCTCGTCGCCAGAAGAAGCTGTTGAAGTGTTCAAAAACCATGTTTTAGAGGTTTCTCAATCGGAGTGGCAAAAGTGCTTCGACAACTCGTTTAAGCGCATGCGAAAGTGTATAAATCATGCTGGAGAATACTTTGAAAAACAATAAAACCATTTTCATTCAAAAATAGAATTTTTTTTGTGTCTAAAAAAATAAAAATTAATTTAAAAATTTAATTTAAAAATAAATAAAGAACAAACCTGGTGCTAAAAAGTAAAGAACTTAAACAAACGCTTACTAGCTTGTGACCATGATTTTGCAGTGAATGTTAGTGCAATGCATAAGAAAAAACCAAAAAGAATTAACAACATTAAATAATAATTATTATTCCCCTTAACAAACTGTTGATGATCACTCAGATGATTCTGAAATCATTGTACAAAAACAAGTTAAAATTATTCCTTAAAACTAAGAATGATTACGATACCATGTGTAACTTGCTTAAAGATAAATATGAGTTTTTCAGTTACGCTACCAAAGACGAGAAGCTCTATAAAGCTCTTCTATTCGGTATGGATAAACATGATCCGATAGTGATTAAGAAATGGCTCGTTGAGATGGGACTACAATGTCTGGATATCAAACTCGTTGTCAAAAAAAATTTGTACAACGTCGAGTATATAATTTATGTTGTTTATTTAAAAAAACAAACAACTACTATGAGAGAATTGAGACAAACATACTCAGTTATTAACTATTTAAAAGTTAGATGGGAATTTCAACAGCCCAATAAAAAGCATATTACGCAGTGCTATAATTGCCAAATGTATGGCCATGGTTCAAGCCGTTGTAAAGTTAAAACCTTTTGTTCAAACTGCGCTGGAAAACATAAGACAGCCGACTGCAATGAACTGACCCTCAAATGTTCTAATTGTAGTGGTCCTCATAAATCCATATTTGATAACTGTCCGAGTAAGATCAATTTTCTAAACTTGAGACAGCGTTATCAGTCCACTACACGACAAAATCGTTTTAATTCTGCAGCTCCTAACAGCAGTAGTTACAATCACAGCTTCCCTAATACACTTCGTCAAAGTGCTTCACCATCCACTGGCGTCTGGCAAGCTCATAGAGGTAATATTAACAACAGTAGCGGAAACAATATTTCAAACGATGGAGGTGCCAGTGACCTGTTTTCTCTTCAAGAAATTAAAAACCTTACATTAGAGTTAATTACTAACCTAAAAAGTTGCAAACATAAAGCAGAACAATTCGAGGTAATTACTAACCTTGCATGCAAATTCTTATCGTAATGGATCACAATGGAATTAACATTATAACTTGGAATGCAAGAGGCATTCGTTTTAAATATTTTGAGTTATTTCAATTTTTAACTAGTAATAGAATTCAAATATGCTTAGTATCAGAAACAGGGCTGAATTCAAATTTATCTATTAAAAACAATGAATTTATAATTTGTAGAAATGACAGAACTAATTCTAGAGGAGGTGGTGTAGCAGTTATTGTCAAAAAGAATTTACCCCATAAATTGTTGCCGATTATAAACACAACTCTTATAGAAAATATTGGCATTAGATTCTTTACAGATGCAGGTTCTATGGATATATATTCGTGCTACATTCCCGGTGGTTCAGCCGGATCGGACGGTATTAGGAAACAAGAATTTGCTTCGGATCTTCATAAGCTTAGTGGATCTGAAAGATATCTGCTAGGTAGCGATTTTAATAGTAGCCATCAGTCATGGGGCTGTATGAGGGCTAACTGCTGGGGCAACATTTTATATGAAAAACTGGAATCGTATAATATCGATATAGTTTTCCTTGTGATTATACATATATACCTTCAAGCGTAAATAGACAAGGTTCAACGTTAGACTTCTTTTTAATTAATGACCCGCTCATAATATCTCCAGCAGTCGTGATTAACGATCTGAGCTCTGACCATTTACCTGTTAAAATCTCCCTTAATAGCAACTACTTTACTTCAAGTTTCCTTAAATATAACTTCTTTAAAGCTAACTGGAATATATATTCTAGTGTAATTAATAGACAACTTAATTTACCTGTATTTGAAACTATATTAAGTGGGGATCAAATTGAAGACAGTCTTTTGACTTTTGATAATATTGTTAAAAATGCCATCGTTGGAAGCGTACCTAGACAAAATATATAGAAAAAAACAATGCCTTGCCTAATCGAATCAGGACCTTGATTCAGCAAAAAAGCTTTTTTCGGCGAGAATGGCAAAGATATAAAAATCCAATCGATCATTTTCAAGTTAAAAATTTAAATATAAAAATACGTGACGAAATCACATCACTTAGAAATAAATCTTGGAATAATTTACTTTCTGGACTTGATAAAGGCTCTCGCCCTTTCTGGAATGTTACAAAAATTTTAAGGAAAAAGTCAAAAACCATGCCAATTTTAAAGCAAAATGATTTACGGTTCACCACAAATCAGGAAAAATTTGAAGTCTTAGCACAAACATTTTTAGCTAATCACTCGATTTCTTCCAATCTCGGTGATACAACTACAACTTCGGAAGTAAGGGATAAAATCAATTCATTTAAATCAATTAATGCGAATCCATCAGATGTAAATTTGATAAGCTCTTGGCAAATGTCCGAAATAATTAGTAAACTAAAAATTAGGAAATCACCAGGTATCGATGGCTTGAATAATATATGCCTTAAAGCTCTTCCTAAAAAGGCTATTAAGTACCTCACAATCATAGTAAACTCTTGTCTTAAACTTTCATACTTTCCACATAAATTTAAAGAAACCAAAATAATTTCTATCCTTAAGCCAGGTAAGCAAATTGACTCTCCATCTTCCTATCGTCCGATCTTGTGTAAGTAAATTGTTAGAAAAAGTAATCAAAAATCAACTTTCATATTTTATGGACGCAAATAGTATTATTCCACCCCAACAGTTTCGCTTTGTTAAAGCGAATTTTGACCAACAAAAATCTACTGGCATGGTGTTACTAGATGTCAGAGCTGCTTTTGATACAGTTTGGCATGACGGTCTTATTTTCAACTCATCTAACTTAACTAGTTCAAGATTTTCTAACCTCTCGCACATTCAAAGTTCATATTGGCTCACACAGTTCCCAATGTTATCCTTTAGTGGCTGGTTGTCCCCAAGGGTCTTGCTTATCGCCAATTCTTTATAATATATACACGTCTGATTTTCCAATAATTAATAACTGTATTTTATCTATTTTTGCTGATGACACAGCAGTTTTAAGCTCTGATATTATGGCGTCTAATATAACAGCTAATCTACAAAGAGCTTTTATGGATAATTTATCATATTTCAATAAGTGAAAAATAATGTTAAACTGCGAAAAAACCAAAGCTATTTATTTCACAAGGAAAAGAAAAGAATGTTTTATTCCGCAGGAAAATATTGTTTTAAACAACAATTCAATTCAATGGGAACAAAATGTCAAATATCTAGGAATAATGCTTGATCCGAAGATGAATTTTAGCCACCATGTTCCTTATATCATAAGTAAAGTAAACGTCTTAATTCGAATATTATATCCCTTTATTAATAGGAACTCTTCTCTGAATATTGCCAATAAGATGCTAATTATGAAGTCAGTTTTTCACGCTGTTATTTTCTATGCACCACCTGTATGGTCTTCCAGCGCGAATTGTCATATTAAGAAACTTCAAATAGTTCAAAACAAACTACTTAAACTTTTATTTAACCTACCATGGTTCTTTTCAACATCACGCCTCCACGAAATTGCAGGTCTAGAATTAGTTAATGACAAAATTATTAGAGTCACACGAAATTGTTACATTAGAAGTTTGAACTCTGATTATTTACATATTAATGACAATTTTATAATCTTAAATGTATAACTGAGCTGAAAAAGAGTAATTCTTGAACACTTGTATATAAAATTATAAAAGAATGTTAAAGAAATGTTAATGTAAATAAATAAATTAAATTAATAAAACCATTTTTGATTATAAATATTCGCATTTTCACTATTAGGCCAGAAATATATAGAGCAGCCCTCGTAACAAGGGGACAAAGCCGGTGACAGTCGAAGAATGCCGAGCTTGAAGACAAAATCAGAAATTATAAGAAAAATAAAAAATTAATTTTTAATTAAAAATGACAAGCAGTTTGAACAAATAAAAATAAACTATTTTAATAAATATATATGTTAATATAATAAAAATACACTTTGCTCAAAAATTAATTTGTACAAATGAATAAGAATTTTTAAACGTTTCAACAAAAAAGTGCAAAGGGCGTTTAAGTGGTTATTAACGGTATCGATTCCTATGTATATCCTGAGGAGATAAAAACTTCAACATTAAAACCGTATCAAACATTAGAAACAGAGAAAGTGTTCCACAACCATTATACCGAGTGGAGTTGGAGCCAGGTGATGTTAAATTAAAAAAGAATGAAACGGGTTACTGTGGAAGAGCCACATAGGCTATCTGGTCCAGTACAGTGCTTGAACTGCCAGGAATATGGCGACACTAAAACTAATTGTAAGTTGCTTTTATTTTGTGTTGTGTGTTTTGAACTACATGATACCTCCATGTGTGATAAACCGAAGGATGATTCCAGATCAAAAAATGCAGCAATTGCGGTGAAAACCTCACTGCTATCTCTAGGGGTTGCCCTGTTTTGAAGATTGTTATACCTTCCATTGCCCAAAAACTTGTCTGCTCCTTTTCGGCCGCCAAAAATACCTACTCCAAATTACCCTCCCTTGGGTACATATGCCAGTGTACTAAAGGCCAAACAACCACCGGCAAAAAAGAGTTACCGACAAATGAACAGCCCAGTTCCTTCTTTAGCTGTCTTGAAAGTTTGGTGGAGAATCAAATGCAATCGATGAACCATTTAATGATAACCATAACAAGTATAATGCAGTAGATATAAAAACTGCAGTTCACGCTCTTGCTGGCCATTGAGGTTCACGCTCAATAGGCCATGAACTGCCTGAAAATATGTTTTTGAACGCAAACGGCATACGCCAACATAAAAATGAACTTAAGTGTTAAAGTTAATCTCTGAGACGCATATGACATCGATAATCACTTTTAAAATAAGTAGATATATTTATACGACACAAACGATCCCAAAGACATGTGTCTTGCTGAAGACTATATGCAAACAACAAATATCTGCGTAGAAAATTTGTTTAAACCCGTAATTTCGTCAGTGTATTGTCCCCCGAGGTATTCAAAAAGACAATACAATGACTTGTACAGATGCTAAGCACGCGTTCTGGGGCTCACGGCTCATTACTCCCAGAGGTCGCAGTTTATATAATTCCATTTACGAAATGGAACTGAACATAATTTCAACAGGACAACCAACTTATTGGCCTACTGACCAACAAAAAATACCGGACGTTATTGATTTCGGCGGGATAAAACGTATATCTTCGAAACTTTTTTAGGCTGAATCATCTCTAGAGCTGTTTTCGGATTACGCTCCCACTATATCTAATCGTAACTGGTAACTTATTTTTAGCCACACGAGTTAATTGGCTGAAATACAAAAAATACTTCAGCACTCACTGCACAGAGAACATCCTGCTGAAGATATCGATGCTTGTAATAAAAGCCTTAATGAACATATCAAGAAAGCCGCAAAATATGCTTCTTCCACATATCGGGGGACTAGGTGCAATAGAGTTTTTTCTGCTGATATTGAACAGATTTTGTCTGAAAAAAGAAGAGTCAGAGGAGAAGGGTAACAACACAAATCGCCTCAACTTAAAACCAGATTTAGAGAAAGTACGAAAAATCTTGGGATTTTATTAGAAGCACAAAAAACAGCACCTCTAAAACAACATCGGGAAAGTCAGCATCCAGACTTTCATAGTCAAATTATTCATTGTGGCGTGCAGTCAGTTACCTTAATAGTCTCATAATAAAAAACCTCCAATACGTTGTCTTAACGGACGTAGTGGGCAGATATGCCAACAAACATCAAAACCCACACGTCAACATTTGCTGACGATACTGCATTTCTCAGCACTCATGAAAATCCTAAAGATGCGTCGATTCAACTACAGTACCACATTACCCAAGTAGAGAAATGGACAAAACAATGGGGAATACAAATAAATGAACACAAATGCACCCACGTAACTTTAATCCTACGTAGGAATCTCCAATCCATATTAATAACCAGATTTATTGGACCGTCGCCGCATATGGAAATCACATATAGATGCTTAGCTGACATAATTAAAACTTAAAGCAGCGGAAATTCTCTGGCTCATTGGTAGAAAGGCCGTTCTTCGGCTCGATTGCAAGCTTTTACTCTACAATTCTATCTTAAAGCCAATATGGTGCTATGGTATGCAGTAATGGAGCACCGCCTCTGCCTCCAATATTAAGAAAATTCCATTATGCTCCATGGTATATTAAAAACAGCAATATACACAAAGATCTTGACGTTTCATTTGTCAAATGTGAAATAACTAATTACGTGTCCCATTATTTAAGTAAGCTAGAAACTCACCCGAACCCTCCCCGGCTGGGAACATCTTACAACATCGCGGGCATATCCGTTTGAGACGGAGGGACACTATTGCTCTCAGATAAATAAATCCAAGATGCTCATTATATCTTATCAAATTTGAAAACTGAAATTTTGTCTAGCTTTCGCTGGGCTTTTATCAACTAACTTTTTCATTTAAAATTTGAACACTTATTGCTAGTTCATTGAAATGAAGATTCATAAAAACAATTATTTAACTAAACAAAAAAATGTTCCTTATAATGGGTTTGAAAAATAGAAGCAGAAGAAACAATATTAACGGTGAGATTTTGCGAAAGAATAGAAGAATCAAAAATTAAAACCAATAACTAACAATAATTTTAAACATTAAAATGGGTAAATCACAGTCCAAAATAGAAAACCTTAATGCTAACGTGATTAATAAAGTAAAAGTGGCACAGGAAAAAACAAATTTATTAACTATAGAAATATTGCTCTTTATAATAACTGTTCTATTAGGAATATTTTTTTTATTCACAATTTATTAGTTGCACTTTAAAAATTTAAAAAATAAATACACCAGTAGGGCGACAGATTTGGATAAAGTATAGAAAATCCAAATAGAATGGCAAGATATAACTAACAGGACAAGAATAATAAATTAAATAAATAAATTTTGACAGAGTGTAAAAATGTCCAAACATGTATAGACCAATTAAGGAATAAACTACACAAGCTCATAAAACACCAGCTTAATCATTGTTATAATACTTAACAAATAGGGCTCTAAAACCAGCCACAAGCAAAGGAATAAAAATAGAATTACCAACTTCTTTACATGTAACAATAGAATATAAGTTTACATTACCCAGTCCAAACGTACAAATAGATAATATGGTACAAACAACAGTCGACTTTCTAGACACAGCTTCAAAACTGATCTCTGATTTTGACTTGAAATCCGAAAATTTACATTCTATTATAAACTCATTAACACTGGTTGACTCCATAAAGGGAACGCATGAATCGGTAGCAGTATCCCTTATAAAAACTAAGCTTAAAGGGAACGCTAGAAACATAATAGACACTAAAAATACTATTGCGAAAATTATTACTAAATTAAACAACAGTGTAAAAGGAGAATCAGTTAAAGTGCTTACGGCGAAAATAATGAAATGCAGCGAATAGAAAATTTAGCAAAACAACTAGAAAGCGCATATATTGGGGATAATTTGCCATTAGAAATTGCTACAAAATATTCAACTCAGACAGCAGTAAAGGCGTTTACGACAAACTGCACCATAGATAAGGTGAAACTTATAATCAAAGCAGGACAATTCAACAGCATGAATTAAGCTGTTAGTGAATTTGTCAGTAGTTGCTCTGAAGCAACTGGTCAGCAAAATGCCATACTACACTTTGCGCCAAGACCCAACTTTAGAAATTAATAGATTTAATAGAGGCAATGCTAATAATAATGATAATAATAGAAATAATCGTTACAACAACCGGAATAGACAAAGCTATTATAACCAAAGAAATAGAAACTACGTTCATGCAATAGACGCGAATGACAATGATTCCTTCAATAGTTAACAAAATATATAATCTAAATCTTCTTTCTTGTTTCTTTATTAACATTCAAATCAAAACCAAACACACCAGCATAAAATTACTAATTGACACAGGAGCAGACATATCACTTGTGTCGTCTCACCAAATTAACATTAAGATTAGTTGGTTAAATAGATGATATTTACGATGTACATAACATAAGGTAGATAGATGCAAAGAATGCTGATGAAGGATGTGGCGGTCCAGAAAATGCTGCATTTCATTCTGCTAGCGTCTAATTTTCATGTTTTCTTTGGAAAACGTCCACATACATTTGTAAATAATTTTTCTTTCTAAAAATGTTTAGAAAATTAATTAAAAAGAACCAAAAAGCTAAAAATAAAGTAAAAATTTCATTAATTTATAAAATCGATGGTTCGAATCCTGGTCAGGGAAAAATTAAAAATTAAAACAAACGCTAGGCACCGCGTATTTACATTCATACTTAACTCATAAAAGTCAATATGATACTGAAACAGTGTCTATAATGTTGTGAGCAAACAAGTATGAATAATTAAAAATTAAAAGTTGCATTTGTGGCTATCAAAATGCTAGCACAAAAAAGCAACAACAAATTTACAAGACGAGTTACAAAGAGAACGACAAAGAAAAAAAAAGAAAAAGCTTTAAGTTGTGTGTGAACTTCGTCTCACCAAATTAAGATTAGTTGGTTAAATAGATGATGTTTACGATGTACATAACATAGGGTAGATAGATGCAAAGAATGCTGATGAAGGATGTGGCGGTCCAGAAAATACTGCATTTCATTCTGCTAGCGTCTAATTTTCTTGTTTTCTTTGGAAATCGTCCGCATACATTTGTAAATAATTTTTCTTTCTAAAAATGTTTAGAAAATTAATTAAAAAGAACCGAAAAGCCGAAAATAAAGTAAAAATTTCATTTGTATTAAATTTTAATAAAAATTGCGATTACCTTATCCTACGCTCTTTCAACATTCCAAAACCATCAGAAATTCCGATTACGAATACATGCAATGAAATAATATAGCCAACTAGATCAGAAGTCATACGCCAAATTAAATTAAATTCTCCAGAAAGAGAACTTTTAATAACAAATCAAGAGCCTTCACCAGGCACTTTTATTGCAAATACTCTGGTAAAACAAAATATGCATTTCTTCGTATCATAAATACTACTAATAACGTAACCACAATTTCACAGAAAAATATCACTCATTATGAAATAATTAAAAATCAAAGAAACAAAAATAAAAATAGGAAAACAGAAGTCATAAATATTCTAAAGAAAAATTTTCCATACCAATTTAAGGAAACGTTAATTAACCTTTGCTCGAAATACAGTGATATTTTTTGTCTAGAAAGAGAAACAGTTGCAGCAAGCAATTTTTATGAACAAAAGTTAAGGGTAAAAGATAGACAATCTACTTACATTCAAAATTATCGCATTTCGTATTCACACAAAGAAGAAATTAACAGACAGGTAAAAAACCACGTGATAAAATAGTAGAACCGTCACAGTCTGAATATTATAGTCCGATTTCAACAAAGAAATCCATTCCATGCCGATAAATTTCCGTTACCACGTATAGATGGTATTATCGACCAATTAGGTAGAGCTAAATACTTTTCATGTTTATACTTAATGTCAGGATTCCACCAGATTAGCTTAGAGAAAAACTCAAGAGACTAAACGTCCTTTTCAAAAAGCAATGGATTCTTCAGATTTACTAGACACCCTTACGGTCTAAACACCCTTACGGACTAAAGAGTGCGATTATGTATTTATATATCTTAAAAAGCCAGCACTGCTACAGTATTCAGACTTCACAAACGAATTTTGTATAACAACGCACGCAAGCATACATGCTTGTGGCGTAGTTCTTACACAGGAATTTAAAGGCAAACATTTACCAATTGCTTACGCTTCAATAACATTCACTCAGGCGAAAGCAATTAGTCAACCATCGAAAAATACTGCTATACACTGGGCTATTAATTATTTCAGACCATACATCTAATGCAAACACTTCACTGTCCTTACAGACCATAGAGCACGTTCATATTTATTTTCAATGAAAAACCCAAGTTCTAAACTAACAAGAATGCGTCTTGATCTTGAAGAAAACGACTTTACTGTAGAATATCTTAAGGGAAAAGACAATGTCGCGCATACCCATAAATGATATTAAAGACATGGCAGAAAAAGCCAATTCAATTTTAAGGATCTCAACAAGATCCAATGCGAATAGGACACAAATAATACCTCCAATAAACCGCAGAATGAAAAGCCCAATATGTACGTACCTATTAAAAATTGTGACGTCAGAAAATATTATAAAATGAAGATTACGCCTACAAGATCTTATATTAAAGTAGGAAAAACTGTAATCATATATATAAATATTAATGATATACATATTTACTAATGGGAAATTTAACTTCGGACAATTTTTCCCTAGGCTAGAAAAGTGTACGAGAAAATTTTCGAATTCATCTCAATAAATAATTTTAAAGAAATGGGCAATAAAAGGTTAATTAAATTAAAAATAGCGCTATTAAATAAGGTGACTGAAATAATAAAAATGCCAAGGCAATTCTAGATATTATGCGGAAAATCACGATTATCCCGTAGCAGGAGGACATTGTGGAGTATACAGAACAATAGAAAAGATAAAGAGGTATAATTATTGGAAAAATACGAGGGCTGCTATATATATTTCTGGCCTGGCAACACTGAGTGCTGCCAAGTGCAATCTGACATTTCCATTGGAAAGTTTGTCATTTTTAAGCATAATCGTAGTCAAAACGTTTTGATGTACGAACATTATTTGTGTTGTTTACGGTGACTTGAAAAAATTAATATTGAAAAAAATGGAATTAACTCGTGAACATTTTCGTGCCATAATTTTTCACAACTTTCGACGTGGATTATCACGACGAGAGTGCATTGATGAACTTAAATCTTTGTATGGCGATGAAGCACCATCCTAGCACTGTGAAAAATTGGTATAATGAATTTAATCGTGGCCGATGCTCGCTCAAAGACGAATTCCGTGAAGGTCGTCCAAAAACGGCTGTTGTGCCAGAGAACATTGATGCCGTGCGTGAACTCATAATGCAAGATCGACATGGGACATACCGAGAGATAGAGACATCCTTGGACATTTCTTCCACCAGCATACATTCGATACTGCATGAACACCTGGCCGTAAAAAAGTTTTGTATTCGTTCGATCCCGCACAATTTGAAAGTCGCTCAAAAAAAGGCTCGTGTCGATTGGTGCAAAGAAATGTTGCAAAAATAAGATTGCGGAGCTTCAAAAGACGTTTATAAGATCGTCACAGGTGACGAATCATGGATCTATGCGTATGAGCCCGAAACGAAACAACAATCGACCGTGTGGGTCTTCAAAGACGAGCAAAATCCAATGAAAGTTTTTCGTGGAAGAAGCACTTCGAAGCAAATGGTCGCCTGTTTCTTCGGCAAAACTGGTCATGTGGCGACTGTTCCGCTTGCGCAACGTAGAACGGTTACTTCTGCACTACAATTTGTTTGCCTGAAGTCGTCGGAGAAATTCGAAAAACCAACAAGAGAAGACGAATCATTGTTCACCATGACAATGCGAGCTCTCACACATCGGATCAAACCAGAGCGTTTTTGACCGGCCAAAACGTCGAATTAATGGGTCATCCGCCGTACAGCCCTGACTTGGCACCTAATGACTTCTTCGTGTTTCCGCACATCAAGAAAAAAATGCGTTTTCAACGATTTACGTCGCCAGAAGAAGCTGTTGAAGTGTTCAAAAACCATGTTTTAGAGGTGTCTCAATCGGAGTGGAAAAAGTGCTTCAACAACTGGTTTGAGCGCATGCAAAAGTGTATAAATCATGCTGGAGAATACTTTAAAAACAATAAAACCATTTTTGATTATAAATATTCGCATTTTCACTATTAGGCCAGAAATATATAGAGCAGCCCTCGTATGTCAACAGACGTAACAAGTGTTTAAAACTACCAAACATGGAATCTGCTTAATAATGAAAAATTAACCTCAACAGCACATTATCACCAAACCTTAATTTTTTAACGAATACGTACGGTCTTACATATCTGTGGACAAAACTGGCTGGGATGAGTGGCTTCAATATTTAACATATTGTTTCAACACAACACCATTGACACTCCACAATTACTGTCCTTATGAATTAGTTTTTGCAAAACTTTCCAATATGTTTCAAAAATTCTATGAGGTAGATTGAATTAGTCCATTATACGATGTATACAACTATGCCAAAGGGAAAAAATTTAGGTTAGAAATAGCACATAAGAGGGCCCAATAATTATTAGATAGAAATAAGCAACAGCAAAAATTAAATTATGATAAGGAAATATTAGACTATAAGTTTAAAATAGGAGAAATAGTTTTTTTTTAGAAATGACACAGTTCAGAAATTAGAACCTAATATAGGGATCTTATATGCAATTAACGTAAAAATTAAGAAATTCAATTTTAGAAAATAGTCGATAAGAAAACATATAAGCAAATACTCGTAATAAATTTAAGAAGCTATTTTTAGTAAAAATTAAATAATAACAATTATAAAAAAATTTAAAATAATTGTAAAACACCAATTGTAAAAAAATGTCCATAAAACTAATGTTATATGAAAATTCTTGCGAATGCAAGAAAATATTCATATTTCATAAATCAAAAAACATAAATACTCGCACAAGCAAAGTGGACATTTAACAATTTGTTGTCGTACCGCTAGCCATGTGAAATATTTTGTACATTTCTGTTGTTAAGCCGCTATTTATGTGAGATATGTGTGGACTGACAAGAAAGTATCAATTAACCGTACTTATCTATCAGTTCTGTACATATCAACATGTACTGTCTAAGAACTTAACGGTACTTAATGGAATTGCCATGCACCGCACTGACATATGTTTGAATTTAAGCTCGCGTCATTTCCATTGTAGAAAATCAACAATAATCGGTCAACAAATGACCATGAATAAGTGGATCATATTCACAAATATTTCCTACATTTTATTTTAGTTTAGCAATAAGAATCAGCCTTAAGTCAATAGTATTAAGGGTTGTATTGTAAATGCTGATCTAGCATAATTTTAACTATAGAAGGAGGAATATTTTGGAACTTCATGAAGCTGCATCTTAAACTGCCAATACACGACATGTTTTTTACATCTGACATGTCAAATTTCCTACTGTTAAACACATACATGTCGTGTAGGGCTGCTTCTGTAAAATACATGTGAAAAGTCATCTGACAATATTTCGTTCTATTTTGATCTAACAAACCAGCTGACATCAGCTGCTTTTATAATTCTAACAAGTATTGCCAAAAATCTATGCCGTAATTTTCCTTAAATAAATAGTAAGTTACAAAATATAAAAAATAGTTTCATTCCATATTTCAGAGAAAATAAGAAGGCACCAAATTTTTTTACTGAACGAAAAGAAAACGAAAAAAACAAAGAAAAACGTATGAAAAAAAAAATTCATAAATTTAAATTAGGACTCAATACTAATATTTCGGTATGGAAAAGCGTAAGCTGTCGACATTAAACATCTAATTTACGATTTTTGTAATAAATCCGTTTTACCTTTTTCTTTGAAAGATTTAGCTTCGATAGAATTTACTACACTAATTATATTAAAAATACCGTTAATTAAAACAAATTTGAGCCTTTTTGCTTAAAACTTTAACATATAGTCCGGCACTTAAAATCGGGGTGTTGTCAAATTTTTCAAGCTAAATACTGAAGTTGCTTAAAAGGCAAGTTTAAACAGAATGCTTAGTTTTTCGCAAGAAATGCAGCTTATATTACTTTACAGTCGGAAAGAATTGTTGCGAGAAACATCTTGCTGTTTCTAAACATGAACCCAGAAACATATTGTAATATCTCACGAATTGACCTGCAGCAAAGTTTTTTTTGGTTAATACTAATTTTTTATATGGAATTTTAAATGCATTTGCAAGATAACCTTTGTTATTAAAATTGAATTGATATGTTAAGAAAGGTTGATATGTTAAAAGAGATTCTTACCTTAAATTATGAAACAAGTACTCTTTCAGTTTTATTATTTTTAGTGTCTGTACCAAAATTTACGAAAATTTGGCCTAATGTAACAAAAGTATACATGTTACGTGGAGCCTTTAAAAATTACAAAAAATGTAAAAAGTATAACCAAACGACAACAGTGGTATCATTATTTATTGCAAACTGATCTTGTTCATATTTAGAGTAAAATGAAACTATTAAAATGGACAAGTCTTCAGCAAGCAATTTTGAAACCGGACGGCTTGGATATCTGTACAGTGAAAAAAGCGAATTTGATCAGCTGTTGTAAACAAATAGTAATTATATCAGACGTAATTATACATTTACGTTTGTGACCAAATATAAAAAATCTTCTGTAAAATACCAATTCTGACACACATGTAGAATTACATATGACTAACACAGTTAAAAAGTCAGATGTAAAAAACATGTCGTGGTTGGGTAGCTTTAACAAACCGGAAATAAAAAGTTTTATACAATTAAACAAATTTAATAAACTAATCAAAAGTTAAAGTAATTATAATAATAATAAAGTAATAAATTAAATAAAACACGATATTTTATAAAAAAAACCTTTTGCAGAAAATCTAAAATTACGTTACAACTACTACTACTACTTGGGCTATCCCTCATACTACATATGGGCTTATATATCGAAAACTAAGAGTTGTTCCTGGAAGGGACCAATTTTGGATTTTCATGAAGCAAGTTTAAAAAAAAGAAATTTCCAACTGCCACAAATACATAATATAGGCTTATGTCTCGAAAAATAAGAGTTGTTCCTGGATGGGACCAATTGTGGATGAAAGCCACAATAATTGCCTCTAATTTAGTATATACTTATGTGTCATTTTTTGAGCATATTTTCTTCAATCAAGTTAAAAAAAAAGAAATTTTCAACTTTCATTCGTACTACATATGGGCTTATATCCCCAAAACTAATAGTTGTTCCTGGATGGGACTAATTGTGGATGGAAGCCACATATATTGCCTCTAATTTGGTACATATGTGTTATTCGTTGAGCATATTTTCTTGAACCAAGATAAAAAAAAAATTTTTTTAACTTTCACACATACTACATATAAGCTTATATCTTGAAAACTAAGAGTTGTTCCTGGATGGGACTAATTGTTATTGAAAGCCACATATATTGCCTCTAATTTGTAAGAGAAAATAATTATTGTGTGGAATAAGCTTGCGTGAGTTTAAAAAATTAATTAACCACCCCTATCGTGAACAGTTTTTCCCTCGAATTTTTCCCATAAAATGTCTTCCTTTATTGTGAAATGTAATTCAGTGGAGAATAACATGCAAAGAGTGAAAAATAACCGACCCATTGCATGTGGTTTTGTAAAGCTGCCAAAGATGTGGTGGGCGAATACGAGAATTCTCTTGTAGAAGAACTGAATAGAAAAAGGAAAAGGTAGTTTTACTTTAAACATTGTACATTTTCATATATACTTATGTATATAACTTGTATTAGGTATGGATACACATCAAAAACTGTAAGTCCGGTCAAAAGCCAACGTGGAAGATGGCCAAAACCAAACTAAAAGTTTGTCAGCTAGCGAGGAGTGTATCGATGAACTTATAGGAATGAAAGAGTCTGTAGAAGGTTTAGAAAAATTCTTTAGTTTTAGTTTGCCAGAAGATATTTTGAAAGGCAAAAAAATATAGCAGCGACATCCTCCCATGAGCTTAATAGTGATATAAGCTCCGAAACACCCTCCAGACACCACAATAAGAGAAAAGTCAAGTGAAAAAAAGGCTTTACCCACAAAACGAAGAAGAATTGACTCACAGGAAAATTAACAACTGCTCAGCTTATTGAAAAAGAGTTGATATTTCAAGAAAACTTGGGCTCTACAGTCGCAGAATTAAGCGAGTCAATTTTAAAGCACAACAAGGAAATTGACGTTATGATGAAAAGGGTATATCATGCCATTGAAGAAATAACGATTCAAGATCTAAAAATATAAAAGAGCTGCAGCTCTTATTGAAAACCTTTGCGAAAAAGAAGTTGCAAATAAATTAGAAAAAAAAATTGATAGAAATCGAAGAAATGGACTAACTACTGAGTTCTTATTAGACATGTGCCCGGTCGTTCGTTTCAGTGACCGGTCTTTTTCGGTCAATTATCTAAGACTGATCCGTTCGTTCAATTTGAAAGTTTGAACGATTTTGAACAACAATCCTTATTGTATGTGATTTACTTGTCTTCTTATCAAACACCTCATTTAAACATTCAAATTTTACTTTGCAAGGTTTTGATTTTATGTGAGAGACAGGAAGAAAGAATGGTGGACAGTACAGGCTTTGATTTACTCCCAAAGTTGCCATATTTTTCTTTCGTTGCTTATACACAGTTGAATATATGTACATTCACATATTTTTGTGTTATAGACACCACATACAAACAAAGTTTAAAAGAAAATTAGCAAAACTTTGTCAAAGTAAAATTTGTAAAAACAATATAATCAGGTTTTCTGTATTTCTGAAAAGACATATATAGTGCTTTTTTAATTATGAAGAAGAAAAAAACAAAAACTAGATATTTAACACGAATAAAAGCACAAAAAGTTTCTTTCCAAAAAAGAAAAAAAAAATAACCATATTCGTAAGAATAAAGAATTTACTTAATAAATTGCTTAAAAATGTGATAGGCTGTGGCATTACGAGATAATTCCAGCTTTTTTTCTCTGTGCTATTTCTTTAGTTTATTTAAAATCAGTTTTTTATTTAAATATTACCAATTTTCCATTAAAAAAGAAACACAAAAAAATTTTTTTAATGACTGTTCATTAAAACAAAAATGAAATATGTACGTACATACGTATGTATACATATACAGCAACTTCTTTTAACACTCAAAAAATCAACTGAAATAAAAGAACACAAAAAAAGAAAAGAAACAACTGAACAAAAGTGATCCGTACACCATATTATATACCGTACACTATTGAACGAAAGGAGCCGGTTAAATATGTGGCACATTTCGTTCAATTCAGTCATCCGTTCAATCTCCGTGAAGATAACAAACTAGAATGAAGTGGTTATTAGATGATCAAACTTCGGCTGTGAGCACGGCCTGATGAGAGAGTATTTTGCTATTACACGTTCATGCCAAGTTTGTCAAACATCAGTGCGCAAGCAGATTTTGAATAGTGAAGCTCGTATTTGTGATAGCGCATGAATTAGTTGCAATATGTTTATTTTATTTTACAACATTAATTGTTGCATTTGGTTGTACTTTTTTCAATTTTTCCAAAAGCTTTTTTTTTTTCCATAATTCCGGAAATTTTCATATACTTTATTAAATTCTTTTAAAACGTGAATCAAATAATGTTTTCATTTATATTTAGCTCGTGCGCTCATGCCATGCCATCTTCACCGTTCACTTGCAAAAACACAAATGAAATTTACACTGTGTGTGACAAACACGCTATTAAACGACTATGATGGCATGATGGCAAACACAAAATATCAAAAAATTTTAATTTTCATCCAGCGTCGTGACAAACACGAAATTTAACCTATTACACGAGTTTGATGGCTTGTCATCAGGCCGTAATCACAGGCGGCTTGTCTAATACCCGCTTAACAAATTAAACTTGTTTCAATCAAATCAAAGCGAGCAAAATTCAAAATGGCTTCCTTAGTCGCTAACCCGCATAAAACAATGAGTGCTTTGCATTAAACAAACAAACTTAACAACAAACTAACTTAAGCTGCCCATACACGACATGTTTTTTACATCTGACATGTCAAATTTCCTACTGTTAAACACATATATGTCGTGTGGGAGTAGGGTATTTGTGGGGTTTCTGTATCACTTTTTCCATACAAAATCCTGCTCATGCCTGGATGGGAGTATGCATATATTCTAAATATTGATTTGTTTATTCGAAAAAAGCTGCTCATGCCTGGATGGGAGTATGCATACATTCTAAATATTGATGTTTGTTTAAAAGAAGCTGCTCATCCCTGGATGGGAGTATGCATATATTCTAAATATTGATTTGTTTATTCGAAAAAAGCTGCTCATGCCTGGATGGGAGTATGCATACATTCTAAATATTGATGCTTGTTTAAAAGAAGCTGCTCATGCCTGGATGGGAGTATGCATAAATTCTAAATATTCATTTGTTTATTCAAAAAAGCTGCTCATGCCTGGATGGGAGTATGCATAAATTCTAAGTATTGTTTTGTTTGTTCAGAAAAAGCTGGCGATACGTAGACCATTAAAGAATGACAAGGGTAAGATGAGTGTAGTTGTGAAATACAGGTGTGCATTGGATCTTGTGTATAGGGATTTGAGGAGAAAAAGAAAGTAGGTTAATTTCTGTTTAAGGTTTTATTGAAATTATCGTGGTTTGAATAATTAAGTAAGTGGATGGAATAGTATGATGGTATATACTGATATTGTGTATGGATATTTGGTGATGAAAGGAAAATATGTTAACTTCTGTTTTAGGTTGTATTGAAATGATCGTCGTTTGAGTAATTAAAAAGTATAAATAGTAATATTGGGGAGTAGAAAATCTTTATTGAATAATTAATAAAGGTTTTATTGTTTTCAAATGTATTTTTTCGTGCGTGGATGTAATAGTATTGTGGTGTATAGTGATCTTGTGTATAGGGATTTGGTGAGAAAAAAGAAAAATGTATAATGCTGTTTAATAATAATAATATTTGGGAGTAGAAAATTTGTATTGAAAAATTAATAAATGTGTTTAAGAAGTTTAATCACGTAGGCCATTGAAGAATAATGAGGGTTGAAAATGTAAGATGAATGCAGGTGTTAAGGTTATTGAATTTTGAATTTGGTTTTCAATAAGCAGAAGCGATATGAAAGAAAAAAAGTATAAAAAAATTTTGTTTTTAAAAATTAAAAACCTAAAATATTCTGTACAATAAGGATTGTATTTTTTTTTAAGAGTAATAAATTCATCCAACTAATTGCTTAAATGTGAAGTGCTAGATGACGTAGGTTGACATATTAATTAGTGTGACAATGTGATCATAAGTATATGGAAGGAATAGAGAAGCCAAACACAACAGGTGTGTTGAGAGACAGTCATATTGATAAATGTAGAAAATGCTAACAATTGTAGCTAGATATAGCTAAGAAAATACAAGTATTTTACACATTAGGAAAAATAAGCAATCTAGTTAAAGGTCACTAAATTTTGATTTTTTTCTTCATAGGAAAAAAATAAATAAACAAGGTAAAGATCACTATATTTTGATTTTTTCATGACGAGGGTTGAAAATGTAAGATGAATGCAGGTGTTAAGGTCATTGAACCTTGATTATTTGTTTTCAAGAAGCAGAAGTAAGAACTTGGGTGTATTGAATTTTCTAATAAAACACTATAGAGATAGATACTGAGTAAAGGTAATGATGTGTGTGTGTGTGTGTTTGATCAATTTACGTTTTAGGTTTGTTCACATTAGAAGCAATAATCAATGTAAGGGTCATTGAATATTGATTTTTTTGTTTTCAAGAATAAGAAACTGCAAGTATTTTACACATTAGGAAATATAAGCAATCTAGGTAAAGGTCATTGAACTTTGATTTTGTTTTAAAGTAGAAGTAAGAATTTGGCTGTATTCAATTTTCTAATGAAACGGCAGAGATAGATACTGAGTATAGGTAATGATTTGTGTGTGTGTGCGTGTTTATGGTCAATTTAAGTTTTAAGATTGATTGAAATGATCGTGATTAAAATATTTAAGAAAGGGTTAATAGTAATATTAGGGAATAGAAAATCTGTATTGAATAATTAATAAAAGTGTTATTTTTCAAATATATTTTTAGTTTTTTTGTTCTATACTCTTTATTCAAATTCTTGCTTGTTGTTACCCATGTTTAGCTAAATATTCATTATCATTTACGTATATGAAAAGAATTAAACGGATAGGTGTATAGAGATAGACAGGTAAATTTTTAATATATTCTAGTTGTGCTTCAATATTAAGAAGCCTATTTTTATCCTCTTTACTCATGATATTACTGAATTGTTTTTAAAATTTATAGATTTCTTTGATCATTTTGCAAGGATTACTATATACTTATGTGAAGTGTTTGTGATTAGTCTTTAATATTGTTAATATTAATTTCTTTTTCGAATAACTCTTTTCGAAATACTTCAATGAAATCATCTATAGTAAAATGTTGTTAGTTACCATTGCACTTCGGATTAGGGGAAGGAGAGGTTGTTGTTGTTGTTAGTTAATCGGTTTCTAACAGATCAAGATTAATCGATAACTAAAATCCTCTTACAGTCAGAGTTTGGTTTGGAAGTTTATATATAAAGTTAATATATTTGTTTGTATCACCATCCAATAAAATGGTTTCGTTTTCCTTTTCTCCCTGCTATTGTTGTTCTTGTTGATATGTTGAACCATAATAGGCTTGTATACTAATTTTTTTTTTATATTAAATTGGATAAATATATATTAAATCACAACAGTAACAATATAAACACCAGGAAAAACAACAACTATGAAAATATATTAAAAGCTTTAAACATTTTTAACATAAAATTATATACCACGCAACCAAAGCTATGGATCTTTACAAAGATACACGTTTTTTGAAAGAAATTTACCACCAATAAAACACAAGAAGACGGATAGAAGGCTGTTTTAAAGTCGGAAGCCTTAAAAATAAATAGGGAAAGAACACCCTAGAAGTATCTTTACCTACAATTTTCAACATGTTGCCAAAAAAAATATGCTACATATTTCAAAGAAAAACACGAGGAAAAATTTAATCAAGCGATATTTTATAAGTTCTTAATGAAATCTCTTATTTTTTATGTATTTTATTTATTAAGATGCGAGCGAATTATAAATGTTTTTACTAATAATTTGAAATTGTACATATATTAAGTATATTTTTCTGCAGACAAACAATTAAGCTTCGCGGAATTAATAATATATATTTTTAAATTTTTCTGTTAGATTAATTAAAATAAAGTAAGAAAGTAAAGTTATTAATATCGTGTAATTTTAGGGATAAGTCTGGTAAAAGAATTTTCTCAATTTAACCATTATTATGAATTCTTTCTGTTCAATTTCATGATATTCAAATCAATTTTTTTAATTCAACTTTAATTTTTACAGTTAAATATTTGTGGTTTTTGTTATTTGGTTGGAATTTACAGCTGAAGCAAATGTTGGCGTTCTAGTTAAAACCGAAATAAAAACGATAATGTGGCATTCCAGTTATCGTTATCGACATCAGTCATAAATATAACGGTATTCACCATTTTGAAATGAAGACAGTAACAACAATAAAACATTATTTCTCTGTCGACATCATTACCCAGCAAAAAATTAGAAATTACCCTTAAAAGTACTTACCATAATGACTTACTTACAAAAGACATCACATTAGTTCGCAAAAAAAAAGGAAGTTGTAATTGAACTAGTTCTTTAAATACAAGCTAAGCTTATGATCATCATTATTTCCTACAATAATTTATGTAATAAATTCTCAGTAATTGATTATAAAAGTCTCATACCTTGTTTAAATCATTAGGTTGATAATCTAGTTGGAAAGTCCTTCCGCCAAAAATGCTTAATTCTACACTTGATTACCTTTTCTAAAATTGTTTGCTGGATATTAGCGACGAAGATCAAACGAACACAATAAATAAATTCAAAATGGAATCTTTATTCATATTTATAAAAACCTCTACCTGTTGAAGATCGTGTAGCTGATCATTGTCATTTAACGGGTGAATGTACCGAGCCCGCGCATAACATACTTATGTAATTTAGAGTATCAAACTACAAACTTCATTCCTATATTTTTTCATAACTTTTTGGCATATGATTGTCATTTCTTAATTAGAGAGCTTTCATCTATTGAAGGTGATATCAATATAATTACTTCAACTAAAGAATTATATATTTACATTTATAAAAAAATTTTAGTTAATGATGATGGTGATGAAAAAAAAGTTTATAGAACTACCACGAATACTACTACTACTAAAAAATCGAAATGTAAATGTGTCTTTCCGTATGACTAACTAGATTCAGTAAATTGTCTCGAGGAAACTCAGCTATGACCTCGATTATGTTTCTTCAATAACATTACTAATGAGTAGTGCAGTGAAGATGATTATGAACACGCTAAAAAGGTTTGGTAACACACTTTTTGACTATCTTTTATTATATGTACTTCAAAGTAGATGTTTTATTGCTTTGTCATGTATTTTAAAGTTTTCGTAATGTTTGTAAATAATATCCCGAGGCTATCTTGGGATACAATGTTAAAACCAACTGAAATAGAGTTGCAATTATTGACTGATATTGACAAACACAGTTTTACTGTGCGGGGGATACGGGGAGATATTTTACAATGTTAGAGATTATGATTTTATGAAAGATTCGAATTATGTAATGTATTTTGATGTAAATAATTTATATGGATATGCATTATCGCAATACCTACCCTGTATAAATTTTAAGCGGCTTGAAAACTGTAAGAACTTTAATATGGATAAATATAAAGGAAGATTCTGAAATTGGATATATACTTGTATATTAGAGGTTGATTTAGAATATCCAATCGCACTGCACGATTATCATAAGGACTTGCCATTTTGTGCACAAAGCAAGGAAAAGAAAAAAATGTATAGTATGAAACAGCGGAAGTTAATTACAAATTTAAATAATAAAACCAATTATTTAATACATTATAACAACCTTCTACAATGTCTTAAACACGGATTGATTTTGAAGAAAATTAATAAAAAAAATTTTTTTTATTTAAATCTATGCATATAATAAAACAGTAAGGAGATCATTTCTATACATAATATATTTTTTTTTGAAAATTATGTTGTTGGTAATCGATATAGAATACATAACACCTACTTTTTGAATTTTTATCTCTCTGTCTGTCTGTGTGTCTATATGTCTATCTATCTGTCTATATGTCTGTCTATCTGTCTATCTGTCCGTTTGTCTGTCTGCTGTTTTCGCATCATGTAAAAACCATTGGATGGATTTGAACAAAATTTTGTAAGGAGGCCCTTAGAACCTAGATTTTAATATAAAATACTTTTTTCTTCGCAATATTAGGTCATTTCATAGACAAAATAGAGAAGCAAATGTGAAAGCACTCAAATTTACGGGTATAGCTTTACTAACACAGTTGTCAGCACTTTTTATTATTGTAAATTGAACATTTTTAACACTATCTATAGAACTCTGGAATATATCTACGTATAGTTAAATTTGAATTTTTAATAAAATTAAAAATTATACGCAGACGAAGTGAGCACTGATAGTAATCATAATAAAACATTGGCTAAAAATTCATTTGAACAAAAATTTCTTTTAATTATTGAACAACGCTGTGTATGGTAAGATTATGGAAAATTTTAATAAAAGAAAGGATATTAAAATATTATGTGAGTGGAAGAGTACAAGTAAGCGATTAGAAGCTAGAACTCTTGTTGCAAGACGTAACTTTCATAGTTGTGTCAAAATTTAAAACGAAATGATAGTCATTAAAATGAGTAGAATGTGGACTGAGTATAATACAGCCATTTATATTTGGTTTTCTGTTTTAGAGCTATCGAAATGGAAAATGTATAATTTTTATTACGATTACGTGTAACCTAAATACAAAGAAAATATTCAGCTCAATTATATGGGTACTGTTTCCTTCATATATGATATAAGAACAAATGATCTATATGTTGACATTCGTTATGATATTATACATCATTTTGACACATCCACATATCAGAAAGAAATCCCTTATAATTTCCCACTCATGAATAAAAAAAGTTTTTGGAGTGATGAAAGATGAGTGTAATGGTCGAATTACTAAGGAATTTATTGGTTTACAATCTTAAATGTATTCTGTTAAAATAGACGAAATTGATAAGGAAATGAAGAAAACAAAAGGAGTAAAACAAATCATTTATTATTGTTAGTTCGTTGGTTATACTTTGTTTTACTCCTTTTGTTTTCTTCACCCATATAATTCAGCTGAATATTTTCTTTGTATTTAGGTTACACGTAATCGTAATAAAAATTATACATTTTCCATTTCGATAGCTCTAAAACAGAAAACCAAATATAAATGGCTGTATTATACTCAGTCCACATTCTACTCATTTTAATGACTATCATTTCGTTTTAAATTTTGACACAACTATGAAAGTTAGGTCTTGCAACAAGAGTTCTAGCTTCTAATCGCTTACTTGTACTCTTCCACTCACATACTATTTTAATATCCTTTCTTTTATTAAAATTTTCCATAATTTTACCATACACAGCGTTGTTCAATAATTAAAAGAAATTTTTGTTCAAATGAATTTTTAGCCAATGTTTTATTATGATTACTATCAGTGCTCACTTCGTCTGCGTATAATTTTTAATTTTATTAAAAATTCAAATTTAACTATACGTAGATATATTCCAGAGTTCTATAGATAGTGTTAAAAATGTTCAATTTACAATAATAAAAAGTGCTGACAACTGTGTTAGTAAAGCTATACCCGTAAATTTGAGTGCTTTCACATTTGCTTCTCTATTTTGTCTATGAAATGACCTAATATTGCGAAGAAAAAAGTATTTTATATTAAAATCTAGGTTCTAAGGGCCTCCTTACAAAATTTTGTTCAAATCCATCCAATGGTTTTTACATGATGCGAAAACAGCAGACAGACAAACGGACAGATAGACAGATAGACAGACATATAGACAGACAGACAGATAGACATATAGACAGACAGACAGAGAGATAAAAATTCAAAAAGTAGGTGTTATGTATTCTATATCGATTACCAACAACATAATTTTCAAAAAAAAAATATATTATGTATAGAAATGATCTCCTTACTGTTTTATTATATGCATAGATTTAAATAAAAAAAATTTTTTTTATTAATTTTCTTCAAAATCAATCCGTGTTTAAGACATTTTAGAAGGTTGTTATAATGTATTAAATAATTGGTTTTATTATTTAAATTTGTAATTAACTTCCGCTGTTTCATACTATACATTTTTTTCTTTTCCTTGCTTTGTGCACAAAATGGCAAGTCCTTATGATAATCGTGCAGTGCGATTGGATATTCTAAATCAACCTCTAATATACAAGTATATATCCAATTTCAGAATCTTCCTTTATATTTATCCATATTAAAGTTCTTACAGTTTTCAAGCCGCTTAAAATTTATACAGGGTAGGTATTGCGATAATGCATATCCATATAAATTATTTACATCAAAATACATTACATAATTCGAATCTTTCATAAAATCATAATCTCTAACATTGTAAAATATCTCCCCGTATCCCCCGCACAGTAAAACTATGTTTGTCAATATCAGTCAATAATTGCAACTCTATTTCAGTTGGTTTTAACATTGTATCCCAAGATAGCCTCGGGATATTATTTACAAACATTACGAAAACTTTAAAATACATGACAAAGCAATAAAACATCTACTTTGAAGTACATATAATAAAAGATAGTCAAAAAGTGTGTTACATTTGAATGTGTACCAAACCTTTTTAGCGTGTTCATAATCATCTTCACTGCACTACTCATTAGTAATGTTATTGAAGAAACATAATCGAGGTCATAGCTGAGTTTCCCCGAGACAATTTACTGAATCTAGTTAGTCATACGGAAAGACACATTTACATTTCGATTTTTTAGTAGTAGTAGTATTCGTGGTAGTTCTATAAACTTTTTTTTCATCACCATCATCATTAACTAAAATTTTTTTATACATGTAAATATATAATTCTTTAGTTGAAGTAATTATATTGATATCACCTTCAATAGATGAAAGCTCTCTAATTAAGAAATGACAATCATATGCCAAAAAGTTATGAAAAAATATAGGAATGAAGTTTGTAGTTTGATACTCTAAATTACATAAGTATGTTATGCGCGGGCTCGGTACATTCACCCGTTAAATGACAATGATCAGCTACACGATCTTCAACAGGTAGAGGTTTTTATAAATATGAATAAAGATTCCATTTTGAATTTATTTATTGTGTTCGTTTGATCTTCGTCGCTAATATCCAGCAAACAATTTTAGAAAAGGTAATCAAGTGTAGAATTAAGCATTTTTGGCGGAAGGACTTTCCAACTAGATTATCAACCTAATGATTTAAACAAGGTATGAGACTTTTATAATCAATTACTGAGAATTTATTACATAAATTATTGTAGGAAATAATGATGATCATAAGCTTAGCTTGTATTTAAAGAACTAGTTCAATTACAACTTCCTTTTTTTTGCGAACTAATGTGATGTCTTTTGTAAGTAAGTCATTATGGTAAGTACTTTTAAGGGTAATTTCTAATTTTTTGCTGGGTAATGATGTCGACAGAGAAATAATGTTTTATTGTTGTTACTGTCTTCATTTCAAAATGGTGAATACCGTTATATTTATGACTGATGTCGATAACGATAACTGGAATGCCACATTATCGTTTTTATTTCGGTTTTAACTAGAACGCCAACATTTGCTTCAGCTGTAAATTCCAACCAAATAACAAAAACCACAAATATTTAACTGTAAAAATTAAAGTTGAATTAAAAAAATTGATTTGAATATCATGAAATTGAACAGAAAGAATTCATAATAATGGTTAAATTGAGAAAATTCTTTTACCAGACTTATCCCTAAAATTACACGATATTAATAACTTTACTTTCTTACTTTATTTTAATTAATCTAACAGAAAAATTTAAAAATATATATTATTAATTCCGCGAAGCTTAATTGTTTGTCTGCAGAAAAATATACTTAATATATGTACAATTTCAAATTATTAGTAAAAACATTTATAATTCGCTCGCATCTTAATAAATAAAATACATAAATAATAAGAGATTTCATTAAGAACTTATAAAATATCGCTTGATTAAATTTTTCCTCGTGTTTTTCTTTGAATTATGTAGCATATTTTTTTTGGCAACATGTTGAAAATTGTAGGTAAAGATACTTCTAGGGTGTTCTTTCCCTATTTATTTTTAAGGCTTCCGACTTTAAAACAGCCTTCTATCCGTCTTCTTGTGTTTTATTGGTGGTAAATTTCTTTCAAAAAACGTGTATCTTTGTAAAGATCCATAGCTTTGGTTGCGTGGTATATAATTTTATGTTAAAAATGTTTAAAGCTTTTAATATATTTTCATAGTTGTTGTTTTTCCGGGTGTTTATATTGTTACTGTTGTGATTTAATATATATTTATCCAATTTAATATAAAAAAAAATTAGTATACAAGCCTATTATGGTTCAACATATCAACAAGAACAACAATAGCAGGGAGAAAAGGAAAACGAAACCATTTTATTGGATGGTGATACAAACAAATATATTAACTTTATATATAAACTTCCAAACCAAACTCTGACTGTAAGAGGATTTTAGTTATCGATTAATCTTGATCTGTTAGAAACCGATTAACTAACAACAACAACAACCTCTCCTTCCCCTAATCCGAAGTGTAATGGTAACTAACAACATTTTACTATAGATGATTTCATTGAAGTATTTCGAAAAGAGTTATTCGAAAAAGAAATTAATATTAACAATATTAAAGACTAATCACAAACACTTCACATAAGTATATAGTAATCCTTGCAAAATGATCAAAGAAATCTATAAATTTTAAAAACAATTCAGTAATATCATGAGTAAAGAGGATAAAAATAGGCTTCTTAATATTGAAGCACAACTAGAATATATTAAAAATTTACCTGTCTATCTCTATACACCTATCCGTTTAATTCTTTTCATATACGTAAATGATAATGAATATTTAGCTAAACATGGGTAACAACAAGCAAGAATTTGAATAAAGAGTAAAGAGTACATTCCCTAATATTACTATTAACCCTTTCTTAAATATTTTAATCACGATCATTTCAATCAATCTTAAAACTTAAATTGACCATAAACACGCACACACACACAAATCATTACCTATACTCAGTATCTATCTCTGCCGTTTCATTAGAAAATTGAATACAGCCAAATTCTTACTTCTACTTTAAAACAAAATCAAAGTTCAATGACCTTTACCTAGATTGCTTATATTTCCTAATGTGTAAAATACTTGCAGTTTCTTATTCTTGAAAACAAAAAAATCAATATTCAATGACCCTTACATTGATTATTGCTTCTAATGTGAACAAACCTAAAACGTAAATTGATCAAACACACACACACACACACACACACACATCATTACCTTTACTCAGTATCTATCTCTATAGTGTTTTATTAGAAAATTCAATACACCCAAGTTCTTACTTCTGCTTCTTGAAAACAAATAATCAAAGTTCAATGACCTTAACACCTGCATTCATCTTACATTTTCAACCCTCGTCATGAAAAAATCAAAATATAGTGATCTTTACCTTGTTTATTTATTTTTTTCCTATGAAGAAAAAAATCAAAATTTAGTGACCTTTAACTAGATTGCTTATTTTTCCTAATGTGTAAAATACTTGTATTTTCTTAGCTATATCTAGCTACAATTGTTAGCATTTTCTACATTTATCAATATGACTGTCTCTCAACACACCTGTTGTGTTTGGCTTCTCTATTCCTTCCATATACTTATGATCACATTGTCACACTAATTAATATGTCAACCTACGTCATGTAGCACTTCACATTTAAGCAATTAGTTGGATGAATTTATTACTCTTAAAAAAAATACAATCCTTATTGTACAGAATATTTTAGGTTTTTAATTTTTAAAAACAAAATTTTTTTATACTTTTTTTCCTTCATATCGCTTCTGCTTATTGAAAACCAAATTCAAAATTCAATAACCTTAACACCTGCATTCATCTTACATTTTCAACCCTCATTATTCTTCAATGGCCTACGTGATTAAACTTCTTAAACACATTTATTAATTTTTCAATACAAATTTTCTACTCCCAAATATTATTATTATTAAACAGCATTATACATTTTTCTTTTTTCTCACCAAATCCCTATACACAAGATCACTATACACCACAATACTATTACATCCACGCACGAAAAAATACATTTGAAAACAATAAAACCTTTATTAATTATTCAATAAAGATTTTCTACTCCCCAATATTACTATTTATACTTTTTAATTATTCAAACGACGATCATTTCAATACAACCTAAAACAGAAGTTAACATATTTTCTTTTCATCACCAAATATCCATACACAATATCAGTATATACCATCATACTATTCCATCCACTTACTTAATTATTCAAACCACGATAATTTCAATAAAACCTTAAACAGAAATTAACCTACTTTCTTTTTCTCCTCAAATCCCTATACACAAGATCCATTGCACACCTGTATTTCACAACTACACTCATCTTACCCTTGTCATTCTTTAATGGTCTACGTATCGCCAGCTTTTTCTGAACAAACAAAACAATATTTAGAATTTATGCATACTCCCATCCAGGCATGAGCAGCTTTTTTGAATAAACAAATGAATATTTAGAATTTATGCATACTCCCATCCAGGCATGAGCAGCTTCTTTTAAACAAGCATCAATATTTAGAATGTATGCATACTCCCATCCAGGCATGAGCAGCTTTTTTCGAATAAACAAATCAATATTTAGAATATATGCATACTCCCATCCAGGGATGAGCAGCTTCTTTTAAACAAACATCAATATTTAGAATGTATGCATACTCCCATCCAGGCATGAGCAGCTTTTTTCGAATAAACAAATCAATATTTAGAATATATGCATACTCCCATCCAGGCATGAGCAGGATTTTGTATGGAAAAAGTGATACAGAAACCCCACAAATACCCTACTTGTAGGGCTGTTGAATAATAGCTTCTGTAAAATACATGTGAAAAGTCATCTGACAAAATTTAGTTTAGAACGTGTTCTATTTTGATCTGACAAACCATCTGACATCAGCTCTTTTTCTAATTCTAAAGAGTATTACCAAAAACCTATGCCGTATGAAAACAATCAACGGCGGTTGACCATTGGCGGTAGCCGGCTGATGTTAATATTTCTTATGACCAAAATCTGAAATTGCTTTAAATTATTTGATAACAATTATATAAATTCTGTACCATTCAGTGTTGCTAGAGAAAGCTAGGAAAAAGTACGCTATTCCTTCAAAAAAGTTACATTATACGAAATGGAATAAATAGTTTTATTCCATATTTCAGAAAAAATAAGAAGGCAACAAATTCATTTACTGAACAAAAACAAAACGGAAAATAACAAAGAAAAACGAATGAAAAAATTTCATACTGCTGATATTCATGAGGATTTAAATTAGGACTCCTACTATTATTTCGGTATGATCTCGACAATCAATAAAATTAGTTAAATTACGATTTTTGTAATAAATCCGTTTTAACTTTTTCTTTGAAAGATTAAGCTTCAATACAATTTACTACACTAATTATTTTAAAGACAAATTTTAGCCTCATTTAATTAAACTTCAACATATTGTCCGGCACTTAAAATCGGGGTATTGGTACGGTTGTCAAATTTTTTAAGCGAAATAACTGAAGTTGCTAACAATTTTTTTGCAAATTTAAACAGAATGCTTAGTTTTCCGCAAGAAATGGAGATCCTTTTACTTTACAGTCGGAAAGAATTGTTGCGAGAAACATCTTGCTGTTTCTAAACATGAACCCAGAAACGTTTTGTGATATCTCACGAATTGACCTGCAGCAAAGCTTTTTTTTGGTTATTACTAATTTTTTATATGGAATTTTAAATGCATTTGAAAGGTAACCTTTGTTATTAAAATCGAATTGATATGTTAAGAAAGGTTGATATGTTAAAAGAGATTCTTACCTCAAAAAATGAAACAAGTACTCTTTCGGTTTTATTACCTTACCCTGGAGTTAATGTCGACGTCGTTGACGGCGTCAAATGTCAAAAAAAAAGTTGATTCGTATGAAATTGTATGAGAGCAGTTAATCTCAACGCGTTGCAACGCCGTAAAAGTTCAATATGTTTCAACTTTTTCGGCGTTGAAACGCCGTCAACGACGTCGACATTAACTCCAGGGTTATTTAGTGTCAACAAAATTTGCGAAAATTTGGCGTATATAACAAAACTATACATGTTACGTGGAGCCTTCAAAAGTTACAAAAAATGTAAAGAATATAATCAAACGGCAACGGTGGTATCATTATTCAATGCAAACTGATCTTGTTCATATTTAGAGTAAAATGAAAATAATTAAAATTGACAAGTCTTCAGTAATTTTGTAACGCATACAAAAATATTTTAAGACGACCACAAGCCATTTTGAAACCGGACGGCTTGGATATCTGTACAGTGTAAAAAGCTAATTTGATCAGCTGTTGTAAACAAATAATAATTATGTTAGACGTGATTATACCTGTACGTTTGTGACCAAATATTAAAAGTCTTCTGTAAAATACCAATTTTGGCACACATGCAGAATTACATATGACTCACACAGTTAAAAAGTCAGATGTAAAAAACATGTCGTGTATATGTAGCTTTAAGCTTCAAATAAATCAAATATTGCTATAACTGCTTATTATTTTATTTATATTTTCGCACCAGTGGAATTTTTAAGCGCCGGCACACAACATCTAGGTAGAAATTACGTATAAAAGTTGTTTAAAAATTGCATAGGGATTAATTAGAAAAATCTAACAATTACATAATGTCCGCACATAAAATAATAACGGCTTTATAAAATATAGCTTATTGTTCTTGTGACGCGCGGTTTAATAAAAATTTGTGTAAACTTCAAAAAAAAGTTCAAAAAATAAGTCAGTGACATGTACCGTTATATTCAGCCAGCATAGAATTTAACCATACCATTAATCTAAGTCCACTTAGGTATTTTTAAACAAAATGTATACAATAAGTTGTTATTATGAATCGTGACGCTTACAAACCATTAAGGAAGTGAACGATTTCTCTCGCCAATGGCTAACATTACCACACCGTTGATATTCTTTTTCACTCATGAGGATTTGAAGAATAGAAGAATATACGTCTATGCATTTTCTTGTAGATAACCTTCATCTCTCAATTTAAGTACTTAAAATTTCTTTTAAGTAATAAGGAAGTAAATTGCACATCGCTTTATTTTAAATTATTGAATAATAAAGTATTGAATAATGAGTCAAGTCCTTCAAGGAAACAAAAAGCAATTTTTTATTTTTGTTTTAATTACAAGTACGTAAGACTAAACTGCTGTTTCAATTCTACTTTTCATTAAAGTAATATTATCATGTTTTTGTTTAATTTTTTTTAAAGACTAAGAAAATAAAAATTAACAGAATCAGAATATCTTATTTTTTTTATTTGTTATACATAAATAAATAGACACAAGTCAGTACTAAAAGGGTTAACTTGTTCTTACATTTTTTTTCCTTTTTTCTTTAAGCATATATTAATACTAATTATTTTGTTTTTATACCCTTCGCCACAAAAAGTAGAAAAAGGGTATAACTAATGGCGTTTTATTTTCTGAAAATAAATGTTACCCAACAATCACATAAAATGTTTTGCTTGTTGCTTAAACCCCGAAATATTGCCACACATTTTGTAGCCACAATAAACAAACACAGTTATTGAATTTTTTTAGCTACCTTTACATGTTAGTAATGTTTAAATAGCGTTTGAAAAATAAAGTAATATAACACTGGGCTTAGCAACGAAAGCAAACATCACTTATCAAGAATAAGAACTACTAAAAAAAATGTAGTATACTTACCCTTACATGAAATTGAGGTTAAAATATGTAACATATTTTTAAAAGAACACTCCTGAACTTTTTTTTTAGAAAACAACACAAAGTGTAAAAAGTGTTGAACATATGCAACATTTTTGTCAGAAAAGAAAACGCCATAAGTTTGTCATTCCATTTGCAATTTCTCCAATATCCATATATGACCCCATAAAGTATGTATATTCTGACTTGTTATGCATAGCGAAGTCGATTGAGCGTCTGTCCGTCCGCGTTAGTGCGGATATAAAGTTTACCTAGAGGTGCTACTCTAAGTTTTCCATTTTATTTGGAACGATGAAGTAAGAGAATTAAGTGTTTTAAAATAACAATATTTGTATTATGCTTTTGATGAGAACTTTTAGAAATTTTTAGCAATGACAGTTTTTTATGTGTCAAAATATAAAAATAAAAATAATTCATAACAGTGTTGTAAAAAAATAATTAAAAGGAAAGTAGGGAAATCTCAATTAAATTTTCTTGTTCTCTAAGTTAAAAATTTTTCTAATTTTGCAATCACTGCTCCGTTTTAAGTATTTATTGCCTGTTGCGATATTTATATATATATATTTCGCCTAATTGTGTTAATATATATTTTTTTTGTTTGTTTTTATCACATTTTTTTAACAGTTTTTTTTTCTTGATGTTTAATTTGATTGTGTACTTGTTTTTCAAATAACGTCTGATAATTGAATACACTTATTATGTAAGTTTGTTTCATTGTTTTCTTCTAAGTTATAGCAAGTTATTGTAATTTCTTCAGTTGCGTCATCATCTCTAACACTTATTGTAGTAGGGATATATATTTGTGCTCCATATCTACACGTACTATTGATTCCTTCAATATAATTATTAATTGCAAGCAGTTCAGCAACTTTCTGCTCAAGCGGTGAAAGGAAACAGTAATTATTTGGTCGACTACCAGTTCCTGAAATACGAATTTTTACGGTAGATTTTAACTTTATGTGTTGTTTGTAATCTGCAGTATTTTAATCTTGCGATAGCCTCTGCCATAACTCCCTGCATTTGCTTTTGGCTTAGAAACATTTAGGTGTCCTTTTGCCAAATCTGTATGCAATGTCATCAATTCCTCCATTATTTCATATTACCTACGCTTCGTATATAAACTCCATTTAAATAATAAATAACTCTAAAATCAAAGCACTTAATAAACTTTTTTTTAATTATTAAATATTAAACGTATATACTTACATTTTTTAATGTGTATTCTTTTATGTATGTAAAAAAATAACTATAAAACTTCTGAAATTAAAATAGCAATCGAAATATCTACATACGTAAATAACACATTTTACATTGCTTTCGTACTACATAGTTGCAATTTCGAAAGGGATTTTTTTTTGTTTCTGAATAGGATTGAAAATTCCCGCAATTTACGAACGTTCGGAAATAAAAATCCGAAAATCGTAAACGTTATCACATTTTTACGAATTCGATGATTTTCCGATTTGAATAGAAATACATAATAACCCCCCTCTATTCATTTGCTTTCGGTTGGTTTCTTTTTGTTGGCGTTCATATCTGCAACTGCGGGTCTTCTTTGTTATGCATCTGAAAATTTAATAGGGAAATGTAAAAGAATTATAAGGTTTTATTACAAACTACTTTTTGCTTACTATTTACCGTGTGTGTTTCTTGCCCGTTCTACCTGCTGTCAATTTTTCTTCTCTATGTATGCTTGCGTATGTATATCTTTTGTCTTATACACATGATACAGTTGCCAGTACTGTTAAGTAGTATATATTTAGAACATGGCAATGACAGAACGATTAAAAATTAAAAAAAAAACGTTCACGATGGTATAGAACACGGTGAGTGAAGTTAGAAAGTTTAAATTTTAAAATTAGGTATGAATGAAAAAATAACCTTGCTGTTTAATATGCGCTCCTGGTAAAAGGAAAAGCATTGACTATGTATGAGTAATAATCATAAATTGAAAATTCAAATGGAGATTTTTGCAAAAATTAAATATGGTGATTTGCAGCGACAGTAGAATGTTCTAGAAAGATCATCAAAGAGATGGACAGCTAGGCGAGAAAGAACTTTTAAAAAATTCATGAAATTCGCCACTTAAGTGGGAAAGTAAATGAGGCTACAAGTAAGCGGAAATCACAGAGGATTTTCAGAATGTTTTTATGTTTGAAAGCATATAAAAAATTAATAGTGTGGAAAAAAAAAATTAAAGTGTTAGAGATTAGTGAAGGCGTCCTTTGGAGGAAAAGGATAGTTGTTTTAAACTTAAAATAATTAATAGAAAGAGAAATTAAAACGTAAGCTGAATTTTGTCTTTTGTTATGAGTTTTTTGTGACATTTAAATTTGGTTTGTGTTTTGAAAATTTGTACCTGGCTAGGAAATTGGTTGGTGTAGGAAGAAAGCAACAGTTCGAGTGCAAAAAAAATGTTAGCGACAAATTATTAGTCCGAACCTCCTGAAAATGAGAAATGCAGGAGATGCTTTAAACTTTTCACATTAGATTATAGCCAGGTAATCCTTTTCCTCTTTTAATTTATTTATTTTCTACAAAACAACTGTATTAAAAAAATGTAAAACAAAAAATTTCCCCAAAAATGCATTAATATATTCGAATTTGTGATTAAAAAAAACAGGTAAGAGCGCTATATATACTCTTCACCATCTATATTAATCTACTTTACTGAAGTAACTTAAAAAAATTTGCTGCTACATAAATTTTACATAAAAATGCCATTGGCTCTTAATGGGTTAAGCATTTTAAAAAAATTTTGTATTTCTTAAAAGATCTCTTCAAAATCTTTAACATGATACCCATATTAGTATTTTTAAAATCTTAGTATATACAGCACCAGTTGCAATATAATAAATAAATTTTTGAACTATTACTCAGTTATAAAAACTCTTTTGTGAACACCAGAGAACTGCACGAGTACACCGCATACTTACTCTATACTTACTCTATACTTTTCATACTCGAGTATTTTAAACACCGCAATAAAAAGTTGCGGTGTTTATTTTACCCATTCTTGTAAAAACGAGTATCAAAAATATCACAATCAGAATTTTAAGTATTTTTTATACTCGTACGCGAGCATTTTTTAATTCTCTTTATTTGTAAGCAACGTTGCCACATTTTTACCCTATTAAAGTTTTTTTACTGCCGTTTTGTGAAATACTGCATTGTATGCAGATCTATTTATAAACAATAAAAAAAACAAAATTTGATTAAATCTATTGCTTAAACATTATAAACAGAAAAACAGACAACAACTGTTTTCATAGCTATGAAATACAACACATATTTAATGAATAAAATGCAATAAAAAGCACTTAAAGGTACAGCTTTTGTACACTATTTAAAGCAGGTACACTTATTTTGTTGCTGTTTTTTATGAATAATTATTTTCAGTTTATGCGCCTTGTTGTCATAAACGTGCTACTTGTACTAACGGTATTTAGGAAAACAAAATGATAAAATGAATCCTGAATAAAAGGAAAATAACTTAATTTTTGAGTTTTAACAAAACTGTATATACGCTGATGTAATATATTAATTCCTCATAAATAATAATAAATAAAATAAAGTTTTTAGTTTATATATTTTATTTTGTTAAATATAATTATTGCTTTTATATCTATTTATTAATTTTAAAAATCTATTTGCTTAACGAATAGAATTTTTAAATTTCTCTCCTATGTGACTTAAAAAAAACCCTAACAAAAAAGTAATATAATAAACAATGAACTATTCTTAAGCTATTAGTTAACTTTTGTTGTGTTTTTAATAAATGAAAATATGGCGAATTTTACGGATTCTATTAAATTTATTTTCTGTTATATATTAAATAAACTTTCATAATTTCAAAGAAGTATGTATGTTAGCTAATTTAGACATTGGCGACTTTTGATATTGTGTTTGATTTAATAATTCTGATCTGATAACTCTGTTTTCCTCTCACTACACACGTTAAAATCTCTCTCTTGGTGTTTGTTGTGAAAATGAGTACGAATAATGTAAAGCCAGCATCGCAAACATTTTACTTGAGTATGGTAGACACTTATACTCAAATGGAATGGGTATAGTAAATACTCGCACTTAAGAAATGCGGTGGCGATCACACCGCAACCGCATTTAAGATGAGTATACTTAGAGTATTAAAAACAGACACTCTTGCAGTTCTCTGGTGAACACTTATCATTTCGTGCAGTTATTAAAATAGCACCAGTAGGCTTCTTTAATTTGTTTTGCAAAACAAAAGTGAAAACTGAGGTAATAAACATTTTTTAATATTTTTTCTTTAAAGTCGTGTAATTATTTTATAAAAGTTGTATAGTTATGGGTCGCGGAAAGCATTGTTCGCCGGAAAAACGTGAACTAATAAAAAAAATTTTCGTCCACGAGTAAATCGTATTCCTAAATAAGAGAATTGCTTGGCTGCTCCAATAAAATGATAATTAATGCCCTAAGATATTTGCAAAAAGTTGAATCCCCTGGTTGGAAGCGAGTTTTGTCACCCTTAATAGCAAAACGGTTAGTATGGTTGGCTAAAGCAAACCCCTTTATGACAGCTATGGAGCTTTAAAAAACATATGATGTGCCGACAAACGGACAACAGCCTCAATACCTGTATTCCTCGAAAAGTTCCGCTTCTTTCCTCTAAGCATGTTACATGTTGGTTCTGATGTTTTGTCCTAAGCTACCTAACAATGAATACAAGCCACTATTCACATCAAAAACTAACAAATCATAGTATTATGGCATAGTGGTGCTTCTCGTAGCATGCTGCCGTATGCTTCCTACGAAATTATCTAGCAAGACAGTGACTCTAAACACTCCAGCAAAATGAGAAAAAAATTTTTCAAAGACAACTTCACTAATTTAATCTGCACAGACGCCAATTTGAACCCTATCGAAAGTCTGTCGACGGACATAAAAAAGGGTGTATTAACAAAAAAAAAAAAAAAAAATCAACAAGCATGTAAGGGCTCTGGGAGGCTGTGAGTTCCATCAAAGTTGAAAGATGCCATCATTTAGTGGATTCCATGGAAGGGCGTTGTAATAGCAAAAAGAGGGCACACGACAAAGTATTGAAACCATACAATTAATTTATCTACAAGATATCTGAGTAAAATTTTTTTATTTATTTTTGGAAAGACAACTAATTTTTGTGAAAAATTAACTGAAGTGGTGTTATTTTGACTGTGTAGTTTTTAGGTTTTTTGTTTATATTAACTAGGGTATTATAAACTGTTGGAAAAACCCAAATAATTTTCTTATGATAATAAACTATTGTTATCAGAGAATTTATTATTTCGTTTTGAGTTGAATTTGCCCAACAATTGAACAATTGTAAACGAAGTCATTATAAATTTGTGTGTGTTGCTATTATATTAACGAGAGCTGTATATACACACGGAATGACAAACTTAGATATACCCTTTTTCCACTTTTTGTAGTGAAGAGTATAAAAACAATGTAAAAATTTTAAAACTTTAAAGTAAAAAAAAAAATCAAATTAAAAGAATGAAATTTTTATAAAAGAAAAAAAAAAAACTAGCAAGAAATTAGAGGAATTTTGAATAAATAATTATTTAATTATAGAGAACAATGAAAAAATTTTCAGTTAGTTAATTTGTAATTTTATTTTAATTTATTGGTATCTTTGTTTTGTTTTAACTATTGCCCTTTTGAGGGCTTACTTACATATTCGTAATTTTATTAGAATAGCAAAGAGTAAGAAACAGAAAATGAAAAATACAGTTATAAGAGCTATATACATTTATAAGAGCTAATTAGCTTTTTGTGAAGAAAGAGTTTATTCCTTAGGGAGCTCCTTTAGGGTAGGAATTAGAATTGAGTAGATTAAAGTTAATAGTTAATTGATCAGAATTCTGCAAAAGAGAAAATGAAACAAATTAATAGTAGAGATCTTTTTTGTTTTTTTTTTTTTTTTTTTTTTTTTTTTTTTTTGTAACAGATACCTTTGTATTTATTTTGCAGTACAAAAAGTTGCTAAGATTTGTATAGGATTAAGTTTTTTGTATTAAATAAAAATTTGTAATTATGTCAAATTAAAATAATTATGTTTGTGACTTATTTGAAAGAGAAAGAAGGCATGAAAGTGAGTTAAGGCCAGAGGAATCTGGAAGAATAAGGGTTCACAAAAGCAATTTTCGCGCGCACTAGTGTTTTGTGACAAGGTCCTGTTTGTGTGTACGTCTTTGTTGTTTTTTTTATTTTGGTTTTATTTTAGTGAGTTTTTTTTTTGTTTAATTTGTTGGGGAGTTTTAGTGTAAATTTTTTATGTGCGGCGTACCCAATGGGAAGTGTTCCTCACTAATTTGTATTTTGCGAACTTCTCCTCACGAAAACTTCCAAACAAAACACGGCATTTACAATGGCCCGCAGACATCCCGTTTGATGGACAAAGGCAATAATCTTGAATTATTGTGCCTATTTGCAAAATTCCTTAATACTTAGAGCCCATATTAAATAGTAACCTTTCGTAGCATTCCCGATACTCTTTCGAATTTCGATGTTGATGCCATGGAATTTGACTCCATTTTTCTCGAAGTGGACCTAAAGTCCGATGTATTTTTTTTCAAAAACCAATCATGTAGTGCATATTACATGCCTACATTCTTTAACAACAATAACATCAGAAGACAACAAATTCGTCAGCCAACACCACTAACTTCATACCTAGCTAAACTTGTTGCAAAGAGATAATAGTGAGCAAATATAAAAATTAAAAATAACAAGTAAAAGTGCTATATTCGGCTATTCCGAATATTATATATCTTTCACCATATATGTAAATCTAGTGAAGGAACTCCTATAAAAAAATATTAGGGTGACAAAGAATTAATATAATTTTACATAGAAATATAATCGGCTCTTATTGGGTTAATTATTTTTTTAAATGTTAAAATTTCCTTAAAGACTGTATTAAAAGCTTTTAAATGACACCCATATTGATATTTTTAAAAATAGGGAAATTTCCGTAACTCGAAAAAAATGTGCCGCTTATTTTTTCGCTTGGTCTTTTTTTCCTATTTTCTATTTCCCTATCGCTCCATGTATTTGTTTTTGATATTGGAGTTACTTCATTGTTCCAAATAATATGGAAAAATTAGAGGTAGGCGTGGTTTTTTGCCCGCTACGTCTAAGGACCGATCTTGCTGATTTCTAATAGCACTGGCTTCAACACTATGTCTGATCCATTGCATATCTAAATTTTTGCAGAAATCAAGTTTGCCTTTGCGTGATATATAATGTATTCATGCGAATATTTATATGCCTGTTAGGGTCATCAAAAATTTTGGTACGTTAAAAGAAGCAAAGCAACTAGATAAAATCTATAAAGGCTCTTAGGTAAAATTTAATATATAGTATAGACCATGTATAACTTTATATAAATTCCAAGCATTAAAAAATTTTCAGGTGGGCAGTACCCAATTTTGTGACCACATAGCGTCATCCCTGGGAAGTCGATGGTACCCTGCTTTGATACTTAAGTTCAAGTACCCCAATAGTGAAGTAAAATTTTGGTTCAATCGACCTAGCCGTTTACAAATTTCTAAGTTATTTCCAAAAGATTTTGATTCTGCTCCACTATGCACTGGAAATCATCATGAGGTTTCATAGGTAGGATATAATAGGTAGGACTATCGCAGGATATTTACCTTAAAAAAAATCGGATTCATTAATTTGCCTTTAAAAGCAACTTTTCATTTTTAAAGAGTCTGTTATGAAAATTCGACGAAAAAAATTGTCGTTGTGTAATATATTGGGACTTAAGGCATTAAGTTCAGATATAAAAGATTCTTGCGTCGCCCTAATTCGTTGTTGAGTTAAAGATATTAAATTTCCTCCGTCCACAAGTGAATTACTTAGAATCGTAGGAAGCAGGTTGTTATTCTTTGAAGCCATTTTTAAAATTGAGAAGATTATATCCTAGGCTGGCTTCAATTTTAATATTTTAAAATTATTTTTAATTATATTCTACCTCTACTATCGGTTATAGATTCAATAAATATAATTTATTATATATATTTATACTATATATGTATATACCAGAGTTCAAAAAGTACACTCATCGTACACGCAATGTTCTTTTCAAAACCCACCCACCCGTTCATATTTTTCTTTTCATAACAATTATGTGTATCTCTAAAGTTAGAAATTTTCTGAACACATCCACCAATGTGCTTTATTAAAATATTTATTTGTGTACACGTACGTGAATGTACAACTGCAGCTATTGTTTATGTACGCTTTATTTTCAGTAAGTGTACAGAAAAAAAGTACATTGAAAAATAATAATAACTGCGTGTACGAAAAAAACCTACATGGAAAAATAAAAAAATATAATAAAAAAAGCGTACATGGAAAAATAAAAATAACTGCATACACAAAAGTACATGTACGATGGCCAAAATGTAATAACATTTTTATTGTTATTATTATTGTTTGTTTTTATTATTAATTTGTGTAAGTTTATTCTAACCAAATTAATATTGATATGAATACTCTCGTATTTTTATTTTTTAAGATGCGAAGAATGCTGATAACGGACGTAGCGGTCCAGAAAACGTAGCATTACATTCTGCTAGCGTCTAATTTTTCTTGTCCGCATACATTTATTAAATAAATTTTATTTCTTAAACAAGATTTTTAGAAATTAAAAAGGAACTAAAGCTAAATTAATTTCAATTCATTTATAATATTCACAGTTCAAGTCCTAATTTAAAAAAAATTAAAAAAAATTTGCTTTTTTATTTATATCCTTATATGTATTATTTGTTATTCTTGTATATTAAACATTTACATTTATACATAATTTTAAATATTTGAGTTTTTTGTCGTTTGGTTTTTGATCTTTCTGTTTTTGTTTGAAAAAATAATTTGATTTTAATTTTGTTATTTTAAAAAAAGAAAATCTAATTTTTTGTTTCCTGTTTCCTGATGATGCCACCCAAAAGTGTGGCGAAATATTGAAAATATAAATAAAAATTTTTATTATTTATAAAACTGACCTAGTGCTTAATAAATTAGAAAAGAAAAACTATTTAAAAAGGTCAAAAAAACATTTATATATAATTTAAAAGTGAGCACGCGTAAACAATATAACGATGAGTTATAATTTATTTAAAAGAAACCGGTTGATGAGAGGACTTATTAATCGTTTTAAAACGTTGAGGGATAAGGTTGTAAAAACTCAATCTGCAATAACCTTCTTAATTAGATGCCGTAATTCAGGAATTGTACCAAAATTTATTGTGAATGCAACAAAGAATATTGCTAATATTTTCAAGATGGAGGGAAAATGGACAATCAAACACATTATGGAAAAATATTTGTGTGATTTAAGGGATAAAATATTAAGATGTTCAATTCTTGAGAAACATAAATATTGAGGTATTTTCAAAGGGAGCTGATAATGATTGAAAATGATTTGGAAAAACATTTATCCAGAGAAGCAATGGAAAGATTTTTGCAGTTTGAAGACAGAATAGGAGCAGCTTTAAAAGTTAAGGTAAATAAAATACATAAAAAGAAGTTTGAGTGTTTGAGGGAATTACAGAAGAAGGAGTTAGGTATTAAATTAAATAAAAAGTGGTTTGTAAATAAGACTAATTTAGATATTCCAGATGAGGTTCAGTGGGTTCTTTCATTAGGACATAAAAATGCATTACCCATTAAACGAGAAGATTTTCCAGTTCTAAAAATGATAACGGATGGAGAGGATTTAGTGCAAACTTTAAAATCAAAAGAAGAACAGGAAATAGCTAGGACTAAATTAACTTCAATAATAGATAATCATTTAAATAAGATAAAATTAAATAACAGGGATAGATAAATGTTAGAAAACGTAAAAAAGGCGGATAGTTTTTTGAGAAGAAATAGGGATATCCTTATCTTAAAAGCTGATAAAGGTAACACCACAGTAGCTTTAAACAAGAGTGATTATGTTTTAAGAATTAACAATATTGTAGGGGATTTTGCTAATTATAAGTTAGCAAACAAAGATCCAACAACCAAATTGCAGAAGGTTAATAATGTGTTGGTTGAAGAACTTTTTAAACAAAAAGTTATTACAATTTTAGAGAAAAACAAGCTTAAAACCAATGTTTCTACAGCTCCAAGATTGTATGGGTTACCTAAAATTCACAAGGAGGATTTTCTTTAAGACCGATTTGTTCTTTTATAAATTCTCCATCTTATGAGTTATGTAAATATATTACAATGATTTTAAAAAAAATTACAGAAAATTCAAAATATAATGTTAAAAATTCGTTTGAATTTAAAGAAAGGATAAGGAACATAAATGTTCTAAATGATGAATGTTCCCCTGTTGTGGCAGATATTATTATGGAGAAATTATTAGACACGTGCATTAATGAAATTAGTATAAAACCAAGAATAATGACAAAATATGTGGATGATTTGTTTTGTATTATTTTTGCATCTGGTATTGAAAATATGTTGGAAACATTTAATAGTTTCAATAGTTGTATAAAATTTACAATAGAAATAGAAAATGATTTTAAATTACCCTATTTAGATACGTTAGTAATAAGGAGAGGGAATAAACTAAAAATGGATTGGTACCAAAAGCCAACAGCTTCCGGGAGAATTATTAATTATTATTCAAAGCATAACAAAAGAATAATTATTAATACGGGAAAAAATTTGATAGAAAAAGTGCTTAAGCTAAGTGATAAGGAATTTCACAAAAGCAATAAAGATAAAGTTAAAAAGATATTAATTGATAATAATTTTCCAATGAGAGTGATAAATAGTTTGTTTAAACAGTTAAGGTTTAGGAGTGCAAATAATACAAGAGATGTTACAGAAACTAAAGTTTATAAGTCTTTAATTTATGTACCAGAAATAGCAGAAAGGATTGAAAAATCAAAAATTTTTGATGGGGATAAATATAAAATGGCATACAAAACTTATAATACTTTAAATAGATTATTTAGTAAAACAAAAGATAAGATTAAAAAATGGGACATGTCAAATGTAGTTTACAAAATACCTTGTAATGGTAATGATAGTGAGAATTGTAATAAGGAATATGTAGGTACGACAAAAAATAAACTAAAAACTAGAATAGCTGGACATAAGTCTGATCAAAGATACAGGGACGTTAATAATTCACAAAAAACTGCATTATCTTCCCATTGTGCCAGATTTAATCATAATCCTAACTTTGAAGATGCATCTGTTTTAAATATAGAAAATAATTATAAGCGTCGGTATATGTTAGAGATGTTACAAATAATTAAAATAGCAGCAACAAAAAAAAGAAACTTTAAGGCTGATACTGATAATGTTGCGCAATGTTATAGACATTTAGTCCATAAAAAATAATTAACGTTTGAGAGTATATGATTGCTTGTAACATTTCTATCGTGAAAGTTTATGTTAATGTATTTGAATTAAGTTTTTTAAAATTTTTAAATAATTTAAATGTTTTCTGTTTTTTAAATTTTTATAAGAATGTAAATGTTTTCTGTTTTTTAAATTTTTATAAGAATGTAAATGTTTAAAATTTTTGAGTTATTTTACTTGAATGTTTTTTGAGTTTTAAATTTATAAGAATGTAAATTTTAAATTAAATTATTTTAAAAAAATAATTTGATTTTAATTTTGTTATTTTAAAAAAAGAAAATCTAATTTTTTGTTTCCTGTTTCCTGATGATGCCACCCAAAGGTGTGGTGAAATATTGAAAATATAAATAAAAATTTTTATTATTTATAAAACTGACCTAGTGCTTAATAAATTAGAAAAGAAAAACTATTTAAAAAGGTCAAAAAAACATTTATATACAAAACAGTAAACATTAAAAATTCCTTCCCTAGGTATAATTGCAATAATCTTAAAGATAAGCAAATTATTACCCTTAATACTTACTTTTATAACACTACTTCTTGCACATTTTTCTTAATGAGCCATTCATATGACCCCCGCTTGAATTTACAAGGAACTCCACAACTTACTAATAATCAAAATCAAACTGCAATGGTAGGCTAAAGATTCTTTTGTATTTGCACAACCAGTTGCATCGTTAACATCTTTAAGTTTACGCCTCTTAGATCTATCGCTGCAGTTGTCCAATGATTTGCGTGGTCTTCCAACTTTATCTTGCTGTACTGTTTCTGCAGCGACAGTAAGTTGGCCGTCTAATCACTTTTTATATAAAACTTTTGTTTGCTGTAGCTAACTTCTTTGTAAAGTTTTTTAGTACTTTTACAAAATTACATAATTGCTCTTGTATTTCGGTGCTACACGAATTTAAGTTTAAATATATTTTAACGCAACTAAGAACATCTTTCTGGTTTCTATTTCTAAAATACTCTTCAACCAGTTCTTTATAACTGAAGCTCTCCATATTTTTCTGAATATTTTTATTTGTGTCTGTTATGTTTTATCACTGGCAAATATACGTCCGTACACGTAAAGGATTAAGTTATTATTGAGTAATCCCTTATTATTGAGTAATCCCTTATCGAATCAATGTTTTATACATTTTAAGATACATGTTATTCATACCCTATAAATAGGGTTCTTTAACTCTTCTTTAAGACACTTTCACCTTTCTTCGGGTAGTATACGTTTCTTGTTTTCTTGTGTTCCCTAGAAGTTCTATTCCACTAAAGTTAAAATTTCAGAAAAAAATAGTAGTTTCATAAATATTTCATAACGACCCTAATATTAAACGCTGGAGCGGTAACCACTTACAACAACTTAAGCCTACCAGCATTATAAAAAAGACCGCAGGCCATTATCAATGATAGCTTGAGAATAGTAACCATTTATTTTTGACAAAAAACAAAAAAAACACCTTTTTCTGAAACTAAAAAACAGTTGAGTTCGACAGCATGCCACGGCCACAATTATCAATAGTTTAACCTAATTTTTTGGTTACTTTAATATGGATATATTAGCTCCAAAAAGGCTTACAAATTTTAAAAATCAGCGACAAAAAAATTATACTTTTGGCCAATGAAAAACGATTTTCACCCAGTGCGCCGTTTAAAATTGTTTTCCGTGTAGTCAGAAATTTTTGACTGCAATAAATATAGAATGTATTACTACAGTATACATTAAAAAGACTATTCAGTAAAACTAAAGATAAAATACCGAATCTAGAATTATCAAATTTATTCTATGAAATTCCTTGTGACGGAAATGATAACGAGATTTGTAATAAGTATATATAGGAACAACGAAAAAAAAACTAAAAGCCAGAATTTTTGGTCATAAATATGATATAAAAATATTAATTCACAAAAAACTGCATTATCATGTCTTTGTGTTAGATTAAATCACTATCCTAATTTTTTAAAATGTTTCAGTACTGAACACAGAAAACAATTACAAACTGCGTTTTATGTTAGAAATGTTAGAAATAATTAATAAACCAATAGTACGAGGGCTGCTCTATATATTTCTGGCCTAATAGTGAAAACGCGAATATTTATAATCAAAAATGGTTTTATTGTTTTTCGAAGTATTCTTCAGCATGATTTATACACTTTTGCATGCGCTCAAACCAGTTGCCGAAGCACTTTTTCCACTCCGATTGAGACCCCTCTAAAACATGGTTTTTGAACACTTCAACAGCTTCTTCTGGCGACGAAAATCGTTGACCACGCATTTTTTTCTTGATGTGCGGAAACAAGAACAAGTCATTAGGTGCCAAGTCAGGGCTATACGGCAGATGACCCATTAATTCGACGTTTTGGACGGTCAAAAACGCTCTGGTTTAAGCCGATGTGTGAGAGCTCGCATTGTCATGGTGAACAATAATTAGTCTTCTCTTGTTGGTTTTTCGAATTTCTCCGATGACTTCAGGCAAACAAATTGTAGTATACCACTCAGAAGTGAGCGTCCTACGTTGCTCAAGCGGAACAGTCGCCACATGACCTGTTTTGCCGAAGAAACAGGCGACCATTTGCTTCGAAGTGCTTCTTCCACGAACAACTTTCGTTGGATTTTGCTCGTCTTTTTAGACCCACACGGTCGATTGTTGTTTCGTTTCGGGCTCATACGCATAGATCCATGATTCGTCACCTGTGCCGATCTTATAAACGTCTTTTGAAGCACCGCAATCGTAGTTTTGCAACATTTCTTTGCACCAATCGACACGAGCCTTTTTTTGAGCGACTTTCAAATTGTGCGGGATCCAACGCGAACAAACCTTTTTTACGGCCAGGTGTTCATGCAGTATCGAATGTATGCTCGTGGAAGAAATGTCCAAGGATGTCTCTATCTCTCGGTATGTCGCATGTCGATCATGCAGTATGAGTTCACGCACGGCATCAATGTTATCTGGCACAACAGCCGTTTTTGGGCGACCTTCACGGAATTCGTCTTTGAGCGAGCTTCGGCCACGATTAAATTCAATATACCAATTTTTCACAGTCCTATAGGACTTCATCGCCATACAAAGATTTAAGTTCATCAATGCACTCTTGTCGTGATAATCCACGTCGAAAGTTGTGAAAAATGATGGCACGAAAATGTTCACGAGTTAATTCCATTTTTTCCATATTAATTTTTTCAAGTCACTGTTAACAACACAAATAATGGTCGTACGTCAAAACGTTTTGAGTACGATTATGCTTAAAAATGACAAACTTTCCAATGGAAATGTCAGATTGCACTTGGCAGCACTCAGTGTTGCCAGGCCAGAAATATATATAGCAGCCCTCGTATAAAGAATTAATTTTAAGGCAGACACAGATAATGTAGCTCAGATTTAAAGACACTTAAAAAAAATAATTTTGTACTTTATATTTGTATGACAAAATAATTTAATGTTAGTTTGGAAAAAAATTTGTATTACTTTTCTGTTGTTGTTTTATTTTATGTTCAAATAAATAGTTGTTTTTCCTGATGATGCTACACAAAGGAGTAGCGAAATATTGAAAAAAATTGCAGGTTGTGCTTGTTAAATTAACTTAAATATAATTAAATAAAAGGGTAAATAAAAACTATGTTAATTCTATGTGTAGTTACAGATTTTCTTATTGAGCTATTTTGGGCTACAATTGTCAAGTAATTAAAAATTCAATTTAATTACAGTTTTACCCGACGTTTGGTCGATTATTTGTCGATTTTTACCAGGATTCTATTTTTTATTTAAATAAATCATAAAACAAAATACAACTACGTTATTATTGAAACAAAAACTCCAGAAATATATACTTACAAAATAAAACGTTAGTTCGTTAAAACAAAATAAACATATTAAACACAAGAACAAAACATCTGAACAATTTCAACAGGTTTAAACAGTAAACACATCTTAGCTTAAGTGCAGATTAGCTAATAGCGACTCCATAGCTGCCATTGATATTGCCAGTGTCCTCTTTCAAGATCATTGTGATTCCTATTTTCTTTTGACTATGTAGAGTTTCTTTGGTGTATCTTTCTTTTACGATTTTCTTTGTCTAATATTTTTTAGTTATTAAAGTGACCTGCTTTTATTATGTGTTGTGCCAATGCAGTTGTCTCCTTTCTGATGTCCATTTTATACTCAGCTATTCTTGTCAATAAGCTTCTCTATGTTGTTCCTATGTATATTTGATTACACTTTGTTACTTCATTCCCCACGCATGGTATTTCGTAAACAAGATTGTTTTGTTGTTGCTTTTAAATTGGCGCCTTAATTTTTGTAAATATTGTGTTTAATGTATTAGTTGGTTTGTAAGCAAAGCCTATCTTGTTGTTGTTTTTTATTATTTTCCGTATATTTCTGTTGTCTGTTAGGCCAGAGATGTATTGCACGCTGTGAAAAATACAAATTACCTTGTCGTCTGCATTGTAATTAGTTTTTTTTTTCAGTTTTTAAACGGTGTTTTACTGCTTCCATTTAACTTTTAGTAACTTTTCTAACCAGGTAACTTTGTTACACAACTAAGGTAGATACATGGATGCGAAGAATGCTGATGAAGGATGTAGTGGTTCAGAAAATGCAGGATTTCGTTCATTTGCAAATTATTATGTCTTTAATACATGACTTTCCTGGTAAGAAATACTACACACGTATTTATTTCCTATTAATGACGCTTAGTTTTTAACCTTTAAAATTAAAGATATTGTACTTTAATTTTACTATACGGTTTAGCGCTTGGAATACTCATTTGTTAAGCAAATGGATGAAATTGAATCCTTAAATGGTGGAACTTTTGCATCAATGCAATCAGATCTTTTACATCGCGATCAGCTTACAGAACTAACGCGGAGCAGTGTTTCATTATTTTTGATGGCTAAATGCTACAATTCTCTTGATATAAAAGAAATTCGTGAAAAAGTTTAAAAGAAAAACTTGCAAATACTATTCTTATAATAGCAACTAAATTTAAAAAGTCATACGTGTGTGTTAAATGTACACATAATGTTGTAAATATATGTGTATTTATAAAACTAGTAATATATGTCGATTGCGTTACTATTGTAAATAATATAATGGCAGATAGCAAAAAACACAGTAGACTGATTGTACTTCTTAAAAAATAATTAGTGCAGGATACTCCAAATATGAATAACGATATAGTATATATTTATAAAGACAAAACTTAAGATATACTGTTTATCTTTTTAAGGAATTTAGTAAGAAAACGTAAACAAATATACATATACTTACTTGTAGTTATAGGTTTATTTATATAATAAAAACGTTTTTCGTAAAACATAACAAAAACTAAATAACAAACATGGTAAACTTCAATTAGTTAAAGCTACAAAGATCCTAAGAAATAAATTTTAAACCCTATTAAATCAAGGACTCAAACTTGAACTACATGTTCAAAATATAATTTATCTTAGAAAGGATTTGTGCCAATACCATTTTGTAATGATTTCCAGTTATTTTAAATCGATTCGGTCATAGTAAGAAATTGCAGCATATGCCGTACCGTTATCCCTCTACCGTAATGGCGGATTAAAAATATTTCAGCTTAATCAAATAGTGAAAATAAAAGTTATACTCATCAAGCCGGGTTAAGGTTCAGAAAAATAATTTTTCCTCATTTGTACTTGAACTTCCTACGCCATATGATCTTTGGCAAATTTGCAGACGTTGCTGTTGACAAGATGCGTTTAGTGTATGTATTTTTCTTCAGTTATCGGAGTTATAGCTGCTTATTACTCGAAAAAGCACGACGAACTGTCGATTTGCCAGCATTTATTGATGTTAAATTTTTAATTTTAGAGGTGTAACGGGCTAAGTTTAATGCAATTCTCAGATTTTGCCGTTTGTTATGTACCGTCAAAGCTGTTTGGGTACCTCCTTTGTTATTCTTGTTATAAGCCTCTTGACGTAATTCATTACTACATTGTTTTTTCTTGCAGTTTTTAGCATTTTCGCGATAGTAAAATTTTTCGGAACGGTAAACATCAATTTCAAGCATGTTTAAAGCACTGAATGCACTTTTTGTAAACATTTTTACTTTACGATTTTATTGGCATCATATAAAATATTTCTTCCTTAATTTTTAAACTCATTTGTGTTGATTCTGAATGTGGTACTTTTGGTCAATCATATCAATCATGGTAGATAGAGAAGAAACTAGTTTGACTATAGTTTTGCTTACAAAAAATAACGTTTTTTGAAGTTTTATTATTGTCAAAATTTTAATTTAAGTGTAATAGCATGGTATAAAAAAAAAACAGAAGGTATTTCATTAGAGTTTTGCTTACAAAAAATAAGGGTTTTTGATGTTAATTTTTATGTAAATTAATATAAGTAAAAAAAAAGCTTTGCTGCATCATCAAGAAGGTAAGACATTCCGACATAATTTGAATTGTGCAATTTATTATTTTGGGATATAAAAACTAATGCTATTTATTGAAAATAAACTTGTTAGAGAATTATTAATATCTAAAATATAATTATGAAAACAGTTGATGTAATAATAATAAAATTATTAATCTAACAAGTGCAGCTTGCGCTAAAAAGGTTCATTAATTAATTATTTTGAAGGGGTCTTTAGGACATAACTTTTTTCATTTATTTATTTTAAAATTCTTATTCTATAAAACCATTTTTTGTTAAATGGAAAAATAGTACTTAGAAACTACAAATGATGCTAAAAATCTTGTGTATCCGATCCGAGCGTAATGTTCATTTTTTTCTTCAAAAGTTCCAAAGCCAAGCTTAGTCCCATTTTTTAAATTATATAACCATCAAATTCAATGGCAATTATTTTTTTAATACTTTCTAATAGCTTTGATTTTTCTTGCTGTTTCTTAGGTGTAGTTGAAAGCATCAAAATCAATTTTGTTTATTAAGGTATTTAAATTTTTGATTATGTAATGTCTGTATTTATGACTTCGAATTTAATTAATAAGTCTGTTTCTTTACTTTATGGGCAAACTTCATGAAAATAAGAGCAAGCTTTGGTTTATCCCATAAAGAGACAAAAGTATATAAAAGTACGGAAACACAATAACAAAGTCTAAAGTTTAAACACAAAATAAAAAATCGAAGTATTTCGGCTGTATTAATAAAAAAATTAATTTCAATAAATCAGCGCAAAAAAAATAATAATAAATTTTGTATGCTGTTTGTATTTTAAGGCTGTTGCACAAGTGTAAATAACTTGTATGAATAAAAATTTTGGGCTGTTTCAATCAGGAAGAAGAAGTTTAGTGTCTCAAAACCGCTTTCATTTACGTAGTTTTGAAGTAAGAAAACAATTTCGTGCAAATTGTGAACAAAAAGTAGATTAAAAAAACATATCTTATTTGTTTTTGCGCCCTACAAAACAAATAATTCTTTTTCCCAAAGGTTAAAAAAAAATCCTTTTCTCGTGTGCCAAATTCTCTAACAGCAGCTGCATCCCAACGGTCAGAAGAAGAACAGAGCCAGGAAAGGCCATGTCAGCAAAGGTTATTTTCCACTAAATCTTTCGGCCGAACTTCTCCAATAAGCAAATCAGCAGGGTTATCAGTTCAGCAAACGTGCTTCCAGCAGGTATTGTCGGCTTCCGCGACAATTTCGGATACTCTATTCGCCACAAAAGTTGTCCAAGTGTTAGACGGTTTTTGGAGCCAGCTAGAATCACTCTATGTGTATACTTTTGTTCTCGTCTTGTCAAATTTAAAATCTTTTCCGACCAGGTCGATCATAGCCGCTAAAAGATATGCATGTGAGGCATCACAAAACCTGTGATTTCCAAATTACCAACCGGGGTAAATTGTTTCCATTTTTGGGTACTATTTTCTGCTAAAACCTCATCCCAATCCGGTTTCTCACTTCATATTTGTTGTATTAACATTTTTGCTAAAATTGCGACATGGGTCAAATAATTTTACGAGAATAGGTAAAACTTCTCGTTTAGTAAGATTTTCTTTAAAACAAGTAAGCAAAAAATCTGTCGGCTTTAACATCCCACCTTATACCCAATGTCTTTGTGAAGCTCTCTCTATCAATTTCTAAAAAGCTTTCCTTTAAAAAATTCTGTTATCGTTGGAGGTCCATTCCCTCATAGAAAATCTAGCCGATGACAAAACCAACAATAGCTGACCCCGAGCTTCATCGCCAATGCTAGATCTCATAAACGCACATCATACAGCGTAAAATTTTTAAAGAAAGTGGCCATTGCCGCTAACGACGTTAGCGAATTGATGCAAAGTTCTTATTGCTAAATATGAAGCGCAAAGGTAACTGTTTTTAACCCTTTTGAATTTGGCGGTACATTTTTGCTAAATCTCCGTTGAACACGTAACGATTATAGCGCCGTCTATTGATCAACAACATTACATCATTCTGCAAAGTTGGTCCGGTAAACAAAATATCATTAAGACTTAAACCTCACGAACATTGACTGGAGAACTTTCAGGTTTAAATACTGCATGATGTGGCATATAGGAAGATTTCGAAAACAAGAAGCTATTATGTTCGACCTGAACCATGTGACTTAAAACTTCATATTTCGAAAGCTCATCATCATATGTTCATTTAAGCACATATTTGGGCCTATCGGGTAGAGAGACCGTAAATCTCCCATCACCATTTCATTTAGTGGTATTTTTATACAGTTCTTCATAGTATTCGTGTTCGGGTGTAAACACAATAGACGTTGGTGGTTCCTCTAATGGCCAACATTTTTCCAATTGTTTATCAAGGCAAATTTCTGTTTAAAACGAAACACCTTGTAAATGCCACCGGTCTTAAGTCAGTAAGCGATCCCGTCAAAATTCAATCAAAAATAGTTTCTTTTGCTATCAAGTTTCTTAAAATATTCCGTCTTAGCCCATACTTATGATCTTAGAATAAATGTCAGCACCAATCAGAAGATCAATTTGACCACTCCTCGAAAAATTAGGGTGAGCTAAACTCAACCCCAATAACGAGGATGACTGACCAGGACATATCAACTCGTTCTTGGGTAGATTTTCCGTTAATTAAGGCAGGACCAAACTTTCCACTTCGATGCGCAGTTGGCTATCCAAACGAGAGCGCATTTCAAACGAATAAAGTTTCTTAGCTGAGCCCGCCAATGCATAATTCAATCCAGAAACATGAGCTCTAATTTTTCTTACCGTTGCAACCGTTTAGATGAAAACCAGCCTGCGGTCCAAAGTCCATGAGCGCTTGTGCATAAAATACATGACCACGACATACTACATTTATTATCCACAGCAGTTCCCAAAATAATTTGCCGCGAGGCAGTTTTGAAATGTCGAACCCTGAGCGGCGGCCTGGATCGTTCTTGGTCTAACAGACTGGCTATCTTTCTCTGGCTCTATATGCAATGGTGAATGGCTTCAATTTGCACACAAAACAACTAAAAGTACTTTGGCAAGCACTGAGCTTATGACCCTTACTTTGACAGTTTATGTACAAACTGTGTCTTTTGACAACTAAAAATCTTTTACCCGGATTTATTGCCCGAAATTTGGGGCAAATTCTGAATGGGTGATCCTGCGAACAACTAGGGCATGTTCCCTTTACTACCTTTGCCTGATATGTTCTAACTTTTTTATTAGAAAAATAAACTATTCTATAGTGCACACGATTATCGCTTCTATAAGAAGAGTTATTTGTCGAAGAAATATTTCTACTAGAGCTAGATTTTAAACTTAATTCAGTTAACCTCGCTCTAATACCCGACATAGTCCCTCGAGATTGTAATCGTTAAGTCAAAAAATTATTCATGTCTTCCCATTTTGGTATTTCAGTTAATTAACTGCCCCCACAATGATAAAGTAAAATTAGGCAATTTCATAGAACAGGGAAAATAAAAATCGAATCCCAGTCGATATCTCTTTAAATCGGCAGCTAACTCCAATTTGACTTTAATTAAATTGAACGAAATTTTTAATTGAATATTAACCAGAATTCTCTCATTCTCGTACCTAACAAATTCTTCCAGGCAGTTCCAAAACCCTCGTTAGTAGCCTCGTCTAAAGCCTCAATTCGAGTGCTCTGCCTTGGATAAAAAAGTTTCAAAACTGCAGTTAATAAGGTACCATTAATGTACATTGAAACAAATGTATCTCTAAAAGCTGGCCATGTCACCACAAAAAGGTACAATGCTGCAAGGCGGCAATCTAATGTGATGACCTTCAATAATAACACACTCATTTGAATTAGCTACACAATAACTTAAAGAAAGTGCAGGAGGAGTTTGTCTACTAATAAACGACTGGGATAGTTCACCTATTAGAGCAGCACAGGTAATGTATGCCAATTTGCATTCCTGAAAAAGAACCTTTGCTGCTTCAAAATCTTTTTCGGTGTCAGGTTTACATTGCGGAAGCAAAAGTTTCATATAAAACTCTTACTTTTTTCCTAAGGTCTTAAACTCTTTTTTCTCAAGTTCAATTGTAAAACCTGTTTGATTCGCCCTATTACTCTAATTTAAGTCATTTTAAAATTCAAGAAGCATTCCTGCAAATTTCTCGAATGTCTGTAAATTAGCCGATTTTACCATTTTTTTACCAAACGCGAGGACAAACTAAACAAAATAATCAGGCAACCAAAAAATAATATAAAATAAATTGCCTCGAAATATATTAGTTTTTCCAAAAACAGAAAGTATATCGCCAAACAAGAATTCAAATTTTCTTACACAAAATAATCAACAAAAGGCAAAGAAACTTGAACAAAATAAAAGTTCACTTTTTCGTTTATTAAAACGAAATAAAATTTATTTCATATTCTCACACTTCTGCAAATATCAAAAAAAAAATTTTTTTTAACTTCACTTCTGGCTTTAACCGTTCACAATTGGTTCAACCTTTAATTGCAATAAATTCAATAAGGTCACACTTCTTATCCACTGCTTTGTATTATATAATATAAATTTGTTTTTTATTATTACAATTAATACAGGACATTTGCGCAGTATAATCCACTGTATAATGTACTATGAACTATATACTTTTTTTCATACTCTTCTGATATGTTCACTTAACACAGCATATAAATTAATAAAAATCCTCAACAATAACCATAAAAAGCAAAATTGTATATTATAAACATGCAAAATCAGGAATTTGGACCACCTTAAGTGTTTATAAATCACAAAATGTACATTAACCAAACTTCGAAAGAGAATTTGCACAATTACTGCCGAATAAAAAAAAAATAAATTTTTCTTTAATATTAAATTAATTCATTAAATAATTAATCAGCAATTAACATAAACTCACTATTTCACATTAATCATGGCGTGATTTGCACTGTAAATTCAAAAAAGTTTTTTCTAGTAAAATCTTGTATTTAACTAACAAAATGTTACAAGAAAAAATTTATGTACAAAAAATAATGTCACAAAAAAATATAAAACGAACTAATTACAAAAACTGTGTATTAAGCGCGAGAAATTGTTAAACAATGGTGACTATATCGCATAAGTATATTCAAACAAAATTAGTGCGAGAATAATATATTTAAAAACTAGACGATGATTGATTACAGCTCCCCCTTACATTTCAGTTCAGATATTACTAAAATTTGCACGACAATCAGTATTGATTTCGAATGGAAATTCACTTTCGTTCAGAGATGTATACAATCAAAAATGTAACAACTACAAATTGTTCATTATCTAGTGCATAGCAGGGTACGGATTTGCACTCTCATGTGCCGCACATGCACATACAATAAATAGGCGCATGCACATAAAGAAGAGCTAACTTTTTTGTGTGCCTACTAAACGCATATGTGCAAGTTCAACTTGCTTAAGCACATTTCATGTGCCACTCTTAAAATGAACGGCAAATGAATACACACGATCTTGCACATTAATTTATGTATGTGAAAGACGAAAAAGTACAATGATAACAACAAAACATTGCGGTGTTTTGTCGTTATGTATGGTTTCAATATTTACCCACATAAAAATAATTTTGACTGCGTAGTTTTACAAATAAAAAATATTTTTTCCGTTTTGTTTTTCGTACAACACTAATAAATTATTTGTTACAAAAATGGTGCAAGGTGTATTAGAAATTATCTGAATAATGAGTCGTCGCGCGCTCACTATTAAATGATTTGGAAATATTTATATATGTAAGTGCGCGAAAACATACTGCCGTATTCATAAAATATTTAAATATATTTGTAAAACATATGTATTTGTATGAAAATTTTGTTGTGAAACCTACTTTATTTTTATTATGGCAGAAAGTATTCTGTTTACTTATTTAAAAATTTACTGTTTAATTAAAAAAGGTATTTTCTAACAATCAGTCAAGTTAAATTGAATATTATTTATTATATTATGCTTATATCCCGTAACATTTTCAAATAAAATGCAATTTATTTGTTGGTTTGGAATAGCAGGTATCTATACGTATAGATACCTGCTATTCCAAACAAATATAAATTGAATACTTCAAGCATTAAGTAAGCTCTTGAAAGTTTAATTTGGTTAATAGTAAATGACTCAACGTTTTATTATTGAGCTTTAATCTCAATTTAGTCAAAACCAAAGGCAATGTACTGAATGCCCTTTCCACAGATACCTGTGTAGCTGGTACTCCTTTTACAATTTTCCGAATATTGCTGTCGTCCGTGGTTTTCCAATAACTAAGGACAACAATATCGAGCGAAAGTTTTGTCTGATTCATTAGAAGCATTAGTTTCTGTTTAATTGTGCGTTTGCAGATATATTTATCATAGATTCCTTGAAGCACTGTTTTAATTTAGGAAAAGAGGAAGTGGTCGGAAGTTCATTTTGTATGTCAGAGCTTTAAAACCTCAAAAGATTGTCCAGATGTTCCTACAAAAAAAAATGCGATATGCATGAAAACGTTTAATTTCAAAACAAATTTACTATTGCTGTAGTTCTTTGTTCAAAAATAAATCGAGGATCTCAATAAAGAGCTGCTAGCAAGGGATCATTTTAAAAAGAAGTTGTTTTCTTATTTGCATGGAATTATGCAATAGTGACGCATATCGTGTTACAGCAAATAGCTATATAGAACAAAACTATCTCTATAAAAATCACCAATGATACACTGCCCTTTTTGAAGCTGCTTAGTACACAAAGCCAATGGTTTAAATGCAGCAACAAAATTTTTAGAAATTCCCAATTATTGTCCGATATGCTGTTTTTCTTTATGTAAAGCAACTCTATATGTTGCCTTACTTCCAGTAAGGACACAAACATTTCATATGTTGAGTTCCATCTCCTGGTATTATCCAAACTTGGCAATTGCATTTGAATATTGCCTGATCTATTCGTCTTGCGTAGCTGTTTAACATATCGTGTTTAAGATATCGTAAGCAGAAACTAGCATTACAACGGATAACACCGAACTGAGTATTTTTTGAATACTGTCATCAGTATCTTCTGAAGCGCTATTTTCTCCATCGCTTTTCTCCTCACCGATTTGATCTTTTGGCATTTCTTGGAGTACTTGGCTCACTTTAAGCATGGTGCTGGAATAAATTTGCCCAATCTCGATCTGGTAAGTTTTGGATATCCCAAGATTTCTTGCAGATATAAGGCTCTAAGTTGTTTTTGTAATCGTATCATGCCTAATAAAATAATATAGTGAACACATAATAGGATTTCAAATAATAATTAAGAATTTTACCAATTGTATTGATATATATCTTGAAATCTTTTATATACTGAATATTTATTCCAAGAATGCTTTTGTCCATTCTGCTAGCAATATCAAATTTGAGCGACACCATTTTATTTCGCACTATTTCCTGAATTTTTGGACGGAAGTTTTCAAGAACATGAATAATATTTTTAGAATTTAAGCTCGTGTTGAATTTCTTCTCATATGGTAAAATCAATACTATAAAAAACTCTGAATTATCAAAAATTCTAAATGGTATGTTTTTACTGCAACTAATCTAACACAACATTTCAAAAATTGGTTCTTATTAATATAAATTTTTACGACTTCATCAGTTTTTCGTTTTTTAGCGGGTATACATTCCTCCTCCTTCCTACATTCGCCACCTTCATTGTGTTGTTCTTCAGCTATGTCTTTTTTACGGATAAGCTCATAATGTCTTTTAGTGTCAGAAACATTGATGCCACTTATTTCAAATTCAACGCAAACAATGGGTAGAGTGAATAAAAAGGCAGCTTATACTACATAGTACCTAGTACTAGCACTAGCTTAAACTTTTCAGTACTAGCAAGGCTGAAAAGCATAGACTGCAAAAAGTGTGAATAAATCTTTACTAGGTAGCTAGTACTGAAAAGTGATAGCTTGTAAAATTAAAACATATGCAGCTCATAAAAACTATTTGGGAGTTGCCTCTGCTTAAAAAAAAATGTTTCTTATTATTTTGGTAACATTATAAGTTTGTTTTGAATATTTATTATCACGATAGGTGACAAAAATAGTTCAAATTTTTTGACATGCTCCAAAAGAATAAAATTGTATTTAATTCGGAAAATATGGACGAGCGCCAATTTCTTCACTTGTTGTTTTTTCTTATTTTTCAATTCTCTATCGCCCCATATATTTGTTTTTTTTTATTTGGAATTACTTTACTTAACTAAATTTGTTCCAAAGTCAGAATATACGAGTATGTATACTCAAAGTATATCTATATTAAGTACATGCAAGTCTGCAACAAATGCAACATTAGCACAACAACAGGCATTGTGTTTGTGTAAAATCATGCATGGAGTGGTAAGTGAAGAAGTGATCCAGTGCTAAGTGGGTCGTAGAACAAGATTTTTATGGAAGCATCTACGACATGGTTGGGAGGGCAAATGAGACGACCATCTGTCTCCAAATTCTTTGTGTGGTATATTGTGTGTTTAGATCTGTTAGTTTTGTTTTTGTTCTATTTTTATGTGTTCGAATACGCGGCTGGTGAGAAGGGTTGGAACCACCTGAGAGGAAAAGAAGAGCTAATCGGAAACCTCGCCAGTCCAACCGGTCCGTAACAAGAGACGGCAAGGTGGGTAACATTTTATAATTTTTCTAATTAAAAAATTTATATGAATTTTACTTAATTATTATAAAAAAGTAAGAAAATTACCTTTTAACGACTATATCAATGTAAATTTAAACAAGAATTCAATAAAAGAATGTTTAATGCAACTTGAGTTGGAAAAGTGTAATTTGAATATTTCGTTTACTATCCCTGATAGAACATAATAAAAATGAAAAGAAACACGTAAAAAACAAGAGCAAAATAGAAATTAAAATAAATGTACACAAATTTTGACACAAAACATGATAAACACGCACACCAATAAAACTATCAGCTGAACTCCTGCATGTACTTGTTATAGATATACTTTGTGTATACTATACTTTACTTTATGGGGTCGGAAATCGATATTGTAGAAATTACAATTGGAATGACAAACTTAGATATACCCTTTTTCCACCTGTGGTGGAGGGTATAACAAACGACAATGCACTTTTTGGCGAATAAACCAAGAATAATATTTTCCAGCAGTGACATGCTTACAAGAATTTAAGTTAAAACTCGTAATTTTAAGTACTTCCTAGTTCTTATTCACAAACGCTGGATAAACTAGCTTAAACTAGGCAACAGATATCACTAGCTTTATATGACAATTTTATTCACCTCAAAACTAGTTTTAACTTAAGATTTGCTAGGTAACGGTTTTGCTTGCGCGGTTATCGTATTAGTGGAATAATAATGTAAATTTCAAAGCGAATGGGGGTTTTCACACACGATTAATTTTTAATCCGCACAACTTTTGTTCTTTCGTATTCACACTAGACTAATTATGCTGGCATAATATTGTGCACGTATACACAGCTTTGTGTGTGTTAGTATTTTCTTTGTTTATTTCATGTTTGCCTTTCGTTCGTTAAACACATGCATAAATTGCGGAACATACTTGGATAAAATAAGTTATGATGAATTGGCAGTTAATTTTAGGAGGAATTTCTTAACTTATGCCACATTTTCACAAGATTTCAATTAATATTTTATTCATATTTGACAAAAAGTTCGTTTTCAACGTTTTTCCCTGTAAAATACATATAAAAATCAACTTAATTAACTTTAAACTTAAGTGCTGTTTCTGTATTACAGGCGAACAACTCGTCTGAAAAAATTATATAAAAAGCACTGTTTTTTATTTCTATATTCTATTTTTATTTCTATATTAATCGCCAGAAACAGCATGTTAATTTCCCTTGATAAAATATAAGAAAATTGAATTCAATCATAACAAATCTCAATCATGTACATAATTACATCATTTTCTTCATATTTATCTTTACTCGTCGATGGACAACTAAACACTAAAAATCGCTCTGCAAAAAAAACACCCAGAACCTGTGTTTTCATAAGTGTGTATGTGTTAGTTTTGTTCTGTTTGTGCGGGGTTGAAGCTGGTTGAAAAAATTGTGCCAACCAAAAACCACTCTCCTCACCGAAAATGCCTACAAACTGCGATTTTATGCCAGCACAATTGTTCCAGTGTGAAAACCCCCAATAAAATTAAATTTCAAGTAGCATGTATATTGAACACTCTCATTTTCAAACATACTTCCAAGCACAAATGTTTTGCTTTGCCACCAAAATAGAGAATTAGAGAACAAAAGTGTTTTAGAACAGCATTGAAACAAAACAGAACTAGAACAAAAAAACTTTTAGAATATCAAAACTAAAATAGAACATTCAAATCATGCTTGAAGTTTTAATTACAGAATTCGGATAAAGAGAAACTAGAATCATTGCCATTTTATTTTAATATGAAAAATATCAATATCTTTTTTGGAGAAAAAACAAAAAAATGGAGAAAAAACCATTATAATTTCTGTTTTATTTAAAATGTTAATTGAATGATTTAAAAAAAAATAATATTTTTATATTAAAAATATAATAGTAGAAATAATAAAACTTAAAACAAAAAAAAAATAATATAATATAATAATAACAAATAATATTATTTTTTCATAAATTCTACACAAAAGTTTTGAAAAGGATTCAGCAATCGATAGTAAGGACTTAAAATTAATAACATGTGGTTCAGTATTTATCCTTTTATAAAAATTTTTTTTAAAATTTATTTTTTATTAGAAGTTTCATATTAAAAATATAAAACAAATTTGTATGTTTGCATATCATTTCTTTATATAAAAGTATTTTCTTTTAACAGCCTTTAATCTTATTATTTAACAACACTGCTTTATTTTCGTGAACAGTTTTTGTATACTGTGAGCGTCAAAATAAAGTGTACACAAACATTTTCTTTAGATTAGTTTTTATTTCTGTCTTAAAAAATACTATTTTATTTAACATTTTATGTTTTTTTAATTGTTATTTAGTTCCCTACTTAAACTTAAAAAAACAACAAAAAAATTTACAACAACAAAAGTTATAAAAACAAAAACAAAATCTATTCCATATTTTACGCGTCAAAATAAAGTGTACACATATAATTTATTATAAAAATTAGTATGATTTAGTATTTGTTTGCTTTTCTTTTAGCTTTAATAAAGGCACTTAGTCTTCGGGGCATCGATTCAACCAGTTTTTTGGTTATGTCAGATGAAATTTTCTGCCACTTCTCCATTATAAGGGATTTAAGCGTATCCTTGTTAGTAATTGTCCTCTTTCGTATTTGCCAGTCAAGATGCTCCCACAAATGCTCAATCGGGTTAAGGTACGGTGATTGGGGAGGATGATCTAATGTCTTAGGAGTATGATAAAGGAGCCATTCTTTTACTATCTTTGCCGTATGTTCGGGATCATTGTCTTGTTAAAAGATCCAAGGTCCCTTGAAGCCCAATTTATCCACACTACATGACAAATTGTTTTTAAAAATGTTTAAGTAGTCCGTTTTATTCATGGTATCTTCAATAAAAGCCAAGCTTTTCACTCCACTTGCCGCAATGCATCCCCACACCATCACCGAACCCCTCCATGCTTAACCGTAGATATTAGATTTTGTTCAGCATACTCTGTATTTTTTGTACGCCATACTTTTAGAGGTTTTTTCTGGCCAAATATCTCAAATTTACTCTCATCGCTAAATAAAATGTTATTCCAGAAAGAACCATCTTTAGTTTCGTACTTTTTTGCATACTCAATACGTTTTTTCTGATCTACTAACGATATAAGTGGCTTTTTTGGCGGCAACCGACCATGTAGACCATTTGCGTGTAGAGCTCTTCGTGTTGTGTTGGCGCTAACGTTGGTATTTTTTGTTGCTGAAACTTCCTCCGATATTTTAACAGCACTTTCAAATGGATTTTTCTTCATATCACTCAAAATAGACTTTATTTCAGACTCACTTCAAGCTCTTGGTCGGCCTGCACCTGGACGATTTTCTACTTGGCCGAATTTTTCGTGCTTATCAACTATTCTCTTTGCTGTATTATGGCTTCTGTTTATTATAGACCCGATTTCACGAAAAGTTTTACCGTCTTTTCGAAGTTTTATCACAAGTTCTATGACTTCTGTTGATGTTTGTCTACCCATTTTTAATAAAATAATAAATTTCTTTCTGCAAAGAAGTTATAGTCCGAAAATTGCGTCTGTCTATTATAAAACAGTAGTAGTGATTTTAAAGAATGCAAGAAAGTAAATAAACAACAAAACGTAACGGTATTTTTTGCGATTCTACTTCGCTAAAATGCTACAAAATAAGATGTACACTTTATTTTGACGCGTAAAATATGGAATAGATTTTGTTTTTGTTTTATAACTTTTGTTGTTGTAAATTTTTTTTGTTGTTTTTTTAAATTCAAGTAGAGAACTGAATAACAATTAAAAAAACATAAAATGTTAAATAAAATAGTATTTTTAAAGACTGAAATAAAAACTAATTTAAAGAAAATGTTTGTGTACACTTTATTTTGACGCTCACAGTATGTTCTACTGCTCTAGATGTTTCCACTATGCTTTACCGTTTTTTACTTCATGGTCGCCGTTTGTTTCGATGTTCTACTCTGTTTTAAAACACAAGCACTAATAAAGCTGTAAAGAGAATCTTTTCGATTAGTGCTTGTTTTGTTTTGTTATGCTTGTTTTGATATTTACATTTACACTGAATTCTGTGTTTGGAAGTATGTGCACTATAACATAGACCTCTTAAAACATTTTGTGCACTTCTTTATTATAAACCTGTTAAAGTATTTTACATTTTTTACATTTAATGGCCATAAAATTGTAAAGTTTCTGGGGAAATGTTTTCTTTCAGTTTTAAGAGTTTCGCTGAAAAACTGAATTTTTACATCTATTACTGTATTCTCTACTTTTAATAGTCCATAAAGCCAAGAACAGCTGGCAAAATTCTGATAATTTTTTTTATCTGAGTCTATGAAAGAAAGTACTTATAGACTGATGTTCATACATATAGATTTTTAAAATTTAAAACATTAAATTACATTACCAAAAATTTAAATTTAAAATAAGTATTTAAAAACAATATTATATTGCGTTTAATAATGTCAATATAAAAATTTATTAAAATTTATTATTTATTGTATAAGACAGAGTTTTTTTCTGCTCTTTTATACAGTTGAAAGAGGATGAAAAATAAAATATCACAAAACCCTACGATAATTTATTTTATGCACGGGCACTTTGCAAATATAAAACATTTTAAACAACGGGATTTTTTATAGATTTATATCAATTAAATTTTAAAAATTCTTTTTTTCATGCTATTTTCCCGATTTATTATTTAAATCACCGATATTGATTATTGAGGGTCAAAGCACGTCTCGATAGCCATTTCGTTATCGCTTACTTAACTCTTCAGGAAACTTCTGACAAATATTTTAAATAAACTAAAGATTTTTGTCCAAACAATAAAGCAAAGACAAAAATCAAAGTTTAAGCAAAAAGAACAATAACCAATAGTAATTCTATTTTTCTTTCTCCGCTGTATAAGGCAGAGTTTTTTCTGCTCTTTTATACAGTTGAAAGAGGATGAAAAATAAAATATCACAAAACACTACGATAATTTATTCTATGCACGGGCACTTTGCAAATATTAAACATTTTAAACAACGGGATTTTTTATAGATTTATATCAATTAATTTTCAAATTTTTAAAAATTCTTTCTTTCATGCTATTTTGCCGATTTATTATTTAAATCACCGATATTGATTATTGAGGGTCAAAGCACGTCTCGATGGCCATTTCGTTATCGCTTACTTAACTCTTCAGGAAACTTCTGACAAATATTTTAAATAAACTAAATTTTTTTTAAAACTTTCTTTTTCCTTGTTTCACTGTTCATATTTCGTTTTTCTGGGCTTTGCACATGTGGTAATCTTTCAAATTTTCTGCTATGATTTTTGTATTAGAAATAAATGCATTCCTATCTGTAGTATTAATAACACGCACATAAGGTGATTTATTGGAGGTAATAGTGTTAGCTATGAATATTTCAGGAGCGATTTCCTGGTTGGGGATATATATATATATATATATATATATATATATATATATATATATATATATATATATATATATATATATAGATTCATCCTTTAGCCCCTACATTCAATTTTCTAATTTACCAGGATTCCATCAGTGAGTATTGGGAAGTTGTCACCAATGGTAAGAAAATCATGTCTGATGAAATAGTTTTCTGTATTCTTACGCTTGCACCAGTGTCTATTAAAAATGTATTGATGCCTTTGCTTGAGCAACAGCTTGAAAGGTTAAAGTTTAAGTGATAAATTTTACCATTATTCAGAACTGCGGATGTAATGTTATAATCTTTATTTTTATTGTCAACTAATTTTCCACCACGTGCTGCTGGGGTCGTTGTCGTTTCCCTGTTTGACACTATTAATTATGTGAACACTTCTGTTAAAATTAGCATGTCTGTTGTTATAGCGTGTGTTCTAGTTATGAGCGTTATTACAGCTATTATTGTAATTGTTATTGCAGCGGTAATTATTATTGTTACGCGTGCGATAATAGCATAGTTGCCTCCATACTGGTTTCGGAATCGGTTGCGGTATCCCTGGTTCTGGTTTGGTGTAAACAAATAAATAAAAAAAAAATAAACCTGCTTCTATGATAAGTTTAGTTCTGTCTGAATTTAAATTTTTAATACTTTAGTGCAGCTTGCACCGCAAGCTTTGCTCGCGGTTTCTTCGGACAACTTGTCAGCAAGATAAGCTGAATTTAGAGATTTACACAAGATTTCAATTTCCTGGGCGTAAGCGGTGGTAGTCTTACCCTGCTGGCGTGTAGCCATCAATTTTAAAATAACTATTTCGGGTGACTAACCTCTTATACATGTCTTAAGTTTATTTATTATTTCAACAATAGTGTTAAGACCGTTTACTTGTGTCCATGTATTTCCACTAATTCTAGTGTGTATTATTTACACCGCTAATTATTCGTGTGTTTCCTTTATGCTGTTCAGCAGTATCAGTGCATCCAAAAATATCTGAAAATTTTCAAATCTTAAAGTTATGTCAATGAATTTGGTAACATCCATTTTGGCTCCTATTTGCGCTTTTGTGATTGTCGGCTGGAAATTGTTTTTTGCTAACTCCATTTCTATTTCACCTTTTCTTCCTGATCACTATCGTCCGTTTGTGTAATTTCTTTATTGACTTCGCTACTCAGATTTAGGAGAACTTTAATGGTTATGTTGTATTTATGGAACATTTTTTTTTTATTAATTTATCCTTTAATTTTAGGCTTTTTCTCTGTGCGATGTCGTGTATATGTTGTCGTGTCTATGTAGTTGAGCCCTAATAGTGTTGAACGCATTTATTAAAATGTTAATGTGTTTATGTAATGTCTCTTCCTGTTTATGTAATGTATCTTCCTCTTCTATTTTTTTTTTTTTTTATTTTCTAATATCTTTTTCCATTGCATTATTTATTATATTTGGCGTCTATTCTAGATTGTATATATTGATCTGGCAACGAAAATAACCATCAGGAAAACTAACAACACTATCGCTATCTCTCAAAATTATCGATTATCACCTATGGCTACATTTGGTAACTGATTCCTGCGATAGCTATAAGCATTGTCCTCAAAATATTTTTCCACTAGGTCATATTGTCTTCTTTTCTATTGTCCTACCAAAAAAAAAATCACTGCTTCTATGATATACTCGCTTTAAAATATATACATATATGTATATATAAAGTTTATTGTCTTTAATTTTTAATAAATTTGGTCATCATTAAACAGGTTTCCTCTTTCTTAGTCCTACCGTTTAGTACGTCCTCAATTGTGGTTGTTTCTTTCAATTCTATTATTGTCGACCCTTCCTTTACACATTCTTGTGTTTATTTAGGTGAACTCTCTGTCGTTTCTATTTTTAAGGTGAAGTCTACAGGATTCTTTGGTCTTCGTTTGTATCGTCTGCGTTTATTGCTATTCATGTCGTAAAAAATTAGATTTTGCAAAAGAGTAACTTTTGTTTAAAAGAAGTTCATATATTTTATACGTATAGAATTACTACATTAAAAGCTAGAGGGTCCGTAGGAATCGTAGCTCTTTTCACAAGAAAACTTTTACTTTTTGTTTAATTTTTTTTATTAACTTGAAACAAATTCTTAGCTTACATACATATGTTTTTACAATGAATAGTTTATCTATAATAGAAACTGTATTTTAGTAAATAATAAGTATAAAATGATAAATAGGTTTTTATAAATAATAATAATGTATAGCAATGGAGGTAATTATTTATATTAGTAGCATTAATATATATTTATGTTTTATTCGCACTGCTAATCTGCATACCTTTAATGCTGCTCTTGCGCTGTCCGCATATGACATGTTTCTTCCTGATTGTTCTGTTGATTTTTGGTGTCTTTGTAATATTAATTTCCGTCATCCATCTTGTTTTTTGTAACATTTTTTGTTTTTTTTCGCACTTGTTTTAATATAGTTTTCTTGGGCACATGTTTTGTAATATTGAAAAGGCTGTATTTTTTGTTTAAATTTTAACATTTTGTGCATTACGTTTTTTTTTTCTTATTTTGGAAGACTTTTAGCTTAAAATTCCTTTTGATGAGTTTTAAACTTTAGCAATATTACACATAATTTTCGCTTGTTTTATTAAATGCATCTAATCAATATCTTGAGTAATAAAAACATTTATTAATGTAGTTAAAAAAATGTTTTTATGTTATTGGTTTAAATATATTTCATACACTTTGAACTTCCACTGTTCACTTTTCACCTTTCTACTTTGAGGTTTAACTGCATAATTTTACACTCATATATACCTTACATGAAAATTAAGATGATTCCGATTTTGAACCGTTGATTCTATTAGCAGTTTCTTTCTTGTGAGTGCTGAATTGCATATCTTGCTGTCTACATTGGAGTCATTCTACCATCTCTCATCTCATTAGAAAGAAGTGTATCAATTTTTTCCACTAAATTTCTGTGCGATTCCAGAGATTGTGTCCGTAATGAAAGTGTCTCGGCGTAGAGTTTACTTGAGCAAAGAACAACAATGAATGGATCCCACTGATCTGATCTAATTGCCTAAGGGCAGTCATTAATCTTTGTTTGTATATTTTAAATTAGGGTCAGACTCAACAGAATCCTAATTTGATTTTCGACAAGTATTCTTGGGTCTCCCATGCAATTATGAAATTATTATCACATAACTTGTATTTTCGGATTATGCTTCCAGCTTGTCTCTGTACTTTTAATCTAAGGTAGTATAGTTCTTGTACCTGTACGGCAGTGAACATGTCTTGAAGATTTTTATCGACGGTATTGGTTACGAAAGTTTTCTGGATGTCTAAAATTTTAAATTTACTCAGGTGAAAGGCTCGGGTGCAAGCAGAGTATTTTCATCTGGCAGCTTCTAAAAAACTTTTTTATCTGTAATATCGCTATTGCTATAGAGGAACTGTAGGATTTTTCAGTTAGGCCCAATGATGAATCATGAAGATTTACATCGAAAATGTAAGCTTTTCAGTAGAGGGAATTGTCGAATTCAGAGTAGAAGGAGACCAAATTATTTAAATCTAAAATAAAATCATTTGCCATGTCTGAGCAGACCTTGTCTGTTTAATAGAAAAACAAGAATTAATTTGTTAAGAACTCGAACCAGGAAAACTGGATTGCTAGTTATAAATATTGTTGCTGACCAAACTTAAAGCATCAATAAAAGTTTTTTCTTACATGCGAACTGAACTTCAAAAGAAAAAATTAGATCTGTTAGCTGAGAGCCGAGTCATTTGCTAGGAAAAGCGAATGTTAAAGTGATTAACCTTTTAAGTTGCAAAAAAATGTTCTTTGCGGTTAACGTAATTCTGCAGGCAAATCTAGAAAATAACTTTATTCACAGGTTGAATTTTTTTAATAAATTGACAAATATTAAACTATTTTCGATTAATAATCTCTTAGATGATTTTTAAATTATTAACTGAAATAAGCAATAATTTTTGAAGATTAAAATTTTCAATAGATTGAAATATATTTAACTTTATTTAGAGTAATAATTTTTTTTAATAAATTTACAATTACTCAATTCTTTTCGATAAATAATTTTGTAGATTTTTTTTATATTATTCACTGGGATTAGTGATAGTTTTTTCACATTAGATTCTTCAATAATTTGAAAATTATTTTACTCTATTTAGAGCAATAACTTTTCAAAAAAATTGCAAATATTCAGCTATTTTCGATTAATATATCTTAAATGTTTTTTAAATTATTTACTGGTATATGCGATTTTTTTTTTGCAGATTAGATTAAAAATTATATAAATCTATTAAGAACAACAATTTTTTAAATAAATTGACAAATACTCAACTCTTTTCGTTTAAAAATTTGTTATATGATTTTGAAATTATTCACTGGAATTAGCGATAATTTTTGGACATCAGATTCTGCGATAATTCGAGAATTATTTGACTCTATCAGCCCAATTATGAATATTCTCACGGAATTTCTTTCTCACGGAAAAAATTTTCCTCGAGAAAAGATTCCTCCAATTATGAATTCCGTGGGGAAAAATAATGAAAATGTGGCATCACGGTAATTTGAAGGGAGTTTGTTTTGTTAATTTTCATATAATTTTTATTTTATAATTTATAATACCTACTTTTTTCCCCCGGATTTTTGAAATATTTATATTATTATATAATTTGAAATATTTATCTTCACACACGTAAAGAGTTCTCTGCAATTACTGAAACCAAATCTTTATATACTCATTTTTGTTTTATTCTCTTAAAGAAATGGAAATGTTTTGGATGTTTCACACACATAAAGAGTTCTCTGCAATTACTGAAACCAAATGCTTTATATACTCATTTTTGTTTTGTTCTCTTAAAGAAATAGAAATGTTTTGGACGTTGTGATTTACGTAAAATATTTATGTGTGTAAAGTTAATATGTTTGACGTAACATCATACAAAGAAAAACACGAATTGTTTTAAATTTATAAATATGACTTATTATTATTACACGTTTCGGTAATCGTGTGGACTTATTGTTTTAACATCCAGGATTACTAAATATATATACTGTTATTTTTAATTTTTTCTTTTATGTTTCCTGCATTTCTCTACCTTTGTTATTGATGCACTAAATTTAATTCATTATATATTAATACATTAATACGTTATTTTAACAGTACACACGATTTGTTAATTACATTACATACAGTTATTAATTACACATATTTTACTTATATTTTCCCATTCTTTTTATAAATATATATTTTTTTTAGCGTTTGGAAGACTCATTCACTAAGCAATTGGATGAAATTGAATCCTTATATGGTGGAACGCTTGTATTAATGCAATCAGATAATTTACATCGCGACCAGTTTACGGCATCTACACGGAGCAGTGTATCATCATTTTCGGAGGGTTAGATGTTATAATCCTATTGATATGAAAGAAATTTGTTAAAAAAGTTTAAAAGAAAAACTAGGAAATAAAATTCTTATTTTAGAAACTAGATTTAAAAACTTATAAGTGTGTGTTAAATGTTGCATTCTGTTGTAGATTTGTTGTATTTATAAAACTGAATATATCAATTGCGTTACTATTGTAAATAATAATGGAATGATAGACATCAATAACTACAATAGCCAGAAGATTGTATTTTGACACGGTAATTTCTAAAAAATTCCTAGAAATAATTAAAGTATAATACTATAAATATATATAAAATTAAGTAATCAGAATTCTTCAAAAATATTCAGGTGGTTTCTTCGGTTTATAGTCTATACTTACAAAGAAAAAAAAAATAATTGAAAGTAATACAAAAAGTAAGGAATTTGTTTAGAAAATTTAAACAAGTATTTAATTAGCTATTAAATATAGGTTTATGTATACAATAAAAATGTTATTCGTAAAACAAAACAAAAACCATAACAACAAACATGTTAAAATTAAAAAAAAAAAATAAAACCTCTTACATAAAAAACACAACAACATTGAGACGATTCATCTTAGTACTTACATTTATGTCACCAAATTTACAATAATATCGCACCATATATGAATAAGCGAAGTTTTTAATTGTTTTCTTATTCGAAATAGAAGACATTTTTGCGGATAATAATACCTGTGTAACTAGTACAATACAAAGTACCCAAATAACTGTGAATCATTAAAAATTGCTATTGGCGCAAGTTCTTTCTTTTATCTTTCATTTATATATATATATATATATATATTTTTTTTACTATTAGTTTGGATTTATTAACACAATTTAGCCGCCCTATTCAATCAACCTGAACATTATTTGGGGTTGACTATTCCGCACAGTTTACGAAAGGAATAAAAACTGCGCGGTGCGAATAACAGGAAAGTTGTAGGATCCCTATAAAAGTCCATGAAAAACAGGATTTATGAAGTTATTGTAACGAGCAGTAAAATTACTTATTAAATTAAATACTGCATAAAATTTCTATACAGCATAATTATAAACAAACGGTATGTTCGAGTTTTTTCACTTTTCCCTTTTCTTCAATTATATTTTTTCCCCTTTTTATTGACTGAGGAAATTGCAAAAAAATTCGGGGAAAGAAGTAAGTAATATGAATATAAAAGAAAAATATGTAAATAAACAACTCTGTGAAAATATTCATTATTGCGCTGATAATAAATAAATAAATTTGTAAGTACGAAATAAAAATTAATTACTTTAAGACAAATCACACGATGGTTGTATTCTGTTGAATCACAATACTAATCAGGAATTTCTATCTTAAATACAAGAAAAGAGAAAAAGGACCGTTATAAATCATATAATAACTAAATATATTTTTTCTTTTTGTTATCGCTGTTTGTAGATTAAATGCTTTTTCGCACAGCGCAGTTTTTATTTCTCCTGGTTTTAAGCACAAAATGTGAGTCGAAAATTTTGGCGGCAACCCTTAATTTGGAGTTGTGGACCTCCATAGCTTTTTTATTTATTAAAAAAATAAATATTAGTATAATAAATACTTTATAATAATCATCTAATATATTAACATAAAAATGTATAATAAAAATAAACTTTAAACTATATTACTAAGTACAAATTTACCACTTGCATTTTTTTTTTTAATTTTTTAATAACTTGGTAACAAATTATATAATCTCAGACCTTTGTAAAAAACCTTATAACTTCATAGTTGTTGTATTTGGCCTCTGCAATCTAAAATTTTGATCATTTCTCAATCCGTAAGGCTGTAAATCACCAACATGGTTAATGTGTTCGTAAAAGTACTCTGTGGCTCTTCTTTGCTTCATTTTTCATATATAATTCTAGTCTTTGTTTAATATTTAATCATTTAAGTTTTCTTAGCATTAATTCTATTGGCGAATATCGGTTATAGTTTAATATGACTAGCATTGCTTTATTTTAAAGTTTTTGGAGTCTTTCTATTTGCATCGACTTACAGCACGTATATATAATAATATATTTGATCTGAACTCAAACTATGGTTTTATAAATGTGTATAGATATGGATTTGAGCTATTATTGATATGTATTTTGTTTTAAATTCTTCTGAAAAAAAACAAATTTTGGCCAATTTTTTTACAAATTCTATGTGATCTTTTAATTTTTTAACTCTTTACCAATTATGAAGCTAAGGTATTCACCCCTATCGCGAATCATTTTCCACATGAAATTTTTTCACATTTCACTAAAAATCGATTTCCCCTTATGAATGTTTTCTTTTTGTGTGAAATGTGGAAATTTTTCATTGTTTTGTTAATTTTGAGTTGGTAAAAAGTAATTTTAGGTAAATAAATTTTAAAGTGACATTCTTCTTAACAAGATGTGAAGTAACAGGTCAATTGCCTTGATATACGCCATATTATACATACAAGCTTTGGAGGTCCGTAACGTCGAATTTAAAGGTCAGCCCAAAATTGTTCACTCTACAGTTTTTGCCTAAATTTGCGTTTTATACCCCGTAAACAAAATTTTTTTGCAAACGCAATGATAACACTATTCAAGTTGTGGAAAAATTGTTCACGTTAAATTCCCGATACCAATTTTCAGGTTGGGGGAATAAATGTTTCATGTGAGCAAAAACTTCACTTCTTATTCACGATCGGGATAATTTAATTTGTTTAACCTTTTCTATTTCTGCTGCGTTAATTTTAAAAATCTCTCTATGTTCATTTTTATTTCAATTTTTTTTTATTTCTGTTCATTTAGTTTTAATTCAGTCTCTATTTGAATGCGATCAAAAAAAGACATAAAAATAACACAAAATTTAATTTTTGTCGGTTTAAATATTTTTACATTCCTTTCTACAATTACAATTGTGGAAAAAAAAAAACAAAAAAAAAAGCAATAAAATATTTCAAAACTAAAGTAGAAAAAGAACAAGAACATTAAAACAACAAATATCTACAATAAAAAGCACATGCAAATGTGCTGCACCAAACCATCACAAATAAATATTCCAAAACGTCAGCAATTAGAATCCGGTCCTTCAACTTCAAACCGTTTTGTTGCTCTGGCTTCTATTTATGAGAAAAACGATATAGATAAAGAATCAACCCTACAATCTCAGCAGCCGAGGCCGCCGCCAATTTGTATCCCATATGTTGATGACATTGTAAAACTGGTTAATAAGTTAAGTAAAGTGGTAGAGAGTATTTTATTTGTAACAGAATTAAAAAAAAAGAAGGAGGTTATACAATTCGGCTGAATGTTGCTTTTTTTATATTTGTGCCTCCAGAACTCAGTCATTTCTGATCCGATTTTGAATTTTCATTTTTGGTGATATGATAGATTATGCTTACAGATTGTTCCCGTTTTAAAATCAGTTTATAATCTTAAAAATTAAAGGGTGTCCCCATACAACATACATATTTTTACGTGTATTATGAATTGTAAAGGGAACTTCTGTAAAATTTAAAATGACCGCGTATTATTATAGCTCCCAAAAAATTATACAAAAATAAATCTAAAAATTAAAGGGGACCCCATAATTGATGTAAATTTACTGATATGGTCCTATCTTTTGAACCGTTATATATTACAAATTATAAATTAAGGGTGCGCCAATAGTTCATTAAATTTGATGAAAGACGCTTGAAATTTACAACGAACCTGTATTGCTAAGTCCGCTATAACAAGTAAAAAATTTGGATTTGGAAGTTAATGGGTTTTCCAATAGTAAATGTAATTTTGTGTATGTGACCAAAGTTTGGGACCGTTATATACAGAACGCTGAAACTTAAAAGGGACCTGTATAGCTAAATTTGCTATATCAACGAGTTTATAATTTGAATTTAGAAACTAAAGGGTGTCTCATAGTTTATAAAGATTTACTTATATAGGCCTATATTTTGAACTGTTATAGAAAAATGCTTGTAAATTTGACGCAATGTCGATTGCTATGGCTGTTATAGTAACAGCTGATAATATTTAAAATTATAAATTAAAGGGTGCACCAACAGTTCATTTAATTCGGTATATGGCCATACTTTTAAACAGTTGTAGTCAGACTATTGAAATGTACAAAGAATCTGTATTACTAACTCCTCTATAACAACAAGTAAAAAGTTTGGATTTGGAAATAAACGGGTGTCTTAATAGTTGATATAATATGGTGTATGTGGCCGGACTTTTGAAACGTTATAAACAGACAGTTGAAATTTACAAGTGACATGTTTTCCTAAGTCTGCTATAACAAGAAGCTTAAAATTTGAATTTCGAAATTAAAGGGTGTTCCGAAAATTAATGTAATTTCTTCTATATGCCCGTATTTTTTTGAACCGTTGTATACAAACGCCTTAATTTTATACAGAATGTCCACTAGTCTATTTGGTATAATAAGAAGTATAAAAATGTTATATTATAAATTAATGTTATATTATAAATAATCTGATGTATATGAGCAAACTGTTGAACCGTTGCAGACAGACGCACAGTGGCGCTCGTAGAGCAAACGAGGTTGCAAAAACCAAAATTTTTATGAGGACCCACGAAGTGTTGAATAAACCCATGTTATAGGAAACTTTTCAACGATTTCAATTATGCCATTCTTAATAATATCACATTTTTAGTTTAGAAGATATAACCGTTCAAAGGTGACCCACTTTCGTTTTTCAAAAAAACACACAATTTTTAGTCAATTTGTTGCGATTTCAGGCGTAATATCACGAAAAATAGGTAACGAATCGCCATATTTTTTGTTTGTATTGATTGATGTATTTATTAAATGTATAATGATAAAAAAAATTAGCTGTTTGCTTTGTGTTTCTCCTGGTAAATCACTATTTAAAAACTATCCGTTTTTTCACTATTTTTCAACTTTGACGGAAAATAAAAAAAATCTATATTTTTCTAGAGGTAAAAAAGGTTAAAAAGACATGGTTGCAGAAATTGTATGGCGTCCATCCCTTATATGTTTTGACTGACAGTAGTTTTTTTAGTAGTAAATTTTTGTTTAAATTTTTTTTTAGTAGGTAATTTTTAGGCATAGTAGCATAAGCCTATATATTGCAAAATAAGCACAATGCCAGGATTAGTCTACGACTGAAAGTTGGTGCAACAATTACTGAAACCATTAAAGAATTTAAGTACTGAAAACATGGCGTTGAACAATTTAAAATTATTTGAACTGTTTAGAAAGTCAACCACACCAAAGTTTTTCACGGAAACTGCTTTAGAAGAAATTATAAGAAATAATTTTTATCTGATATATGCAAATATTAAGGCAAAATGGGTGAAATCTAATCGAACCATTCAGAACTTCAACTCCAAATACAAGGACTGGCTTAATGAAGACACCATCCTGGCTATATTGGCAGTAGATAAACCCACTACATCAACCAGAGGAGCAAAGGGAAGGCCAAAAAAATCCACGTCCGTCATCAGTGCATTATTGCCGACCAATAATGTTTCAGTTGGCAAGGGAATCGGCAGAACTCATAAGGACCACGGTGAAGGACATTGAAGAACAAATAAGCAAGATTAAGCCTACAAAGCTGCAAATTGGAGAAGGAAAATATATTGAATGCAATTACGAGTTCCACCTGACTATGGTTGACGGAAAAGTCGTAAACGAACTGACAGGAACAAAATCAAAAATGTCATGCCCGATTTGCAAAAAGAGTCAGAAGAACTTTGGTAATTTAAAAGATTCTACAAATGAGGAGAATTACGAATATGGAATGTCACCGTTGCACGCAAGGATTAGGTGTATGGAGTTCTTGCTAAAACTGGTGTATACCCTACCACAAGAGGAGGAAAACTTCGATGAAAATACCTCAATAAAGGATAAGGAAAAGATCAGAAAGAAGCAAATACAGGATGCTTTTTTTAAACAAGTTGGACTAAAAGTAGACTGTCCCAAGCACGGATATGGTAACTCAAACGATGGAAACAGTTCTAGGAGATTTTTTTAAAATGATGAGGCAGTAACTAGAATCACTGGAATTGACAATCAAATCGTGAAAAGATTGGGAACGATCTTAGATGTTTTAAACTGCAAAGAAAATGTCAATTCTACAAAATATGGAGAATATGCGTCGAAAACTGCATCTCTTTTAGCAGAAATGTATCCACAGAAGAAGTTGACCCCGACCGTCCATAAAATATTGGCGCATGGCAAAGATATAATTGAGTTCCAGTCTTTGCCAATTCGAGAGCTTTCTGAAGAAGCACAGGAGTCTCTTAACAAATTTTATAAAAAATATAGATTGCAGAACACATTCAAAACATCAAGGGTAAGGCAAAATGAGGACCTCTTCAAATTGTTGGCAGCATCTTCTGATCCACTTATTTCTTCCCTGCGGCATGTGATGTCACGAATAGAGTTAGAAAATAATTATAGTTTAGAAATAGTTAGTCTTTTAGGTATACCTTCTCTTACGATTTGTGATGAATATTTTACAGAAAATTGAAAAAATTAATTTAAAAAAAAATTATTTTTTTTTTAATTTGTTGGGTAATATTTTAAAATATATAAAACCCTAAAGAAAATAAAACTATTTAAAAAGTTAAAATTAATTTTTTCAGTTACCATAAAATTGATTTTTCTACTAATTTTAACTTTGATAACCCATAAGTAGGCCCCTACAAAGCGTAGCACCCTTTCAAAACACTCATTTCACAGGCTGAACAGTTATCTATCATATGCTGTTTAAACTGTTTAATTATCTTATTCGGTTCAAAAGATATAATTTTTGCAATGACAAAACTCAAATGGCGCCACTGTGAGACGGTTGAAATTTACACAGAACCTGATTGCTAAATCCACTACAACAGCAAGTATATAATTTGAATTTGGGAATTAAAGAGTGATAGTTGCTGCAATTTGATGTATATTGCCAAACTATTTAACAGTTGAAAAAGTATTAAGTTTGGAGTAATAAGTGTGTCCCAATCGTTAATTTAACCTAATTTATGTGGCCATACACTTGAGGTGTTGTAGGCAGACAGATGAACTCTGTTTTAAAGTCGGTTTTTTTTCGCAAGAATCTTATTATAAATCTATAAAAGATGATCAGGTCCGCTTAAGTATTAAGACAGTTGACTCGTACAGAAAATAGTAGGTTACTTCGACAAAAACAACGTAAAATATCATACCTTTCAACTCAAAGAAGAGCGAGCTTTCAGTGCAGTTATCAAAGGTCTTCACCACTCAATACCAATTGAAGACATTAAAGCACATTTGCTCTTATTAGGGCATCACGTAAGTAGTGTTAGAAACGTCATAAATCGAACCACAAAGCAGCCACTTCCCATGTTTTTTGTCAAACTGGATCCAAATCATAATAACAATCACCTTATTATGAAAACCGTTTCCCAACAACTTTGTATCCATTTCCCACTCTTAGTATTACGAAACTCTTTTTCCGCAATCTGGCATCTTAGAATGTGAATTCCCTTATTATGAAATTGAATTTCATGCAAATTTTTTTTAATATTTATCAAACATTCGTTCCCCTTGAATTTTGATGTGAGCAAAATGTAAGTATATCTTAAAAAATATAAAAATTAGCAATTTGAATAGAAATTTTTGCATTTCTAGGGCGGTAAATAAAATTTAATTGTAGATATTAGTTGAGAAAATGAAAAGCTGCCCAAGTATTGCTAGTGGTTACTCCAAAATAATCAAGGAAGAAAGTGTCTTGCTTTGGGCAGATGCAATCCTTATTTATGCGATAATGCATTTTAAATCTACAAAAACAATTTTAAAAAATTATTATATAAAAAATTATATAAATATTATAAAATAACTTACTGGCAGTTCAAAAGGATTGCAGGCAACTCGCAACTTCTTTCGGTGAAGTTTTTCATTCCTTCTGTTGACGTCTCCATCATTTTGGAGCAGCAAATGCAAATAGGCATTTATTGGAAACATTTTTTTAAATTTGGAGTTTTTAAAAAATTTTATATTTGTTAACACAAGAATTTCACAATTTTCAGCAAATCGGTCATATAAAAATTACTCTCAAAAACAGCTGACAGCACTTAGATTCAATGTTCGAAAATGTGAGCTGATTTGCAGTGTTCCCATTATTTCATAATAGCAAATTTTTGGGAATGGGAATTCCCATACAATACATTTTTGGGAATGGGAACTCATTCCCTTTGTGAATGAGAACTCCCAATAATTTTGTAATAGGGGTGAATAAAATTTATGATTTGAACACGTTTGCTCATGCAACTGTTATCATAGAAGCACCCAAAAATATTTTACGACATTGTTCAATGTTTCAGATGCCAGCAATTTGGTCATCTAAAGGCTTATTGTAAAATGCGGTTTAGAACATTCTACATCTGAATGTACTAAACCGCCAAATTCTCCACCTCAATGTGTTCACCGTCTTAGTAATCACACTGAAAACTACAAAGGATGCGAAGTTTACCAAAAGCTTGTTAATAAACATTCATACAAAACCATTAGAAATGTTCCTGAGCAAAATAAAAACAATAACAACTCTACCTTTTCGCCAATAACTAAAATGGCCAGTTTACTTATGCTCAAGCAGTTAGAGGCGCAAATGACAATGATAGCAATGTTAATAATGCTCTTCAAAAAATTGAGGCGATGCTTGAAAAACAAATCGAATTAACAAATACGTTAATGAACATAAAAAAATTATGCAATTAAACCTTATAATAGCAGAATGAAACGCGAATGGAATTTTGAACCATATTAATGAAATAGAAGTTTTTCTTTAAAATAATTTTATCGACATTTTATTAGTCTCAGAGACCAATCTTACAAAAAAATCTCTTTTCCGTATGAAGGGATATGATTTAATAGCTGCCAACCAACCTAATAACAGAGCACATTATTATTAAATCAAGTCTTCTTATGAAGTTTGAGAACCTGTTACCGAGTTACATCTGCAAGCTGCAGGAATACAATTAACTTGTAACAGTAGCAGTGTTTCTATATACTCTGTATATTTTCCTCCAAGATACAACATCAAGTGTGATCAGTATTAACAACTTTTCAACAACATTGGTAATCGATTTTTAGTGGTTGGTGATTTCAACGCAAAACACAAATGGTGGGGATTACGTCCAACTAACCCAAAAGGTAAAGAGCTATTCAAATGCTTAACTTAATATCAACACAGCGTGCTTTCAACGGGATCGCCTACATACTGGCCAGCTGATGTAACCAAAATACCAGATGTTTTAGATTTTTTTATATACAAAGGGATTCCACAAACCTCTAGATATTGTATCTAATAATGATCTCAGCTCTGATCATAACCCAGTTATTGTTACTTTTACCACAGCATGTAATATGAAGCAGTTAAATACCAGGGGGGTTAGGTTGTACAGGCCGTCGGCGCAAAAAGAAAGACCGACTCACTTGGGTCCTAAAGGTCCCATTGTGTTGCCTGGAAACCGGATGTGCAGAGATCAGATTGAGGTCCCTACGGCACCATCAAAAGATCCACATCCAAACCACCCCGAAGACCGGATAAACAAGTTTATCCTAGAAACATCGCAGACGGATAAGTCTGCAAGACCATGCAGTCTCGGACTGCCAAAAATAGCCGCTCTATTCCCAGAAAGAGCCGGGCAGTGGCAGAGCAGATGCTCCACCGTTTCCTCCTCCTCCTCATCCTGACGACTTCTACAGTAGTCATGATGAGGAAGATTCAGTCTCCTAGCGTGAGCACCAATGACGCAGTGCCCTGTCAGCACGGCCACCAGTGTGCCCAGCTGCCCCCGAGGAAACCTCAGTAGATTTGTGGATCTTCCACTATCGTACTGAGGCCACAGTGTCCTCGAGACCCTGCAGGTAACCTCTTCAGACCACCTAGACTGTGCAGCCCTGAAGAGTTCCTGCCGTAATATAGCTTTACAGCAGCTTAAAGCGACCCCCACCAGTGGATCTGTTTCTCGGTCTTCCAACCGGGCTCCAAGTCTGGCGAGTTCGTCCGCGACCATATTTCCGGGTACGCTCGAGTGAGCTGGCACCCAAAACAGTTCCAGGTTGGAATGTCTCGCCATCTCGTTGAGAGATGTCCGGCATTCACGAACCAATCTGGATGTCGTATAGACACCTGATAGGGAGTTAACCGCGGCCTTGCTGTCAGTACAAATCCGGATATCCTCTCCGTATATCCTGTGGTACCTCATCCAGCAAGCCGCCCTTCTAATGGCTGAGATCTCAGCCTGTACCACGCTACATTGATCATTAAGCCTGAACTTCATCCTGATCCTAAATCTAGGGATGAAGACGCCCCCTCCGACCCCCGTGTCCGTTTTTGACCCGTCAGTATAGACATCAAGCACATCTCCACGAGGCATACTCGACGTGCCTGATGTTGATGCCATGAAATCAATGTCAGGGGGGTTAATCTCTATTGCGATGCGAAAGAAAAATGGCACGTACTCAAACAATTGGTACACTCTATTGCGTTTTCGTATTTTTTCGCATCTAATTTTATTCCTTTCGCAAATATGGTATCACTGCACTTTTTTATGTGCAAAAATCCTGCGCTAACAAAATATCAAACGCAAGGGTAACGAATCATGTAAATAAGCACAAATAAATTTATCACAACGTCCAAAACATATATAATTTGAAATATTTATCTTCACACACATAAAGAGTTCTCTGCAATTACTGAAACCAAATGCTTTATATACTCATTTTTGTTTTGTTCTCTTAAAGAAATGGAAATTGCTTACACGTTTTCGGTAATCGTGTGGACTTATTGCTTCAACATCCAGGATTACTAAATATATATACTGTTATTTTTAATTTTTTCTTTTATGTTTCCTGCATTTCTCTACCTTTGTTATTGATGCACTAAATTTAATTCATTATATATTAATACATTAATACGTTATTTTAACAGTACACACGATTTGTTAATTACATTACATACAGTTATTAATTACACATATTATACTTATATTTTTCCATTCTTTTTATAAATATATATTTTTTTAGCGTTTGGAAGACTCATTCACTAAGCAATTGGATGAAATTGAATCCTTCTTTGGTGGAACGCTTGTATTAATGCAATCAGATAATTTACATCGCGACCAGTTTACGGAATCTACACGGAGCAGTGTATCATCATTTTCGGAGGGTTAGATGTTATAATCCTATTGATATGAAAGAAATTTGTTAAAAAAGTTTAAAAGAAAAACTAGGAAATAAAATTCTTATTTTAGAAACTAGATTTAAAAACTTATAAGTGTGTGTTAAATGTTGCATTCTGTTGTAGATTTTGTTGTATTTATAAAACTGAATATATCAATTGCGTTACTATTGTAAATAATAATGGAATGATAGATATCAATAACTACAATAGCCAGAAGATTGTATTTTGACACGGTAATTTCTAATAAATTCCTAGAAATAATTAAAGTATAATACAGTAATAAATATATATATATATAAAATTAAGTAATCAGAATTCTTCAAAAAATATTCAGGTGGTTTCTTCGGTTTATAGTCTATACTTACAAAGAAAAAAAAAAATAATGGAAAGTAAAGCAAAAAGTAAGGAATTTGTTTAGAAAATTTAAACAAGTATTTAATTAGCTATTAAATATAGGTTTATGTATACAATAAAAATGTTATTCGTAAAACAAAACAAAAACCATAACAACAAACATGTTAAAATTAAAAAAATGATTAAAACCTCTTACATAAAAAACACAACAACATTGAGACGATTCATCTTAGTATTTACATTTATGTCACCAAATTTACAATAATATCGCACCATATATGAATAAGCGAAGTTTTTAATTGTTTTCTTATTCGAAATAGAAGACATTTTTGCGGATAATAATACCTGTGTAACTAGTACAATACAAAGTACCCAAATAACTGTGAATCATTAAAAATTGCTATTGGCGCAAGTTCTTTCTTTTATCTTTCATTTATATATATATATATATATATATATTTTTTTTACTATTAGTTTGGATTTATTAACACAATTTAGCCGCCCTATTCAATCAACCTGAACATTATTTGGGGTTGACTATTCCGCACAGTTTACGAAAGGAATAAAAACTGCGCGGTGCGAATAACAGGAAAGTTGTAGGATCCCTATAAAAGTCCATGAAAAACAGGATTTATGAAGTTATTGTAACGAGCAGTAAAATTACTTATTAAATTAAATACTGCATAAAATTTCTATACAGCATAATTATAAACAAACGGTATGTTCGAGTTTTTTCACTTTTCCCTTTTCTTCAATTATATTTTTTTCCCCTTTTTATTGACTGAGGAAATTGCAAAAAAATTCGGGGAAAGAAGTAAGTAATATGAATATAAAAGAAAAATATGTAAATAAACAACTCTGTGAAAATATTCATTGTTGCGCTGATAATAAATAAATAAATTTGTAAGTACGAAATAAAAATTAATTACTTTAAGACAAATCACACGATGGTTGTATTCTGTTGAATCACAATACTAATCAGGAATTTCTATCTTAAATACAAGAAAAGAGAAAAAGGACCGTTATAAATCATATAATAACTAAATATATATTTTTCTTTTTGTTATCGCTGTTTGTAGATTAAATGCTTTTTCGCACAGCGCAGTTTTTATTTCTCCTGGTTTTAAGCACAAAATGTGAGTCGAAAATTTTGGCGGCAACCCTTAATTTGGAGTTGTGGACCTCCATAGTTTTTTTATTTATTAAAAAAATAAATATTAGTATAATAAATACTTTATAATAATCATCTAATATATTAACATAAAAATGTATAATAAAAATAAATTTTAAACTATATTACTAAGTACAAATTTAACACTTACATTTTTTTTTCATTTTTTAATAACTTGGTAACAAATTATATAATCTCAGACCTTTGTAAAAAACTGATAACTTCATAGTTGTTGTATTTAGCCTCTGCAGTCTAAAATTTTGATCATTTCTCAATCCGTAAGGCTGTAAATCACCAACATGGTTAATGTGTTCGTAAAAGTACTCTGTGGCTCTTCTTTGCTTCATTTTTCATATATAATTCTAGTCTTTGTTTAATATTTAATCATTTAAGTTTTCTTAGCATTAATTCTATTGGCGAATATCGGTTATATTTTAATATGACTAGCATTGCTTTATTTTAAAGTTTTTGGAGTCTTTCTATTTGCATCGACTTACAGCACGTATATATATATAATAATATATTTGACTGAACTCAAACTATGGTTTTATAAATGTGTATAGATATGGATTTGAGCTATTATTGATATGTATTTTGTTTTAAATTCTTCTGAAAAAAACAAAATTTTGGCCAATTTTTTTACAAATTCTATGTGATCTTTTAATTTTTTAACTCTTTACCAATTATGAAGCTAAGGTATTCACCCCTATCGCGAATCATTTTCCACATGAAATTTTTTCACATTTCACTAAAAATCAATTTCCCCTTATGAATGTTTTCTTTTTGTGTGAAATGTGGAAATTTTTCATTGTTTTGTTAATTTTGAGTTGGTAAAAAGTAATTTTAGGTAAATAAATTTTAAAGTGACATTCTTCTTAACAAGATGTGAAGTAACAGGTCAATTGCCTTGATATACGCCATATTATACATACAAGCTTTGGAGGTCCGTAACGTCGAATTTAAAGGTTAGCCCAAAATTGTTCACTCTACAGTTTTTGCCTAAATTTGCGTTTTATACCCCGTAAACAAAATTTTTTTGCAAACGCAATGATAACACTATTCAAGTTGTGGAAAAATTGTTCACGTTAAATTCCCGATACCAATTTTCAGGTTGGGGGAATAAATGTTTCATGTGAGCAAAAACTTCACTTCTTATTCACGGATAATTTAATTTGTTTAACCTTTTCTATTTCTGCTGCGTTAATTTTAAAAATCTCTCTATGTTCATTTTTATTTCAATTTTTTTTTATTTCTGTTCATTTAGTTTTAATTCAGTCTCTATTTGAATGCGATCAAAAAAAGACATAAAAATAACACAAAATTTAATTTTTGTCGGTTTAAATATTTTTACATTCCTTTCTACAATTACAATTGTGGAAAAAAAAAACAAAAAAAAAAGCAATAAAATATTTCAAAACTAAAGTAGAAAAAGAACAAGAACATTAAAACAACAAATATCTACAATAAAAAGCACATGCAAATGTGCTGCACCAAACCATCACAAATAAATATTCCAAAACGTCAGCAATTAGAATCCGGTCCTTCAACTTCAAACCGTTTTGTTGCTCTGGCTTCTATTTATGAGAAAAACGATATAGATAAAGAATCAACCCTACAATCTCAGCAGCCGATGCCGCCGCCAATTTGTATCCCATATGTTGATGACATTGTAAAACTGGTTAATAAGTTAAGTAAAGTGGTAGAGAGTATTTTATTTGTAACAGAATTAAAAAAAAAGAAGGAGGTTATACAATTCGGCTGAATGTTGCTTTTTTTATATTTGTGCCTCCAGAACTCAGTCATTTCTGATCCGATTTTGAATTTTCATTTTTGGTGATATGATAGATTATGCTTACAGATTGTTCCCGTTTTAAAATCAGTTTATAATCTTAAAAATTAAAGGGTGTCCCCATACAACATACATATTTTTACGTGTATTATGAATTGTAAAGGGAACTTCTGTAAAATTTAAAATGACCGCGTATTATTATAGCTCCCAAAAAATTATACAAAAATAAATCTAAAAATTAAAGGGGACCCCATAATTGATGTAAATTTACTGATATGGTCCTATCTTTTGAACCGTTATATATTACAAATTATAAATTAAGGGTGCGCCAATAGTTCATTAAATTTGATGAAAGACGCTTGAAATTTACAACGAACCTGTATTGCTAAGTCCGCTATAACAAGTAAAAAATTTGGATTTGGAAGTTAAAGGGTTTTCCAATAGTAAATGTAATTTTGTGTATGTGACCAAAGTTTGGGACCGTTATATACAGAACGCTGAAACTTAAAAGGGACCTGTATAGCTAAATTTGCTATATCAACGAGTTTATAATTTGAATTTAGAAACTAAAGGGTGTCTCATAGTTTATAAAGATTTACTTATATAGGCCTATATTTTGAACTGTTATAGAAAAATGCTTGTAAATTTGACGCAATGTCGATTGCTATGGCTGTTATAGTAACAGCTGATAATATTTAAAATTATAAATTAAAGGGTGCACCAACAGTTCATTTAATTCGGTATATGGCCATACTTTTAAACAGTTGTAGACAGACTATTGAAATGTACAAAGAATCTGTATTACTAACTCCTCTATAACAACAAGTATAAAGTTTGGATTTGGAAATAAACGGGTGTCTTAATAGTTGATATAATATGGTGTATGTGGCCGGACTTTTGAAGCGTTATAAACAGACAGTTGAAATTTACAAGGGACATGTTTTTCTAAGTCTGCTATAACAAGAAGCTTAAAATTTGAATTTCGAAATTAAAGGGTGTTCCGAAAATTCTATATGCCCGTATTTTTTTGAACCGTTGTATACAAACGCCTTAATTTTATACAGAATGTCCACTAGTCTATTTGGTATAATAAGAAGTATAAAAATGTTATATTATAAATTAATGTTATATTATAAATAATCTGATGTATATGAGCAAACTGTTGAACCGTTGCAGACAGACGCACAGTGGCGCTCGTAGAGCAAACGAGGTTGCAAAAACCAAAATTTTTATGAGGACCCACGAAGTGTTGAATAAACCCATGTTATAGGAAACTTTTCAACGATTTCAATTATGCCATTCTTAATAATATCACATTTTTAGTTTAGAAGATATAACCGTTCAAAGGTGACCGACTTTCGTTTTTCAAAAAAACACACAATTTTTAGTCAATTTGTTGCGATTTCAGGCGTAATATCACGAAAAATAGGTAACGAATCGCCATATTTTTTGTTTGTATTGATTGATGTATTTATTAAATGTATAATGATAAAAAAAATTAGCTGTTTGCTTTGTGTTTCTCCTGGTAAATCACTATTTAAAAACTATCCGTTTTTTCACTATTTTTCAACTTTGACGGAAAATAAAAAAAATCTATATTTTTCTAGAGGTAAAAAAGGTTAAAAAGACATGGTTGCAGAAATTGTATGGCGTCCATCCCTTATATGTTTTGACTGACAGTAGTTTTTTTAGTAGTAAATTTTTGTTTAAATTTTTTTTTAGTAGGTAATTTTTAGGCATAGTAGCATAAGCCTATATATTGCAAAATAAGCACAATGCCAGGATTAGTCTACGACTGAAAGTTGGTGCAACAATTACTGAAACCATTAAAGAATTTAAGTACTGAAAACATGGCGTTGAACAATTTAAAATTATTTGAACTGTTTAGAAAGTCAACCACACCAAAGTTTTTCACGGAAACTGCTTTAGAAGAAATTATAAGAAATAATTTTTATCTGATATATGCAAATATTAAGGCAAAATGGGTGAAATCTAATCGAACCATTCAGAACTTCAACTCCAAATACAAGGACTGGCTTAATGAAGACACCATCCTGGCTATATTGGCAGTAGATAAACCCACTACATCAACCAGAGGAGCAAAGGGAAGGCCAAAAAAATCCACGTCCGTCATCAGTGCATTATTGCCGACCAATAATGTTTCAGTTGGCAAGGGAATCGGCAGAACTCATAAGGACCACGGTGAAGGACATTGAAGAACAAATAAGCAAGATTAAGCCTACAAAGCTGCAAATTGGAGAAGGAAAATATATTGAATGCAATTACGAGTTCCACCTGACTATGGTTGACGGAAAAGTCGTAAACGAACTGACAGGAACAAAATCAAAAATGTCATGCCCGATTTGCAAAAAGAGTCAGAAGAACTTTGGTAATTTAAAAGATTCTACAAATGAGGAGAATTACGAATATGGAATGTCACCGTTGCACGCAAGGATTAGGTGTATGGAGTTCTTGCTAAAACTGGTGTATACCCTACCACAAGAGGAGGAAAACTTCGATGAAAATACCTCAATAAAGGATAAGGAAAAGATCAGAAAGAAGCAAATACAGGATGCTTTTTTTAAACAAGTTGGACTAAAAGTAGACTGTCCCAAGCACGGATATGGTAACTCAAACGATGGAAACAGTTCTAGGAGATTTTTTTAAAATGATGAGGCAGTAACTAGAATCACTGGAATTGACAATCAAATCGTGAAAAGATTGGGAACGATCTTAGATGTTTTAAACTGCAAAGAAAATGTCAATTCTACAAAATATGGAGAATATGCGTCGAAAACTGCATCTCTTTTAGCAGAAATGTATCCACAGAAGAAGTTGACCCCGACCGTCCATAAAATATTGGCGCATGGCAAAGATATAATTGAGTTCCAGTCTTTGCCAATTCGAGAGCTTTCTGAAGAAGCACAGGAGTCTCTTAACAAATTTTATAAAAAATATAGATTGCAGAACACATTCAAAACATCAAGGGTAAGGCAAAATGAGGACCTCTTCAAATTGTTGGCAGCATCTTCTGATCCACTTATTTCTTCCCTGCGGCATGTGATGTCACGAATAGAGTTAGAAAATAATTATAGTTTAGAAATAGTTAGTCTTTTAGGTATACCTTCTCTTACGATTTGTGATGAATATTTTACAGAAAATTGAAAAAATTAATTTAAAAAAAAATTATTTTTTTTTTAATTTGTTGGGTAATATTTTAAAATATATAAAACCCTAAAGAAAATAAAACTATTTAAAAAGTTAAAATTAATTTTTTCAGTTACCATAAAATTGATTTTTCTACTAATTTTAACTTTGATAACCCATAAGTAGGCCCCTACAAAGCGTAGCACCCTTTCAAAACACTCATTTCACAGGCTGAACAGTTATCTATCATATGCTGTTTAAACTGTTTAATTATCTTATTCGGTTCAAAAGATATAATTTTTGCAATGACAAAACTCAAATGGCGCCACTGTGAGACGGTTGAAATTTACACAGAACCTGATTGCTAAATCCACTACAACAGCAAGTATATAATTTGAATTTGGGAATTAAAGAGTGATAGTTGCTGCAATTTGATGTATATTGCCAAACTATTTAACAGTTGAAAAAGTATTAAGTTTGGAGTAATAAGTGTGTCCCAATCGTTAATTTAACCTAATTTATGTGGCCATACACTTGAGGTGTTGTAGGCAGACAGATGAACTCTGTTTTAAAGTCGGTTTTTTTCGCAAGAATCTTATTATAAATCTATAAAAGATGATCAGGTCCGCTTAAGTATTAAGACAGTTGACTCGTACAGAAAATAGTAGGTTACTTCGACAAAAACAACGTAAAATATCATACCTTTCAATTCAAAGAAGAGCGAGCTTTCAGTGCAGTTATCAAAGGTCTTCACAACTCAATACCAATTGAAGACATTAAAGCACATTTGCTCTTATTAGGGCATCACGTAAGTAGTGTTAGAAACGTCATAAATCGCACCACAAAGCAGCCGCTTCCCATGTTTTTTGTCAAACTGGATCCAAATCATAATAACAATCACCTTATTATGAAAACCGTTTCCCAACAACTTTGTATCCATTTCCCACTCTTGGTATTACGAAACTCTTTTTCCCCAATCTGGCATCTTAGAATGTGAATTCCCTTATTATGAAATTGAATTTCATGCAAATTTTATTTAATATTTATCAAACATTCGTTCCCCTTGAATTTTGATGTGAGCAAAATGTACGTATATCTTAAAAAATATAAAAATTAGCAATTTGAATAGAAATTTTTGCATTTCTAGGGCGGTAAATAAAATTTAATTGTAGATATTAGTTGAGAAAATGAAAAGCTGCCCAAGTATTGCTAGTGGTTACTCCAAAATAACCAAGGAAGAAAGTGACTCGCTTTGGCCAGATGCAATCCTTATTTATGCGATAATGCATTTTAAATCTACAAAAACAATTTTAAAAAATTTTTATATAAAAAAATTATATAAATATTATAAAATAACTTACTGGCAATCTGGAAGTTCAAAAGGATTGCAGGCAACTCGCAACTTCTTTCTTTTTCATTCCTTCTGTTGACGTCTCCATCATTTTGGAGCAGCAAATGCAAATAGGCATTTATTGGAAACATTTTTTTTAAATTTGGAGTTTTTAAAAAATTTTATATTTGTTAACACAAGAATTTCACAATTTTCAGCAAATCGGTCATATAAAATTTACTCTTAAAAACAGCTGACAGCACTTAGATTCAATGTTCGAAAATGTGAGCTGATTTGCAGTGTTCCCATTATTTCATAATAGCAAATTTTTGGGAATGGGAATTCCCATACAATAAATTTTTGGGAATGGGAACTCATTCCCTTTGTGAATGAGAACTCCCAATAATTTTGTAATAGGGGTGAATAAAATTTATGATTTGAACACGTTTGCTCATGCAACTGTTATCATAGAAGCACCCAAAAATATTTTACGACATTGTTCAATGTTTCAGATGCCAGCAATTTGGTCATCTAAAGGCTTATTGTAAAATGCGGTTTAGAACATTCTACATCTGAATGTACTAAACCGCCAAATTCTCCACCTCAATGTGTTCACCGTCTTAGTAATCACACTGAAAACTACAAAGGATGCGAAGTTTACCAAAAGCTTGTTAATAAACATTCATACAAAACCATTAGAAATGTTCCTGAGCAAAATAAAAACAATAACAACTCTACCTTTTCGCCAATAACTAAAATGGCCAGTTTACTTATGCTCAAGCAGTTAGAGGCGCAAATGACAATGATAGCAATGTTAATAATGCTCTTCAAAAAATTGACGCGATGCTTGAAAAACAAATCGAATTAACAAATACGTTAATGAACATAAAAAAATTATGCAATTAAACCTTATAATATCAGAATGAAACGCGAATGGAATTTTGAACCATATTAATGAAATAGAAGTCTTTCCTTAAAATAATTTTATCGACATTTTATTAGTCTCAGAGACCAATCTTACAAAAAAAAACTCTTTTCCGTATGAAGGGATATGATTTAATAGCTGCCAACCAACCTAATAACAGAGCACATTATTATTAAATCAAGTCTTCTTATGAAGTTTGAGAACCTGTTACCGAGTTACATCTGCAAGCTGCAGGAATACAATTAACTTGTAACAGTAGCAGTGTTTCTATATACTCTGTATATTTTCCTCCAAGATACAACATCAAGTGTGATCAGTATTAACAATTTTTCAACAACATTGGTAATCGATTTTTAGTGGTTGGTGATTTCAACGCAAAACACAAATGGTGGGGATTACGTCCAACTAACCCAAAAGGTAAAGAGCTATTCAAATGCTTAACTAAATATCAACACAGCGTGCTTTCAACGGGATCGCCTACATACTGGCCAGCTGATGTAACCAAAATACCAGATGTTTTAGATTTTTTTATACACAAAGGGATTCCACAAACCTCTCTAGATATTGTATCTAATAATGATCTCAGCTCTGATCATAACCCAGTTATTGTTACTTTTACCACAGCATGTAAGATGAAGCAGTTAAATACCAGGGGGGTTAGGTTAGGTTGTACAGGCCGTCGGCGCAAAAAGAAAGACCGACTCACTTGGGTCATAAAGGTCCCATTGTGTTGCCTGGAAACCGGATGTGCAGAGATCAGATTGAGGTCCCTACGGCACCATCAAAAGATCCACATGACGCAGTGCCCTGTCAGCTCGGCCACCAGTGTGCCCAGCTGCCCCCGAGGAAACCTCAGTAGATTTGCGGATCTTCCACTATCGTACTGAGGCCACAGTGTCCTCGAGACCCTGCAGGTAACCTCTTCAGACCACCTAGACTATGCAGCCCTGAAGAGTTCCTGCCGTAATATAGCTTTACAGCAGCTTAAAGGGACCCCCACCATTGGATCTATTTCTCGGTCTTCCAACCGGGCTCCAAGTCTGGCGAGTTCGTCCGCGTCCATATTTCCGGGTACGCTCGAGTGAGCTGGCACCCAAAACAGTTCCAGTTTGGAATGTATCGCCATCTCGTTGAGAGATGTCCGGCATTCACGAACCAATCTGGATGTCGTATAGACACCTGATAGGGAGTTAACCGCGGCCTTGCTGTCAGTACAAATCCGGATATCCTCTCCGTATATCCTGTGGTACCTCATCCAGCAAGCCGCCCTTCTAATGGCTGAGATATCAGCCTGTACCACGCTACATTGATCATTAAGCCTGAACTTCATCCTGATCCTAAATCTAGGGATGAAGACGCCCCCTCGATCCCCGTGTCCGTTTTTGACCCGTCAGTATAGACATCAAGCACATCTCCACGAGGCATACTCGACGTGCCTGATGTTGATGCCATGAAATCAATGTCAGGGTGGTTAATCTCTATTGCGATGCGAAAGAAAAATGGCACGTACTCAAACAATTGGTACACTCTATTGCGTTTTCGTATTTTTTCGCATCTAATTTTATTCCTTTCGCAAATATGGTATCACTGCATTTTTTTATGTGCAAAAATCCTGCGCTAACAAAATATCAAACGCAAGGGTAACGAATCATGAAAATAAGCACAAATAAATTTATCACAACGTCCAAAACATATATAGTTTGAAATATTTATCTTCAGACACATAAAGAGTTCTCTGCAATTACTGAAACCAAATGCTTTATATACTCATTTTTGTTTTGTTCTCTTAAAGAAATGGAAATTGCTTACACGTTTTCGGTAATCGTGTGGTAAGTCCACATATGTCCACATGTTTCAACGTCCAGGATTACTAAATATATATACTGTTATTTTTAATTTTTTCTTTTATGTTTCCTGCATTTCTCTACCTTTGTTATTGATGCACTAAATTTAATTCATTATATATTAATACATTAATACGTTATTTTAACAGTACACACGATTTGTCAATTACATTACATACAGTTATTAATTACACATATTATACTTATATTTTCCCATTCTTTTTATAAATATATATTTTTTTAGCGTTTGGAAGACTCATTCACTAAGCAATTGGATGAAATTGAATCCTTCTTTGGTGGAACGCTTGTATTAATGCAATCAGATAATTTACATCGCGACCAGTTTACGGAATCTACACGGAGCAGTGTATCATCATTTTCGGAGGGTTAGATGTTATAATCCTATTGATATGAAAGAAATTTGTTAAAAAAGTTTAAAAGAAAAACTAGGAAATAAAATTCTTATTTTAGAAACTAGATTTAAAAACTTAAAAGTGTGTGTTAAATGTTGCATTCTGTTGTAGATTTTGTTGTATTTATAAAACTGAATATATCAATTGCGTTACTATTGTAAATAATAATGGAATGATAGATATCAATAACTACAATAGCCAGAAGATTGTATTTTGACACGGTAATTTCTAATAAATTCCTAGAAATAATTAAAGTATAATACAGTAATAAATATATATATAAAATTAAGTAATCAGAATTCTTCAAAGAAGAAACCACTTCGGTTTATAGTCTATACTTACAAAGAAAAAAAAAAATAATGGAAAGTAAAGCAAAAAGTAAGGAATTTGTTTAGAAAATTTAACCAAGTATTTAATTAGCTATTAAATATAGGTTTATGTATACAATAAAAATGTTATTCGTAAAACAAAACAAAAACCATAACAACAAACATGTTAAAATTAAAACCTCTTACATAAAAAACACAACAACATTGAGACGATTCATCTTAGTATTTACATTTATGTCACCAAATTTACAATAATATCGCACCATATATGAATAAGCGAAGTTTTTAATTGTTTTCTTATTCGAAATAGAAGACATTTTTGCGGATAATAATACCTGTGTAACTAGTACAATACAAAGTACCCAAATAACTGTGAATCATTAAAAATTGCTATTGGCGCAAGTTCTTTCTTTTATCTTTCATTTATATATATATATATATATATATTTTTTTTTTTGACTATTAGTTTGGATTTATTAACACAATTTAGCCGCCCTATTCAATCAACCTGAACATTATTTGGGGTTGACTATTCCGCACAGTTTACGAAAGGAATAAAAACTGCGCGGTGCGAATAACAGGAAAGTTGTAGGATCCCTATAAAAGTCCATGAAAAACAGGATTTATGAAGTTATTGTAACGAGCAGTAAAATTACTTATTAAATTAAATACTGCATAAAATTTCTATACAGCATAATTATAAACAAACGGTATGTTCGAGTTTTTTCACTTTTCCCTTTTCTTCAATTATATTTTTTCCCCTTTTTATTGACTGAGGAAATTGCAAAAAAATTCGGGGAAAGAAGTAAGTAATATGAATATAAAAGAAAAATATGTAAATAAACAACTCTGTAAAAATTTTCATTATTGCCCTGATACTAAATAAATAAATTTGTAAGTACGAAATAAAAATTAATTACTTTAAGACAAATCACACGATGGTTGTATTCTGTTGAATCACAATACCAATCAGGAATTTCTATCTTAAATACAAGAAAAGAGAAAAAGGACCGTTATAAATCATATAATAACTAAATATATTTTTTCTTTTTGTTATCGCTGTTTGGAGATTAAATGCTTTTTCGCACAGCGCAGTTTTTATTTCTCCTGGTTTTAAGCACAAAATGTGAGTCGAAAAATTTTGGCGGCAACCCTTAATTTGGTGTTGTGGACCTCCATAGTTTTTTTATTTATTAAAAAAATAAATATTAGTATAATAAATACTTTATAATAATCATCTAATATATTAACATAAAAATGTCTATTTGCATCGACTTACAGCACGTATATATAATAATATATTTGATCTGAACTCAAACTATGGTTTTATAAATGTGTATAGATATGGATTTGAGCTATTATTGATATGTATTTTGTTTTAAATTCTTCTGAAAAAAAACAAATTTTGGCCAATTTTTTTACAAATTCTATGTGATCTTTTAATTTTTTAACTCTTTACCAATTATGAAGCTAAGGTATTCACCCCTATCGCGAATCATTTTCCACATGAAATTTTTTCACATTTCACTAAAAATCGATTTCCCCTTATGAATGTTTTCTTTTTGTGTGAAATGTGGAAATTTTTCATTGTTTTGTTAATTTTGAGTTGGTAAAAAGTAATTTTAGGTAAATAAATTTTAAAGTGACATTCTTCTTAACAAGATGTGAAGTAACAGGTCAATTGCCTTGATATACGCCATATTATACATACAAGCTTTGGAGGTCCGTAACGTCGAATTTAAAGGTCAGCCCAAAATTGTTCAATCTACAGTTTTTGCCTAAATTTGCGTTTTATACCCCGTAAACAAAATTTTTTTGCAAACGCAATGATAACACTATTCAAGTTGTGGAAAAATTGTTCACGTTAAATTCCCGATACCAATTTTCAGGTTGGGGGAATAAATGTTTCATGTGAGCAAAAACTTCACTTCTTATTCACGATCGGGATAATTTAATTTGTTTAACCTTTTCTATTTCTGCTGCGTTAATTTTAAAAATCTCTTTATGTTCATTTTTATTTCAATTTTTTTTTTATTTCTGTTCATTTAGTTTTAATTCAGTCTCTATTTGAATGCGATCAAAAAAAGACATAAAAATAACACAAAATTTAATACAATAATTTTTGTCGGTTTAAATATTTTTACATTCCTTTCTACAATTACAATTGTGGAAAAATAAACAAAAAAAAAGCAATAAAATATTTCAAAACTAAAGTAGAAAAAGAACAAGAACATTAAAACATCAAATATCTACAATAAAAAGCACATGCAAATGTGCTTTAAATTAAGTAGCATTCTTGTTGATAACATCAAAAATTAGCTACATACGTAAATATGCCAACCAGTAAAGTGATGAAACAAAATGTGAACAAGGATATTCAAACTGATAATATCAATTTGAGTGACAGCAGTTCTGATGATAATGAATGCAACTGGCAGCGAATCCCTGAAAATAGCCATAAGAGGTCTAGCACCAAACCACCACAAATAAATATTCCAAAACGTCAGCAATTAGAATCCGGTCCTTCAACTTCAAACCGTTTTGTTGCTCTGGCTTCTATTTATGAGAAAAACGATATAGATAAAGAATCAACCCTACAATCTCAGCAGCCGAGGCCGCCACCAATTTGTATCCCATATGTTGATGACATTGTAAAACTGGTTAATAAGTTAAGTAAAGTGGTAGAGAGTATTTTATTTTTAACAGAATTCAAAAAAAAGAAGGAGGTTATACAATTCGGCTGAATGTTGCTTTTTTTATATTTGTGCCTCCAGAACTCAGTCATTTCTGATCCGATTTTGAATTTTGATTTTTGGTAATATGATAGATTATGCTTACAGATTGTTCCCGTTTTAAAATCAGTTTATAATCTTAAAAATTAAAGGGTGTCCCCATACAACATACATATTTTTACGTGTATTATGAATTGTAAAGGGAACTTCTGTAAAATTTAAAATGACCGCGTATTACTATAGCTCCCAAAAAATTATACAAAAATAAATCTAAAAATTAAAGGGGACCCCATAATTGATGTAAATTTACTGATATGGTCCTATCTTTTGAACCGTTATATATTACAAATTATAAATTAAGGGTGCGCCAATAGTTCATTAAATTTGATGACTGACGCTTGAAATTTACAACGAACCTGTATTGCTAAGTCCACTATAACAAGTAAAATATTTGGATTTGGAAGTTAAAGGGTGTTCCAATAGTTAATGTAATTTTGTGTATGTGACCAAAGTTTGGGACCGTTATATACAGAACGCTGAAACTTAAAAGGGACCTGTATAGCTAAATTTGCTATATCAACGAGTTTATAATTTGAATTTAGAAACTAAAGGGTGTCTCATAGTTTATAAAGATTTACTTATATAGGCCTATATTTTGAACTGTTATAGAAAAATGCTTGTAAATTTGACGCAATGTCGATTGCTATGGCTGTTATAGTAACAGCTGATAATATTTAAAATTACAAATTAAAGGGTGCACCAACAGTTCATTTAATTCGGTATATGGCCATACTTTTAAACAGTTGTAGACAGACTATTGAAATGTACAAAGAATCTGTATTACTAACTCCTCTATAACAACAAGTATAAAGTTTGGATTTGGAAATAAACGGGTGTCTTAATAGTTGATATAATATGGTGTATGTGGCCGGACTTTTGAAGCGTTATAAACAGACAGTTGAAATTTACAAGGGACATGTTTTTCTAAGTCTGCTATAACAAGAAGCTTAAAATTTGAATTTCGAAATTAAAGGGTGTTCCGAAAATTCTATATGCCCGTATTTTTTTGAACCGTTGTATACAAACGCCTTTATTTTATACAGAATGTCCACTAGTCTATTTGGTATAATAAGAAGTATAAAAATGTTATATTATAAATTAATGTTATATTATAAATAATCTGATGTATATGAGCAAACTGTTGAACCGTTGCAGACAGACGCACAGTGGCGCTCGTAGAGCAAACGAGGTTGCAAAAACCAAAATTTTTATGAGGACCCATGAAGTGTTGAATAAACCCATGTTATAGGAAACTTTTCAACGATTTCAATTATGCCATTCTTAATAATATCACATTTTTAGTTTAGAAGATATAACCGTTCAAAGGTGACCGACTTTCGTTTTTCAAAAAAACACACAATTTTTAGTCAATTTGTTGCGATTTCAGGCGTAATATCACGAAAAATAGGTAACGAATCGCCATATTTTTTGTTTGTATTGATTGATGTATTTATTAAATGTATAATGATAAAAAAAATTAGCTGTTTGCTTTGTGTTTCTCCTGGTAAATCACTATTTAAAAACTATCCGTTTTTTCACTATTTTTCAACTTTGACGGAAAATAAAAAAAATCTATATTTTTCTAGAGGTAAAAAAGGTTAAAAAGACATGGTTGCAGAAATTGTATGGCGTCCATCCCTTATATGTTTTGACTGACAGTAGTTTTTTTAGTAGTAAATTTTTGTTTAAATTTTTTTTTAGTAGTAAATTTTTAGGCATAGTAGCATAAGCCTATATATTGCAAAATAAGCACAATGCCAGGATTAGTCTACGACTGAAAGTTGGCGCAACAATTACTGAAACCATTAAAGAATTTAAGTACTGAAAACATGGCGTTGAACAATTTAAAATTATTTGAACTGTTTAGAAAGTCAACCACACCAAAGTTTTTCACGGAAACTGCTTTAGAAGAAATTATAAGAAATAATTTTTATCTGATATATGCAAATATTAAGGCAAAATGGGTGAAATCTAATCGAACCATTCAGAACTTCAACTCCAAATACAAGGACTGGCTTAATGAAGACACCATCCTGGCTATATTGGCAGTAGATAAACCCAATACATCAACCAGAGGAGCAAAGGGAAGGCCAAAAAAATCCACGTCCGTCATCAGTGCATTATTGCCGACCAATAATGTTTCAGTTGGCAAGGGAATCGGCAGAACTCATAAGGACCACGGTGAAGGACATTGAAGAACAAATAAGCAAGATTAAGCCTACAAAGCTGCAAATTGGAGAAGGAAAATATATTGAATGCAATTACGAGTTCCACCTGACTATGGTTGACGGAAAAGTCGTAAACGAACTGACAGGAACAAAATCAAAAATGTCATGCCCGATTTGCAAAAAGAGTCAGAAGAACTTTGGTAATTTAAAAGATTCTACAAATGAGGAGAATTACGAATATGGAATGTCACCGTTGCACGCAAGGATTAGGTGTATGGAGTTCTTGCTAAAACTGGTGTATACCCTACCACAAGAGGAGGAAAACTTCGATGAAAATACCTCAATAAAGGATAAGGAAAAGATCAGAAAGAAGCAAATACAGGATGCTTTTTTTAAACAAGTTGGACTAAAAGTAGATTGTCCCAAGCACGGATATGGTAACTCAAACGATGGAAACAGTTCTAGGAGATTTTTTTAAAATGATGAGGCAGTAACTAGAATCACTGGAATTGCCAATCAAATCGTGAAAAGATTGGGTACGATCTTATATGTTTTAAACTGCAAAGAAAATGTCAATTCTACAAAATATGGAGAATATGCGTCGAAAACTGCATCTCTTTTAGCAGAAATGTATCCACAGAAGAAGTTGACCCCGACCGTCCATAAAATATTGGCGCATGGCAAAGATATAATTGAGTTCCAGTCTTTGCCAATTCGAGAGCTTTCTGAAGAAGCACAGGAGTCTCTTAACAAATTTTATAAAAAATATAGATTGCAGAACACATTCAAAACATCAAGGGTAAGGCAAAATGAGGACCTCTTCAAATTGTTGGCAGCATCTTCTGATCCACTTATTTCTTCCCTGCGGCATGTGATGTCACGAATAGAGTTAGAAAATAATTATAGTTTAGAAATAGTTAGTCTTTTAGGTATACCTTCTCTTACGATTTGTGATGAATATTTTACAGAAAATTGAAAAAATTAATTTAAAAAAAAATTATTTTTTTTTTAATTTGTTGGGTAATATTTTAAAATATATAAAACCCTAAAGAAAATAAAACTATTTAAAAAGTTAAAATTAATTTTTTCAGTTACCATAAAATTGATTTTTCTACTAATTTTAACTTTGATAACCCATAAGTAGGCCCCTACAAAGCGTAGCACCCTTTCAAAACACTCATTTCACAGGCTGAACAGTTATCTATCATATGCTGTTTAAACTGTTTAATTATCTTATTCGGTTCAAAAGATATAATTTTTGCAATGACAAAACTCAAATGGCGCCACTGTGAGACGGTTGAAATTTACACAGAACCTGATTGCTAAATCCACTACAACAGCAAGTATATAATTTGAATTTGGGAATTAAAGAGTGATAGTTGCTGCAATTTGATGTATATTGCCAAACTATTTAACAGTTGAAAAAGTATTAAGTTTGGAGTAATAAGTGTGTCCCAATCGTTAACTTAACCTAATTTATGTGGCCATACACTTGAGGTGTTGTAGGCAGACAGATGAACTCTGTTTAAAAGTCGGTTTTTTTCGCAAGAATCTTATTATAAATCTATAAAAGATGATCAGGTCCGCTTAAGTATTAAGACAGTTGACTCGTACAGAAAATAGTAGGTTACTTCGACAAAAACAACGTAAAATATCATACCTTTCAATTCAAAGAAGAGCGAGCTTTCAGTGCAGTTATCAAAGGTCTTCACCACTCAATACCAATTGAAGACATTAAAGCACATTTGCTCTTATTAGGGCATCACGTAAGTAGTGTTAGAAACGTTTTTTGTCAAACTGGATCCAAATCATAATAACAATCACCTTATTATGAAAACCGTTTCCCAACAACTTTGTATCCATTTCCCACTCTTGGTATTACGAAACTCTTTTTCCCCAATCTGGCATCTTAGAATGTGAATTCCCTTATTATGAAATTGAATTTCATGCAAATTTTTTTTAATATTTATCAAACATTCGTTCCCCTTGAATTTTGATGTGAGCAAAATGTATGTATATCTTAAAAAATATAAAAATTAGCAATTTGAATAGAAATTTTTGCATTTCTAGGGCGGTAAATAAAATTTAATTGTAGATATTAGTTGAGAAAATGAAAAGCTGCCCAAGTATTGCTAGTGGTTACTCCAAAATAACCAAGGAAGAAAGTGACTCGCTTTGGGCAGATGCAATCCTTATTTATGCGATAATGCATTTTAAATCTACAAAAACAATTTTAAAAAATTTTTATATAAAAAAATTATATAAATATTATAAAATAACTTACTGGCAATCTGGAAGTTCAAAAGGATTGCAGGCAACTCGCAACTTCTTTCTTTTTCATTCCTTCTGTTGACGTCTCCATCATTTTGGAGCAGCAAATGCAAATAGGCATTTATTGGAAACATCTTTTTTAAATTTGGAGTTTTTAAAAAATTTTATATTTGTTAACACAAGAATTTCACAATTTTCAGCAAATCGGTCATATAAAATTTACTCTTAAAAACAGCTGACAGCACTTAGATTCAATGTTCGAAAATGTGAGCTGATTTGCAGTGTTCCCATTATTTCATAATAGCAAATTTTTGGGAATGGGAATTCCCATACAATAAATTTTTGGGAATGGGAACTCATTCCCTTTGTGAATGAGAACTCCCAATAATTTTGTAATAGGGGTGAATAAAATTTATGATTTGAACACGTTTGCTCATGCAACTGTTATCATAGAAGCACCCAAAAATATTTTACGACATTGTTCAATGTTTCAGATGCCAGCAATTTGATCATCTAAAGGCTTATTGTAAAATGCGGTTTAGAACATTCTACATCTGAATGTACTAAACCGCCAAATACTCCACCTCAATGTGTTCACCGTCTTAGTAATCACACTGCAAACTACAAAGGATGCGAAGTTTACCAAAAGCTTGTTAATAAACATTCATACAAAACCATTAGAAATGTTCCTGAGCAAAATAAAAACAATAATAACTCTACCTTTTCGCCAATAACTAAAATGGCCAGTTTACTTATGCTCAAGCAGTTAGAGGCGCAAATGACAATGATAGCAATGTTAATAATGCTCTTCAAAAAATTGACGCGATGCTTGAAAAACAAATCGAATTAACAAATACGTTAATGAAGATAAAAAAATTATGCAATTAAACCTTATAATATCAGAATGAAACGCGAATGGAATTTTGAACCATATTAATGAAATATAAGTCTTTCCTTAAAATAATTTTATCGACATTTTATTAGTCTCAGAGACCAATCTTACAAAAAAATCTCTTTTCCGTATGAAGGGTTATGATTTAATAGCTGCCAACCAACCTAATAACAGAGCACATTATTATTAAATCAAGTCTTCTTATGAAGTTTGAGAACCTGTTACCGAGTTACATCTGCAAGCTGCAGGAATACAATTAACTTGTAACAGTAGCAGTGTTTCTATATACTCTGTATATTTTCCTCCAAGATACAACATCAAGTGTGATCAGTATTAACAATTTTTCAACAACATTGGTAATCGATTTTTAGTGGTTGGTGATTTCAACGCAAAACACAAATGGTGGGGATTACGTCCAACTAACCCAAAAGGTAAAGAGCTATTCAAATGCCTAACTAAATATCAACACAGCGTGCTTTCAACGGGATCGCCTACATACTGGCCAGCTGATGTAACCAAAATACCAGATGTTTTAGATTTTTTTATACACAAAGGGATTCCACAAACCTCTCTAGATATTGTATCTAATAATAATCTCAGCTCTGATCATAACCCAGTTATTGTTACTTTTACCACAGCATGTAAGATGAAGCAGTTAAATACCAGGGGGGTTAGGTTAGGTTGTACAGGCCGTCGGCGCAAAAAGAAAGACCGACTCACTTGGGTCATAAAGGTCCCATTGTGTTGCCTGGAAACCGGATGTGCAGAGATCAGATTGAGGTCCCTACGGCACCATCAAAAGATCCACATCCAAACCACCCCGAAGACCTGATAAACAAGTTTATCCTAGAAACATCGCAGACGGATAAGTCTGCAAGACCATGCAGTCTCGGACTGCCAAAAATAGCCGCTCTATTGCCAGAAAGAGCCGGGCAGTGGCAGAGCAGATGCTCCACCGTTTCCTCCTCCTCCTCATCCTGACGACTTCTACAGTAGTCATGATGAGGAAGATTCAGTCTCCTAGCGTGAGCACCAATGACGCAGTGCCCTGTCAGCTCGGCCACCAGTGTGCCCAGCTGCCCCAGAGGAAACCTCAGTAGATTTGCGGATCTTCCACTATCGTACTGAGGCCACAGTGTCCTCGAGACCCTGCAGGTAACCTCTTCAGACCACCTAGACTGTGCAGCCCTGAAGAGTTCCTGCCGTAATATAGCTTTACAGCAGCTTAAAGCGACCCCCACCAGTGGATCTATTTCTCGGTCTTCCAACCGGGCTCCAAGTCTGGCGAGTTCGTCCGCGACCATATTTCCGGGTACGCTCGAGTGAGCTGGCACCCAAAACAGTTCCAGGTTGGAATGTCTCGCCATCTCGTTGAGAGATGTCCGGCATTCACGAACCAATCTGGATGTCGTATAGACACCTGATAGGGAGTTAACCGCGGCCTTGCTGTCAGTACAAATCCGGATATCCTCTCCGTATATCCTGTGGTACCTCATCCAGCAAGCCGCCCTTCTAATGGCTGAGATCTCAGCCTGTACCACGCTACATTGATCATTAAGCCTGAACTTCATCCTGATCCTAAATCTAGGGATGAAGACGCCCCCTCCGACCCCCGTGTCCGTTTTTGACCCGTCAGTATAGACATCAAGCACATCTCCACGAGGCATACTCGACGTGCCTGATGTTGATGCCATGAAATCAATGTCAGGGGGGTTAATCTCTATTGCGATGCGAAAGAAAAATGGCACGTACTCAAACAATTGGTACACTCTATTGCGTTTTCGTATTTTTTCGCATCTAATTTTATTCCTTTCGCAAATATGGTATCACTGCACTTTTTTATGTGCAAAAATCCTGCGCTAACAAAATATCAAACGCAAGGGTAACGAATCATGTAAATAAGCACAAATAAATTTATCACAACGTCCAAAACATATATAGTTTGAAATATTTATCTTCAGACACATAAAGAGTTCTCTGCAATTACTGAAACCAAATGCTTTATATACTCATTTTTGTTTTGTTCTCTTAAAGAAATGGAAATTGCTTACACGTTTTCGGTAATCGTGTGGTAAGTCCACACATGTCCACATGTTTCAACATCCAGGATTACTAAATATATATACTGTTATTTTTAATTTTTTCTTTTATGTTTCCTGCATTTCTCTACCTTTGTTATTGATGCACTAAATTTAATTCATTATATATTAATACATTAATACGTTATTTTAACAGTACACACGATTTGTTAATTACATTACATACAGTTATTAATTACACATATTATACTTATATTTTCCCATTCTTTTTATAAATATATATTTTTTTTAGCGTTTGGAAGACTCATTCACTAAGCAATTGGATGAAATTGAATCCTTCTTTGGTGGAACGCTTGTATTAATGCAATCAGATAATTTACATCGCGACCAGTTTACGGAATCTACACGGAGCAGTGTATCATCATTTTCGGAGGGTTAGATGTTATAATCCTATTGATATGAAAGAAATTTGTTAAAAAATTTTAAAAGAAAAACTAGGAAATAAAATTCTTATTTTAGAAACTAGATTTAAAAACTTATAAGTGTTTGTTAAATGTTGCATTCTGTTGTAGATTTTGTTGTACTTATAAAACTGAATATATCAATTGCGTTACTATTGAAAATAATAATGGAATGATAGATATCAATAACTACAATAGCCAGAAGATAGTATTTTGACACGGTAATTTCTAATAAATTCCTAGAAATAATTAAAGTATAATACAGTAATAAATATATATATAAAATTAAGTAATCAGAATTCTTCAAAAAATATTCAGGTGGTTTCTTCGGTTTATAGTCTATACTTACAAAGAAAAAAAAATAATGGAAAGTAAAGCAAAAAGTAAGGAATTTGTTTAGAAAATTTAAACAAGTATTTAATTAGCTATTAAATATAGGTTTATGTATACAATAAAAATGTTATTCGTAAAACAAAACAAAAACCATAACAACAAACATGTTAAAATTAAAAAAATAATTAAAACCTCTTACATAAAAAACACAACAACATTGATACGATTCATCTTAGTATTTACATTTATGTCACCAAATTTACAATAATATCGCACCATATATGAATAAGCGAAGTTTTTAATTGTTTTCTTATTCGAAATAGAAGACATTTTTGCGGATAATAATACCTGTGTAACTAGTACAATACAAAGTACCCAAATAACTGTGAATCATTAAAAATTGCTATTGGCGCAAGTTCTTTCTTTTATCTTTCATTTATATATATATATATTTTTTTGACTATTAGTTTGGATTTATTAACACAATTTAGCCGCTCTATTCAATCAACCTGAACATTATTTGGGGTTGACTATTCCGCACAATTTACGAAAGGAATAAAAACTGCGCGGTGCGAATAACAGGAAAGTTGTAGGATCCCTATAAAAGTCCATGAAAAACAGGATTTATGAAGTTATTGTAACGAGCAGTAAAATTACTTATTAAATTAAATACTGCACAAAATTTCTTTACAGCATAATTATAAACAAACGGTATGTTCGAGGTTTTTCACTTTTCCCTTTTCTTCAATTATATTTTTTCTCCTTTTTATTGACTGAGGAAATTGCAAAAAAATTCGGGGAAAGAAGTAAGTAATATGAATATAAAAGAAAAATATGTAAATAAACAACTCTGTGAAAATATTCATTATTGCGCTGATAATAAATAAATAAATTTGTAAGTACGAAATAAAAATTAATTACTTTAAGACAAATCACACGATGGTTGTATTCTGTTGAATCACAATACTAATCAGGAATTTCTATCTTAAATACAAGAAAAGAGAAAAAGGACCGTTATAAATCATATAATAACTAAATATATTTTTTCTTTTTGTTATCGCTGTTTGTAGATTAAATGCTTTTTCGCACAGCGCAGTTTTTATTTCTCCTGGTTTTAAGCACAAAATGTGAGTCGAAAATTTTGGCGGCAACCCTTAATTTGGAGTTGTGGACCTCCATAGCTTTTTTATTTATTAAAAAAATAAATATTAGTATAATAAATACTTTATAATAATCATCTAATATATTAACATAAAAATGTATAATAAAAATAAACTTTAAACTATATTACTAAGTACAAATTTACCACTTGCATTTTTTTTTTTTAATTTTTTAATAACTTGGTAACAAATTATATAATCTCAGACCTTTGTAAAAAACCTTATAACTTCATAGTTGTTGTATTTGGCCTCTGCAATCTAAAATTTTGATCATTTCTCAATCCGTAAGGCTGTAAATCACCAACATGGTTAATGTGTTCGTAAAAGTACTCTGTGGCTCTTCTTTGCTTCATTTTTCATATATAATTCTAGTCTTTGTTTAATATTTAATCATTTAAGTTTTCTTAGCATTAATTCTATTGGCGAATATCGGTTATAGTTTAATATGACTAGCATTGCTTTATTTTAAAGTTTTTGGAGTCTTTCTATTTGCATCGACTTACAGCACGTATATATAATAATATATTTGATCTGAACTCAAACTATGGTTTTATAAATGTGTATAGATATGGATTTGAGCTATTATTGATATGTATTTTGTTTTAAATTCTTCTGAAAAAAAACAAATTTTGGCCAATTTTTTTACAAATTCTATGTGATCTTTTAATTTTTTAACTCTTTACCAATTATGAAGCTAAGGTATTCACCCCTATCGCGAATCATTTTCCACATGAAATTTTTTCACATTTCACTAAAAATCGATTTCCCCTTATGAATGTTTTCTTTTTGTGTGAAATGTGGAAATTTTTCATTGTTTTGTTAATTTTGAGTTGGTAAAAAGTAATTTTAGGTAAATAAATTTTAAAGTGACATTCTTCTTAACAAGATGTGAAGTAACAGGTCAATTGCCTTGATATACGCCATATTATACATACAAGCTTTGGAGGTCCGTAACGTCGAATTTAAAGGTCAGCCCAAAATTGTTCACTCTACAGTTTTTGCCTAAATTTGCGTTTTATACCCCGTAAACAAAATTTTTTTGCAAACGCAATGATAACACTATTCAAGTTGTGGAAAAATTGTTCACGTTAAATTCCCGATACCAATTTTCAGGTTGGGGGAATAAATGTTTCATGTGAGCAAAAACTTCACTTCTTATTCACGATCGGGATAATTTAATTTGTTTAACCTTTTCTATTTCTGCTGCGTTAATTTTAAAAATCTCTTTATGTTCATTTTTATTTCAATTTTTATTTCTGTTCATTTAGTTTTAATTCAGTCTCTATTTGAATGCGATCAAAAAAAGACATAAAAATAACACAAAATTTAATTTTTGTCGGTTTAAATATTTTTACATTCCTTTCTACAATTACAATTGTGGAAAAAAAAACAAAAAAAAAGCAATAAAATAATTCAAAACTAAAGTAGAAAAAGAACAAGAACATTAAAACAACAAATATCTACAATAAAAAGCACATGCAAATGTGCTTTAAATAAAGTAGCATTCTTGTTGATAACATCAAAAATTAGCTACATATGTAAATATGCCAACCAGTAAAGTGATGAAACAAAATGTGAACAAGGATATTCAAACTGATAATATTAATTTGAGTGACAGCAGTTCTGATGATAATGAATGCAACTGGCAGCGAATCCCTGAAAATAGCCATAAGAGGTCTAGCACCAAACCACCACAAATAAATATTCCAAAACGTCAGCAATTAGAATCCGGTCCTTCAACTTCAAACCGTTTTGTTGCTCTGGCTTCTATTTATGAGAAAAACGATATAGATAAAGAATCAACCCTACAATCTCAGCAGCCGAGGCCGCCACCAATTTGTATCCCATATGTTGATGACATTGTAAAACTGGTTAATAAGTTAAGTAAAGTGGTAGAGAGTATTTTATTTGTAACAGAATTCAAAAAAAAGAAGGAGGTTATACAATTCGGCTGAATGTTGCTCTTTTTATATTTGTGCCTCCAGAACTCAGTCATTTCTGATCCGATTTTGAAAGTTTGTGGTAATATGATAGATTATGCTTACAGATTGTTCCCGTTTTAAAATCAGTTTATAATCTTAAAAATTAAAGGGTGTCCCCATACAACATACATATTTTTACGTGTATTATGAATTGTAAAGGGAACTTCTGTAAAATTTAAAATGACCGCGTATTACTATAGCTCCCAAAAAATTATACAAAAATAAATCTAAAAATTAAAGGGGACCGCATAATTGATGTAAATTTACTGATATGGTCCTATCTTTTGAACCGTTATATATTACAAATTATAAATTAAGGGTGCGCCAATAGTTCATTAAATTTGATGACTGACGCTTGAAATTTACAACGAACCTGTATTGCTAAGTCCGCTATAACAAGTAAAATATTTGGATTTGGAAGTTAAAGGGTGTTCCAATAGTTAATGTAATTTTGTGTATGTGACCAAAGTTTGGGACCGTTATATACAGAACGCTGAAACTTAAAAGGGACCTGTATAGCTAAATTTGCTATATCAACGAGTTTATAATTTGAATTTAGAAACTAAAGGGTGTCTCATAGTTTATAAAGATTTACTTATATAGGCCTATATTTTGAACTGTTATAGAAAAATGCTTGTAAATTTGACGCAATGTCGATTGCTATGGCTGTTATAGTAACAGCTGATAATATTTAAAATTATAAATTAAAGGGTGCAGCAACAGTTCATTTAATTCGGTATATGGCCATACTTTTAAACAGTTGTAGTCAGACTATTGAAATGTACAAAGAATCTGTATTACTAACTCCTCTATAACAACAAGTAAAAAGTTTGGATTTGGAAATAAACGGGTGTCTTAATAGTTGATATAATATGGTGTATGTGGCCGGACTTTTGAAACGTTATAAACAGACAGTTGAAATTTACAAGTGACATGTTTTCCTAAGTCTGCTATAACAAGAAGCTTAAAATTTGAATTTCGAAATTAAAGGGTGTTCCGAAAATTAATGTAATTTCTTCTATATGCCCGTATTTTTTTGAACCGTTGTATACAAACGCCTTAATTTTATACAGAATGTCCACTAGTCTATTTGGTATAATAAGAAGTATAAAAAGGTTATATTATAAATTAATGTTATATTATAAATAATCTGATGTATATGAGCAAACTGTTGAACCGTTGCAGACAGACGCACAGTGGCGCTCGTAGAGCAAACGAGGTTGCAAAAACCAAAATTTTTATGAGGACCCACGAAGTGTTGAATAAACCCATGTTATAGGAAACTTTTCAACGATTTCAATTATGCCATTCTTAATAATATCACATTTTTAGTTTAGAAGATATAACCGTTCAAAGGTGACCGACTTTCGTTTTTCAAAAAAACACACAATTTTTAGTAAATTTGTTGCGATTTCAGGCGTAATATCACGAAAAATAGGTAACGAATCGCCATATTTTTTGTTTGCATTGATTGATGTATTTATTAAATGTATAATGATAAAAAAAAAATAGTTGTTTGCTTTGTGTTTCTCCTGGTAAATCACTATTTAAAAACTATCCGTTTTTTCACTATTTTTTAACTTTGACGGAAAATAAAAAAAATCTATATTTTTCTAGAGGTAAAAAAGGTTAAAAAGACATGGTTGCAGAAATTGTATGGCGTCCATCCCTTATATGTTTTGACTAACAGTAGTTTTTTTAGTAGTAAATTTTTGTTTAAATTTTTTTTTATTAGTAAATTTTTAGGCATGGTAGCATAAGCCTATATATTGCAAAATAAGCACAATGCCAGGATTAGTCTACGACTGAAAGTTGGCGCAACAATTACTGAAACCATTAAAGAATTTAAGTACTGAAAACATGGCGTTGAACAATTTAAAATTATTTGAACTGTTTAGAAAGTCAACCACACCAAAGTTTTTCACGGAAACTGCTTTAGAAGAAATTATAAGAAATAATTTTTATCTGATATATGCAAATATTAAGGCAAAATGGGTGAAATCTAATCGAACCATTCAGAACTTCAACTCCAAATACAAGGACTGGCTTAATGAAGACACCATCCTGGCTATATTGGCAGTAGAAAAACCCACTACATCAACCAGAGGAGCAAAGGGAAGGCCAAAAAAATCCACGTCCGTCATCAGTGCATTATTGCCGACCAATAATGTTTCAGTTGGCAAGGGAATCGGCAGAACTCATAAGGACCACGGTGAAGGACATTGAAGAACAAATAAGCAAGATTAAGCCTACAAAGCTGCAAATTGGAGAAGGAAAATATATTGAATGCAATTACGAGTTCCACCTGACTATGGTTGACGGAAAAGTCGTAAACGAACTGACAGGAACAAAATCAACAATGTCATGCCCGATTTGCAAAAAGAGTCAGAAGAACTTTGGTAATTTAAAAGATTCTACAAATGAGGAGAATTACGAATATGGAATGTCACCGTTGCACGCAAGGATTAGGTGTATGGAGTTCTTGCTAAAACTGGTGTATACCCTACCACAAGAGGAGGAAAACTTCGATGAAAATACCTCAATAAAGGATAAGGAAAAGATCAGAAAGAAGCAAATACAGGATGCTTTTTTTAAACAAGTTGGACTAAAAGTAGATTGTCCCAAGCACGGATATGGTAACTCAAACGATGGAAACAGTTCTAGGAGATTTTTTTAAAATGATGAGGCAGTAACTAGAATCACTGGAATTGACAATCAAATCGTGAAAAGATTGGGTACGATCTTATATGTTTTAAACTGCAAAGAAAATGTCAATTCTACAAAATATGGAGAATATGCGTCGAAAACTGCATCTCTTTTAGCAGAAATGTATCCACAGAAGAAGTTGACCCCGACCGTCCATAAAATATTGGCGCATGGCAAAGATATAATTGAGTTCCAGTCTTTGCCAATTCGAGAGCTTTCTGAAGAAGCACAGGAGTCTCTTAACAAATTTTATAAAAAATATAGATTGCAGAACACATTCAAAACATCAAGGGTAAGGCAAAATGAGGACCTCTTCAAATTGTTGGCAGCATCTTCTGATCCACTTATTTCTTCCCTGCGGCATGTGATGTCACGAATAGAGTTAGAAAATAATTATAGTTTAGAAATAGTTAGTCTTTTAGGTATACCTTCTCTTACGATTTGTGATGAATATTTTACAGAAAATTTAAAAAATTAATTTAAAAAAAAATTATTTTTTTTTTTAATTTGTTGGGTAATATTTTAAAATATATAAAACCCTAAAGAAAATAAAACTATTTAAAAAGTTAAAATTAATTTTTTCAGTTACCATAAAATTGATTTTTCTACTAATTTTAACTTTGATAACCCATAAGTAGGCCCCTACAAAGCGTAGCACCCTTTCAAAACACTCATTTCACAGGCTGAACAGTTATCTATCATATGCTGTTTAAACTGTTTAATTATTTTATTCGGTTCAAAAGATATAATTTTTGCAATGACAAAACTCAAATGGCGCCACTGTGAGACGGTTGAAATTTACACAGAACCTGATTGCTAAATCCACTACAACAGCAAGTATATAATTTGAATTTGGGAATTAAAGAGTGATAGTTGCTGCAATTTGATGTATATTGCCAAACTATTTAACAGTTGAAAAAGTATTAAGTTTGGAGTAATAAGTGTGTCCCAATCGTTAATTTAACCTAATTTATGTGGCCATACACTTGAGGTGTTGTAGGCAGACAGATGAACTCTGTTTTAAAGTCGGTTTTTTTCGCAAGAATCTTATTATAAATCTATAAAAGATGATCAAGTCCGCTTAAGTATTAAGACAGTTGACTCGTACAGAAAATAGTAGGTTACTTCGACAAAAACAACGTAAAATATCATACCTTTCAATTCAAAGAAGAGCGAGCTTTCAGTGCAGTTATCAAAGGTCTTCACCACTCAATACCAATTGAAGACATTAAAGCACATTTGCTCTTATTAGGGCATCACGTAAGTAGTGTTAGAAACGTTTTTTGTCAAACTGGATCCAAATCATAATAACAATCACCTTATTATGAAAACCGTTTCCCAACAACTTTGTATCCATTTCCTACTCTTGGTATTACGAAACTATTTTTCCCCAATCTGGCATCTTAGAATGTGAATTCCCTTATTATGAAATTGAATTTCATGCAAATTTTTTTTAATATTTATCAAACATTCGTTCCCCTTGAATTTTGATGTGAGCAAAATGTAAGTATATCTTAAAAAATATAAAAATTAGCAATTTGAATAGAAATTTTTGCATTTCTAGGGCGGTAAATAAAATTTAATTGTAGATATTAGTTGAGAAAATGAAAAGCTGCCCAAGTATTGCTAGTGGTTACTCCAAAATAACCAAGGAAGAAAGTGACTCGCTTTGGGCAGATGCAATCCTTATTTATGCGATAATGCATTTTAAATCTACAAAAACAATTTTAAAAAATTTTTATATAAAAAAATTATATAAATATTATAAAATAACTTACTGGCAATCTGGAAGTTCAAAAGGATTGCAGGCAACTCGCAACTTCTTTCGGTGAAGTTTTTCATTCCTTCTGTTGACGTCTCCATTATTTTGGAGCAGCAAATGCAAATAGGCATTTATTGGAAACATTTTTTTTAAATTTGGAGTTTTTAAAAAATTTTATATTTGTTAACACAAGAATTTCACAATTTTCAGCAAATCGGTCATATAAAATTTACTCTTAAAAACAGCTGACAGCACTTAGATTCAATGTTCGAAAATGTGAGCTGATTTGCAGTGTTCCCATTATTTCATAATAGCAAATTTTTGGGAATGGGAATTCCCATACAATACATTTTTGGGAATGGGAACTCATTCCCTTTGTGAATGAGAACTCCCAATAATTTTGTTCAATGTTTCAGATGCCAGCAATTTGGTCATCTAAAGGCTTATTGTAAAATGCGGTTTAGAACATTCTACATCTGAATGTACTAAACCGCCAAATACTCCACCTCAATGTGTTCACCGTCTTAGTAATCACACTGCAAACTACAAAGGATGCGAAGTTTACCAAAAGCTTGTTAATAAACATTCATACAAAACCATTAGAAATGTTCCTGAGCAAAATAAAAACAATAATAACTCTACCTTTTCGCCAATAACTAAAATGGCCAGTTTACTTATGCTCAAGCAGTTAGAGGCGCAAATGACAATGATAGCAATGTTAATAATGCTCTTCAAAAAATTGACGCGATGCTTGAAAAACAAATCGAATTAACAAATACGTTAATGAAGATAAAAAAATTATTCAATTATACCTTATACCCTGTTCAGACATACGTTTTGATTGCGCAATAAAGGAATTTACGCAATTAAGTCCCTAATTGAATTTAATTTACCTTATAAAAAATTAATTAAAAAAATTTTCAATTAGCACTTAATTAAGTCGATAATTGAAAAGGTTTCCTATAACAACCCCTGTGAAGTGTGTTCAGTTAGAGAAAATTTTATACAATGACAAAAGTAAATGCCATAAAAATGAAAAATAAAATATTTTCAAATTATATGAAATGAAAAGTTTTTGAAAATTTTATGGAAATTCAAAGCTAGCGTGCAGTCAAAACTTGATCGTACAAACTGGAAGAGTTCCATATTTCAAATAAAAACAAGCAAACTTTCATTTAAAGCCGAACTTTTCTTTATTCTTCCAAATTTACCAACACAAATTTCTAATGTAAAAATTAGGTCTGTTCAATAAATCTCCGGCAGAAACTAGCAACGGTAGAGTAAAATAAAAATTTACAACATTACTATTCCAAATAAAAAAAAAGGAATAAACACATTTCTGGAAAAAAAAGAAACGTAAAGACAAACTGACGATAATAACACACAACCACAAAAATAAATATCTAAAATAGTAAAAAAGCGGTGTTCGATGCTTAAAGCATTTTGTACATGGCGAAAATATACGAGGTGGTCGCAATGGCGAATTCGTAATTTTCGCCGCAAACGTGAATTGTCAAACACCATATAAAAAATATATACACATTTTTTTATGTATGGAGTTTGACATTTAGCGTTTACGGCAAAAGTGATAAATTCGCCATCGAGACCACCTGTATTATTTCGCCATGATTTTGTATTTGCAAGAGCTCTGTCATCGATTGTGAACACCTTTTTTCGAATATTTTGCAAAATTGCCAAAATTTTTCTGTTTTTTTAGTTTATTTTATTTTATTTCTTTTGTTTATTGTTTTATTATCCTGGCGTTTACTTATATATAGTTTTTCTCAGATTTCTTCTTACAATTATATATACGTTAGCTTCAATTTTAAATATTTTGTATTTAAAACCGAAAACTATAAATATTATGTATATTTTGTGCTGTGTGGTTGTAAAAAATTTTAGCGGCTGATATTCGGTTTTGAAATCGCCACACAAATTATGGCAAAAAAGCCACACCATTATAGTCCAATAACGATGTGATGTCATTATTTTCGTGGGAAGTGCTAAACAACACTTCAATTCAAAGTATTTAATATTTATTAACTTATTTGTAAAACAGATCAAGAATCAGCTGCTCTGTTCTTGCCAGTAACAAAAGTAGTAACAAATTTTTTACTCTTTCGCTTCTTATTTTTAAGTACTGAAGTAAACACTTTCCAATAACAACTAGTAACAACTTCTTGTTATTGAACAGAACTATATTCTACTGTCAAATTTTAATTAAGTAAATTAAATTGTATATGTGTGAACACCAAAATTAATTACTCAATTAAAATTTTAATTGTCTAAATTAAAACGTATGTCTGAACAGGGTATTATAATAGCAGAATTGAACGCGAATGGAATTTTGAAACATATTAATGAAATAGAAGTCTTTCCTTAAAATAATTTTATCGACCAGAGACCGATCTTACAAAAAAATCTCTTTTCCGTATGAAGGGATATGATTTAATAGCTGCCAACCAACCTAATAACAGAGCACATTATTATTAAATCAAGTCTTCTTATGAAGTTTGAGAACCTGTTACCGAGTTACATCTGCAAGCTGCAGGAATACAATTAACTTGTAACAGTAGCAGTGTTTCTATATACTCTGTATATTTTCCTCCAAGATACAACATCAAGTGTGATCAGTATTAACAATTTTTCAACAACATTGGTAATCGATTTTTAGTGGTTGGTGATTTCAACGCAAAACACAAATGGTGGGGATTACGTCCAACTAACCCAAAAGGTAAAGAGCTATTCAAATGCTTAACTAAATATCAACACAGCGTGCTTTCAACGGGATCGCCTACATACTGGCCAGCTGATGTAACCAAAATACCAGATGTTTTAGATTTTTTTATACACAAAGGGATTTCACAAACCTCTCTAGATATTGTATCTAACAATGATCTCAGCTCTGATCATAACCCAGTTATTGTTACTTTTACCACAGCATGTAAGATGAAGCAGTTAAATACCAGGGGGTTACTCTCTATTGCGATGCGAAAGAAAAATGGCACGTACTCAAACAATTGGTACTCTATTGCGTTTTCGTATGTTTTCGCATCTAATTTTATTCCTTTCGCAAATATGGTATCACTGCACTTTTTTATGTGCAAAAATCCTGCGCTAACAAAATATCAAACGCAAGGGTAACGAATCATGTAAATAAGCACAAATAAATTTTTATATATATCCAAATGGGTTTTTTTAGGGAAATGCCAAAAAAGTTACAGACTCGGCAACGGCAGTTCGAAATTTGATTTTATAATGCAGCACAGCGGTTTGGCCAAGGGATAATTGCAGTGTGGGAATGCCAAACAACGCGAAAAAAAATTGACGGACGGCCTTAATTCGAATGGACTTCCTATAAGAGATGAAGACGGTAGGAAACAAGTAATGTATTTTGATATGTATAAAAAATGTGAAACTAACGCATAATAAATATTTATGTATGCGGAAGCATTTCTAGTAAGGGTAGTTGGATTCACAACATTGCTTTACACTATGAAGAAGTAGATAATCAAGCTTTGAAATTAGGAAGAAGCCAACAACAGGATGCTAACATCAAAATGCTTTGGCGCAAGTATTAATGCTACCCAATATGTTACAGCAAACAAAAATCCTGCAGAAGAAGTTTTGCTATATTCGCAAAATGCTAATTACATTTTAAATGTTATGTTCATTTTCCGTCTCCATTCATAATGCCACTGAGTCCATCACTATTTTTTAATAAAATAAAACACACACACACAAAATTATATTTATAAAATTTTGTTCGTCAAAGATCTTTTTTTAATCTGCATTAATGTTTGTAATTAATGATATTTTGCATTGGACGCGAACCTTTGTGTATAATTTAATTAAAAAAATGTTTTTGTTTACAAATTTTGACATTTCATTTTGTCATTCTTCACTATTGTTGTGCCAGAGTTTCTTCTTTTTGAAATTATTTTGTGAAAGCGTCTACGTAAACATTACAGAGTATCAAATTGTACTCTTATCGCATCGTCTTTTCGCATCGAACTTGCTTTCGCATCACAATAGAGAGCAACCCCCCAGGCTTGTCGTCCCAGAAACCGACATTAATCTTTTTCACTACTGCATTGAATCTCAACTTGATCTAAGTTCGTCCTATAACACCGGAAACGAAATTGACCAAGCCGTAAAAATGTTTTCAAAAGTTATACATGACGCTTCGTTTATGGCAACACCGCAAAATTAAAATTATTGTACAATCTTTCGCTTGTCGATAGAAGTAAGGTGGTTAAAGGAAGACTGCGAAAATCTGGAAGAGATCAAAGTTCTAAAAAATTTGCCGTGAAAAGCCTTTATTTTTTTACGATTTTGTTTAACGCTGTTTTAAGGCAGTCACATTTTTCTACCTGCCAAAATTATAATGGATAACAAACTTCAAAAGCCAGAACATTGTAATAAATCATGTCGACCTATCAGTTTGTTACCTACTTTGTCTAAGATGTTTGAGAAGCCTTTTCTGCCGGTACTAGAGTACAAATAATACCCGAACACCAATTTGGATTTCGGCACAAACATGGAACTCCTGAGCAGTGGAATAGATAAGTCAAAAAATTATTGATTCTGTAGAAAACTCAGAAATTGCCACCATTAAAGCAGGCGTACCTCAGGAGAGCGTATTAGGTCCTACGCTGTAAACATTATTTACCGCAGAAAACGTTTTGATTGCAACGTATGCCGATGATAATGCAATTTTTGCTTTTAATTTTAATACACTGTAAATATATAACAGTTAGACTCATAGGAACCTAATACTCTGTTAGATTGTTTAAGTAGCTATAAATTTAGCTTATTATTTCTTTGTTAATAGATTGAAAAATAAAAAGATTTAAAAAAATTAAGTTTTAATTAATTTATTTTTAATCATTTGTTAATATGGTCATACAATGGTGAAATAATACAAGGTGGTCGCAATGACGAATTCATCAATTTCGCTGTAAACTCTAAATGTCAAACTCCATATATAAAAAATATGTATAATTTTTTTATATGGTGTTTGACATTAAGCGTTTATGGCGAAAAATCATCGAGACCACCTGTATTATTTCGCCATGGTATATATATTTTATATTTTCAATTTACTTGGCTTCGGTTTTCACTTTCTTGTTCTATAAATATTAATGTATGGTCGGCATACAGGGTTATCACATTGTTTTTGACGAAATTCGCCAAAACGGTTTTTACAGGTTTAGACCATAAAATTTACCTATTTTTTAGGTAAATATATTTTTTTATATCCTTTTCATAGGCATGGCAAAAATTCGTCAAAAATAGAAAAAAATCACCAAAATATAAACATACATATTAAATTTAGGTTTTATTAAAAAAAAACAAATAATTACTGAACACATGAAAGGTACTATATACTAGTTATGGTTTAATTTATTCAATAAGAATATGATAAATTGAGATCTGATAATTAAAATAATATAAAATAATAAATAATAAAATAATAATATAATAATAATTTACTTTACTTAATTTAAGTTCTTGCAGTTTTTATTCATTCAATTTGGCTTTTGATAGAAGACTCTTAGGTTTTTATACAAAATTTTGGTAAAATCCAATGATGAGCTATATGAGCAGCAGCGAAATGGCCATATGGAAATGGTTTCCCACAGTAATACATTTTATTTTGTATTTATAATTAAAGGAATCAAGCACGATTAAAGTTAATTAACATAATAAAGATTCCGAATATTGAATCTTCATATTGATAAAATAATAATTTCACAGTTTTATTATATTTCTAATATGCTGTACACTTCATCCTAAATACTTTCGTCAGTTTCCTCTTCCTTGGAATTCATTGTATTCGAATTAAATTTATTAAGCATTTCTTCAAAAGGTATAAAAGAAGTGCAGCAAGTGTTATATGCATTTATATAATATACAACGCGCAATAAAGCCTCAAGAAGTTTATACTGCACTCTATTTTGCATACGAGTCTTAGTAGAATTCGTTATCGAGAAAACCCGTTAACGCAGGCATTACTTGTTGGAATTAATAGCGTATAAAGTACGGCGAGAGCAAGTTCCTTAAAACGGTACGTACCTGCAATATCCTTATAGTTGTAAAACATTGGCCAAAATTTATGTAAATTTGTAGGAATATCATCATCAAAAAACTCTTTCCAATTAACAAAAGGTAATTTTTTTCATTGAGTTTAATACACATCGAACGGTGTATTAGGGTCTATGACAATTTTTAAATAATATTTGTCAACATCCAATTTTGTTTGTGCTAATAAATTACAACATTTTGCAATAGAAATGTTTTCGTAAACTTTAAAAATATTCATATTTTCAGGTAGCATATTTATTAATTCCTTAAAAAGCATCCTTAAATATAAACAATTAAGAGTGCTATACTCAGCTATGTCGGATTTTATATACGCTTCACTATATAAGTAAACCAAATTCAGTGAAGAAACTTCAACGAAAAAAACATATATTGGCATGATAGGGAATTTAAAAAAAACAAGTACTGATTTTTGATAACAAAATTTTTGAAACTATGTTTGATTAGTGCATTTGCATTAATCGTTAAACCAGCAGATTTTAAACATTGAGCAACTTCGGAAAGCAATTCAATGTGATCACCAAAGTTTTTGGCTACATACGATGGTTTGTGGTCCGTTGCATAGCCCTAAACGCATCACCTTGTACTGGTAAAGGCGCCTTCCAGGAACTACGAATGCTGGTTTTTTTTAATTTTCTGATAATTTTATTTGAAAAAAGGCATTCTTAAGGCAATTCCGCTTATAAAATGAGTGGCCCTTAAACGACTAAGCAGGCTTCTTATATGTGGAGAGAATATCAATCTTTTTGGTTAAAGGGTTTATCTTCCTACAATCAAGGCAGAGTCGTATTTTACCAGGGGGCTAATTCTCGCATTCGTGGTCGAAATAAAACTTGTATCGAAATTAATTTCGATAGCGTACAATTTTCTAATTATGTTACTCGATACGAAACGAATCGAATTTTTAGTTCAGTGTTGTAAAGAACTTAAATAAATATGCTTTGCAACACTAAATAAAATGTAGGAAATTAAAAACAAAGAAAATATGTCTATAAAAAGTTACAAGATTTTAAAAAGTAAAAAAGCAGTAAAGCAGTTAAGTTATGAACTGAGTTGCGTTTTTTTTTTGTCATCTTCTGATTCCGACAAGATTGAAAACATTAACGTCATTAGAAAAGGAATATAAAATGTAACTGATCCCTTAAGTTTAAGGTTCAAAAAACGTTTTAGGCTCATAAAGGAGGCATTTAAATATGCACTTGGAGAATTCGAGTTTGAGGGGCAACTTTCTACAGCGGTTCCACCAAAAATTCAATTGGCAGCAACTCTATCGCTTTTGGCTTTAGGAGGCTTTTAATATTAATAATTAATAATATTAAACAATATTTTGAACCATACATTAATACTTACATATATATTAAAAAATTCATATTTATTAAAACCAAAAAAATCAAAGCCAAGAAAAGTTTTTTGTACGAGGGCCTGGCAACACTGAGTGCTGCCAAGTGCAATCTGACATTTCCATTGAAAGTTTGTCATTTTTAAGCATAAGCGTACTCAAAATGTTTTGACGTACGACCATTATTTGTATTGTTTACAGTGACTTGAAAAAATTAATATAGAAAAAATGGAATTAACTCGTGAGCATTTTCGTGCCATCATTTTTCATAACTTTCGACGTGATTATCACGACAAGAGTGCATTGATGAACTTAAATCTTTGTATGGCGATGAAGCACCATCCTATAGCACTGTGAAAAATTGGTATAATGAATTAAATCGTGGCCGAAGCTCGCTCAAAGATGAATTCCGTGAAGGTCGTCCAAAAATGGCTGTTTTGCCAGAGAACATTGATGCCGTGCGTGAACTCATAATGCAAGATCGACATGCGACATACCGAGAGATAGAGACATCTTTGGACATTTCTTCCACCAGCATACATTCGATACTGCATGAACACCTGGCCGTAAAAAAGGTTTGTTCTCGTTGGATCCCGCACAATTTGAAAGTCGCTCAAAAAAGGCTCGTGTCGATTGGTGCAAAGAAATGTTGCAAAAATACTATTGCGGTGCTTCAAAAGACGTTTATAAGATCGTCACAGGTGACGAATCATGAATCTATGCGTATGAGCCCGAAACGAAACAACAATCGACCGTGTGGGTCTTCAAAGACGAGCAAAATCCAACGAAAGTTGTTCGTGGAAGAAGCACTTCGAAGCAAGTGGTCGCCAGTTTCTTCGGCAAAACTAGTCATGTGGCGACTTGGCGCTTGAGCAACGTAGGAGGGTCACTTCTGAGTGGTACGAGTACACTACAATTTGTTTGCCTGAAGTCATCGGAGAAATTCGAAAAACCAACAGGAGAAGACGAATCGTTGTTCACCATGACAATGCGAGCTCTCACACATCCGCTCAAACCAGAGCGTTTTTGACCGGGCAAAACGTCGAATTAATGGGTCATCCGCCGTACAGCCCTGACTTGGCACCTTATGACTTCTTCTTGTTTCCGCACATCAAGAAAAAAATGCGTAGCCAACGATTTTCGTCGCCAGAAGAAGCTGTTGAAGTGTTCAAAAACCATGTTTTAGTGGTGTCTCAATCGGAGTGGAAAAAGTGCTTCGACAACTGGTTTGACCGCATGCAAGATTGTATAAATCATGCTGGAGAATACTTTGAAAAACAATAAAACCATTTTTGATTATAAATATTCGCATTTTCAATAGTAGGCCAGAAATATATAGAGCAGCCTTCGTATATAGGGATTAAGTTAAAAAATTCTATTTTTATTTTTTATGACATTTCAATACCCATATGAAGTGTTTCTAACTCCTTTCTTCGTATTTGCAACTCCATTTCTTTAATATGTTTGTTTAAGTATTGCTCCTCTTCCTTACTTTTTGGCTTTTCTTTTTCATTTCAATTAACTGAATATTTAGTTCGACATTCCTTTGTTTTAATTTGAGGTCCTTTTTATTCCTATTAAGGTATCTTATCTTTTTAGCATTTCCTTCTGGTAGTTTTCGGTAGTCATCATATTTTTTTTAGCTAAGTAGTTTTTCTCCTTTTCTTTCACAACGGGACCTTTAGGACCCAAGTGAGTCGGTTTCCTCACGCCGACAGCCTGTGCAACCTTCCCTTTTCGTACGGTAGTTTTTATCTGTGTTCATATATTATTTTTCTTTTTTCTGGCACTGATTCTTCTAAATCATCATCTTTTGAGCATGAGGAGTTGTAGCTGTTCAGACTTAAGACAAAGAAGTGCATGGCAAGTCATTATTGTAATCTTCAGGCGCTGTTACACTAAACTCATCACCTTAAGGTGATGGTGGCTTTGTTTGTGTTTTTAAAACTGATCCAAAGCTTTGCACAGCCTTCAGACTTTCAAACAGCGACTTCTATTCCAGCAGCACCCAAGATTTGTTCCTTTACTTGAGTTTTTTTTTCATACGGGCCGGTACTTTTCTTTGAAGATTCATTAAGAGAAAACTTCTTTTTTTCTTAAAAAAAAAAAACGCAAAATTCATAAATTTTTCACTTACATTTTCTTTTCTATTCAATTTTGTACTTTGAAACGTTAACTCGAATGATACTTTGCTAACGAGTTTATACTCGCAAGGGTTCATTCGAAATGTAGCTCGATTCTTTTCTTTGAAGATTCATTAAGAGAAAACTTCTTTTTTTCTTAAAAAAACGCAAAATTCATAAATTTTTCACTTACATTTTCTTTTCTATTCAATTTTGTACTTTAAAACGTTAACTCGAATGATACTTTGCCAACGAGTTTATACTCGCAAGGGTTCATTCAAAATGTAGCTCTTTATCGAATGCCATCATTAGAAATTTCGATACTCGAAACTAGATATCGAATGAGAGAATATAATATATAATCGATTTTGTCATACCCATACTACTGCAAGTGAGCAATAGCCTACGACCTCATTTTGAGCCATTTGTTGTAAAAATGCTAGACCTTACCTTCCTTATCTCAACACCCTTCCTGTTAATAAATTGCAAGCTACCTTTTCCTAAAACAGATACATTCGCTTCCGAATCTAAGAGAGATAATAATTCATCATTAAAGATTTTAACCTTGGCAAATGGTCTACCGTCTTCTTTCTTATAAGTTTCTTCAAGGACTCTTCTAAATCGTTTTCTCATCCTATATCGCGATCTACATTTTAAACTTTTCTATGAAGGTACAAATTTTTTACTTCATTTTGAGTAAAGTGATTTTGCCTGTATATATGCAAGGAATTATATTGTATGTTTTCGAAAAATTTTGAGGTGGAACCCCCTGTAAGGGTTTACACTCCGTATTTAATGAATACTCGGGTTTCGGGTATGAGGAACGAGCATTCCCTTTCAACCACTGGCTCCGTTGCATGTTCTCTTTATGTAGACCACTACACTTAATTGTAGCTACATTACGTCGATCACATTTATAGCAAAATACATGGCGTGTTTCATCTGGACTGTACACGTAACTAGGACCTCATTGGAGACAATTCCAACACTTTATTTTCGAATAGTCTCTTTCTATGTAGGGTGCTTTTAAAGCATCTAACTGCGGACCTAGTTCCTCTGATTCTTCGGGAAATTCATTAAGTAATGTTTCATTCACCTGCCGAGATTTGTGAAAAATAATTTGTTAAAACCTTACTTTCTTAAAGAATTTTTCAGCCTTTCGGGCCAGGAACCGAAGTTCTTATTACGTGTAGATATGAAAAATCATGGTTTTCAGTTCAGGGTTAATGTTTTTCCTCAATTAGGGAAATGTCTGTCGTCATAATTTATTTTTGAGAGTTGTTTTCGAGTTGAAATTTTCAGCAGAATTTCGTTCTCGGTTTCGAGAGTACCATGTTCTTTTAAAAGAGCTGTTTTCCATGTTGGATAAGATAGGCCGGCTTCCTAAACGCAAGTTGCAATGCGTATTTACAATGCATAAAACGAATATCTAAACTTTTTGGCAACGTACAACGTACGTTTCTAATCGTTTGGCAAATCACTTTAATGAGTATCAGAAGTCAAAATCACACATCATTTTTATTTTGTATGCAAAATGTTATTTTTAAAATGAAATGTGAATAAAAAATGCCATAATCCATTAATTCAATGAATTCTTAAAAAAATATTTATTTCTGATCACTTGTTTCCGGGATATTTATTGCCATTAACAAAGTTGTCTTTTCTTTATTTCCTTTTTAATAGGTTTCTATAGCCAATCAATATTTTTTGGAAGATTTGACCTGAGATAATTCCTCAGCGCTTGCCAACAAAATGGATAATTAATTTTGTGTAACCTCTATTTTTCTAAAAAAAAAATATTCAACTTTATACCATGTTTTTGACATTTGCTTTACGTATGAGTTGCAGACGTTCCTAAATGCCGATAAAATGCAAAAAATGTCTGCTGCGCATTTTTTTAAATTATTCATTGCAACAGGGGCCTGATGCTGAGAGTCGATAGCGAAATAATTGCGTATCGCAATTAATTCAGATAGTTCGTAATTTTCTAATTCTGTGAGTCGAAACGTAACGAATCGTTTTGTGTTTTAGTGTTGTAAAACGGAAGCAAGAAAAAGTTTACCCACACTGTAAATAAACATAAGCAAAAAACATATGTTACGTGAAAAATAGAAAAAAATAAAATACAAAATTTTTAAATACAAATAACAATTGAAATTAAAGCACAAAATCAATGGATTCAAGTTTATTTTGTTTTTCCTCGTCTTCGGATGAAGGGAAAGAGTGTAATTTAACAAATATTAGAAAACAAATCCACATAAGAAGTTTAACATTGGCAGACTCAGAGTAAGTTAAAAAATTATATCTTAATATATATATTTTGATTCTTTCTTTTCTACAGATTTGTAAAGCGATTTAGACTATCAAAAGAAGTCTTTAATTATGTTCTGAAAGAAATAGAATTTAACGGAGTTATTTCAACAAGCGTACCACCAAAAATTCAATTGGCTGCAGCTTTGTCTCTTCTGGCATCTAAAGGCTTCCAACATAATGTTGGAAACGATTTTATTATTGGTCTTAGTCAAAGTGCAATAAGTAGACCATTACAAAAATTTATTGTGGAAGTAGAGTTTAAGCTGTGCCCGAAATTTATTAAATTTTGTGCTGGAGAAAGTGATGAATGTAAGGAGTATTTTTTGAGAAAATATAAGATTCCAGGAGGTTTATATGCAATAAACTAAACTTAAAATAAGAAAGTGTTTAATGGTTATTTAATTTACTAATTGGCTGTATTGATGGAACGCACATTGGATTGCAGAGGCCAAAAGAAAAAGAGAAAATTTTTTTTAATAGAAAAACGTTCCATAGTAAGGAATAGAAAAACGTTCCATAGTAAGGAACATTTTTCTTTTAAAAAAAATTTTTCTTTTTCTTTTGGCCTCTGCAATCCAATGTGTGTTCCATCAATACAGCCAATTAGTAAATTAAATAACCATTAAACACTTTCTTATTTTAAGTTTAGTTTATTGCATATAAACCTCCTGGAATCTTATATTTTCTCAAAAAATACTCCTTAATTCAATGATTGTAAGTACGAGTTAAATACAAAGAATACATTTTAATTAACGTTCTTTTAATTAAGATATGTGACCATGAATATAAGATTTTGGCCATTAATTCAAAAAATGGTGGTGCCGCCCATTATTCATTCGTGTGGCAAAAGGCCAATGAAAGAGCTATTTTCGTTGAAAATTATGGCAGAAATTTAAAAAATAGTTGGCTACTAGGTAATGTTTGATAATTATTTTTAGTGTTGTATTTAATTAATGCTTCATAATTATTTTTTAGGTGATTTAGATTATCCTCTTGAACTATACAGAAATCCTCAAGAAGGTTCAATGGAATCTCATTTTAATGATATTCATTCAATTCCACAGATTTTTTTAATCTCAACAGGCATGTCAATTTTTTGAAGCATCTGTGATTGATAGTCTTCATTCAGATCCATATTTTTCTTCAATAGACAAATTTTGCTCTCCTTTGGCTTTAATAGTTTAGATTTTTTGTAAACCGGTTGATCTTGTTCAAAATCGGAAAGGTGGGACAAATCTTCATCCAATGTTATTTTTTGGGCTGAAGTAGCTTCAGATTTTTCTGGAGAACCACATCCGAAACTGCTGACATTCTTTAAACCATCTACTTCATCTTGAATTCCCGCAGCTTCCAAAATCATTTCGTCCGTTTGATTCAAATGTTTCTCATCGCTTGGACCGCCCCCAGTTCTTAATCTCGATAATTTGTTGAATGTTAACTTTTTTTTCACCCTTTGTTTTTGGTCAGCATATACCTTCACAAAAGCAATTTAATGTTAGTGACTTAAATATGTATAATATTTTTAAATTTACACATACTTTACGCCATGAATTGGTGTCCTTAGTTGGTGGCATGTTATTACCCCTTTCGCTAGCTCAGAATGCTCTCACATAAATTCACCCAAAATCTACTTTTGCGTAAAGTTTATTTTGTTAAATTGGACCTAAAATTAACACATTAATTATTTAAGCAATTCACAAAAAATTTAATTTAGATTTTCTATTTTCTCTGCATGATATTAATATATATATTTAGTGGGGAATCCCTGTTTGTTTTGTTTTTTTGGTGCTAAACTTTTTGCGATAGCTTATTTGCTATCGAGCAAAATAGCGAAGGCTCACGTTTAATAGCTAGATAGATATCGACTCATAGAATACGTAATACCGACACACTTTAAGCGATATCGGATGACAGAATACCAAAACCGCGAAATTTCGATCGTTCGACTGTAATTCCGAACGCTATCGACTCTCAGCATCAGGCCCCAGGCGTTAAGGAAGTCGGCCATACTCGTGGATTTTGTGTAATGAACATCCAATACCAACTTTCTGCTTTATGCGTCAAAAACATATAAAAGTTCGCCATCAGGTGGTTTGCTGGAAATTAAGACTGCTCAGAAAGTGTATCAATTTTGAACAGAAAATGACTAACGCTACATTCCATTATCACTAATTTTTTAGTCTTTCCGTTTAATACAAAAACCAGATGATGCGTTTGAAAATGAGTTTGATTGAAAATTGCTAAGTTAGCTTTTCGAGCTACCTGATGCAGGCGAAGTTCTTTCATGTCTAGGTTGATCAATTGTTCGTATTGCTCCCATCGCTTCTTGTAAATATGCTATTAAAGTGTCCATAGAATTTATATTAGCAGGCGAAGGATTGTTTTCCGAGTTATTATTATTCTTAGCCATGTTCCTGATAATCTACAGTACTTTGATTCTCACTAAAACCATCTACGGGCTGATCCGGTGGGGATCTGACTAATAATTCAGAACTAGGACTGGATCGTAGTATAATACTCTCTTTTTTATCTTCTTTATCAATTGAGTCTAGATACCTGGTACACGACGTTAATCCTATTGCCCTAAGGCCGGTGCTAGAAATCATCTTCCATAGGCTAGCACTGCTAACTGATATATTCGGCGATACAGGCTCACCTTACCCAACCGTTCGAGTTTTCATATCCGTCTTACCTCTTCCTCTTCCAGTTCTTCGAGTCGTGTTCAAATTACTAGTGAGAACTTTAGATTCCTCTGGTTTAAAATGCGTATTATGTCTGTACATAATGCACTTATTTACATATAAAAAAAAGGAAACCTATCTTTTCCAATTATTTTTGCATATGCCAAATTTATAGCGAGTTAATATTAAATTTAATGACTTTCCAAATTTGAAGCAGTAACAAAATGAAAAATAAATTATATTTCATACGATAATGTAAAACAATCTAAGATACTTAAGTTTCACACAAAAAATGTGAAACCCTAAGAGAACAAGCGCGTTTAATATGTATATGCAAACATTAGAATTGAGGAATGTTAGGTGAACATATGGATTGCTAGGTAACCGTGCAGAACTAAGATTTGCTTGGCATATCAATTTGTTGCAAAAATTAATGTCCCAAGCCCCCTGAAAAAAAAAAAATTATTGAGATTATACTTATACTATGTAAATAATCCAGCAAAATTAAATTAGACATAAAAATTCAGCAATAAGAAGTAGTTATCTCTGGCTTGTCCAAATAGGACGTTGGGCGCCATTTTATATTCCATGCTGTAAACTTTACTGTGTGCTTAAGAAAGAAATGCATCTATTTTTGCATGGTATTTTCTATTAACTTGCCTGGCTAGCATGTTCAGGGTTAATTTCACGACTCTCTCTCTCTCTCTCTCTCTCTGCATGTAAACATAAAACTAGACTCTCCATGCTTATATAACCAGAGTCTAGAAAGAAAGAGAACTGCTTGGTTGCAAACTAATGTAGAATACCACTTCTCAATCACGCGCTGGTGTGCCATGATGTTGTGGTCACACAGGGGTGCACCCTCCCTTACGGCAATGACAATGAGCTTAGCCGTGAATTTTAATTGTAATTTCATGAAATTCTTCTTACACTCCTCTTAAATCAATTTAACACTTCATTCATTTCCAATTCAATAGTACATTAAACAACATTTTAGTCTACCAATTATGTGGAATTCGAACAATTCTCTTCTTTAATAATTGAAGACAACCAACTAATTTCAATACCTAAATAATGAAAATTTCCTGGTGAAACTCTTCTGACAGCAATTTTTGTTTTTCTCCCTAAAAGCCCTGCTACTGACAGCGGAACATCTAAGCCTTCCTCCGATAAAATTGCAAACAAAACTTCAGCGCAGCTTCTTGTTGGTTATTTGTTTTTTTAATTTTCTTTTAAAATATCTTTTACAAGATTTTATTTTTAAATGTTTGGAAATTAATTAATTTTCCTAAATAATTTTTTTAAAGCACAGTCAACACAACACAGCACGCTTAAATGAAAAGAAAATAATAAAATGGTGAAAGAGTTGCCATAGTTTATTTTATTACTTGGCAAAAGTCACTTTAATTCGAATGATTATCGTGTTTTAATAGATACAGCAACGCTTCTTAAAAACAGAAAAGCAAATGAAAAAATAACATTTTGCATCGATGTCTTTTATTTTTTATTAAAAAAATAAAATGAATTAAACTTTAAAAGTTGTATTGCAAAAATTATAACAAACTGAAAGTTCTCGATTTTTTTTTTTTGATCAAACAAAATTTCTATCGATATATAAGTGGTGCCCTGAAACTATTTCATGTACCAGTACTTTTTAACAAAAGCTCTAACTCTGTTTTTTCTAGTAACTGTTGTAGTAGAATGCTACTAGAAGCTTTTAGACAATTAACACATAATCTCCTAAAGGGTACTATTAGATATACATATGTATATGTTAGTAAGTAGTAACTGCCATTCCCACGATGTCGCAATCGTTCGTTCGTTCGTATAATTACATTTAAAACAAAAACACTTTCTTAGAATTTGTTTTTGTTTTGAATGTAATTGTACGAACGAACGAACGCTTGCGATATCGTGGGACTGGCAGTAAGTGATACCTAAAGTTAGAACGAATCCAGGTTAATTTTGGCTGATACAGCTGGACCAATTCATTCCTCAGTTCTGCTCTGATGTTGATATGTGGATAAGGTGGTCTATAGATCATGGCTTTTATGAGAATTTCACTTGTTTTCAATTAATCTTGCAATATTGTAAAACAAATGTTCTTAAATAATTAAGTTTATAATGACTACATGTACAGTTTCTTTATTTTACTGATTAAAATGATTTAAATTGCTCATGGCAATTAACATACTCACGTTTTGTAGGAAAAATAGTGTTTTTTCAAAACTGAAAACACGTGTGAACACCACTTAAATGATTGTTAAATATAAATTGTATTTATTTTTCTTTTTTATTTATTTGTTCAAATATTCAATTATTATAATAAATTAACAATGCCCCAGCGTCTCTTGTACATTATTGACGCAAGCCGGTAAGATATTAACATTTTTAATTTTATACAATTAAATAAAACTTAAAGTTTGCAAAAGTGCATAAAACAAAATACAACAAAAAAAAAAAGAAAAAATCATTCATCAAATATATTGCATGCATTATTAACAAAAGGAAGAAAAAAAAATAAAATAAGTAAAAAGGATGAAAAAGAAAGTAAATACAGATTCTATTATTGAATTAAATTAAAAGGACATATTTCAATTTAGTCTTTCTTACAAATTTTATGAGAAGTGTTTCTAAGTTATTAAGTAAATAATCTTCTACTCTTACTTTAAAAGTTGATATTCTATCAATATTCTTTATATTTTGGGGGAGATTTTTATATTCCAAACTATCCATATATACGTTGTTTAGTAATTTCCAGCCGACATCTAGTCGTCATAAGATTCATATTATTTCTAGTGTAAAATCTCGTTTGATTTCTTAGAAATGAAATTGTGTGGTAACCAATATTATGGCTTGATTTAAAAAACATAAAGTAGTGGTTGTAATTTGTGCAGTCCGTAAATTACTTAAAAAAATCTTTGATTAATTCACTTCATCGCATTTGTATACTTGCATATTCCTATTTTTCATGTTATTAAAATACTTCATTAAATTAAGCAGTTTTTTGAGTTTGGTTTTCACAAGCAACCAGTTGTATGTATTTGGGCATTGGTTGTCAACTAGTAATTTTATTTTATTTATTTTTTAAGTTTATTAGCAACCACAATCTTCAAAGTCTGCACTCTAACTCGATCTTTTACTGACTTTTGTATACGTTTGTTCTTACAAGTGTCGTAATATCAGTTAGCTGTCTAATGGGAATATCATACCACTTGAATTGTGTGTTCAAATATGAAAGCGAATAAAATTAGTTGGATTTATTCTTTACTAAAATTGTTAAATTTAAAATTTATATAAACTCGAATAATTATATATATGCATGAGTTAGATTAATAAAAAAAATCCGTAACAAGCCTGCTTCGTATCTAATTGCGTGATCTAAGAACGAACAGGAAGGATTTCACTCTTGAAATACAGTGTGGCTCGACCCAAGAAGCCAGGTAATACCCACAAAACAGAATCGTGGTATTCATAACTATGAACGAATGTATGAAGCGTGATACTTCGTAATGTATTTCCCTTCAAGGTCTTCGATTTCATATAAGGAGTTCCGATTTGCTTTCTAATGCGATATTTAAAAATTTTTTTACTAAATTTAGCTTTGATGCCCTTTTTAAAATTATTTTGGCAGTGGCTTCTTCTGAACACTTCTTATTCCTCAACAAAATTAACAGGTTTAGTTCTAATAATGTACGTTTTAGAAGCTTTCTCATGATCGATTTTGTTTAATTTTCTCTCTTATGTGCTGAAGACGATCTGAATGCTGAACACTAGAGTCATCTAATAACATGTTTAATTTTTTTTAAATGCCATATGAAGTGCCATGCAGTATCATGTTTTGACAAAAAAATCACTTCCCAGAATAGTCCGAATTTTCAATATGTTTCTATCCCAACTTGTATTTTAAGAAAGTACCGATTCTTGGAAAAAATTTCTCTGTTTACCCATTCTGCAGAATTTGCCTGTGCCAAACAAAACTCCGTTGTAATGAGATTTATAGCATATCCGAAAAAAAATTCTGGGATTTCTTTTGAAGTAAATTGTTTGGAGTTATCGCTATGTTCACTTTGCAGATTACCAATAGTGTAAAAAATTTCGTTTTGAAAAAACTCAATTACATTGCTTGTTGTTGCTGATCTCATCACTTTTTGACTACTCAAAAACTCAATTAAAAAGCGTTTACATGGGACAATAGTATTGAACCTTGTAGACACCACCATTATGGTGGTATTGCACAAAAAATATCTTAGAGACAAAAATTTGGTGCACTGACTTTATAAAAAATTTTGGAGCTTAAGGCTCCACCGAGCTGACCTGCCATTAAGATCCTTTTGGTTCATTAGCCATCGGAGACTCGAATGTTCTGTAACAAATGGAAGCCCCTCAATATACTGCCCGAAACGTTTAATACAGATTACGACTGCTAGACACTCCAACTCTGTGATTGTGTAATTGCGTTGTGCTCGTTTTAATTTTTAGGACACAAACGAAATTGGTCGCTCCCTTCCCTTGTCATCAACTTGATACAACTCCCAACTAGTACAATGTGAGACGCATCACATTGTATTACGAATTCTTTAGTGAAATCTGGCTGTGATAGTACAGGTGCACTTGCCAGAAAGGATTTTAAAACTTTAAAGGGTTTATTAGATTTCGTAGGACAGTCCGTAAGAGGTCCTGCTAATTTCGAAAAATTGCTGATAAAGGCGCGGTACCAATTTGACATTCCTTTAAAGCATCTAACCTGACGTGGAGTTGTTGGTAGTGGAAACTCAGTAATAGTTGTTACCATATTCGGGTCATTTTTCAAGTTACCACCGCCTATTATGTAACCGAGATATGATTTTACGTCGTCAAAATTTACCTTTCCCAATATTTGGCTACATACGAGGAGATCGTCTAAATAAAAGAAGACACTTCTCCTTAATCTAGATGGGATTACCTTGTCCATCAAGTGGACCTTGGCTCGTGGTCCTTTGCATAGCCCAAAACGCAAACTGGTAAAGGGGACTTCAAGGAAACACGAATGCTCTCTTTTTCTTTGAATTTTCTGATAATTTTATTTGGAAAAAGGTATCCTTAGTGTTAATTCCGCTTATAAAATGAGTGCCCTTTAAACGACTAAGAAGCCCTTTTATATGTGGAAGAGAATATGAATCTTTTTGGTTACAGGGTTTATCTTCCTACAATCGGACTACACCACGGCGAATTTGTCTCTTCAATCACTTTTAATGCTAGTAATCTATCAAGCTCTTCGTAAGCCTCTGCTTGCCTAGGTGGAGAAAGTAAATAGTGTTTAAATTTTACCGGTGTAGCATTTCCCGTATCTATATGATGTCCGGCAAGGTGAGTACAACCGAGACCTAATTTTTCTTATGCTGGAAATTCTGAAACTATCTGCTCAGGACTAAGATCTTTCTATAAATGATATTATCTGAGGTGTAAGTTTATAGGTTTTCCAAAAGTTACTGCAAAGGTAACCTGTTAAAGAAAGGTCAGGTACTCTTTAATATACAATCGATTTTGTCACACCTATACTACTACGACCTCAGATTTTTATCCATTTGCCGTTAAAAATGCTAGACCTTACTTTCCTTATCTTAACACCATTCCTGTTAATAAATTGTAAGCTACCTTTTCCTAAAACTGATACATTCTATTCCGAATTTAAGAGAGATAATAATTCATCATTAAAAATTTTAACCTTGGCAATAGGTCTGCCGTCTTCTGCATTGGACTTATAAGCTTCTTCAAGGACTCTTCTATATCGTTTTTTTATCCTATATCTCGATCTACATTTTAAAATTTTCCATGAAGGTTAAAATTTTTTAATTCATTTTGATTAAAGTAATTTTACCTGTGCTTATGCAAGGAATTATATTGTACGTCTGAGTATGTTTTCAAAAAATTTTGAGGTAAAACCCCTTGTGAGGGTTTACACTCCGTATTTAATACATACTCGGGTTTCGGTGTGAGGAACAAGCATCCCTAGTCAACCACTCGCTCCATTGCTTGTTCTCCTTATGTAGACCACTACACTTAATTGTAGTTACATTACGTAGATCACATTTATAGCAAAACACGTGGCGTGTTTTATCTGGACAGTAGATGTAACTGTGACCTAATTGGAGACAATTCCAACACTTTATTTTCGAATAGTCTCGTAGGGTGCTTTTAAAGCATCTAACTGCGGATCTAGTTCCTCTGTTTCTTCGAGAAATTCATTAGGTAATGTTTCATTCACCTGCCGAGATTTGTGAAACAAACTTGTTGAAATCTTACTTTCTTGAAGAATTTTTTCAGCCTTTCGGGCCAGGAACCGAAGTTCTGCTAAATCATTAGGTGCAGATATGAGCATCATTATTTTTAATTCAAGGTCAATGTTTTTCTTTATAATTTCAAGAAGGGAAATGTCTATCAGTGGATTTTGTAATTTTAAATTCATTCATACTATAGATGAATGGAAGACATCATAACTCTTTTTTGGGAGTTGTTTTCGAGTTGAAATTTTTTCGGCAGAATTTCGTTCTCGGTTTCGAGAGTACCAAATTCTTTTAAAATACTAACTTTCTGCTGTATGTACCAAAAACATATGGAAGTTCGCCATCAAGTCTGCTGGACATTGAGACTGCTCAGAGAGTGTATCAATTATGAACAGAAAATGATTCCATTGTAAAATGATTCCATTACAACTAATTTCCCAGTCTTCCTGTTTAATATAAAAACCAGATGATGCGTTTGAAAATGAGTTTGATTAAAAATTGCTAGGTTAGCTATTTGAGCTACCTGATGCAGGCGAAGTTCTTTCATGTCTAGATTGACCTATAGTTTCTCTAATGTTTCTAAGTTCACGCCTAATTTCATCGCGTATTGCTCTCATCGCCTCTTGTAAATATGCCATAGAATTAACTTCAGGAGGCGAAGTATCGTTGTTCGAGTTATTATTATTCTGATAATCTACAGTACTTTGATTCTCACTAAAACCATCTACGTGCGGATCCGGTGGGGATCTGACTAATTATTCAGAACTAGGACTGGATCGTAGTATAATAGTCTCTTTTTATCTTCTTTATCAATTGAGTCTAGATACCTGGTACACGAGATTGATCCTATTGCCCTTAGGCCGGTGCTAGAAATCATCTTCACTAGGCTAGCACTGCTAACTGATATATTCGGCGATACAGGCTTACCTTACCTAACCGTTCGAGCCGTCTTACCTCTTCCAGTTAATCAAGTCGTGTTCAAATTACGAGTGAGAACTTTAGATTCTTCTGATTTAAAATGCGTATTATGTCTATACATAATGCACTTTTTTACATATAAAAGAAAATGGAAACCTGTCTTTTCCAATTATTTTTGCATATGCAAAATTTATAGCGAGTTAATTTTAAATTTAATGACTATCCAAATTTTAAGCAGTAACAAAATGAAAAATAAATTATATTTTATACGATAATGTAAAACAATCAAAGATACTTAAATTTCACACACAAAATGTGAAACCCTTAGAGAACAAGCGCGCTTATTATGTATATATGCAAACATTAGAATTGAGGAATGTTAAGCGAACGGATTGCTAGGTAATTGTGCGGTATTTTGATTTACTTGACATATCAATATGTTACAAAAATTAACTTTCTAAGCCTCCAGATTGAGATTAGTGTTGTGCATAAGTCGAAAATCTATATTAGAATTTGAAACTAAAATATTTCGCAACTTGTCAGTACCTTACAAATGCACGTATTTAAACAATGACTTAAAAAAATTGGCTTCGAAAACATTATTATTCTAATGAAATTTGAAAATTTCTTGCAACGATCGACTGAGCAACTTATTGCCGTCAGCCCGGACTTACAAATTCTTAAAATCATCAAAACAATATAACATGTCGTAAAAAATATGTACCTCATTTTTTTATCCAACATAGCAAATAATACCAAATTTGTGTATATAATCCAGCAGAAGTATAATTATCTCTGGCTTGTCAGAGCTATTAATAATATCAGATTTTCTGTGCTGTGCAAATAGGAAGCAGACTTTACGTTGGGCGCCATTTTATATTCCATGCTGTAAATTTTACTGTGTTCTTAAGAAAGAAATGAATTTATTTTAGCATGGTATTTTCTATTAACTTGCCTTGCTAGTATTTCTAGGGGTAAATTTCATGACCCTTGTTCTCTGCACGTAAACATAAGACTAGACTCTCCATGCTCATATACCCAGAGTCTAGAAAGAAACAGAACTGCTTGGTTGCAAATTAATGTAGAATACCATTTCTCAATCACGCTCTGGTATGCCATGATGTTGTGGCCACACAGGGGTACGTTTTACCCTCCCTTAAGCCAATGACGATGTTCTTATATATATATATATATAAATTAAATTTCTGTTCGCGAAATTTATTTAAAAAAAATTTACTTTCTTGTGGGTTTTTGCCACACAAGCCTTTCTTTATTGAAATTCAAAATACAAGTAATTTTTATCTTATAATTAACTTATTAATACACCTCAGGTTGAACATATTTGAATATCACGCCACCTTTTTATGTCAGACTGCCAGACGCTAATTCAGAAGTTTTTATGGGAACAAAGCTGGCTTGCAGTTGGAATGTTGAGTAACTGGAGACGCAACGTCAGCTTTGTTGATTTGTGAGAAAATATTTTATTTATTAAAGTTAAACTTATTTCGTGTTAACACCTCCCCCTTTAAATACAATCGTCCCGATTGTTTCAAAATGACTGTAGGTTGTAAATACTTGCATTCTTTTTTCTAATGCTTTCCCTTTTGTCCGGGATTTCCTCATCAGCCTCTTCTATAACTTGCTTCTTCTTCCGTGCAAAATAATCTTTTCCAAATCTTAATGGCTACATAAGTTCCAAACGCCACAATAGTTAGAGATATAAGTGTAATTGCAATTGTGTTATTTTTTGTTTCAAGAAGTTCAAGCCTTTTGATGTTGCCTATATTTATTTTTTGTAATCTCTCTAAAGACAAAATTTCTTCTGTTCTTTCGCCAACAGCTTTTGGTTGAAGGGGGGCCGGAAGGGAATAGAATTTATTGCCATCGATTGTTATTGTTGTATTTACGTGTTTTACGTGTATTTCTTCTTCGTTTGCAATGATAAGCCCAGTGTATTGATTTAGCAACAGCATATCATCACCGATTTCTTTTTCAGCCGGTATGTGTTCGTTGTTGACCTGGGTGCAGTTACCTACTTTATTCTTATAAAGATTAGCTATACAAAAGTCTTTTCTTAACTCTACAATATTTTTTTCATTACATATTGTCAATTCGTTATATTTTTTACAACTATTTTTAATTCCAAACAAATTATTATTACAATTTAAAATTTTATCAAATTCGATTTTGTCTATTAAGTTACCAAATTTTACAGGTTTTACAAGATATGTTTCACAGAAATCTTATTGTGTAACTGGAATGCTTAAAATATACAGAATTTCTTTACCATTTGTAACAATCTTGACACTTCCAAAGGTTAATAGTGCTAAATATTGGTATATTATAGGTTATTAAAACATTATTTAAGGTTTCAATTTCTGTTTTTGAAAAAATAAAAGAGTTTACAATATTTATCTTCGCCCATTGAATGGCGTATTTAACATTTAGCAACTCTTTTTCAATTAAATTTAATTTATGTTCATATCTTTTAATTTATTCTTCATTGAAATTTTCACTTTTTGCCTTCAACACTTCATTGGTTATATTTGATATTTCTTGAATTCTTGTAAGTGTTAGCTGGTTTATTGTCATCTGTCTATCGTTATTTTCTACCAAGTTCTTAATTTTTGGTGTTCCAGCTATCCATTTCCAAGCGCTGCCTATAAAGTCGATTGATCTCCTTACTTTATTTGGACTGAGACGTTTGAGAATTCCCTTTATGTCAAGAATCTTTTTTGTTAAAAACGGATCGGATGTCCATAGGTGATATTCATGTTAAGTGTTGATTCAAGATTGTCTGTCAAGTCTTTATATTGCGCAAGGTCGATTGAATGTATAATTTTAAAAGTCCCATTCTGCCTTCTTGCCATTCCAGTATGAATAGTTATAAGTCTTGCATTAGAATAGTCCAGAATATTAAGATCCGCGGCCAAAAATTAGCCTAAAACGAAAGTATAATTTGGAAGAATAAGAGTTTAATTTGGTATGTGACTTTTATGAATGACGCGACCACTCTCTGTTACAATAGTGGTTCCGCGATTTTCTTTCACAATTTCCTCTTTAAACCTTTTGCTCAATTTGGTCCCTAATCTTTTGTTACATCTGACGTAAACTAACTGTCCTGGTACATAGTTCTTAACGGGTTGTCTGTTTTTATTGTGATAAGCTAAGTCCTTTTCTTGCCTTTCTTTTAATCTTTCGATGTTCGATTGCCTAGTTTTTTCTATGTCCTGAGGCGAAAAATCTACCGTTCTACCAAAGTATAAATCGACTGGTCTTCTATTAGTTGTTGAATGTATTGTATTATTGTATTCGTTCACCGATCTTTCCAATAGATCCTCGAATGATCTCGAGATACCATCTTCCTTAAGACATCTCATAATTTCTGCTAATGTCGAGTGGAATCGTTTCACCTGCCCATTCACTTCGTTCTTGTATGAAGGTGTTGTAACTACATTTATTTTTAAGTCGTCCTTTAACATGAACAAAATAGAAGCTGAGTTCAATGAGGGCTCATTATCCATGCATATATTTTTAAGAACACCATAAGAAAAGATAATTTCCCTTAAATGTTTCTTTACCTCCTCTACAGATCTTCCACCCAACAACCTCACAATGGCATATTTTCAAAATTTGTCAATGGAAGTTAACACCAATTTGCGATCGGTTGAAAAAGTATCAAGGTGCACTGTATGTCCTGGATAAGTAGGTATCGGAGTTTATTTCAATTCTGTCCTGTTTGGATGCCTATCATACTTATTTGCCTTACATGTTGAGCAAAGCCTAATAATTCTTTTTATTTTCCTCGTCATTCCTGGAAAATAATATTGTTCCATGATTTGTTTTCGATTCTCTCTTTCATTTCGATGTGCTCTGTTATGTTCTTCTATAATGATATTTTCTTGGTCGCTGTCTGATGTAATATCATTCACGATCATTTGCGTAAACCTGCATTTGTAACTTGAAAAATTATTGGGATATAAATTTTGTATTTTTCCCATTATACTTTCATCGTTTTGATACCATTAATGACAGATGGGTTAAGATATCTCTTCCACACATTCAGAAGCTTGCCTTCATTGTATTCGTTTTCGACAATTATATGCCGATGCATTCCTGGGAATACAATTTTAAACTGATATGAGGGCGTCTCACCAATCTCAATAAACAATTGATTTTTAAAAACGTTAATCGGTGTTTCAACGCTAGGTATCAGATTTTCTGATGAACTTTCTGCACTGTGCTGCGTTGCAGTAGAAATGCCATCAACATTTTCAAGCATGTTGAGTTTTGTTACATTCCTTGACAGAGCATCTGCCACTACATTCGCTCGTCCAGGCTTATATCTCAACTCGTAGTTATATTCCTCCAAAATACATTTCCATCGTTTCATTTTTGTATTATGGTTATTACCACTCAACGCGTAGGTCAACGGCTGATGATCTGTATAAATTATGACCTTTCTGGAACCATACAGATAATTTCTCAATGACCCTAGTGCCCAAATAATAGCGAGCATCTCTCGCTCATTCTTAGCATAACTTTCCTCGGTCTTGTTAAGGGTCCTAGAAATGAAAGTGATCGGCTGGTTGCCCTGACTCAGAACGGCGCCTATAGCGACACTTGACGCATCCGTTGTTAATTGGAATTCCTTACTAAAGTCAGGATATGCCAATATTACTTCTCTAGAAGTTAAAGCATTTTTTAGCTCGTCGAAGGCTTTCTTCGCTGTGTTATCGAGGTTGATTTTAGTGTGGCTTGACGCGTCCATCTTCCCCCCTTAGTAGTACTGTAAGAGGCTTAGCAATGTCCGCATAACCTCTTATAAAATGTCTATAGTAACTGGATAAACTCAAAAAAGAACGTAGTTCTTTGAGAGTTTTTGGGTAAGCGAACTGCAGAATTGAAGCAACCTTTTTTGGGTCTGCTTTGATTCCATCTTTTGATACTAAAAACCCTAGAAATTCCACTTCGCGCTTAAAAAATTCACATTTGTCAAGCTGAATCTTCATGTGAGCCTTTTCCAATGTTTCAAAAACCTGGTTTACGTGGTTCAGATGAGATTTTTCATCTTTACTAAAAATAATTATATCGTCCACATAAACGTAGCAAATTTTGCCTATTAGTTGCCGCAATATGTCATCCAACGCCGGAGCGGAAGATTGCCGGAGCGTTTTTTAGCCCGAACGGCAATCGGGTAAACTCAAACTTCCCGTTATTGACCGAGAAAGCAGTCTTTTCTCTATCCTCCTCTCTTAGCGGAATTTGATGAAAACCGCTCTTGAGGTCCAAAACCGTAAAATACTGATTTCCACCAAGGTTTGAGAGAACATCATTAATATCCGGTATAGGATATTTGTCTGCTATTGTCATAGCGTTCAATTTTCTAAAATCCACTACCAGCCTAAACTTCATTTTTCCTGAGGCGTTGCTCCTTTTTGGGACAACCCAAATCGGAGAATTATAGGGTGACCGTGAAGGTCTAATGAAGTAGTTTATCGATTTCTTTATCTACGACATCCCTTAAAGCCATAGGATATGGATAGCTTTTTAGCATATATCGGGGATGTGTTTATTGTCCTTATTTCTCCTACAACAACTGTTGAATAAGGTAATCTCTCATCCGGATCAGCGAATAGATTTGTGTGTTGTTCGGCAATAGATTCAAGGGACGTTTTTTGGTTTTCTGTTAAATGCTTTGTGCGCAGCTCAATGCTATTTATGTTTTGTGAAGGTCGCCGCTTGATCTTAATTTTCATTCCATTTTTTATTGTAAAATAATTTTTTGCAGTATGGATAACAGCACAGAGCTCTTTCATGCTGTCATTACCCAGTATGGCGTCAAAAGAATCAAACTTTGGTAATAAGAAAAATTTTAGTGGACTATCTTCCGTTCCGAAAAGATTTAAGAACGTATGTTGAGATATTTTAATTTTCCCATTGGCCGATTTGGCGTAAAATATTTTATCATTATTTCTGGGATTTTTCACGAGGCCTGGTCTTATATAATTTTTGTTACTTCCGGTGTCTAATAGGAATGACATTGTTTTTCCGTCCCTCGTTTTCGCATTAAAGTACGGCAACGAGGAACAGTTTAATCTAAAAAATTAACTACGGGCTCGACAAAGTCCGTTTGAATTTCCTCTTCCGGTGTTGTCATATCCTGTTCATCAGGAACTTGCTGAAAATACTCTTGAAGAGTATCATCTTCTTCTTACTGATATATTGTGTCATACCAATTATTTTCGGGCTCAGGACTTGTACTTAAATGAAAATTTCGCTGCATTTTGTTAATAGGTCCTTGGAAGGAATTGGCAGCAGGTCTTTTAAACTTTTGTGGTATTGTTGGTCGATTCATATAGTTAACTTGTTTTGTCAGAACCGATTGATCGATTTCCATTGGCTCAGAATTATGTGGTCTAAATTGTCCGTTTATTGGACATTGGGGACGAAATTGCTGTCCTTGGTATTTGATATTCCGGTTTATTTGCGGGATGTTTGGGTTGGCATTTATTCGAGGTGGAACGGGTGGTCTAAAGGTGTTAATAGCGCCAGTGTGTACTAATTCTGGATAAAATCTACGATTTTGTAAAAAATTAAAAGGTCCAGTTTTTTCTTTTTGTGAAACTGGTCTGGAATTTTGCCCTTGAGCATAGTTTCTTCGGAACGTCATGTTGTCTAATTTCAGGCAAATGTGCAATGCCTGAGGTAAGGATGTTGGCTCTCTGATACTTAGGAGTCTGGGTAAATCCCCGTTGAGACCCATTATAAAGGTGTCTAAAGCCTATTCTCTGTACGTGTTTGTCATCGCACAGAGAGTTGCCTCATCTAGATCGAGACAAGAAACTTTGTCTAAGATTAATGAAAGGTGCTGGTACACAGCTTGATAAAACTCAGTTATAGGTCTATTACCTTGACAGAGAACAGTCATTTGGTATTCAAGCGTACCTATGTCCCTCTTGTCTGAGTAGTGCATCATAAGACATCGTTTAATTCTCCCCCAGTCCAATGGAGTCCTATAAGACTCCAGAGCGGCGTCGGCATCCCCAATGATTTTCGTCCTTATGACATGTACGATTGAGTAATATCTTGCTGTTCCCCGTAAACATCTAAACACCTCTAATACTGTGTCAACCGATTTGCGCCAGGAGTTGAATTCACCTGGTACACCGGAAAATTCACGTAAGGAGCGTACTATGTCTGGAACCCTATCAAGATCCTTTAGGTTTTCTGCTGATACTACTATTGGCTGTTCTGTTCCTTCTTCCGTAGTATTATCGTTGTCATTGTTAGATTGAATGATGCTCTCAATCATTTGTTTTATTTGTTCTTTTTGGACTTCATTAAGTCCAGGAAGAGCACTGGACGTAGTGGGTTTGTTGGTTTGAGTCATTGTTAATGCCCTATTAAGTCGTTCGGTTATTTCGTCGATTGAAGTTTATGTCATTAGGAAATGTACGTCTTTTAGTCTTAACTAAATGAGTTGAAGGGAAAAAGAATCTTTAGGAGTTTGTAAAAAATTCTATTCAAAAACTTTAATTTTCAATGGGCTTGAGAAAAAATATCGAAATTCTTTTTCTTACCGATTTTATTTAATCGCACCTTTTTTTTTAATAAATTATAATTTTTTTTACTTCGTATAAACTCTCAACTTTTATATCATTTTGTTAAATTTTTTACATATGAAAAATAAATTTTTAAATTGCCTTTTTTATAATTTAATATAATTAAATAAGTTAAAATACAATATTAAAATAATCTTGCAATAAAATCCGAAACATGTTGTTGCAGCAGGCTTGAGGTTGAAGTTGCGGTTGTTTCGGCCTTGAATTAAGTCTGATGTTGGGAATGATTTGTTGTAGCAGGATTGGTATTGAAGTTGCAGTTAGTTGTATTGGCGTAGGAGAACTTTTTTTTTTACTAATTTCCTTTTATTTTGCGTTTTTCTTTATCTTAATTTGATATTTATTTTATTTATTCAACTTTGCACTTATTATTGAATGTTCTGAAACTTGTTCGATATCCTTTTTAAACTTTATTTTACTTGTTACGATTTTATTTTATGTATTCATCATTTCATTTAATATTATTTTATTTATTCGTCCTTACAGTCAATGTTATATGCCTTCTTTTTATATCTTGTTTTTAATTTGTTTTGTTACTTTTTTCGTTAAACTTTATTTCACCTTTTCCATTTAAAATTTTATTTATTTTTTACAGTCAACATTTAGCGTTCAAATTCTTAATTCTTTACTTAGTTTTTCTTATTTAATATAAAAATTCTTTTTCACAGTCAATATTAAGTGTTATATTTTTACTTTTTACGTTGTTTACCATATTTATTATTTATTCACAGTCAATATTAATTGTGGAAATTTAACTTTGTTTTTCATAAATACTTTTCACAGTCAGGTTTTAGATTTAATTTAATATTTAGGTTTTAATTTTTGATTTTGTTTCTTTTGGTTTTTTGATTCATTAAAAACTTTCACTTAACTAATTTATCGCACTCGCGAGCTTGGCAGGCTTCGGCATACGCTCGACCCGTTTTATCCTTTAAGGATTACTAAGGAGCCAATACCAAGTCTTGACTTGATTCCGAATAAATTGCTTGGCGTGGCCCCACGTTGGGCGCCAATTAAATTTCTGTTCGCGAAATTTATTTAAAAAAAATTTATTTTCTTTATATATATATATATATATATATATCTTTCATTCATTGTCTAAAATACAACTTTTGGTTGCTGATATGTGGATGAGGTGGTCTATTGATCATGGCTTTGATGATAATTTTGGGAGTCTCACTTGTTTTCACTTAATTTTGTTGCAATAATTTAGGACAAATTCTCTTAAATAATGAAGTTTATAATGACTACATGTACAGTTTCTTTATTTCATTGTGTTTCGGCGTATATCCGACTTAATAAGGAAAAATGGTGTTTCGGTATTTAAAAAATAAAATAACAAGGATTAATTACTTTTGTTAGACAAATTTCTAATATTTTACTGAAATTCAAATTTTTCTCTTTATATATTTAATTTAACAAAAGCACGGAATGCTTGGAGATATCCAATCATCGATTAAGAAAACAAAATGTCTTACAAAACTTAAGTAATAGTGGCAAAACAATCACCCTTATTGAATTTGGCGTTTTTGTAGCAAAAAATCGACTTTTTTTAAGTTTTTTAATAGATTAAAGATAGCTCGCAACAATTGTCATTAATCTATTACATAATTGTCGTAGTAGAAATACGCCTACGCCAAACACAATAAGGGCCAATATTTAAGTACCGTTAACGGTTTACTTATTTATTTATTTGTTCATTTCCTGTACAACGAGATTTAGTCTTATATTTAGAGTACAGGAACGTTATGCGTTACAAAAAATTTTATCGATAATTAGTAATACATTATATATATATATATATATATATATATATATATATATATATATATATTTATATAAAAAAGAATAAGAAAATGAAAAATATGAAAATACCAATAATAAAATATAGCAGTCTTTACAACAAAATTAATAATCTAGAAACTAGGCAAAGTGTTCAAATAAAAATTTTCTGAAACTATTAGCATTGTTGGCAACGGATGACACATGATCAAATCTTTTCAAATTATATACGTATCTTAATATATTATTATATAAGACATTTAGCTTTTTTTTGCTAACAGTATCGCAGTTTCCAAATAATTCACATCCATAAAGAAGAGATGGAATCAGATATGTCTTCGCAAGGGGTGAAATGCTGAGTGGACCAAAGAGCTCTTAACTTAGCATAAGTTTGACCAACGAAAGAATTTAAATGATCTGCCCACGTCAGGTTGCTGTTAGAAATTATACCAAGGTTTTTCGCTGAGTTGACAACTTTAATTTTTTCGCCATTTAGGAAAATGCCCTCGCTAATTAATGGAAATAATCTTTTTTTACATATTTTTAGGCATTTGGATTTACCTGGATTTAAGCAGAGACCGTTAGCGCAAGCCCAAATGTGGACTTGTTTCAAATCATCATTTAAATGAGCTATACCTGCTGAGATATCTTCAGCTGGGCTGCTCAAAGTAAGTTGGACGTCATCTGCATATGGATTTTGCAATATGATAGTTGTTTTGGCAGATCATTGACATAAAGTGAAAATAAGAGTGGACCTAAGATTGAGCCTTGAGGAACCCCCCTTTTAATATTTAAACTGTCAGACCAGGTATTGTTAACAACTACCGATTGTGTGCGATTTGAAAGATATGATGATAAAAGTTTAACTGACATGTTGGAAAATTTAAAAAAGTGTTTCAGTTTATTTGTGAGTATAACATAGTCAACTCTATCGAATGCTTTGGAATGGTCCAGAAGCACTAAAAAGTTGATATCCTTGTTTTCTAAACCTTGGCGTATATTCTCACTTACTTCAATAAGAGCAGTAACGCAGTTGTGGATTGACAACCAGATTGGTTGTCAGTAAGCAGACTATGGGTATTTAAGTATGTAATGATTTGCTGACATAAAAGCTTTTCTAAAGCTTTTGACAGAAAGCATAATATGGCAATAGATTGTCCATCAACAGAAACCATGAAAAAAAGGTCACTCCAAGCAATAAGCGAAGAGTATTGACTGAGATGATTGGTATCAATTTGCTTAAAATCACGATAAGTGATACATTTTTCGGCTTGTTCAAAAACATGATGCCGATACCTGATCATACAAAATTATGCTACTAATGTTGCATACGAAAAAAAGGTCTATAAGCGTGCTGGTTGTAGATGTGTGATGCGTTGGATGTATTTTGTTAGCTGGAAAAAGACCAAAAGTTGACATATTTTCTTAAAGAGTGACCTCTGTTAATAAATTTGAGTTTAAGTCGCCTGTAAAGATTATATCATTATACTCTGCGGTAATACTTTCGAGTGCAGTAAATAAAGTTGTAAAGGGTATTCTCTTGTTGGGCCTGTAAACGCAACCCACCATTAACTTTTTGCCATAAGAAGAAACTTCAATAGAAATAAACTCAATACCCTGTTCAATTAAGTCATTGGCATTGGAAGATTTCAAGTAAAATTTGCAAGAAACATTATTTTTCAGAAATATGGCAACACCACCACCAGCCCTCCTCTGTCACTTCTAAAAACTTTATAATCATAAGGGCAGATAAGGCTATCGGATGTAGTTGCCATCAACCAAGTTTCTTAAACACAGATAATATCGATATCAGAGTTTTCGAACACTAATTTAAATTCATTAAATTTGTTGTTTATACTTTGGGCATTTATATGAACTATTTTTAACCCGTTTTTTTATTTGGCTAATATTCTGACCATGTTGTATGTTAAGTCTTTGGCTCTTCCATCTACAACACTGTTAAGAGTGATAAAAACGTTTAATAAAGTGTGCAATGCTAATAGAAACAAAAGTTGTGAAAAAAAACAAAATTTAATTTTGTTGCATAGATAATAAAGAAACGATAAAAGGATTTATAATTGAAAATTGTAGTCAAGAAAAATATTAAGATCATATTGTCATGAAAAAGTATATAAAAAATTATTAAATAAAAATTGGAGAAAATAATTTAAAGCAATTAAATACTTAATTAGTGGAGCGAAAAAACTGATCAAGTTGTTCTCGAAAAATTATGTTAATTGGATCATCACTTTCATTTTTCTTTACGTAGACTAAGCCTCTTAACGTCTATACAGTCTTCAAGAGCTTGTCCTTCTTAAGTCCAAGTGCTGCTTTGAAAATTGCATAATTATGAGGGGTAAGATATTCGTTGATGAAGAAACGATTATTGCTTTCGAAACAAGCATCCGATAAACGCAACGGCGAGCTAAGTTTACGACGATGGGTGGCAACTATTAGAAAATATTTTTTTTCATATGGTGTGTTGAATTTTACTACGATGGGTGGGTCGTCAACGTTGCGTTGGTTTTTATAGTTTTTCGCCCGAAAAATATATTTTAAAGATAGAGGAGAGATCCTTAAGGTGTTACAAATGTTCACAAAAATGCCATTTAAATTCTCATCTTTATAGAGTGGAATTTCAGTGATGCGTACATCTGTGGCGAACGTATACATTTCTTGATGTATGCATTTAATTTAAAGATTTTCAACCTCCCTCCTTAGTTTATTAATTTCCGTACTGTTTTCCATATCCATTTTATTTAACTTGTCATTTAATTCTTTTACTTCTCTTTTTACATCATTTACAATTTCAGTTCTTATGTTTTCAAACCTCTCTTCGATTTCAGCTAACAAACTTCTCTTACTGTCTGCTATTAAATTTTTTAGGGCCTCCATTTGTTCTCTTATGTTTTCATCTTGTTTGGTAAATTTGTCCTCAAGCCAATTCCACAAACGACTTAGTGAAAAAGATTCTCTTGGAGAAGGAAAAACTAAATCTGCATTAATATGATCAGGCAGACCAAAATCAGCTTCATTTGCAGTTCTCTTTGTTCTGCGTGTTGTCATTTTTATAATTTATTTTAATATTTTGCTGTATAATTTTTTGGTGGGCTTTTCGTGTTTTTATTGTTATTGTATTTAGTTAAAGTATTTATGTGGTTTATGACTTTATATATGATTGCACTTCTACTCTCGTTATGTTTATTTTTGTTTATTTTCGTTTTCTGTCTGACTAAATTGTAAATTGTTTTGTAATTGCTTTGATGCAAAAATTTTTTTTAATAATGTTTCTGTTAATTTATTTGTGTAAAAGTTTATAAATCTTTATTAAAATTACACTGTTTTGTAGAATTTTTTCGTAGAAGTTTTTCATATAAAGAAAAAGATTTAAACTTAAAGTTGTACCGATCAAAAATAGCAAAAACCGGGAGTTCATATATTTTATGTGCGAACAAGAGAACTTAATAATGTTTTATTCAAAAAGAACAAAAAGGCCTTCCAACAGGGATGAGAAATAGTTCTTGCAAAAAAACCGACTTCAAAACAGACTTAATATGTCTGCCCTGCCTTTAACGGTTCAAGAATATGGCCAAATAAATTAGATTACATTAACTATTGGTACACCCTTATATTCCACCTCCAAACTTAATACTTGTTTAACTGTTCCATAGTTTGGCAATATACATCAAATTACAGCAACTAAAGGGTCACCCTTTGATTTCCAAATTATATACTTGCTGTTGTAGTAAATTTAGCCATCAGGTTCTGTGTAAATTTCAACCGTCTGTTTATTATGGTTCAACAGTTTGCCCATATGCATCAGATTATATCAACTATTGTAAAACCGTTTAATTTATAATTTTTATGCTTCTTATTGTACCAAACAAAGTAGTGGATATTCTGTTTAAAACTCAGCTGTTTGTATCTAACGGTTCAAAAAATACGGCCATATGGAACAAATAACATTAATTTTGGGAACACCCTTTAGTTTCTAATTTCAAATTATAAACCTCTTGTTACGTGCGGTTACAGCTGTCTTTCTATAAAGGTTCAAAAGTTCGGCCATATACACCAATTTACATCAACTATTGGGACACCACTTTATTTCAAAATCAAATTTAATACTTGCTGTTATAGCGGATAGCAATACAGGTTCTTTCTAAATTTCAATCGTCTGTCTACAACTGTTTAAAAGTATGACCATATGCATCAAACTAAATGAACTACAGAGTTAAAGAGGATATTATTATTATTATTTATATATATATTTTTTAATATTAATTTTCCTTTTTTTTTACGTGTATATTTTACAAAATCGAAATTAGAACTAACATTATTTATTTTTCATTTGACAAAGAAACATTATTATTTAAAACATGAATTGTGATCGAAAATATTTGAATATAATAAAGTATATAAATTACAAGTGAACAAATAAGTAAAGTTAATAATAACAACAATAAATAAGTTAACATAATTAATAAAGATAAGTAAACAATGCATATATTTCATATAACTCCCCTAGCCTTTGTAAATACATTACTCCTGGAATGTTACAATTTTATTACATTAATACAATATTACAATTATTATTAAATATCTTTTCTTTTAGTGTAATTCCTTCCTGTAATCTTTCTCTCAAATTTTATATTAGGCAATTCTTTTTGATATTTAAATATTCTTTTGACTATTTGTCTATCACGTTTACAACCATTTTCATCTAAAAAATTAGTTTTATTTCTTTCTTTAACATCTTTTAAAATGTACTTTGGCTTTTGTTTAAGGTTTTGAAAACCAAGGTTTTTTACTAACTCTCTTTCCTTATATGCATGACATTCTTCTCTTTTTTCATTCATTTTATTTATTCTTTCGATCTTTTTTTTATGAACAATATTATGTAATGTTTCCCAAACAGATTTATCAACTTTATTATGTAATAGATCTATTGGTTTATATCCTGTTGTGCTATGTATAGTATCATTATAAATTTGTACAGATTTATAAACTAAAGTTTTATCATCAATATCTTTACTATCGTTATCTAATTTAAAAAGTCTGATGTGTTCATTCAGTGTGTAACGAACACGTCCTATTATTTAGCTGATTGTTTCAGTTGGAAGGTTGTGTTAAGTATAAATTTAAACAGCTATAATCATTCTACTGACGGATGGTGCTCTGAAAAACATATGAGAATGAATGGGAGCCATTGATAACCACTAGCGGTCAGTCGGGTGGGTGAGTTCTTGTTCTCATAGGTTCCCTTGCCAATAGACTGTCGAAGTTACATAAATATTATTCTAGACTCCCGAAGTCAAAAAAAAAAAAAGGACCGGAGATTGACCTGTATAAAATAAGCTGTTATATAAACCCTGTTTAGATCAACCGAAAAACTGAAAGAAAATAAATTCAACCCTTAAAACTTTTACAAGCCTATCCTAGGTGGAATTGGATAGTTATGCACCTCTATACCCTCCCTACCATTGATTTTAGTGGTGCGAAATTGAGTTACTAAAATCCCACAAAGCAACTTATCCCCTTTCTTTTACACTACACTACGTAAGAAAACTTTTAAAGATTTATTTTTCCATATTAATAAAATTCATGATTTATTTCGTAATTTTTACAACATTCATGGTTTGTTTGTTTTTTTTTTCACAAAAAAAAAAAAAAAAAATATAACATCAAAGAGTAAAAGATTCTAATACTTATTCATAACGAAAAATATTAAAGGATGAAAAAAAAATTAGAAAGAAAAATAATAGGTATGAAACTAGATATATGCATTTTGAACAATGCCATTTTAATTACATTCTAAAAAAAATATTAAAATTAAGTGACAGAATAGCCAAATATATTAGTACACTTAAATATAATAGTTGAATTTACAATGGTATTGGTGATTCCATCCCTGATCTATGTTTAACTAAATGCATGGAATAAGTCAATAAAGTGCGGAGTTTGTTAACAGATAAAATTTCTATATCAACATGTTAATAACAGTGATAATCCATGTAAATGTTGACAAATAATAGATGTTAACTTTCTTGCAATATACTAACAATGTAAAATTCACTTACCAAAATATGATAAATGTAAACGTCAGCTTTTTGATGAGGCCTCGCCAAATGCTGGTTTCTTTCAGGGGTTAATGGTGAAAGTCGTCTGCTATAGTGTGTTGAAAGAAATTTTATATTGACCTTTCCATGCTACATAATATACATGTAAGTTGTATCTAATACGTTAAATAAAATATGAATAAGGTTAAATTTCTTATAGCTTCTGCCGAAAAGTATGTGAGGATAAATGTGCAATGTAGATTTGCTTACGCTATTAACTATTACCAAGCCTTTAAAATAAAACTTTTTCGTTTTAAGTATGTAGTTTTTTTTTTTCTCTCACATTGCATAATTATCACACTTAACTTATTAATATTTATATATATATATATATATATATATATATTTTTTTTTTTTTTTATTTATATAGTGATGTGTTTAATTACAATAGGTTAAACTACGTTTAGGTATTTTAAATTTAAGATTATTAATTTAGTTTATAGTTGTATACTTATTTCTTTTCTAGCCTTATGTATTGTCTTCATGATGGTCTAGTTGTAGGAGTAATTAAGTTAATGAAATGCTCTGTTTTTAGATAATTAAAGATGATGTTCTTGCTAGTTGGCTTTTATGGCTATCTTGTATATGAGTATTATCATAAAATGTTAGGGGGAAGAAGGTTGCGCCTAGATTACTTTTCTTTTTTTTTTTTTTAATATGTTATTGCTGGGTAGAACTTGGTTCTTTCTTCCTTTCTGCCGCTGATTGTACTCAATCACTAATGTATAGAAGAATGGGTGACTTATAAGTTTCTTAACTTATAAGTAACCTTGAAAGTGTGACCAACGGATGTTTCTGGTGAAATAATTCTGGTACTTTCTGACCTCTCTATTTTAGTATAAATGCCCTCTTTCTTCTGGCGCAAGTAATGGAAAATCAAGGGTTGATTTGGCATTGCGAATTCCAGAAAAAATGGGAAGACAGGATTATGAAAGCCTAAAAAATTTGTTAAGTTTTACTTTTAAGGCTACCTAATAATAGAAAATATATTTACCTTCTAAATTTTAATAATTCACGAAAGAATTGTTTAATATAAACATGTCTTAAACGAAGTTTAATGAAATGAACTTTATGGTATAATTGTACACTATTTTAATATTTTTTTTCACTTTTTTTTTTTTGATCTTATTACCTTGAGTCACTTATCAAAAAGAACTTTTCTGGGCTCATCCAGTAATTACGAAACCTCGGTTAGCATACTACAACGTGGTTTTAAGCTGCTGCAAACACTCGGGTTGCCTACAAGCTTAGGTGGTTGAATGGTTGAAAAGAACTGGCGACAACAATGGTTCATATATTAAGCAAGGGTTGTCATTAATGTTATCTGTCTAACATAAGTTAAGATATTTGAAATCTTATTGTATATAAAAAATAAAAATATTGCATATAAAAAACGAGATTTACAAAATTAAATGAACAAATACTCTATATTAAGGGGTTTAGCTATAAAAAAAATTAAAACAAATATCTAAACTCTTTCTAGAGTTTTTTTTTTTTTTTTATTTTATTTTTTTTTTTTTTTAAGATAAATATTTAATTTCTATTTAACTCACAGGAGGTTATAAACTAACACGAAATATTTAATTATCTCTCTTGTTAACCGTAAAATAATGAATTAATAATTTATTACAGGAAATTTAACCAAACATATATTCCCAGTGTGTAGCATAAAACCAAAACATTTCTGCATAAGAATCGGGTCACCCCTGTTACCATTCAACTTGATAATATAACAGTTTCAGGCGTGCTTAGTTCGAGCTTAACCCAGCGTTCTATCCTCCATAAGTGGTATAAATTCAACTGTTCTATTTTAAACCATTGCAAATTTAAATAAACAGGTCAAACCATGTGAATTGGATATTTCCGTTGCATAGGTTAAGGCATAAAATTTAATATTCGCTTACGAACAATGGGTAAACTTTTACTATTTTGTCAAACTTTGAAAATAAATAGGGCTTTACTATAGTAGGCTGATAAAAAAAAACTGCAATAGCGCCAGATTAAAAAAAATGACATAATTACAAATACATATTAATAAAAAAAATGTATAATGAGTTATTTCTATAAAAAAAAATAAAAAAGACAAATATAATACAACAGATTACATTACAAACCGCATAATACTGGTCATTTTGACAACAGTGTAAGGAGGACGCAGATTTAGGGACGAATATCCTTCGCGTGATATGTACCTAATTTTTTTCCTTGTTCATCCTCTAAGACGTAATAATTATTTCCCAATTTTTCCTTTATTTTACATTTTAGGAATGAAGGAGCCAGTTTTGCACAAAATTTTTTCCCAAGATTAGATTGTGTGAAATTCCTTCGGTAAACGTATTGTCCAATTTCGTATGATATTGGTCTAGTCCTCAAATTATATTGGTGCTTATACTTCTCATAGGAACTACTGATATGTTTTTGCAGATTGCTGTGTATTAGTTGCAGTTGATCATCTCGAGGTAATTTTAATATCGGTTCGTTTAATAAATTTAGGGTTTTAAGCAAGGTGTAAGAGCTGCCATGCGTTATCATTTCCTGACCGAAAATCGCGTGATAAGGAAAAATCTGAATGCTTTGATGAATAGAATTTCTTAAAGCACAGCTAATAAAACTTAGGTTTTCGTCCCAATGCGTTTGATCTTTTTTTAAATATGATCGAATACCAGATATGATAGATCTATTAACTCTTTCTGAGGCATTAGATTGGGGCGAATATATGGCGGTATATATATGTTGAATACCCATTTTGGTGAGAAATGCATTGAGCTCATGAGATTTGAACTGCGAGCCATTATCGCTTACTAAACTTTCTGGGACACCATAGACATGAAATATTTGTTCTAAAAGATATTTTTGTATACCAGAAGAAGAAAACTTTCTAAGAGGACATAACCAATGAAACTTGGTTAGGTGATCTAGGACTATCAATAAGCCAATATTGCCTTGTTTACTTCTAGGATAGGGACCTAGAAGGTCGACATATAAACGTTGAAAAGGTCTAGACGTTACAACTTGACCACCCATGTTAGGTCTTAAGACTACATTTGGAGCTTTGCATTCTTTACAAGTTTCACATGATCCTACATATGCTCTCACATCACGTACAATACCTGGCCAGTAGAACTTACGGCGAATTAGTTCTAGAGTTTTTGCCATTCCCCCGTGCGCTGCTATTGGAGAGTCATGAAATCTAGATATTACACTTCTTCTTAAATTCTGTGGTATCCACAGTTTCCAGCAGTCATTTTCCTGTTCGGCTTCTCCCGTATAGTGGGTCGTACGAATATAAACATAATTATCAAAAGCTTTTACATCTGGATATTGGGACGGATTTTCACTAATTTTTCTTTTCAACGCACGATAATCATCATCATTAAAATGAGGCGAATACAAATCAATTTCGGGGTCAGTTATCTCGATACCTGAAATTTCTTCGAACGGGATTCGTGACAATGCATCTGGTACTACGTGATTTTTCCCTTTTCGGTGGCTTATTGAGAACTTGTAACTTTGAAGCTTCCATACCCATCTTGCGAGCCTTCCTGTCACATCCTGCTGTTTCATGAGCCAAACCAAAGAAGAATGGTCTGTTATTACTTCAAATTCTTGAAGTTCTAGATAGCATCTAAACTTTTTTATGGCTTCTAGAGCTGCCAAACATTCGCGTTCGGTGACACTGTAATTGCGCTGAGAAGAATTTAGTTTTTTCGACATAAAAGCGATGGGCTTTTCATTACCATCATCATCGAACTGCACCAGCACAGCACCGATGCCAAAGTCGCTGGCGTCGCATTGTAAATAGAATTTTTTGGAAAAGTCAGGATTTGAAAGAACAGGAGTAGATGTAAGTAAGTTTTTAATTAGCTCAAATGATTTCTGAGCTTCTTGGGTCCAGCAAAATTTTCGCTTTGTTGATAACAATTCCGAAATAGGAAAGACAACAGATGAAAAATTTAAAACAAATCTACGGTACCATCCTGCTAACCCAAGAAAACCTCTAACCTGTTTTATGTTCTTAGGGATGGGCCAATTTTTAATGGATTCAACTTTTTCGGGATCAGTTTTTATTCCTCCGTTTCCAATTATATAGCCGAGGTAATTTACTTCCGTAACACAAAATTTGGACTTGGAAACATTTAGGGTAAGATTAGCATTTTTAAATTGTTCGGCTATTCTGACTAGTACTGTTAAATGAGAACTAAAATCTTCTGACACAATAATTAAATCGTCTAAGTATCCAAATACAGAATGGCGAAGGTCTGGAGGTATAAGGTTGTCCATTAACCGACACATGGTGGAAGGAGCATTACAAAGCCCAAAGGGCATTACCACAAATTGGTATAACGGTCTTCCAGGGACTGTGAAGGCAGTTAGGGTTTTTGATTCGTCGGATAAGCCGATTTGCCAGTAGGCATCTTTTAAGTCTAACTTAGATATAATGTTAGCCTTAGGCAACCTTGAAAATATACCTTCAATATTAGGCAACGGGTATGCATCTTTCTTCGTGACCTCGTTCAATTTGCGTGCATCTAGACATAGCCTAACTTTGTTGGGTTTTAAGACGAGTCTCATAGGAGAGCTCCAAGAAGATGAAGAGGGCTCTATAACTCCTAAATTTAGCATACGGTCTATTTCCTGAAACATTAATTTTTCTACAGCCGGTGAAACAGGGTAAAATCTCTGCTTTACGGGCTTGGCATTACCAATGTCGATGCTGTGCTCAATTAAGCTTGTACGGCCCAGTCCGTGCTTCTCAAAATTTGGAAAAAGCGCAACTATAGCCGCCAGCTGCTGTTTTTCGCTATTTGTCAATGGATACTCCTTATTACTATCTGAATCAATCTGAACTTCGGACAAAATTGGGTTACTCGTCGATAATCTAGGCAAGGTTTTTTGTGGGAATTCCCCTACGGAAGAACAAATTATATCATCAAAAATTTCCGGGGCTAAATTAAAGGCTTTCCAAAAATCGAGGCCTAAAATCAGTCTTTGAGTAATAGATGGTACGATTAAGATTTTTATTTTTTTCACCATATCCTTAAAGGTAACTTCTACATTTAAGAATCCGAGGACACTTTGTTTTTTTCCATCAGCAGTTTTTACAAAATTTTTCATGGGGAAAAATTCCTGAAATGATCGAAAATCTAGCTTTGCCAAATCAGAGCCAATGCAGGAAACATTCGCGCCTGTGTCTAAGAGACCAAATTCTACGAAAGATAAAAACTTTACAGGGGCATAATAACGTTTGTCGACTGGATTATTTACAATGGAGGATATTAAGTATTTAGAATATATTTTTCTATATCTAAAATAAGTACGAAATCTTTTAGTGGAGCGTTTTTGTTTACGTTTGGAACAATAATCAATGGTATTCGTGGCAAAAATTATTTTACGTTTTTCTAAATAATTTTGTAATCTTACATGGTACGGTACTATTGGATGACATATTTTCTCCTTGGTTTCTTGATTGCTACTTTCGTACTCAAAATTTTCACGTTTTAAAATGTTAGTTGTTGTTTTAGGGCTTAAAAAAGTATTACCAGAGTTTACTTCAGAATTTTTTAGGGGTAGTGCCTGGTATTGTTCATGCCTGCTAAGTTTTTTGAATTTTCTAGTTTTCGGGTAGTACATTTACTACACTGGGGCTTATAAGTATTTTTCATACCGCACCCATAGCAAAAAATATTCCGCGACTCTAAACAATCTTCCCAGTGATGACCAGGTTGATCACAATTCCAACATTTAAGAATATGTGGGGAGGCTTGGATAGCGTCCACAGAAAGTGCATGTTCATCCTGCGTTTTGGGAACACCAAGTTCTTGAGTGCAATCTACTTCTGCTACCTGACGTCGGGCTCCGAAATTCGGAGGATATCGTAGAATCAAATTTTTCCGAAAAGCATCAGAGTCCATTAGATGTTCTCGCATCTGAACTAATTTTCTAAGGTGAGCGATAGAATATACCGGAACGTAAAGCAACTCATGCCTGATTTCTGGTCGAAGATTTCTAGTTAATATTTCTACCAATTCTGACTCTGGTATAGGTGTCGAAAGTTTATCCAACATGACACAAACCGATTCATAAAAAGATTCAAAAGTTTCGTTCGGCTTCATTCTTCGATTCCTTATTTCCTCATGAATATCAAAACTGGATTTAAAGTCCTTATATTGATATTTTAAGGCTTCACAAAATTGTCTCCATTCTATAACTTCCACCTGTTTGTGGTAGCGCCAGTACCAATCTCGTGCTCTACCAAATAATAGTATATGAAGATTCTTGCATATAAGTGAAAAATCATTGTTAAAGTTTTCACGAGCCAAACAGCTTACTCGGTATAAAAATTCGTCAACACTAATACCATTACTGGAACCATCAAATTTAATGTTCCAGTTTTGAATAATCGAGGTGATTTTATCAGCTCGTATGGCAAAATTTTCATCGAAAGATGAATTGTTGTACATGGGTCGACTATTGTGACGTACTTGGGAAAAACTTGGAACGCTTTGTGAATAAACTTGAGGTCTAGACGGTAGTGGTTGTGAGCTTCGATTACCTGGGATAGTTTGAGGTACTTGAACTAAATTAAGATTCTGCAACAGATGCGTAACCGTACTCTCAATTATACCATTCAACTGAGACGCATCAACCAAACGAGAAGAATTATCTGAATTATTTCTACTATTACTATTATACTCAGGTGAATTTTGCCGACTTGAATTTTTTTGTTTTCTTTTGAAACTGGGCGAACTTTCCAGCAGTGGATTTGCATTCAAGGATTGTACACTGACATTTAGCGATTGAGTTTGCGACTCAGTAAACAATGATCTTACATTGCTACGGGTGTTGTATTGCTTTGCTATGGCTCCTCGGGGTTTACCACGTTGACTTATATTCTTAGGGTTTTCTCCTATTGGCAAAGGATTGGATATTTGGATTGTTTTAAGTTCGGATAAAGAAAAAGTCCTTTTACAAGAGGGACATTCAGTAGAATTAGCTAAATGATTCTCAAGGCAATGACGATGAAAGGCGTGATTACATTCTGAAATAATTAGACAAACTTGTCCTTCAGACATTTTATTATTACAAACTGCGCAAGACTGATCATCATTTCTTGCGTTAATGGCAGCAGCCTGAGCTTGGGGAGGAGGAGATCTCTCCATTTTGATAAAAAGCAAATTACTGCGAAATCTTTAGTATTCCTAAGGACACTAGCTAACAAAAAAAAAAACGCGAAAGCGCACGATGTATGGTTTAATCTACAACAGCGGATCACAATGTTATAAAAAAAAAGAAAAATTGAGAAATTGTAATTGCTGATTAATTTACTAATTAACAGCAAACTACTTAACCCGACACTTAAATATATGAAAAAAGTAGTAGGGTTACACCAAACAAAATTATTTTTTTTTTTTTTTTTTTTTTTTTTTAGCAATTACCCTGTTTATGATTAGCCAGGTATATTCAAGCAAAAAAAAATTATTTTTAATGAAATATATAGATGAATAAACAAACTTATGCCAAGTATGCGTAATAATTATGTAAGAAATAAAAAAAAAACAATAAAAGTTAACAATTAAATATACAGTTTTCTTACTCGTTGTAGTGTAAATCGAAAGGGTAATGAAAATAAAGTTAAAGAAAAAGGATTGAAGGCAAACAAATCTGATTTATGGAGTTCAACAAAATATGTTATCACCATTCTTCTAACAAACAAACCGATAGGCATAATTTGAACTATAATCAACTGATTTTAACGGACAATAAATCGCTCATTTACACAATTATATTGTAAATCCAGGGAAAAACCAGGACATCGATAACTAAGTTAGGTTAAAAAAATAATTTTAACAATTTTTAAAACTGCTACAAATAATATTCAATTTATATATAATATACATCTCAATTCAAAAGGATTGCTAGTACGTTATTGGTCGATTTATCCGAATCGAGAAATCTCAGATAATCGATATCCGAATAATGCTAACAATTATTTAAAAGTAGATTTCTATAACATATAAACGAAATAAATCGGTAAGTTAATGAAATTTAAAGAAACAAGTTGAAAGTTTTGGTGTAGAGCAAAGAAAATTCAATATAATATATTTTCAGTATATTATACCAAACTTCCAGGCCCCACGTTGGGCGCCAATTTATGTAACGAACACGTCCTATTATTTAGCTGATTGTTTCAGTTGGAAGGTTGTGTTAAGTATAAATTTAAACAGCTATAATCATTCTACTGACGGATGGTGCTCTGAAAAACATATGAGAATGAATGGGAGCCATTGATAACCACTAGCGGTCAGTCGGGTGGGTGAGTTCTTGTTCTCATAGGTTCCCTTGCCAATAGACTGTCGAAGTTACATAAATATTATTCTAGACTCCCGAAGTCAAAAAAAAAAAAAGGACCGGAGATTGACCTGTATAAAATAAGCTGTTATATAAACCCTGTTTAGATCAACCGAAAAACTGAAAGAAAATAAATTCAACCCTTAAAACTTTTACAAGCCTATCCTAGGTGGAATTGGATAGTTATGCACCTCTATACCCTCCCTACCATTGATTTTAGTGGTGCGAAATTGAGTTACTAAAATCCCACAAAGCAACTTATCCCCTTTCTTTTACACTACACTACGTAAGAAAACTTTTAAAGATTTATTTTTCCATATTAATAAAATTCATGATTTATTTCGTAATTTTTACAACATTCATGGTTTGTTTGTTTTTTTTTTCACAAAAAAAAAAAAAAAATATAACATCAAAGAGTAAAAGATTCTAATACTTATTCATAACGAAAAATATTAAAGGATGAAAAAAAAATTAGAAAGAAAAATAATAGGTATGAAACTAGATATATGCATTTTGAACAATGCCATTTTAATTACATTCTAAAAAAAATATTAAAATTAAGTGACAGAATAGCCAAATATATTAGTACACTTAAATATAATAGTTGAATTTACAATGGTATTGGTGATTCCATCCCTGATCTATGTTTAACTAAATGCATGGAATAAGTCAATAAAGTGCGGAGTTTGTTAACAGATAAAATTTCTATATCAACATGTTAATAACAGTGATAATCCATGTAAATGTTGACAAATAATAGATGTTAACTTTCTTGCAATATACTAACAATGTAAAATTCACTTACCAAAATATGATAAATGTAAACGTCAGCTTTTTGATGAGGCCTCGCCAAATGCTGGTTTCTTTCAGGGGTTAATGGTGAAAGTCGTCTGCTATAGTGTGTTGAAAGAAATTTTATATTGACCTTTCCATGCTACATAATATACATGTAAGTTGTATCTAATACGTTAAATAAAATATGAATAAGGTTAAATTTCTTATAGCTTCTGCCGAAAAGTATGTGAGGATAAATGTGCAATGTAGATTTGCTTACGCTATTAACTATTACCAAGCCTTTAAAATAAAACTTTTTCGTTTTAAGTATGTAGTTTTTTTTTTTCTCTCACATTGCATAATTATCACACTTAACTTATTAATATTTATATATATATATATATATATATATATATTTTTTTTTTTTTTTTTATTTATATAGTGATGTGTTTAATTACAATAGGTTAAACTACGTTTAGGTATTTTAAATTTAAGATTATTAATTTAGTTTATAGTTGTATACTTATTTCTTTTCTAGCCTTATGTATTGTCTTCATGATGGTCTAGTTGTAGGAGTAATTAAGTTAATGAAATGCTCTGTTTTTAGATAATTAAAGATGATGTTCTTGCTAGTTGGCTTTTATGGCTATCTTGTATATGAGTATTATCATAAAATGTTAGGGGGAAGAAGGTTGCGCCTAGATTACTTTTCTTTTTTTTTTTTTTTAATATGTTATTGCTGGGTAGAACTTGGTTCTTTCTTCCTTTCTGCCGCTGATTGTACTCAATCACTAATGTATAGAAGAATGGGTGACTTATAAGTTTCTTAACTTATAAGTAACCTTGAAAGTGTGACCAACGGATGTTTCTGGTGAAATAATTCTGGTACTTTCTGACCTCTCTATTTTAGTATAAATGCCCTCTTTCTTCTGGCGCAAGTAATGGAAAATCAAGGGTTGATTTGGCATTGCGAATTCCAGAAAAAATGGGAAGACAGGATTATGAAAGCCTAAAAAATTTGTTAAGTTTTACTTTTAAGGCTACCTAATAATAGAAAATATATTTACCTTCTAAATTTTAATAATTCACGAAAGAATTGTTTAATATAAACATGTCTTAAACGAAGTTTAATGAAATGAACTTTATGGTATAATTGTACACTATTTTAATATTTTTTTTCACTTTTTTTTTTTTTGATCTTATTACCTTGAGTCACTTATCAAAAAGAACTTTTCTGGGCTCATCCAGTAATTACGAAACCTCGGTTAGCATACTACAACGTGGTTTTAAGCTGCTGCAAACACTCGGGTTGCCTACAAGCTTAGGTGGTTGAATGGTTGAAAAGAACTGGCGACAACAATGGTTCATATATTAAGCAAGGGTTGTCATTAATGTTATCTGTCTAACATAAGTTAAGATATTTGAAATCTTATTGTATATAAAAAATAAAAATATTGCATATAAAAAACGAGATTTACAAAATTAAATGAACAAATACTCTATATTAAGGGGTTTAGCTATAAAAAAAATTAAAACAAATATCTAAACTCTTTCTAGAGTTTTTTTTTTTTTTTTTTATTTTTTTTTTTTTTAAGATAAATATTTAATTTCTATTTAACTCACAGGAGGTTATAAACTAACACGAAATATTTAATTATCTCTCTTGTTAACCGTAAAATAATGAATTAATAATTTATTACAGGAAATTTAACCAAACATATATTCCCAGTGTGTAGCATAAAACCAAAACATTTCTGCATAAGAATCGGGTCACCCCTGTTACCATTCAACTTGATAATATAACAGTTTCAGGCGTGCTTAGTTCGAGCTTAACCCAGCGTTCTATCCTCCATAAGTGGTATAAATTCAACTGTTCTATTTTAAACCATTGCAAATTTAAATAAACAGGTCAAACCATGTGAATTGGATATTTCCGTTGCATAGGTTAAGGCATAAAATTTAATATTCGCTTACGAACAATGGGTAAACTTTTACTATTTTGTCAAACTTTGAAAATAAATAGGGCTTTACTATAGTAGGCTGATAAAAAAAACTGCAATAGCGCCAGATTAAAAAAAATGACATAATTATAAATACATATTAATAAAAAAAATGTATAATGAGTTATTTCTATAAAAAAAATAAAAAAGACAAATATAATACAACAGATTACATTACAAGTGTTAGGTGAAAACGTTCTATATCTGAATTACCAGTGTGGGTGTTAGGAGAAGTGAAATGATAATCTATATTTTCTGAATTTAAGAAATTTTTAATGTATGCTGTTTTAAATTCATTATCAGCTATAATTTTGTTTGGTTTGCCTAAAACAGCAAATCTTTCCCTTAGCATTTCCACTATAGTTAAAGAATTTTTATCATTTAAAGTATGTATTGAAACGTGTTTTGTAAGTTTATCAATGCATGTTAAAAATGTTTTAGTTTTATTTAGAAACCAAATATCAATATGAAGTATTTCATTTGATTTTAAAGGAGTTTTAGTTATACATAATTTAGCTTTTATAGGTTTTCTGTCGTATTTACACATATTACATATTATGCAATTATTAATAAATTTGTGAATTTCGTTTCTTAAATTTGCGTAATAAATTATATTCTTTAATTCCAAAAATGTTTCTTCAATTCCTCTATGATTTTTATCAGTGTGATATTTATCTATTATTTCTAGAAGTTTTTCGTTATCAGAAATATCTTTTATAAATTTTGAGCAATATAAAAATTTCATTTTAGGCGTGTTTGAAAAATAATGGACCAAAGTATCTTGAAAATTCTTAAATATATCAAAATTATCACAAAATATTGCCACAGTTCCTTTTATAGGAAATATCATCTTTAAAAAATGTATTATTTTTTCTTCAAAATATTCCTTTATTGTAATTATATGTCTCATTTTATTTTCATATAGTATTTGTTTTTTGTATCTATAACTATTTCCTAACGTTACTATTATTTGATATCTGTAAATATTTACCGGAGATTCTGATATAGGAATATGATCATTTAAATTTTCTTGTCCACTATGTACAGTTGCTAAATCAGATTGAATAGTTAATTCTTGCTCCTCTTCTGTTAATACATTGACATCAAGACGACTTAGGTAATCAGCTACTTTATTTGTTTTACCTTTAATATATTCAACTTCAAAATCATATTCAATTAACTGTAATTTCCATCTCTGCATTTTCATATTGGGTTCTTTCATTGAATTAAGCCATACAAGTGGTTTATGATCTGTTTGAATTTTGAATTTCCTTCCAAATAAGTAAGGCCTAAAATACTTTACTGACCATACAATTGCTAAAAGTTCTTTTTCTATAGCACTATAATTTAACACATGTTTATTCAATGTACTTGAAGAAAAAGCAACAGGATGTCCATCTTGAGATAATACTGCACCTAATGCTTCATTACTAGCATCAGTTGTTAAAACAAATAATTTATCAAATTTAGGATATGATAAAACCGGAGTATTACATAAAATTGTTTTTAATTTATTAAATGAATCGTTATATTTTTGATCCTTAATATTGATTTTTGATCCTTTTTTTAGATATGAAATCATCGGTAAAGCGATTTTGCTATAATCTTTTATGAATTTTCTGTAAAATCCAGTTAATCCTAGAAATGATCTTATCTCCTTTATTGTTTTAGGTAATTTAATATTTTTAATAATTTTTATTTTTTCAGGATTTGGTTTAATTCCTTGAGGGGTTATAATATGTCCTAAATATTTAGATTCATGTCTAAAAAAATTGCATTTATCAACTTGGACTTTAATATTATATTCAGATAATCTTTTTAGAATCTTTTTTAATGATAAAACATGTTCATCAAGCGATGTTGAAAATATTAAAATATCGTCTAAATATACTACACATATATTATTTATATAATCTCTGAGAATTTCATTCATCATCCTTTGAAATGATGCTGGAGCATTTTTTAATCCAAAAGGCATTCTGGTAAATTCAAAATGACCAGTTGATGTTGAAAACGCTGTTTTATGTTGATCTTCTGGTGAAATTAAAATTTGGTGAAATCCTTTTGCTAAATCTAATGTAGTAAAACATTCTGAGTTTCCTAGTTTTGAGAAAAGATCTTCTATATTTGGTATTGGAAATTTATCTTCAATAGTAACATCATTTAGTTTCCTATAATCAATCACTACTCTCCATTTCTGTTGACCAGAATTATCAATTTTCTTAGGAACAACCCAAATTGGAGCATTATATAGGCTATTCGATTTTTTTATTATACCAGAATTTAGCATCTCATTAATTTGTTTCTCTACTTCTTCCTTATGAATTTGTGGAAAACGATAGATCCTTGAATAAACGGGTATATCATTTATAGTTGGGATTTTGTGCCTGTACTTGCAAACAGATGATAAATTGTCTCCTTCAATATAAAAAACATTTTTGAATTCTTTAATGATTTTAGTTAAAATTATAATTTCTTCTTCATTGTTGTTCTGATTTTTTAATTTCTGTATAAGATGGTCTATTCTTGGTTCATTAAAATTTATTTCAATTATTGAATCTGGGTTTAAGTTATCATATGTAGTTTCATCTGAAATTTTGCTAAATGTAATAGGAATTTTTGCTTCATTTGTAATTAACATATTGTTTTTAAAATCAATTTTAGCTTGAAGTGGTTTAAGTAAATTGCAACCAATAATGCCATCAAATTCATTATAAATTTCTGCTTCTAACATCTCTAATTTTGAATTTGGACGATTAAATTCCTTAAAAAGCGGTATTGTAATTTTCGAAGTTGTAATGGTTTTTGAGCAAATTGTATTTAAAATTATCGGATGATCTAATTCACTTCTAAAAGATTTATGAAACAAACCTTTCCTGATAAGTGTTGTCCCGGATCCAGTATCTATTAGAAATCTTATTGGAATAGTTTTTGTCTTTACTATTATGAAGGGAAGAGCTCGTCGGCCACTAACTGAAAATTTGAAGTTTGAATGTTATCCACTTCCATTGAATTACTTAAATCAGTTCGAGTAGTTTTGCTGTAGTTTTTCGCTGTTATTTCCAAAAGATCTCATATTATATGATTTATTTTCACTTCTTCTTAACGAGTTACTTTGATTAGTAGAAACATATTTGTTTTTTCTGTATTCATATTGATTTAAATTTGTAGAATTTTGTTGATTATTTTGAAAGTTTCTTGGTGTATATTTATTATATTTGAAATTGTGATTACTGTGTTTGCAATTAATTTGTTCATTATTATCCTGAACATTTCTATCATTTACTGATTGAAAATGTGGTGAACTGTTTTTATTATTAAAGTAAAATTTTTGATTTTTAAAACCTAAATTTTTATTATAAAATTGTGATGAAAAAGGTTGTAAGATTTGATTATTTTGATAAAAATAATCCGTCTCAATCAATATTTCTTTTGCCTTCAATAACGAATGAGGATTTCGAGAATTGAGAACTAATTTTGGTTCATTAGGTAATTTATTTATAAATATTTTTAAAACCATTAATTCATTGTTTTTACAATTAAACCATTGGTTATCGCTATTAATACTACACTTTAAATTCAATTTTGTTAATAATTTGAGCATATATTCATAAAAATCATTAACATTAGTTCTCATTTCTGCAGTTTTTATTCTATTTACAATATTTTCTATACTATCGGAAATGTTAAAATTAATTCTTAAAACTATTTTCATTTGGTCCCAATTAGTAGGATTGTTGTTGTTGATTAAAGTCACTTTAGCTTTTCCAACAATTTTATTTCTTACCCTCAAATCGAATAATGGTAAAAGTGTTGCATCAATATGTTTTCTGATTTCATCTACATGCCTTGAAAAAATTTCTAGTTCTTCAGCCTTGCCTTCAAAATTCGGTACTCCTTCCAACAATTGAAAAGCACTAAACGCCATTGTTCATTTATTTATTAAATTTAATAGCTTTAAACAGTTTTTAATTATTTGTTGTAACTTTTTTTTTAATTTTTTATTTATTTAAATTTGATTTATTTATGATTTAATTTTAATTAAATGTTCGACTATTTTTTACCTGATTTTATTTTAATTAAATTTAGCTTTAATTACAATTTATTTTTATTTTAATTGATTTTAACTCTATTTTAATTCAATTTTAATTTAGTTTTCATTTAATTTTATTTAATTTAATTTTAATTCAATTTTAATTGTTTATATTTATTTATTTTTTCTTTTTAATTTATTTTATTTTTTATTTAATTTTAATTTAGTTTATTTTTATTTTAATTTAATTTTAATTTAATTTTTATATTAATTGTTGAATTTAATTAAATTTTTATTTTTAATTTAATTTTTTTTTAATTTAGTTTTTTTATATAATTTATTTTGTATTTAATTTTAATTTATTTTTATTTAGTTTTAATTTAATTTAACTTTCAATAATTTAATTTTATTTCATTTTAAGTGTTAAAATTAATTTAAATTTTTTAATTCACTTTTTTTTAATTTTTTTTTTATTTAATTTTTTTTTTTATATTTAATTTATTTTTATTTAATTTTAATTTTATTTTAATTAATTTTAATTTAAGATTATTGTATTTATTTCACTTGATTGCATCTGATTTATTTTTAAATAGTTCAATTTGTTCTCTTTTTTGTTCTTTTCTTTTTAATATTTAAAAATAACTTAAGGTTCTTTTATTTTGAATTTAATTTCTAATTTCGGTTTTCATTTTCACTTACTATCCTCTTTATTGTCTTTTTTTCGATTTTAATGTTTTTTATTCTATTGATTACACAGTTTATTTTTAATTTATTTTTAATGTATTTGTTCTATTTTGGTCATTTAATATTGCATTTAACTTTGTTTTCTTTTTCACTGTTGTGCAAATAGTTTTGTTTCTCACTGTTGTTTACTTTCTTCAATTCAAAAAAAAATTTTTATTTATTTTTTTTTTAATCAATTATAATTTTCTTTTAATGTTACATGAATGAATATTTTTTTTTCACTAAAATTCAAAAGTATATAAGTATGTATATGTATTTTTAATTATTTGTCTCCATCTTACGATTATTTCTTAATAGGTAATAGGGCTTTTTTACACAAATTTTATGTAATTGTTTTTCTATCACACCAATTTTTGTAATTAAAGGATTTTTACACCAATTTCAACATTTGCACAAGTTTTCACTAATTATTTTAAAAATTTTTATTCAAGTTTTTTGTTTCTGTATTAGTTATTGTTATATATTTCTTTTGTTTATCTTTAAATTTTTTTAACGTTTTTTTCTTATCTTTAATCCTTTTTCTTTAATTCTTTAATCTTTTTTTGTATTTTTTCTTGTATTTTTTTAATTATAACACATTTCATATATTTTTTTCACAATTTTGATATATGTAAATAAATTTTTCATATTTTTATTATTTATAATCCTGGAGGGCCCCGTGGGATTCGCAGGATTTTTTATTTTTATTTTATATGTCCTTTTCAAAGGATTAGTTCGTTACCCGACTGCGCCAGTTAAAGAGGATATTATTATTATTATTTATATATAAAATTTTTAATATTTATTTTCCTTTTTTTTACGTGTATATTTTACAAAATCGAAATTAGAACTAACATTATTTATTTTTCATTTGACAAAGAAACATTATTATTTAAAACATGAATTGTGATCGAAAATATTTGAATATAATAAAGTATATAAATTACAAGTGAACAAATAAGTAAAGTTAATAATAACAACAATAAATAAGTTAACATAATTAATAAAGATAAGTAAACAATACATATATTTTATATAACTACAGGGGACTCTTTTATTTATAATTATAAATATTAACACTTGTCCAATTTGCTAGCGTTTGCCTAAAACGTTCCAAAGATAGGCCCATGTAAGTAAATCTGTGTCAATTATGAGACATCCCTTAATCTCTAAATTCAAATTATAAACTCGTTTATATAGCGGGCTTAGAAATGCAGGTTCCTTTTAAGTTTAAGCGTTCTTTCTATAACGGTTCAAAAGTTCGGCAACATACTCCAAATTACATCAACTATTGGGACACCCGTTTATTTCCAAATCCAAATTTTGTACTTATTGTCATAGCGGAGTTAGTAATATAAGTTATTTGTAAATTTCAATCATCTGTCTACAACTGTTTAAAAGTATGGCCATATACATCAAATTAAATGAACTATTGGGGCACCTTTTTGTGTCTATAATGGTTCAAAAGATAGTTACATATAAGTAAATCTACATCAATTATGGGACACCTTTTAACTTCTAAATTAAAAATATAAACTCGCTGACATAGCGGGCTTAGAAATACAGATCCCTTTTAAGTTTCATCGTTCTATCTATAACGGTTCAAATGTTCGGCTACATACATGAAATTACATCAACTATTGGGACACGCTTTAACTTTGCAAATCCAAATTTTATCTTTAGAAATACAGGTCCCTTTTAAGTTTCATCGTTCTATCTATAACGGTTCAAATGTTCGGCTACATACATGAAATTACATCAACTATTGGGACACCCTTTAACTTTCCAAATCAAAATTTTATACTTGTTGTTATAGCGGACGTAGTAATACAGCAACCTTATTCAGTAAACCGCTAAAGCTAAATCTCCATCTATTTGTTCTAATTTTGTATTCTGTACTTCAAATAAGCGTTTTTATATTCCAAAAAATTCTATTTTTTAGCAGCGAATATTTTGTTGTGCTAAAATGTAAGTAAAGCAAATATGCTTTTTCATTTGATGTTAATTGTGTAAATTTTATTTATTTTAGAAATAAAAAATGGAAATAACAACCATACGGGTTACAAGCGACCAGAAATATATTTGTGCTTGTTAATTTTTGAAGGAATATAGAGAATTTGCCCATGACGGGTATGAAACCACATTTAACTGAAGTCAAATAGAAAAAAAGAGTTAATTTTCAAATTTGTAAATTCTACTGGACTTAAAAATCTGGTGTCTATGGTTCCATCGCTTGATTGTTTCATGTTAAAAAAAAGCTAAATTCAGTCGAATTTATACGCCCCTCCTTTCTTTGAAGTCAGTTAAAAAGAGTATGCATTTTCAAATAACTTATAAAATTTTCGCTTCATTGTTTATTTTAAGAGCAAATTAGCTACGGTGAAAATATAAATTTTTAAGCTAAGCGATTGTATATACAGAATACAAACTTGGGGACACACATGTTTGCCGTAATTTATTTTAGCTTTTAGCGATCGAAATTTAGATTTAGCTACGAGAATTACAGAATAAGGCTGCAGGTTGGTTGTAACTTTCTAGCCAAACTTGTTGATAATTCTTCAAAGGTGTAACGGCAAGATTGCACCTCATTTCGAAAATTTAGTTTATAACTTTTTACCTCAGCTTCCCAAAGGCCGCCCATATGAGGAGCTCCAGCCGGTATAAAACGCTATGTTAAGACAGTATGGCCAAAAGTAGAACACATTCTTCCCTCACATTCTTTAAAAAAGGTTCAAAAGTCCCTTGTAATTTCGTTTGAAGCGCCAACAAAATTCGTACCATTGTCGGAAAACATGGTCTTAGGACAACCTCTTCTTGAAATAAATGTGTTGAAGGCTGCTAAAAACGTATCAATCGATAAGTCAGATGCAGCTTCTAAGTGTATCGCTTTCGTAGAAAAGCATACAAAGATACAAGCATACCCTTTTGTAATTCGACACGATTTGCCATTACGATTTTTTACATCAAAGGGTCCAGCGAAATCAACCCCGGTGGTTGTAAACGGCCTATCAAGGGTAGTGCGTTCTCGAGGAAAGGCAGCCATTTTTTTACTGCAAGAACGCTGTCTATTAATTATACATTGCTTGCATCGTCGAATTACCGTGCGAACCAAATTCCGCAATCGTGGTATCCAATACTCACAACGGTATATCTGCAAAATTAATTGGTTTCCACCATGAATTGACATCAAGTGTATAAATTCTACCGTAAGTTTTGCGAAACGACACTCATATGATAGAATAATAGAATACTGTTCACGATACGGCAGTGAGAGTGAAGTGAAAGAGATTTAAAGGTACTACAGAACTTTTCGGCGAGAAGGGCTTCTTATCCCAAAGATTCTTATACTCCTCAGCTTAATAGACCCTCTGGCCTATAACCGCTAAGTGACGAGAACCTTTCTAAGATGTCCTCGAATTTCGAAAAAAATGATGCATGAACTTTTACGCTTCGACTTTCTACATCAGTATCGAGCAGAAATGACTAATATCTGCAGGCACAAACATAAAAAAAGCAACAATCAGCCGAATTGTATAACCTGCTTCTTTTTTTGAAGTCGGTTAAAAATGTATAAATCCGACACTTAAGAAATTAACTAGCAATTTTTACTTAAACACTGCCGGCCACCTTGCAAACAAGCACATATGTTTCAATAAATGCGCCACTAAGGACTCGTGTTAAGTACAAATAATCCATTTTTTATTGAGTCATGAATTACTATGATAACCCCGAAATAGCCCATCCGAAGATAGTGTATTGCGCCAACTGCATCCTGGGACTGGCGTGTATGCGACCTTTCATGATCAGTGGCATAACTTGAGGTCCTAAAACCAAGGCCACACTGCCCGAATGATTAAAATTAGGGTCAGCTAATTGAAGCCCCTGAAAGGATTCTAAAGTTGTGTCAACAACTGATGCAAGCGAGCCGTGATGGTAATTTTTTGTGCCGTGTCATGAATCGACTCGACTTCGATTCGGCAATATTGCACATTGTCCACATCGAAAAGTGGTATTCGCAAACTTTGTGCAAAGTCCTTGCAAATGTAGCTAATTTGGCAGCACACATCTAACACAGCACGCAACGGAAGCCGCGAACGACCCTGTTGTATGGTTAGCCGAAGTGTAGGCCAAAATGAAACGGACTGACGTAGCGGTAAAATTGTTTGAAGCGTTACCGATTTCTGTTGTTTGGCTTTCACTCTTGCCGATGAAGTTTTATGCTTCTGAAGCAAAGTATTGTGGGTTTGTTTGCAATGCTTGCAATTTGCCACACTCTTGCAATTTTTGTCAACATGCGCACTCGACAAGCAACGAAAACAAATTCTATGTACCGCCACCATTCGAAGTCTACGCTCCAGGCTCATGTCCCTAAAACCTTTAGCAAAATCGAAGAGGGTGATTTTTACACCTCCACAATTTACGTTAGAGTATGGAATGGCAGGGCTTGAATCTGCATCATTAGCCTGCACCACAGCCTTCTAGGTAAGGACCTGAATTTCTTCAATTGCTGGGTTATTTTGGGGTGGATCGGAAATAGTTTTCTGACTTGCATTTGACACAAAAGCTGCCACTGTCAATGGCTCTTCAATGCCTTTAGATGGCATCTTGACGGAGGGATCAACTGGAACCGCATCACAAATTGGTGCCGGAGCGCTGGTTTCCATCGCCTCTTCGTAATCAAGCAAGCCATCATAAAAAAAGTCGGATTGCAGGACATTCTTGAGTCCATGACGCTAGGAAAGGAAAGATTACTATATGTAAAATTGATCAAAGAAGTGAAGTTAAAACCATTATAGGTTCAATACAACTAGTTTGGCTTTTGAACGATTTATTCTCCCGTTTTGTGTGTAACACGAACGTTCCCGTCAGTACCAGTATAAAGGTCATTTACTGCAACTTTCCTTTGGGGATGTTGCCTTTTGTAATGTTTGTGTAAACCTACGAAATACTCCTCTTTTCATCTTTTACAAAATTCATGAACCAAAGCCTTTACGATATCGATTAACTATACTGATAGGACTGTCATATATTGTCTGTTCCGGCGGTGCCAAAATGGCCAAGCCAATTAAAAAGTTTCCTGGTGTAAAGGCAGTCGGTTCACTAGGATTATCAGGCATGTGATATTAGGGAGGAGAATTTAGACAAGCCTATATTATAACCAAAATTGTTGATTATTCTTCAAAGAAGAAACCGCAAGTTTGCACCTCTTTTCGAAAATGTAATTTATAACTTTTTACCCCAGCTTCGCAAGGGCCGCACATATGAGAAGCTTCAGCCGGTATAAAACGCTATGTTAAGACCGTATGGCCAAAAGTGGAATACATTCTTCCCTGACATTCCTTTAAAAATGTTATAAAGTCCCTTGCAATTTCGTTTGAAGCGCCAACAAATTCGTACCATTATCGGAAAACATGGTCTTAGGACAACCTCTTCTTAAAATAACTGGGTTGAAGGCCGCTAAAATCGTATCAGTCGATAAGTCAGATGCAGCTTCTAAGTGTATCGCTTTCGTACAAAAGCATACAAAAATACAAACATACCCTTTTGTAATTCGACACGATTTGCCATTACAATTTTTTACATCACAGGGTCCAACGAAATTAACCCCGGTGGTTGTAAACGGCCTATCAAGGGGAGTGCGTTCTTGAGGAAGGGCAGCCATTTTTTAACTGCAAGAACGCTGTCAATTAATTATACATTGCTTGCATCGTCGAATTACCTGCGAACCAAATTCCGCAAGCGTGGTATACAATGCTCACAACGGTATATTCGCAACATTAATTCGTTTCCACCATGAATTGACATCAAGTGTATAAATTCTGCCATAAGTTTCGCGAAACGACACTCATATGATAGAATAATACGAGGGCTGCTATATATATTTCTGGCCTGGCAACACTGAGTGCTGCCAAGAGCAATCTGACATTTCCATTGGAAAGTTTGTCATTTTTAAGCATAATCGTACTCAAAACGTTTTGACGTACGACCATTATTTGTGTTGTTAACAGTGACTTGAAAAAATTAATATAGAAAAAAATGGAATTAACTCGTGAACATTTTCGTGCCATCATTTTTCACAAATTTCGACGTGGATTATCACGACAAGAGTGCATTGATGAACTTAAATCTTTGTATGGCGATGAAGCACCATCCTATAGCACTGTGAAAAATTGGTATAATGAATTTAATCGTGGCCGAAGCTCGCTCAAAGACGAATTCCGTGAAGGCCGTCCAAAAACGGCTGTTGTGCCAGAGAACATTGATGCCGTGCGTGAACTCATAATGCAAGATCGACATGCGACATACCGAGAGATAGAGACATCCTTGGACATTTCTTCCACCAGCATACATTCGATACTGCATGAACATCTGGCCGTAAAAAAGGTTTGTTCTCGTTAGATCCCGCACAATTTGAAAGTCGCTCAAAAAAAGGCTCGTGTAGATTGGTGCAAAGAAATGTTGCAAAAATGCGATTGCGGTGCTTCAAAAGACGTTTATAAGATCTTCACAAGTGACGAATCATGGATCTATGCGTATGAGCCCGAAACAAAGCAACAATCGACCGTGTGGGTCTTCAAAGACGAGCAAAATCCAACGAAAGTTGTTCGTGGAAGAAGCACTTCGAAGCAAATGGTTGCCTGTTTCTTCGGCAAAACTGGTCATGTGGCGACTGTTCCGCTTGAGCAACGTAGGACGGTCACTTCTGAGTGGTACACTACAATTTGTTTGCCTGAAGTCATCGGAGAAATTCGAAAAACCAACAAGAGAAGACGAATCATTGTTCACCATGACAATGCGAGCTCTCACACATCGGCTCAAACCAGAGCGTTTTTGACCGGCCAAAACGTCGAATTAATGGGTCATCCGCCGTACAGCCCTGACTTGGCACCTAATGACTTCTTCTTGTTTCCGCACATCAAGAAAAAAATGCGTAGTCAACGATTTTCGTCGCCAGAAGAAGCTGTTGAAGTGTTCAAAAACCATGTTTTAGAGGTGTCTCAATCGGAGTGGAAAAAGTGCTTCGACAACTGGTTTGAGCGCATGCAAAAGTGTATAAATCATGCTGGAGAATACTTTGAAAAATAATAAAACCAGTTTTGATTATAAATATTCGCATTTTCACTATTAGGCCAGAAATGTATAGAGCAGCCCTCGTAGGATACTGTTCATGTTACGACAGTGAAGGTGAGTTAACAAGTTGCCCATTAGTTCTCATCAATTCTTATTCGTCCAGAAAGAGATTTAAAGGTACTACACAACTTTTCGGCGACAAGGGCTTCTTATCCAAGAGATTCTTTTACTCCTCAGCGTAATAGACCCTCTGACCAATAATCGCTAAGCGTACCTTAACCATTTTAAGCTCATCACTAGACACGAAATTATCCCCATAGTTAAAGTGACCTTTATGGGTTGAGCGCGTTGAGTAAAAAATAAAAAATCGAAAAATATAAGGACGCGCATAGCCCTGTCCAGTGATGAGAACCTCTCTAAGATGTCTTCCAATTTCGAAAAAAATGATGCATGAACTTTAACGCTTCGGCTTTCTACATCAGTATCGAGATTTCCAAAGTTGGTGTATACCAACGGTTTTTGTTCTGCTGTTACCATGTTGGGCCTTTCCAGCAGAGTTCACCCTTCAACAAAGTGAGCGGATCAACCCCCGGCTGCCCAGGTCGACAGGCTTATCCTCTGAACGAACATGAAACCAATTGTCGCTTCCAGTATTCTCCTGAATGTGACAAACCGTATTTGCGACAAAGGTGATTCAAGAACAAGGAGGTTTGCGAAGCCATGCCAGCACAATCTTGGAATCTGTCCAACAATAAACACGCCCAATAGCGATTTCAATTTCCCTAAGAATATTTTTTAACAATTCTGATGCCAAAACTGCTTCGCATAATTCAAGGCAAGTAACGAAACTGATTTAAGTGGAGCTACTTTTGTCTTAGAGAATAATAAATGAGTACGAATATCCCCGCGTATGCCTTTTCCGAGGCATTTAAAAAAATATGAAATTCGGCAGTCGAGTTTTTGTAATGGTTTACCCATCTTGGCATGATTTTAACTTGGTGAAAAAATTCCACAAATTTTAACCATTCCCTTTCCGTTTAAGGTGGTAATACCTCACATCCCAACCGGTATTATCAAACCAAATGCGTTGCATTATTGTCTTCCCTATAACAATTAACGTGTTTAACCAACCAACTGGATAAAAAAACTTAGCTATATTTGATAATACTTCCCTTTTTTACAGCCTGATTTAACTTGCATAGAACAAACTTTGAAAAAGAATTTATCAAATTAAGCATTCCACAAAATCCGTAAAGTTTGGAACAACAACAAATAGAATAAAAACTCTGTGACAGTGACTGTTTAAAATAAAAGAAAAACTCTGTGGCACTGTTTTTTAATCTTACAACGCAAAAGCAAAAATATATAATAAAATAAATCAATGAAAATACCACAAAGTGTTCCAAATACTTCTAAATAACTTTACATCAGCCTATGGATGAAGTAATCCTTAATTTAGGGCAAATATCAATTAACATCAGAAGAGAAAGTGGTGCTAATAGTGATAACGATAAGAACAGTGTAAACAACAGTATGGATCAACTGAAGAGCTTTATCATTCAAAACTTAAAATTAGTCCATCCTTTTATTGGGGAAAAGTATAAATTGTGCCTCTACATTAGTAGCATAGAAAGTATATTACCCAACATCGTGGGTCTGCCTAGAGATGACAGGGTATTATTCTTCAATTGCATATTAAGACGGAGATGCCCTAAATTTAATCAGAAGAGAACAACCAGAGGACTGGAGCGCATTGAAGCGACTACTGGTACAAGAGTACGGTGAGCAACAACAAATTCCGACACTGATTTTAAAATTAAGTAATATTATATTTAAGGGTAATCTAAGAAAATTGTGCGATGAAATTAACATAAGCTTGTGTAGAATATACGATACAATTAGATTAAGTGATGAAAGTAATGAAAAAAAAAACATTTTATAAGAATGAAGCTAACTCCCAAGCCCTAAGAATACTAAAAAAAGAACTACCCAATCATTTAACCGCACTTGTTAATGTGAATTTAGCAGCAGATTAAAAGTCAGCAGTAGATATTCTCAGACGAAATAATGAACTAGATAACGGAACGAAGAATGACAAAAGTACTCAGAACCGATCACTTCCGTCATTATCCTCAAGTAGTAAACAATGAATATAGAAACATATACACCCCAAATCGAAGTACTAACACTTTCAATCACCCAAGTTTTAGGAATAACCGTAATGAAAACTTCCAGAGTAATTACAATAATAGTTATAGAAATAATGGACAAAATATTAACACACACAATAACAATAATAGCCCAAACAATAATGACTTTTACATTAATAAAAGATTTCCCAATAGTTCACGTCGTTACAAATGCCAAAGGATAAATGACTCAATCCAATCTCGCATTAGACGTTTCGGCCCTGCCGAGCCCATGGAAGTCGAAAATTTTCACTTAGCGGCCTCAAACTACTTCCCATCATCTCAATAAAAATACAAGGTAGAGCTTATAAATTCTTGATTGATACGGGATCCTCAATTAGTCTTCTACGTCCAGACGCTTTGTCAGTTTCCCCAAATAAAGTACATCCCGTTTGTGTTAGAACAGCTACTGGGAACATAGTTCTCCATGAGACCTTAGAAATCTTTAGCCCCATAACAAGAGTTAGATTAGTGTTTTATGCGTATAGGTTTAGTAACAATTATTCGGGCCTTCTGGGCTTCGATAATTTAAGCAAATTAAGGGCACAACTAAATATTCTAGGGGGATTTGTTGTCCTAAATGATATTCAATATATTTTTTTGAACGAAAATCAAGAAGGAAAGGAGGAAGTACAAAATTTTCCAGTTAATAAAAATACTTATTTCGATTCGCGGATCAACCAACCCGAGTATAAGCAAATTCGAGGTAATGAAATTAATACCCCGCATAATAGTCAACCAAATATTTTTTTTTTAAGAAAGTCAAGAAGAAAAAGAAGGAATAAAAAGTCTTCCACCTAATAAAAATATTACCCCCGATTCACATATCAATCAGCTTGAGTATAAACAAATTCAAGGTAGTAAAATTGATACCCCGCATAAAGGCCATCCAAAATCCTTGAATTGTATTGATTACGAATGTGAAAAAAGGTTTAAATTGGATCACCTCAGTAGAGAGGAATCCACAAGCTTAAAAGTGTTGTTACAGAAATATGGTAGCATTTTTTATAGGGAGGGAGATAAATTAACCTTTACTAATGTTGTTAAACATAAGATGAACACTATCCACAAAGATCCAATATATTTCAAAATGTATCGTTGCCCTCAAGTTCATAGGGACGAGGTTAATAGGCAAACTCAAGAAATGCTGGAGCAGAATATTATATGCCACAGCAAGTCACCTTATAATGCACCAATCTGGGTTGTGCCTAAGAAACTCGATTCGACTGGTAAACAAAAATGGCGCATCGTTGTCGATTACCGCGAATTGAACGATATAACGATTAGTTATAAATACCCAATTTCGGTTATGGATGACATTTTGGATAAATTGGGTAGGTGTTTATATTTCACTACCCTCGATCCTACAAAAGGGTTTCATCAGATCGAAATGGAACCTTCTGATCGAAAAAAGACAGCATTCTCCACACAGAATGGTCATTACGAGTTTTTGAGAATGCCGTTTGGCCCTCAACCTTTCAACGTTTGATGAACACAACTCTGGGAGACCTTATAGGAAAAGAATGCTGGGACTACCTGAACGACATAATAATCTTTAGTACTTTTCTCCAAGAGCATATCAACTCAATAGAGAGGGTGTTCAGTAGGCTTTCGGATGCCAATTTGAAGGTGGAGCCTGATAAAAGCGAATTTTTAAAAATGGAAACCACCTTTTTGGGACACATTATCACACCTGATGGTATAAAGCCAAACCCTGACAATGTTAACGCCATCTTGGAATATCCAATTCCTAAAACTGAAAAAGGAATTAAGCGATTATTGGGATTGGCCGGATTTTATAGGAAATTTATCCAGAATTTTTCCAAAATAAAAAAACCATTGACACATTGCCTTAAAAAAGGAAATAAAATTAATTCATCGGATAAGGATTATATTAATGCAGTCGATACTATTAAACTCTTAATCGTTAATGAACCAATATTGACCTTCCCAGACTATGAGAAGCAATTAACGCTGACAACGGATGCTTCTAATTCTGCCCTTGGTGCCGTCCTTAGTTAGAGCCGACACCCAATTTGTTTTGCCAGCCGCACTCTAAATGAGCACGAATTAAATTATTCCGCTACTGAGAAAGAGTTAATAGCCATTGTGTAGGCAACAAAGTACTTCCGCCCCTATTTGTACGCCAGAAGATTTATGATCAATAGCGATCGTAAACCATTACAGTGGTTGCAAAACCTTAAGGAGCCAAACCAAAAGCTTCAAAGGTGGAAAATAAAATTGAATGAATTCGATTTTGAAATCAAACATATCCCCGGAAAGAAAATTACCTCGCGGATGCACTATCCCGTGCAAGAAAAGAGAATTGTAATTTCAATGAAGAAATTAAAGAGAATGGTGAGCCAGCCGATAAGGCTGATAGAGTGGAAGATATTTCATCTGTAGCCGAAACAATTCACTCTGCTGATGAAGAGAATTCCTCGTATATACCAATAACTGAAAAACCCTTAATATATTTAAGAATCAGATCAAACTTGTTAGAGGAAATCAAAATAGAATCTTTACAAAGAAGATATTTTCCAATCATGTCACAACGGTTGTTTATACAGATCAGGACACCGAATCAATTAAAGACATAATTAAAAAATGTTTACTTAATAAAAAAAATAACCCTTTATATGCCGGACGACGGCGATTTCATCAAATTTCAGAGAGTTTATGTTCAAATCATTTCGAATGACAAAAACAGGACTCTGAGATCGACCAAACTTCTGGAGAATTTGACAAATTACCCTGATTTTAAGACAAAAATTTTAGAAATTCATTTGAACGGATTACATCAGGGCTTAGAAAAAATAGTCAGGGCATTTAAAACAAAATATTACTTTCCGAACTATGTTAAGGAAATATCTCGTATTATAAACGAGTGTGAACTTTGTAATCGTAGTAAGGCGGACCACATAGACTATAAATTGCCATTTAAAATCACACCTCCTGTTTACGAAGCAAGAGAAAAATACGTGACAGACTTTTGGCAATGGAATAAAGAATACTATCTAACTTGTATAGATTTGTTTTCAAAATTCGCCATAGCTGAACTAGTAAAGTCATGAAACTGGATCGAAACCAAAAGAGCTCTTTTGAGGATATTTAACACAATGGGTCCTCCAAGGGTTTTGAAGATAGACCAGGATCAGGGAATGAAGAATATTAACATAAAAAATGGTGTGAAGAGTTGAATATAAAATTGGAGGTGACTACAGGAAAAGCAGGTATTATTAATACTTCAAATGACAAAGAATTGATTTGCATGCAAATAGAGTAAACATCATATTCATACAATAGTTCATTCTACTACAGGAAAGATATATTTTTTAACAAACTCCAACGTTAAACAAATTCACAAGAGGTTAAAGAAAACAGAATAAACAGTTTAAATATGACTAGGGTAGAGAAAGCAATAGATGTTATGTACTTAAACCCTGACAACTCAAGAAAACGATTGAAAACCCTTTCAAGAGAGTCGAGGTCGTAGAAGCCGCAGACGATAATGAGCATTATGTCGTTAAGTGCAAGGATAGGCACGTTAGAAAATAAAAATCACAGTTAAAAAGGAAACAGGATCATGGTCAAAACTAACAAAAATCAATTTTTTCAGGTACATTAAAATCTAACAAACCTAAACTTTGGAAGCTCTCTACCATTCTCTTGTTGCTGCTTTTCTCAGAGATTACAGAAGTCGGTGGCCAGACGATCGAAATAAACAGCGTAGAAAATAATTATGGCTTCGCAGTTGTTGAGCAGGGTACCTTAGATTACCCAATAAATTACAAATATCATATTTTGACTGTTAACAAAACTTATCTTGACCTGACCTATAATAACCTTATCGAACAGTATAACTCAAAAAAAAAAAAATATTACCAAACGGACACAGTTGGAAAATACCTTACACTAGCGTTTAAAGAGAAACAATTATTTTCGGTTAGACATAGACGCGGATTGGCAAATGTGGTGGGCGACGGTTTAAAATTTATTTTTGGGACTCTAAACGAGGACGATAAAAGAGAGTTGGAGAGCATCAAACTTGCTCTCCAACTCTCTTTTATCTTAAAAGCGAACATAATAACAACAAACGAATTCAACGAACTGATAGATCACGTGAACAATGAAAGTAGACTGTTGCGAGAGCTGGAGTCAGACGTGTCAAAATTACAGAACAAGATCACGGAAAGAATCTGCACAGACATATTTTTAGACAATGTAAAAAGATATCGTGAACATATCGAGGATATCCAATTAGCAATGCAGTTGGCTAGACTGGGCATTATAAACCCAAAACTAATCGATTTGCAAACCATGACGAATTTAACTGTGTTGCAGTTGAAGAACATAAAAACTTCAATTTGGTTAGAGGGAAGTTTAATTTATTTCATACTTCCATTCCTATTGAATTCGATAAATATAAAAGAATAAAAGTAATCCCAATGCCAGACGAAAACAATGATGAGTTAGTACTCGACGAAAAAGTAGATTATGTAGCCAATCATAACGTGGTCTACCAATTGCTGAATAATAAGGTAATAACAATAGGAGATAAATGTATTAAAAATTTAATAAATAATAATAAAACTAATTGTCAATATAAAGAAAATAAAGAATCAAATTTTTTGTATTTCCTTGAACCAAATATAATAGTTACAAAGAATCTAAACGAAACGGAAATAAACCAAAATTGTAATGAAATAATATCATAAGATTAAATAATTGTAAAGTAAAAATTGGTAATTTTGAAGTCGATGTGAAACAAAAAATAGAAGATCAAAACATACTACCTACTGTAAAAGACCTTGAAAATTTGGTAAAAGAAAATAAATCGTTGCCAAAACTAAAGAAGCATATAGACATAATAAATAGAAAAACGAGACACTATTCTATAAGTTTATTAACTTTTATTTTAATAATATTACTATTAATTGTACACTTATGCATTAGATTTAAGAAGAATATTTTTATAAAAAACCGAACTAACGAAGAAAAAGTCAATGAGGACATCAACTTATCTGAGGTGGCGAGGAGTGACATATGCATACCGTAATTCATGAATTTCATGAATTGTGATATGAATATGACATGAACATTTATTTTATTTTCTTTGTTATTGCATTCCTATTTTTCTTAAGTCGAAAAATTAAAAGAAATTAAACACTTTGTAATATCAGCACATTTCATGAGAACATTTATAACACAAATTATTCTTTAAAGAGAAAACATTATTATTTTTAACGTAATGTAAAATCAGCATATTTTGTGAGAACCTTTATGATGTTAATTATATATAAAATGTTTTTAATAAATAAAAGTTTCAGTTTATGAAAAATGTCACTCACTTTCATCTAAAGATATTGCACATAATCTGTCTTTTAATTCAAAAGAATTTTTGATATTAAGATTTGGTGATATTAATTGTCTAAGAATTGATCTAAGATGTTTAGCCAGATGGTAACATGGTACTTTTGTTAACGAAGAAATCGGTCTTAGAGGTATATTCTCTTTGTGTATTCTGGGAAGTCCGTAAAGTTAAGGTGCTTTTGCTGAATGTGAAGTCATAAACGACTTTTGGTATTTTGATATATTATTGGACTAGAAGAGTTTGTTGACAATGTTATTTTTCATCTTCTGCAGGTTTGTTGTAGGGTCTGTGTTTAATTTTCTATATGTGTTGTGATCTCTTAAAAGTATATTCATTTTACTTTCGTAGTCTTTTTTGTACATAATCATGGTTTTGTTACCTTTGTCCGCTTTTGTTATTACCAAGATATCCTTATGTTGTCTAATAAATTTCTTTGCTTCCTCGTAAATGCCTAGAAAAACTTTTTACTTCTACATTCGTGTAGTTTACGAACCAGTCTTCATTATATTGAATATTAAATTCCATGAACTTTTCTTTAATAAGCTTATTAAATTTTGGTATTAAATTAATTGGATTAATTCCGCGAGTATATATTCAACTGTTGTTATAATTTTCGGTAAAAACCGTCGTCACTGGCTGTGTACTTCGTACGTTCGGCGAGCGCTTTCGATGTGATAACATCATTTTCAAGCCACGTGTTTATTAAAACTGAAGAGATAGTGTTAAAAATAGATAGTGTCAAGAATAAAAGGTGGTGGGTTTAGGTAATTTTAGTCCGTCTAAATGGTATTATGCAGGTAGATTCCCTGACAACTGTCCTGTTTATTGGGGTAAATAGTTTAATAGTTGGGTCTTTTATTATTGAATAGGTAAGTGTGACCGTCTGTGGGTGTTTTTCGTTTGTAGAAGTGTTTTAGTAATTTTAGTGGTGTAAAAATCGTGTCAGAGGTTGTGTTTACCTGTTCGTTAATAATATCTATGTTAAACGTTGTATGTATAATTTTTATGTATATGTATATTGAATGTATAATTTTTAATGCACACAATATCGAAATATTAATCCTCAAGTTTTCCTTTTCTTCAATTTATATTTATTTGATAAAATCGGTACTGATAATAAAATGTAGGCGATCATACACAATTAACGCATATAGCATGTACTCGTTGTAAGTGATCCAATTCTAAATAATGGTTTAACACATTATCATACATGCTCCTAATTTCAGGTTTACGAAAAAAGCAAGGCTCTATCCTCCTACGAAGAGGAAAGCCTCTATCCTCTACGAAAAAGGGAAGCCTCTAAATTGCTTCATAGCACTAGATATCAAGGATATGCCCAAATTAATGTCACGAATTGCGAAATTTGCTAAGAATTATTTTTCGGTACAAATCAGCGCCAAACAAAAGATCGACTGGTCTGCTCTTGTAAAAGTTTTTATCGGCCAATTGAACGCCAGAAAATTTACACCTAATATCTGAAAGACAATAAAATGTAGGTAAATTACTCGAAATTGATGGTAAAACAAGTGCAAGAGTTTCTAATTCAATTCTATTACTCACCCACTCTAATTGTGCGAATTTTCGTTAAAGCCGTTGAAGCTTCTTTATTAACGCCGGAAATCTTTACAGTCGTAGAATGAGATGGAATTCGTGATTGATTTCGCAAATTTTTCGAAATTAATGAAGCTTCTGAAGCTGGGTCAATCAAGGCGCTTGTTGGATACGTAGTATCATGACAAAGAACGGAGACCACAGCAGTTCCCAATAAAACAGACGAGTTCTATGATATGTGAAAAACTTGACAGTTCAAGTAAGCACGAGTGGTGGCTGACGCCGATGGCAATTGTGTTTCCATTTGAGCAGCGGCTACACTCTGTCTAGCACTTAAATTATTATCATTATTATTATTACAATTGTTATTATAATTATTGACAGAATTTTCCATTGGCGAATTGCGATGATTCACTTTTGCAATTTTTGACTTTATGGAATTTCAATAAGCAGTTAACGCAGCAATGAAATCTTTTCACGGTAGAAAAACACTCAGATATTGACAATTGTTTAAACCGACGACAAAATCGAAGCAAATGCGATTGCTTTGGACATAAAACACAGTAATTAGAAGAAGCTGTAGTAGACATATTAGACTTAACTTTACGTTCAACAATTTGTTTTTCTGTTTCCAAACTCGTGAGATCGCGTATACAATCTAAAGTTAGATCTCGCTCCGCCAAGAAGATATCTAAGTCCTTCCAAAGCGACAAATCAGTTCTGTCCATTATACTTTGCTCCCAAAATGTGACTGTTTGATTTGGCAGTCGTTGAAAATAAATAAAAACAATAATTGGATCATTGGATCCCAATTATGAGTATCTATTTTGCAAACCGACATAGCAGTTAAAAAACTATAAATACCACTTTGTAAATTTGTTAGGTCCAAACTAGTTTCCTCTGTCATAGTCTCTACGCTGAAAAGACTCTTTAGTTGATTATTAACCAACATTCGTGGATTCTCATATGTGTCCCTTAAATTTTTCCACGCGATATCAAACTCAGCATTAGTTAATGGACACTCTTTCCCAGTTCTCTTGACCAAATAACACAATCTTTCAATACTACTGAGACGGCTATTATTAATATATAACGCTGTAACAAGATCCCTAAAGGTTGGCCAAGAAATATAATCACCATGAAAGATATCGGCATCACATTTTCGGAAGAGGTAGATTATGGCAAGAACTACCGCCAACCGAATCCTCAAAACTTTTAGAACGTTTCGGTTCCACCTCTGCCCCTAGTTCATGACGTATCGTGTTGATCGCATTCATACACCGAACATATGCATTAAAGGTGCTCGCATATTTCCCTTCAGCAACTTCTAACGCGCAGATTTTACTTTCGGGGACGCTTCTAAATCAATTAAACATTGGTCGTATTCTATTTTGACCTTTTCCCAAAGCTTATCTAATTCACCACTCAAAATCTCACTAGTATAGCCTTGATAATCTTTATCGCAAATTTTGTTAAGATTTACTTTAAATTTTAATATGGCATCTGAAGCACGAGCAAAACTTTCGAAATATTTTTCTGACTTTTAAAAAAAATTTTAATTTTGCTTTAACTTTTAAGGAGGAAAGCTTCGATAAATTCACAAAAGAAATAAACTTCAATAACAAATTAGCTAAACGAACTCAAAGGGAGTCAATTCGACCAACAGAAGGGTGACCAATGAAATAAGTAAAAAAAGAATACTAACAAACCAAAATGTAAACTTTCGTATTAATTTACACAAATCTCACTGGATAAATAAAAATAAATCAAAATGTTTAGACAATTAAAATCACTGTAAATATAATGTAATATAAATATCAAATAATATTAATACTATTTTACACACTTATTCTTGCGAAAATTTCCTCAATTCACAATTAATATAGAATGTATAATTTTTAATGCACACAATATCGAAATATTAATCCTCAAGTTTTCCTTTTCTTCAATTTATATTTATTTGATAAAATCGGTACTGATAATAAAATGTAGGCGATCATACACAATTAACGCATTGTTTTGTCTTTTGACGTACACAATAACCAATTGCTTGTTTAATTTATTTTATACACATAAATATATGTACACCCATGTGTATGTATGTATGTTTATAAATATAATAATTTCCTTTATGCTTTAACACAATTAATTCATTTCTTTTCTAAATCAATTTTACCAACCTGAATTTTTCCTTTGATTGAAGAAAGATGAAAATTGCTTTATCCGGTTGGTTTGGACCAATGTTTCGGCGTATATCCGATTAAGTTTAATATTTTATTAAAAACAAATTTATGTTTTTATATGTAACTTAACAAAATCACGTAATGCTTGGTAGATGTCCAATCATCGATTAAGATAACAAAATGTCTCACAAAACTTAAATAATAGGGGCAAAACAATATTTAAGTACCGTTAACGGTTTACTCGTTGAAAAAATTAAAAAGACCTTCCAACAAGGATGAGATGCATCAATCTGACACTTAAAGAAATAAACTAACAATTTGTACTTAAACACACTGATTAAAATGATTTAAAGTGCACATGGCAATTATGCGACGTAAGTTTATTTTTCACTTAAAACATTTATATTTAAACAAAAGTATTTTATTTCAAATAACACACTCACGTTTTGTAGGAAAAGCAGTGCTTTTTCAAAACTGAAACAACGTGTGAACAGCATCAATCTGACACTTAAAGAAATAAACTAACAATTTGTACTTAAACACACTGATTAAAATGATTTAAAGAGCACATGGCAATTATACGACGTAAGTTTATTTTTCACTTAACACATTTATATTTCAACAAAAGTATTTTATTTCAAATAACACAATCACGTTTTGTAGGAAAAGCAGTGCTTTTTCAAAACTGAAACAACGTGTGAACAGCACTTAAATAATTTTAAATATAAATTGCACATATATATACACGCCTATCGGGAAGTATTTTCCAAATATTTTCCATATTTTTTCACATTTCACTGAAAATCATAGTGAATGTTTTCTTGAAATGTGGAATTTTTTCACTCTTTTATTGACTTTGATTTTTATAGTGGAATTCATACATAAGTAAGTATTTTTTATCTAATAAGAAGTTTTAAGTATGTAAAAAGTAATTTTAGGGTAAAATTGGTAAATTTAATTTAAAGTGACATTCTTCTTAACAAGATTTAGGGTAACAGGTCAATATATGCCATATTAAACATACAAGCTTTGGAGATCCGTAACGGCGAATCTAAGAGCCGGTCCAAAATTTTTCATTTTACAATTTTTGCTTAAATTTGCATTTTATACCCCATAAGCAACTTTTTGTTTCATTTTTGCAAATTCAATGATAACAGTATTCAAAAAATTGTTCATGTGAAATTTCCGACACCAATTTTTAGTTCAGGTGGAATAAAAATATCACATTTTATTCACGATAGGGTTGATAAAAAAATCTTTGATTGTTCACTTTATTGCATTTGTACACTTGCATATTTCTTTTTTATATTATTTAAATACTTCGTTAAATTAAGCAGTTTTTTGCCTTTAATTTTTACAAGCAATGAGTTGTATGTGTTTGGGCATTGGTTGTCAGCTAGTAGTTCTATTTTATTTTTTTTTAAATTGTTTATCACAAACCACAACCATCAACGTCTGCATTCTAACTCGGTCTTTTACTGACTGCCGATTTCTTATTTCAAAGAATACCTAGATTACTGGCATTATTTCGTTGTTCTTTACATAACGGGAGTATCGTACCACTTGAATTGCAAATTCAAAAAAGAAGCGCAACAGGGAAAAAGTGATTAATAAAATTAATTTCGTTAAGGATGTTATTAACTTATTAAAATTCTAAAAGCAAATAAAATAAGTTGACTTTATTCTCGCATTTGCTAGTGTATATAACAATGTCAAAATCACTTAGACGTTGAAACAATATTCGTAGATGCGCTAAATGTTCTTTTTCTGAAGTAATTACAAAACCATCAATGTAAGGGAAAACAAAATTTAATCCTTCAACAACTTGATGTATAAAACGTTTACAAGTTTGAGCAGCGTTTTTTAATTCAAAGGGATGGTAAATATCTAAACAACCCAAAGGGAATCTGAAAAAACAGTTTTCTTAAATAAAATATTTTATATTAGGAATGGGATATTAATCCGGTGTGGTGTATTTATTTAAACGCCTTTAACCACCGCAAGCACGCCATGTTCCATTTGGTTTTTTAACCATATGTAAAGAACTTACCGAAGCACTCTTGGAACGACGTTTTATACCAAACTGAAGTAAAGATTCAAATACTTCTTTCGCTTGCTGTAATATACCTGGATTTTATCGTCTAACCTTACAACTAAGTGGATGACAATTTGTAACGGTATGGTGCTTGACGGCCGAATTCTTCACAAACTTTGTATTAAAATCTCTTCACTAAATTTATTTTAGAAAAAACAGTTTTCTTAATAAAATATTTTGAAAATCTTTTATATTAGGAATGGGATATTTATCCGGTGTGGTGTATTTATTTAAACGCCTATAACCACCGCAAGCACGCCATGTTCCATCTGGCTTTTTAACCATATGAAAAGAACTTACCCAAGCACTCTTGGAACGACGTATTATACCAAAATGAAGTAAAGAATCAAACTCTTCTTTCGCTTGCTCTAATATAACTGGATCTTATCGTCTAACCTTACAACTAAGTGGATGACAATTTGTAACGGTATGGTGCTTGGCGGCCGAATTCTCCACCAACTTTGTATTAAAATCTCTAGTTACACTAGGAAAATCTTTTAAAAGGTTGTAAAATTTGTTAGAGTATTAAAAGTTCTGATAGATCTAGCAGGCATATTCTCAACAAAACATTTTGAAGAAGAGTTTTTATGGTTATCAATCAATTTCCGATTTTTTAAATCCGTTCATAGGCCAGAGTGTTCGATAAATTGTTACCTAGAATAGGAACATCTAGATTTGCAATAATAAATTTTCAAATAAAAACTCTTTTTAAATTTAAAGTGAACTGTAAAATGCTGCATCTATAATGTTGTGAGAACAAGTAAGAAGAACTAAAAACAAAATTACTTGCATTCGTGTTCAATCGATGATTGGAACGAAAGCATAAACTAATGTACAAAACGAAATACAGAGAGAACAGTTAAAAAATACGTTGGTTTGTGTGTACTAAAGACGTGCACTAGTATGGCACAAACAGATATATCATATACGTATCAGTTTCAACAGATACAAAAGAACGCATGATTGCAGTTGATATTGTATGCTTTCGCTTGTGCGTACTCACACTATGGATATACACATGCAGTTGTTTATGGTTTTGCATAGAGTGAGTAAATTATCAATTTTTTACTCTCAAATATCTGTTGTACCATGAGTATTTGGATATATCTGTTTATGAAATAGATATTTTTGATAATTGTGTGCTGTTTATGATAGAGGCGAGAACTAATAAGCAGTATTTTAACTTCGTAGTAATAATCCGAATTATAATTATTATTAATTAATAATATTTTATTGACCAATTTAATTAAAAAAAGCGATGTAAATAAGACAATTTTATTTAATCTTTTACTCAAAGTTTCGTCGATGTCGACTTCTTCAGGAGTATTTTTTATTGAATTCTGTTGAAGAAATTTTTTTCTTGATCTTTAAAACTTTCACACAAAATAAATATAGTTAAAGATTGACTTTCGATTTAATCTACATCTCAATCACATTCTTATTTATTATTTTTAAATTATGAAACAACATGACACAATAGTTATAATAAACATATTAAATAAGTAATTATAGTAAACAAATCACAACATCTAACTAAAACTATATCACAGAACTATAACTTTTGGTGTATTGCAAGAGAATATTGCAGCTTTGTTTTACATTTGTCTTCTTTTGTATTTTGAGCTTTAGATAAACGTTGTTGTATTCTTAAGCTCTCCAACGTATATCTCTTATTTACAGATTTCTCTTTGCCCAGTTCTTTAACGCTTTTAAAATCTATTGTATGTTTATTTTCTTTTATATGTTGTGCTAAAGCAGTCGTCTCTTTTCCCTTTTTAATATGTACTTCATGTTCAGCTAATCTTATACCAAGCATTCGTTTTGTTGTTCCCACATATACTTTATTACACTGCTCCCTTTCATTACCTCGGCATGTGATTTCATACACTACATTATCTGTCTTTAATGTGTGTATTTTCATCTTTTTACATGTAAATAAATGCCGTAGTGTTACATTTGATTTATGTGCTATATTTATGTTTTCATTATTGATGATGTTTCTTAACGATTTACTTTCAGTCAAACGCGGTATAAATAGTACACTGTAAAAAATTGTTCCTTTTGGATCTTGTTTTTCCGAACTTTGTTTTCTTTGTAGTTTTATTTATAATATTTTTTATGATGAAAATAGGGAAGTTATTCATCAATAGTATCTCTCTTATTTTGTTAATATTATTATTTCTAAAACTTTTGTAAGTAATTTCAATAATTTTCCTTCCAAAATTTGTGGCAGCATTTAGTTTCATTGCTAAAGGCTGGGTCGATTTAAAATAATCAGTCTTCCTTAAGCCGTCGGTTTCATGTGCCAATCGGTAATGATTGTATTCCCATTTCTTATAATTTTCATATCTAATATGGAATTTGTTTGTCCTTTTCTTTTTCTATTGTAAATTGTAATTTATTGTGATAAGTGTTTAACATTTCTAATATTATTTTTTCATCTTTTTGGTCAATAACTGCAAGCAGATCGTCTACGTACTTAGATATAAATTTTATATGTATTTTCTTATCTTTTAATTTTTCCATTACGTCGTCAAGTAGTGTATCTAACACTATGTCTGCAATTGTAGCCGAGAGAGGGTTTCCCATTGGCATTTCATATGTTTGCTGACAAAAATTTTTATCATAAATGAAATAATTGTTGTCTGTTAGACAAATTTTAAGAAGACTTACAAATTGTGGCTTTTGTATTGTTGTGTGTAAGTGACATATGCATACCGCAATTCATGAATTGTAATATGAATATGACATGAACATTTATTTTATTTTCTTTGTTATTGCATTCCTATTTTTCTTAAGTCGAAAAATTAAAAGAAATTAAACACTTTGTAATATCAGCATATTTCATGAGAACATTTATAACAAAAGTTATTCTTAAAAGAGAAAACATTATTTTTGTTTGACGTAATGAATAATCAGCATATTTTGTAAGAACCTTTATGATGTTAATTATATATAAAATGTTTTTAATAAATAAAAGTTTCAGTTTATGAATAAAACTCAAAGTACAAACACTGTATTTTACTGGCACGAATCTAAACGTTTAATAATTTAATAAGTAAAATAAAAACTACAAGATTTAAGATGTATTAACAATCAAAAGAAAATTAATTCTTTTAACTTTGTTATAAAATTATTGTTGAACAAATAGAATAAAAACTCTGTGACAGTGACTGTTTAAAATAAAAGAAAAACTCTGTGGCACTGTTTTTTAATCTTACAACGCAAAAGCAAAAATATATAATAAAATAAATCAATGAAAATACCACAAAGTGTTCTAAATACTTCTAAATAACTTTTCATCAGCCTATGGATGAAGTTATCCTTAATTTAGGGCAAATATCAATTAACATCAGAAGAGAAAGTGGTGCTAATAGTGATAACGATAAGAACAGTGTAAACAACAGTATGGATCAACTGAAGAGCTTTATCATTCAAAACTTAAAATTAGTCCATCCTTTTATTGGGGAAAAGGATAAATTGTGCCTCTACATTAGTAGCATAGAAAGTATATTACCCAACATCGTGGGTCTGCCTAGAGATGACAGGGTGTTATTCTTCAATTGCATATTGAGACGGAGATGCCCTAAATTTAATCAGAAGAGAACAACCAGAGGACTGGAGCGCATTGAAGCGACTACTGGTACAAGAGTACGGTGAGCAACAACCAATTCCGACATTGATTTTAAAATTAAGTTATATTATATTTAAGGGTAATCTAAGAAAATTGTGCGATGAAATTAACATAAGCTTGTGTATAATATTCGATACAATTAGATTAAGTGATGAAAGTAATGAAAAAAAACATTTTATAAGAATGAAGCTAACTCCCAAGCCCCAAGAATACTAAAAAAAGAACTACCCAATCATTTAACCGCACTTGTTAATTCGAATTTAGCAGCAGATTAAAAGTCAGCAGTAGATATTCTCAGACGAAATAATGAACTAGATAACGGAACGAAGAATGACAAAAGTACTCAGAACCGATCACTCCCGTCATTATCCTCAAGTAGTAAACAATGAATATAGAAACATATACACCCCAAATCGAAGTACTAACACTTTCAATCACCCAAGTTTTAGGAATAACCGTAATGAAAACTTCCAGAATAATTACAATAATAGTTATAGAAATAATGGACAAAATATTAACACACACAATAACAATAATAGCCCAAACAATAATGACTTTTACATAAATAAAAGATTTCCCAATAGTTCACGTCGTTACAAATGCCAAAGGATAAATGACTCAATCCAATCTCGCATTAGACGTTTCAGCCCTGCCGAGCCCATGGAAGTCGAAAATTTTCACTTAGCGGCCTCAAACTCCTTCCCATCATCTCAATAACAATACAAGGTAGAGCTTATAAATTCTTGATTGATACGGGATCCTCAATTAGTCTTCTTTGTCCAGACGCTTTGTCAGTTTCCCCAAATAAAGTACATCCCGTTTGTGTTAGAACAGCTACTGGGAACATAGTTCTCCATGAGACCTTAGAAATCTTTAGCCCCATAACAAGAGTTAGATTAGTGTTTTATGTGTATAGGTTTAGTAACAATTATTCGGGCCTGCTGGGCTTTGATAATTTAAGCAAATTAAGAGCACAACTAAATATTCTAGGGGGATTTGTTGTCCTAAATGATATTCAATATACTTTTTTGAATGAAAATCAAGAAGGAAAGGAGGAAGTAAAAAAGTTTCCAGTTAATAAAAATACTTATTTCGATTCGCGGTTCAACCAACCCGAGTATAAGCAAATTCGAGGTAATGAAATTAATACCCCGCATAATAGTCACCCAAATATTTTTTTTAAAGAAAATCAAGAAGAAAAAGAAGGAATAAAAAGTCTTCCATCTAATAAAAATATTACCCCCGATTCACATATCAATCAGCTTGAGTATAAACAAATTCAAGGTAGTAAAATTGATACCCCGCATAAAGGCCATCCAAAATCCTTGAATTGTATTGATTACGAATGTGAAAAAATGTTTAAATTGGATCACCTCAGTAGAGAGGAATCCACAAGCTTAAAAGTGTTGTTACAGAAATATGGTAGCATTTTTTATAGGGAGGGAGATAAATTAACCTTTACTAATGTTGTTAAACATAAGATGAACACTATCCACGAAGATCCAATATATTTCAAAATGTATCGTTACCCTCAAGTTCATAGGGACGAGGTTAATAGGCAAACTCAAGAAATGCTGGAGCAGAATATTATATGCCACAGCCAGTCACCTTGTAATGCACCAATCTGGGTTGTGCCTAAGAAACTCGATTCGACTGGTAAACAAAAATGGCGCATCGTTGTCGATTACCGCGAATTGAACGATATAACGATTAGTGATAAATACCCAATTTCGGTTATGGATGACATTTTGGATAAATTGGGTAGGTGTTTATATTTCACTACCCTCGATCCTACAAAAGGGTTTCATCAGATCGAAATGGAACCTTCTGATCGAAAAAAGACAGCATTCTCCACACAGAATGGTCATTACGAGTTTTTGAGAATGCCGTTTGGCCCTCAACCTTTCAACGTTTGATGAACACAACTCTGGGAGACCTTATAGGAAAAGAATGCTGGGACTACCTGAACGACATAATAATCTTTAGTACTTTTCTCCAAGAGCATATCAACTCAATAGAGAGGGTGTTCAGTAGGCTTTCGGATGCCAATTTGAAGGTGGAGCCTGATAAAAGCGAATTTTTAAAAATGGAAACCACCTTTTTGGGACACATTATCACACCTGATGGTATAAAGCCAAACCCTGACAATGTTAACGCCATCTTGGAATATCCAATTCCTAAAACTGAAAAAGGAATTAAGCGATTATTGGGATTGGCCGGATTTTATAGGAAATTTATCCAGAATTTTTCCAAAATAAAAAAACCATTGACACATTGCCTTAAAAAAGGAAATAAAATTAATTCATCGGATAAGGATTATATTAATGCAGTCGATACTATTAAACTCTTACTCGTTAGTGAACCAATATTGACCTTCCCAGACTATGAGAAGCAATTAACGCTGACAACGGATGCTTCTAATTCTGCCCTTGGTGCCGTCCTTAGTTAGAGCCGACACCCAATTTGTTTTGCCAGCCGCACTCTAAATGAGCACGAATTAAATTATTCCGCTACTGAGAAAGAGTTAATAGCCATTGTGTAGGCAACAAAGTACTTCCGCCCCTATTTGTACGCCAGAAGATTTATGATCAATAGCGATCGTAAACCATTACAGTGGTTGCAAAACCTTAAGGAGCCAAACCAAAAGCTTCAAAGGTGGAAAATAAAATTGAATGAATTCGATTTTGAAATCAAACATATCCCCGGAAAGAAAATTACCTCGCGGATGCACTATCCCGTGCAAGAAAAGAGAATTGTAATTTCAATGAAGAAATTAAAGAGAATGGTGAGCCAGCCGATAAGGCTGATAGAGTGGAAGATATTTCATCTGTAGCCGAAACAATTCACTCTGCTGATGAAGAGAATTCCTCGTATATGCCAATAACTGAAAAACCCTTAATATATTTAAGAATCAGATCAAACTTGTTAGAGGAAATCAAAATAGAATCTTTACAAAGAAGATATTTTCCAATCATGTCACAACGGTTGTTTATACAGATCAGGACACCGAATCAATTAAAGACATAATTAAAAAATGTTTACTTAATAAAAAAAATAACCCTTTATATGCCGGACGACGGCGATTTCATCAAATTTCAGAGAGTTTATGTTCAAATCATTTCGAATGACAAAAACAGGACTCTGAGATCGACCAAACTTCTGGAGAATTTGACAAATTACCCTGATTTTAAGACAAAAATTTTAGAAATTCATTTGAACGGATTACATCAGGGCTTAGAAAAAATAGTCAGGGCATTTAAAACAAAATATTACTTTCCGAACTATGTTAAGGAAATATCTCGTATTATAAACGAGTGTGAACTTTGTAATCGTTGTAAGGCGGACCACATAGATGTTAGGTACTTAAACCCTGACAACTCAAGAAAACGATTGAAAACCCTTTCAAGAGAGTCGAGGTCGGAGAAGCCGCAGACGATAATGAGCATTATGTCGTTAAGTGCAAGGATAGGCACGTTAGAAAATAAAAATCACAGTTAAAAAGGAAAAAGGATCATGGTTAAAACTAACAAAAATCAATTTTTTCAGGTACATTAAAATCTAACAAACCTAAACTTTGGAAGCTCTCTACCATTCTCTTGTTGCTGCTTTTCTCAGAGATTACAGAAGTCGGTGGCCAGACGATCGAAATAAACAGCGTAGAAAATAATTATGGATTCGCAGTTGTTGAGCAGGGTACCTTAGATTACCCAATAAATTACAAATATCATATTTTGACTGTTAACAAAACTTATCTTGACCTGACCTATAATAACCTTATCGAACAGTATAACTCAAAAAAAAAAATATTACTAAACGGACACAGTTGGAAAATACCTTACACTAGCGTTTAAAGAGAAACAATTATTTTCGGTTAGACATAGACGCGGATTGGGACTCTAAACGAGGACGATAAAAGAGAGTTGGAGAGCATCAAACTTGCTCTCAAACTCTCTTTTATCTTAAAAGCGAACATAATAACAACAAACGAATTCAACAAACTGATAGATCACGTGAACAATGAAAGTAGACTGTTGCGAGAGCTGGAGTCTGACGTGTCAAAATTACAGTTGGCTAGACTGGGCATTATAAACCCAAAACTAATCGATTTGCAAACCATGACGAATTTAACTGTGTTGCAGTTGAAGAACATAAAAACTTCAATTTGGTGAGAGGGAAGTTTAATTTATTTCATACTTTCCATTCCTATTGAATTCGATAAATATAAAAGAATAAAAGTAATCCCAATGCCAGACGAAAACAATGATGAGTTAGTACTCGACGAAAAAGTAGATTATGTAGCCAATTATAACGTGGTCTACCAATTGCTGAATAATAAGGTAATAACAATAGGAGATAAATGTATTAAAAATTTAATAAATAATAATAAAACTAATTGTCAATATAAAGAAAATAAAGAATCAAATTTTTTGTATTTCCTTGAACCAAATATAATAGTTACAAAGAATCTAAACGAAACGGAAATAAACCAAAATTGTAATGAAATAATATCATAAATAATTGTAAAGTAAAAATTGGTAATTTTGAAGTCGATGTGAAACAAAAAATAGAAGATCAAAACATACTACCTACTGTAAAAGACCTTGAAAATTTGGTAAAAGAAAATAAATCGTTGCCAAAACTAAAGAAGCATATAGACATAATAAATAGTAAAACGAGACACTATTCTATAAGTTTATTAACTTTTATTTTAATAATATTACTATTAATTGTACACTTATGCATTAGATTTAAGAAGAATATTTTTATAAAAAACCGAACTAACGAAGAAAAAGTCAATGAGGACATCAACTTATCTGAGGTGGCGAGGAGTGACATATGCATACCGTAATTCATGAATTTCATGAATTGTGATATGAATATGACATGAACATTTATTTTATTTTCTTTGTTATTGCATTCCTATTCTTCTTAAGTCGAAAAATTAAAAGAAATTAAACACTTTGTAATATCAGCACATTTCATGAGAACATTTATAACACAAATTATTCTTTAAAGAGAAAACATCATTATTTTTGACGTAATGTAAAATCAGCATATTTTGTGAGAACCTTTATGATGTTAATTATATATAAAATGTTTTTAATAAATAAAAGTTTCAGTTTATGAATAAAACTCAAAGACAAACACTGTATTTTACTTGTATTTTAAGAACTTCCCATTTGTCAAATATATTGTTAATTGCCAGGTGAATCGGTATATTCGTAAAGAGTGATACCACGTCAAAGAAAACTAAAATGTCACTCACTTTCGTCTAAAGATATTGCACATAATCTGTCTTTTAATTCAAAAGAATTTTTGATATTAAGATTTGGTGATATTAATTGTCTAAGAATTGATCTAAGATGTTTAGCCAGATGTTAACATGGTACTTTTGTTAACGAAGAAATCGGTCTTAGAGGTATATTCTCTTTGTGTATTCTGGGAAGTCCATAAAGTTTAGGTGCTGGACTTGAAGAGTTTGTTGACAATGTTATTTTTCATCTTCTGCAGGTTTGTTGTAGGGTCTGTGTTTAATTTTCTATATGTGTTGTGATCTCTTAAAAGTATATTCATTTTACTTTCGTAGTCTTTTTTGTACATAATCATGGTTTTGTTACCTTTGTCCGCTTTTGTTATTACCAAGATATCCTTATGTTGTCTAATAAATTTCTTTGCTTCCTCGTAAATGCCTAGAATAACTTTTTACTTCTATATTCGTGTAGTTTACGAACCAGTCTTCATTATATTGAATATTAAATTCCATGAACTTTTCTTTAATAAGCTTATTAAATTTGGGTATTAAACTAATTGGATTAATTCCGCCAGTATATATTAAACTGTTGTTATAATTTTCGGTAAAAACCGTCGTCACTGGCTGTGTACTTCGTACGTTCGGCGAGCGCTTTCGATGTGATAACATCATTTTCAAGCCACGTGTTTATTAAAACTGAAGAGATAGTGTTAAAAATAGATAGTGTCAAGAATAAAAGGTGGTGGGTTTAGATAATTTTAGTCCGTCTAAATGGTATTATGCAGGTAGATTCCCTGACAACTGTCCTGTTTATTGGGGTAAATAGTTTAATAGTTGGGTCTTTTATTATTGGATAGGTAAGTGTGACCGTCTGTGGGTGTTTTTCGTTTGTAGAAGTGTTTTAGTAATTTTAGTGGTGTAAAAATCGTGTCAGAGGTTGTGTTTACCTGTTCGTTAATAATATCTATGTTAAAAATTGTATGTATAATTTTTATGTATATGTATATTGAATGTATAATTTTTAATGCACACAATATCGAAATATTAATCCTCAAGTTTTCGTTTTCTTCAATTTATATTTACGAGGCCTGCTCTATATATTTCTGGCCTAATAGTGAAAATGCGAATATTTATAATCAAAAATGGTTTTATTGTTTTTCAAAGTATTCTTCAGCATGATTTATACACTTTTGCATGCGCTCAAACCAGTTGTCGAAGCACTTTTTCCACTCCGTTTGAGACACCTCTAAAACATGGTTTTTAAACACTTCAACAGCTTCTTCTGGCGACGAAAATCGTTGACCACGCATTTTTTTCTTGATGTGCGGAAACAAGAAGAAGTCATTAGGTGCCAAGTCAGGGCTGTACGGCGGATGACCCATTAATTCGACCTTTTGGCCGGTCAAAAACGCTCTGGTTTGAGCCGATGTGTGAGAGCTCGCATTGTCATGGTGAACAATGATTCGTCTTCTCTTGTTGGTTTTTCGAATTTCTCCGATGATTTCAGGCAAACAAATTATAGTGTACCACTCAGAAGTGCCCGTCCTACGTTGCTCAAGCGGAACAGTCGCCACGTGACCAGTTTTGCCAAAGAAACAGGCAACCATTTGCTTCGAAGTGCTTCTTCCACGAACAACTTTCGTTGGATTTTACTCGTCTTTGAAGACCCACACGGTCGATTGTTGTTTCGTTTCGGGCTCATACGCAGAGATCCATGAATCGTCACCTGTGACGACCTTATAAACGTCGGTTGAAGCACCGCAATCGTATTTTTGCAACATTTCTTTGAACCAATCGACACGAGCCTTTTTTTGAGCGACTTTCAAATTGTGCGGGATCCAACGAGAACAAACCTTTTTTACGGCCAGGTGTTCATGCAGTATCGAATGTATGCTGGTGGAAGAAATGTCCAAGGATGTCTCTATCTCTCGGTATGTCGCATGTCGATCTTGCATTATGAGTTTACGCTTGGCATCAAGGTTATCTGGCACAACAGCCGTTTTTGGACGACCTTCACGGAATTCGTCTTTGAGCGAGCTTCGGCCACGACTAAATTCATTATACCAATTTTTCACAGTGCTATATGATGGTGCTTCATCGCCATACAAAGATTTAAGTTCATCAATGCACTCTTGTCGTGATACTCCACGTCGAAAGTTGTGAAAAATGATGGTAATAAAATGTAGGCGATGATGATAATAAAATGTAGGCGATCATACACAATTAACGCATATAGCATGTACTCGTTGTACGTGATCCAATTCTAAATAATGGTTTAACACATTATCATACATGCTCCTAATTTCAGGTTTACGAAAAAAGGGAAGCCTCTATCCTCCTACGAAAAGGGAAGCCTCTATCCTCTACGAAAAAGGGAAGCCTCTAAATTGCTTCATAGCACTAGACCTTGATATGCCAAATTAATGTCACGAATTGCGAAATTTGCTAAGAATTATTTTTGGGTACAAATCAGCGCCAAGCAAAAGATCAACTGGTCTGCTCTTGTAAAAGTTTTTATCGGCCAATTGAACGCCAGAGAATTTACACCTGATATCTGAAAGACAATAAAATGTAGGTAAATTACTCGAAATTGATGGTAAAACAAGTGCAAGAGTTTCTAACTCAATTCTATTACTCACCCACTCTAATTGTGCGAATTTTCGTTTAAGCCGTTGAAGCTTCTTTATTAACGCCGGAAATCTTTACAGTCGTAGAATGCGATGGAATTCGTGATTGATTTCGCAAACTTTTCGAAATTAATGAAGCTTCTGAAGCTGGGTCAATCAAGGCGCTTGTTGGATACGCAGTATCATGACAAAGAACGGAGACCACAGCAGTTCCCAATAAAACAGACGAGTTCTGTGATATGTGAAAAACTTGACAGTTCAAGTAAGCACGAGTGGTGGCTGACGCCGATGGCAATTGTGTTTCCATTTGAGCAGCGGCTACACTCTGTCTAGCACTTAAATTATTATCATTATTATTATTACAATTGTTATTATAATTATTGACAGAATTTTCCATTGGCGAATTGCGATGATTCACTTTTGCAATTTTTGACTTTATGGCAATGAAATCTTTTCACGGTAGAAAAACACTCAGATATTGACAATTGTTTAAACCGACGACAAAATCGAAGCAAATGCGATTGCTTTGGACATAAAACACAGTAATTAGAAGAAGCTGTAGTAGACATATTAGACTTAACTTTACGTTCAACAATTTGTTTTTCTGTTTCCAAACTCGTGAGATCGCGTATACAATCTAAAGTAAGATCTCGCTCCGCCAAGAAGATATCTAAGTCCTTCCAAAGCGACAAATCAGTTCTGTCCATTATACTTTGCTCCCAAAATGTGACTGTTTGATTTGGCAGTCGTTGAAAACAAATAAAAACAATAATTGGATCATTGGATCCCAATTATGAGTATCGATTTTGCAAACCGACATAGCAGTTTAAAAACTATAAATACCACTTTGTAAATTTGTTAGGTCCAAACTACGCTGAAAAGACTCTTTAGTTGATTATTAACCAACATTCGTGGATTCTCATATGTGTCCCTTAAATTTTTCCACGCGATATCAAACTCAGCATTAGTTAATGGACACTCTTTCCTAGTTCTCTTGACCAAATAACACAATCTTTCAATACTACTGAGACGGCTATTATTAATATATAACGCTGTAAAAAGATCCTTAAAGGTTGGCCAAGAAATATAATCACCATGAAAGATATCGGCATCACATTTTCGGAAGAGGTAGATTATGGCAAGAACTACCGCCAACCGAATCCTCAAAACTTTTAGAACGTTTCGGTTCCACCTTTGCCCCTAGTTCATGACGTATCGTGTTGATCGCATTCATACACCGAACATATGCATTAAAGGTGCCCGCATATTTCCCTTCAGCAACTTCTAACGCGCCAGATTTTACTTTCGGGGACGCTTCTAAATCAATTAAACATTGGTCGTATTCTATTTTGACCTTTTCCCAAAGCTTATCTAATTCACCACTCAAAATCTCACTAGTATAGCCTTGATAATCTTTATCGCAAATTTTGTTAAGATTTACTTTTAATTTTAATATGGCATCTGAAGCACGAGCAAAACTTTCGAAATATTTTTCTGACTTTTTAAAATAAATTTAATTTTGCTTTAACTTTTAAGGAGGAAAGCTTCGATAAATTCACAAAAGAAATAAACTTCAATAACAAATTAGCTAAACGAACTCAAAGGGAGTCAATTCGACCAACAGAAGGGTGACCAATGAAATAAGTAAAAAAAGAATACTAACAAACCAAAATGTAAACTTTCGTATTAATTTACACAAATCTCACTGGATAAATAAAAATAAATCAAAATGTTTAGACAATTAAAATCACTGTAAATATAATGTAATATAAAAATATAATAATATAAATTAATAAAACGAGTGTTTTCAAATAAAAAATTTCCTCAATTCACAATTAATATAGAATGTATAATTTTTAATGCACACAATATCGAAATATTAATCCTCAAGTTTTCCTTTTCTTCAATTTATATTTATTTGATAAAATCGGTACTGATAATAAAATGTAGGCGATCATACACAATTAACGCATTGTTTTATATTTTGTCGTACACCATAACCAATTGCTTGTTTATTTTATTTTATACACATAAATACATGTACACCCATGTATGTATGTTTATAAATATAATAATTTCCTTTATGCTTTAACACAATTAATTCATTTCTTTTCTAAATCAATTTTACCAACCTGAATTTATCCTTTGATTGAAGAAAGATGAAAATTGCTTTATCCGGTTCGTTTGGACCAATGTTTCGGCGTATATCCGATTAAGTTTAATATTTTATTAAAAACAAATTTATGTTTTTATATGTAACTTAACAAAATCACGTAATGCTTGGTAGATGTCCAATCATCGATTAAGATAACAAAATGTTTCACAAAACTTAAATAATAGGGGCAAAACAATATTTAAGTACCGTTAACGGTTTACTCGTTGAAAAAATTAAAAAGACCTTCCAACAAGGATGAGATGCATCAATCTGACACTTAAAGAAATAAACTAACAATTTGTACTTAAACACACTGATTAAAATGATTTAAAGAGCACATGGCAATTATACGACGTAAGTTTATTTTTCACTTAACACATTTATATTTAAACAAAAGTATTTTATTTCAAATAACACAATCACGTTTTGTAGGAAAAGCAGTGCTTTTTCAAAACTGAAACAACGTGTGAACAGCACTTAAATAATTTTAAATATAAATTGCACATATATATACACGCCTATCGGGAAATATTTTCCAAATATTTTCCATATTTTTTCACATTTCACTGAAAATCATAGTGAATGTTTTCTTGAAATGTGGAATTTTTTCACTCTTTTATTGACTTTGATTTTTATAGTGGAATTCATACATAAGTAAGTATTTTTTATCTAATAAGAAGTTTTAAGTATGTAAAAAGTAATTTTAGGGTAAAATTGGTAAATTTAATTTAAAGTGACATTCTTCTTAACAAGATCTAGGGTAACAGGTCAATATATGCCATATTAAACATACAAGCTTTGGAGATCCGTAACGGCGAATCTAAGAGCCGGTCCAAAATTTTTCATTTTACAATTTTTGCTTAAATTTGCATTTTATACCCCATAAGCAACTTTTTGTTTCATTTTTGCAAATTCAATGATAACAGTATTCAAGTTGTGGAAAAAATTGTTCATGTGAAATTTCCGACACCAATTTTTAGTTCAGGTGGAATAAAAATATCACGTTAACAAAAATATCACATTTTATTCACGATAGGGTTGATAAAAAAATCTTTGATTGTTCACTTTATTGCATTTGTACACTTGCATATTTCTTTTTTATATTATTTAAATACTTCGTTAAATTAAGCAGTTTTTTGCCTTTAATTTTTACAAGCAATGAGTTGTATGTGTTTGGGCATTGGTTGTCAGCTAGTAGTTCTATTTTATTTTTTTTAAATTGTTTATCACAAACCACAACCATCATCGTCTGCATTCTAACTCGGTCTTTTACTGACTGCCGATTTCTTATTTCAAAGAATACCTAGAGTACTGGCATTATTTCGTTGTTCTTTACATAACGGGAGTATCGTAACACTTGAATTGCGAATTCAAAGAAGAAGCGCAACAGGGAAAAAGTGATTAATAAAATTAATTTCGTTAAGGATGTTATTAACTTATTAAAATTCTAAAAGCAAATAAAATAAGTTGACTTTATTCTCGCATTTGCTAGTGTATATAACAATGTCAAAATCACTTAGACGTTGAAACAATATTAGTAGATGCGCTAAATGTTCTTTTTCTGAAGTAATTACAAAACCATCAATGTAAGGAAAAACAAAATTTAATCCTTCAACTACTTGATGTATAAAACGTTTACAAGTTTGAGCAGCGTTTTTTAATTCAAAGGAATGGTAAATATCTAAACAACCCAAAGGGAATCTGAAAAAACAGTTTTCTTAAATAAAATATTTTATATTATGAATGGGATATTAATCCGGTGTGGTGTATTTATTTAAACGCCTTTAACCACCGCAAGCACGCCATGTTCCATTTGGTTTTTTAACCATATGTAAAGAACTTACCGAAGCACTCTTGGAACGACGTTTTATACCAAACTGAAGTAAAGATTCAAATACTTCTTTCGCTTGCTGTAATATACCTGGATTTTATCGTCTAACCTTACAACTAAGTGGATGACAATTTGTAACGGTATGGTGCTTGACGGCCGAATTCTTCACAAACTTTGTATTAAAATCTCTTCACTAAATTTATTTTAGAAAAAACAGTTTTCTTAATAAAATATTTTGAAAATCTTTTATATTAGGAATGGGATATTTATCCGGTGTGGTGTATTTATTTAAACGCCTATAACCACCGCAAGCACGCCATGTTCCATCTGGCTTTTTAACCATATGAAAAGAACTTACCCAAGCACTCTTGGAACGACGTATTATACCAAAATGAAGTAAAGAATCAAACTCTTCTTTCGCTTGCTCTAATATAACTGGATCTTATCGTCTAACCTTACAACTAAGTGGATGACAATTTGTAACGGTATGGTGCTTGGCGGCCGAATTCTCCACAAACTTTGTATTAAAATCTCTAGTTACACTAGGAAAATCTTTTAAAAGGTTGTAAAATTTGTTAGAGTATTAAAAGTTCTGATAGATCTAGCAGGCATATTCTCAACAAAACATTTTGAAGAAGAGTTTTTATGGTTATCAATCAATTTCCGATTTTTTAAATCCGTTAATAGGCCAGAGTGTTCGATAAATTGTTACCTAGAATAGGAACATCAAGATTTGCAATAATAAATTTTCAAATAAAAACTCTTTTTAAATTTAAAGTGAACTGTAAAATGCTGCATCTATAGTGTTGTGAGAACAAGTAAGAAGAACTAAAAACAAAATTACTTGCATTCGTGTTCAATCGATGATTGGAACGAAAGCATAAACTAATGTACAAAACGAAATACAGAGAGAACAGTTAAAAAATACGTTGGTTTGTGTGTACTAAAGACGTGCACTAGTGTGGCACAAACAGATATATCATATACGTATCAGTTTCAACAGATACAAAAGAACGCATGATTGCAGTTGATATTGTATGCTTTCGCTTGTGCGTACTCACACTATGGATATACACATGCAGTTGTTTATGGTTTTGCATAGAGTGAGTAAATTATCAATTTTTTACTCTCAAATATCTGTTGTACCATGAGTATTTGGATATATCTGTTTATGAAATAGATATTTTTGATAATTGTGTGCTGTTTATGATAGAGGCGAGAACTAATAAGCAGTATTTTAACTTCGTAGTAATAATCCGAATTATAATTATTATTAATTAATAATATTTTATTGACCAATTTAATTAAAAAAAAGCGATGTAAATAAGACAATTTTATTTAATCTTTTACTCAAAGTTTCGTCGATGTCGACTTCTTCAGGAGTATTTTTTTTTGAATTCTGTTGAAGAAATTTTTTTCTTGATCTTTAAAACTTTCACACAAAATAAATATAGTTAAAGATTGACTTTCGATTTAATCTACATCTCAATCACATTCTTATTTATTATTTTTAAATTATGAAACAACATGACACAATAGTTATAATAAACATATTAAATAAGTAATTATAGTAAACAAATCACAACATCTAACTAAAACTATATCACAGAACTATAACTTTTGGTGTATTGCAAGAGAATATTGCAGCTTTGTTTTACATTTGTCTTCTTTTGTATTTTGAGCTTTAGATAAACGTTGTTGTATTCTTAAGCTCTCCAACGTATATCTCTTATTTACAGATTTCTCTTTGCCCAGTTCTTTAACGCTTTTAAAATCTATTGTATGTTTATTTTCTTTTATATGTTGTGCTAAAGCAGTCGTCTCTTTTCCCTTTTTAATATGTACTTCATGTTCAGCTAATCTTATACCAAGCATTCGTTTTGTTGTTCCCACATATACTTTATTACACTGCTCCCTTTCATTACCTCGGCATGTGATTTCATACACTACATTATCTGTCTTTAATGTGTGTATTTTCATCTTTTTACATGTAAATAAATGCCGTAGTGTTACATTTGATTTATGTGCTATATTTATGTTTTCATTATTGATGATGTTTCTTAACGATTTACTTTCAGTCAAACGCGGTATAAATAGTACACTGTAAAAAATTGTTCCTTTTGGATCTTGTTTTTCCGAACTTTGTTTTCTTTGTAGTTTTATTTATAATATTTTTTATGATGAAAATAGGGAAGTTATTCATCAATAGTATCTCTCTTATTTTGTTAATATTATTATTTCTAAAACTTTTGTCACTAATTTCAATAATTTTCCTTCCAAAATTTGTGGCAGCATTTAGTTTCATTGCTAAAGGATGGGTCGATTTAAAATAATCAGTCTTCCTGAAGCCGTCGGTTTCATGTGCCAATCGGTAATGATTGTATTCCCATTTCTTATAATTTTCATATCTAAATATGGAATTTGTTTGTCCTCTTCTTTTTCTATTGTAAATTGTAATTTATTGTGATAAGTGTTTAACATTTCTAATATTATTTTTTCATCTTTTTGGTCAATAACTGCAAGCAGATCGTCTACGTACTTAGATATAAATTTTATATGTATTTTCTTCTCTTTTAATTTTTCCATTACGTCGTCAAGTAGTGTATCTAACACTATGTCTGCAATTGTAGCCGAGAGAGGGTTTCCCATTGGCATTCCATATGTTTCTGATAAAAATTTTTATCATAAATGAAATAATTGTTGTCTGTTAGACAAATTTTAAGAAGACTTACAAATTGTGGCTTTTGTATTGTTGTGTGTAAGTGACATATGCATACCGTAATTCATGAATTGTAATATGAATATGACATGAACATTTATTTTATTTTCTTTGTTATTGCATTCCTATTTTTCTTAAGTCGAAAAATTAAAAGAAATTAAACACTTTGTAATATCAGCATATTTCATGAGAACATTTATAACAAAAGTTATTCTTAAAAGAGAAAACATTATTTTTGTTTGACGTAATGTAAAATCAGCATATTTTGTAAGAACCTTTATGATGTTAATTATATATAAAATGTTTTTAATAAATAAAAGTTTCAGTTTATGAATAAAACTCAAAGTACAAACACTGTATTTTACTGGCACGAATCTAAACGTTTAATAATTTAATAAGTAAAATAAAAACTACAAGATTTAAGATGTATTAACAATCAAAAGAAAATTAATTCTTTTAACTTTGTTATAAAATTGTGGTTGAACAAATAGAATAAAAACTCTCTGACAGTGACTGTTTAAAATAAAAGAAAAACTCTGTGGCACTGTTTTTTAATCTTACAACGCAAAAGCAAAAATATATAATAAAATAAATCAATGAAAATACCACAAAGTGTTCCAAATACTTCTAAATAACTTTTCATCAGCCTATGGATGAAGTAATCCTTAATTTAGGGCAAATATCAATTAACATCAGAAGAGAAAGTGGTGCTAATAGTGATAACGATGAGAACAGTGTAAACAACAGTATGAATCAACTGAAGAGCTTTATCATTCAAAACTTAAAATAAGTCCATCCTTTTATTGGGGAAAAGGATAAATTGTGCCTCTACATTAGTAGCATAGAAAGTATATTACCCAACATCGTGGGTCTGCCTAGAGATGACAGGGTGTTATTCTTCAATTGCATATTGAGACGGAGATGCCCTAAATTTAATCAGAAGAGAACAACCAGAGGACTGGAGCGCATTGAAGCGACTACTAGTACAAGAGTACGGTGAGCAACAACCAATTCCGACACTGATTTTAAAATTAAGTAATATTATATTTAAGGGTAATCTAAGAAAATTGTGCGATGAAATTAACATAAGCTTGTGTAGAATATACGATACAATTAGATTGTGATGAAAGTAATGAAAAAAAAACATTTTATAAGAATGAAGCTAACTCCCAAGCCCTAAGAATACTAAAAAAAGAACTACCCAATCATTTAACCGCACTTGTTAATGCGAATTTAGCATCAGATTAAAAGTCAGCAGTAGATATTCTCAGACGAAATAATGAACTAGATAACGGAACGAAGAATGACAAAAGTACTCAGAACCGATCACTCCCGTCATTATCCTCAAGTAGTAAACAATGAATATAGAAACATATACACCCCAAATCGAAGTACTAACACTTTCAATCACCCAAGTTTTAGGAATAACCGTAATGAAAACTTCCAGAATAATTACAATAATAGTTATAGAAATAATGGACAAAATATTAACACACACAATAACAATAATAGCCCAAACAATAATGACTTTTACATTAATAAAAGATTTCCCAATAGTTCACGTCGTTACAAATGCCAAAGGATAAATGACTCAATCCAATCTCGCATTAGACGTTTCGGCCCTGCCGAGCCCATAGAAGTCGAAAATTTTCACTTAGCGGCCTCAAACTCCTTCCCATCATCTCAATAAAAATACAAGGTAGAGCTTATAAATTCTTGATTGATACGGGATCCTCAATTAGTCTTCTACGTCCAGACGCTTTGTCAGTTTCCCCAAATAAAGTACATCCCGTTTGTGTTAGAACAGCTACTGGGAACATAGTTCTCCATGAGACCTTAGAAATCTTTAGCCCCATAACAAGAGTTAGATTAGTGTTTTATGCGTATAGGTTTAGTAACAATTATTCGGGCCTTCTGGGCTTCGATAATTTAAGCAAATTAAGGGCACAACTAAATATTCTAGGGGGATTTGTTGTCCTAAATGATATTCAATATATTTTTTTGAACGAAAATCAAGAAGGAAAGGAGGAAGTAAAAAAGTTTCCAGTTAATAAAAATACTTATTTCGATTCGCGGATCAACCAACCCGAGTATAAGCAAATTCGAGGTAATGAAATTAATACCCCGCATAATAGTCACCCAAATATTTTTTTTTAAAGAAAATCAAGAAGAATAAGAAGGAATAAAAAGTCTTCCACCTAATAAAAATATTACCCACGATTCACATATCAATCAGCTTGAGTATAAACAAATTCAAGGTAGTAAAATTGATACCCCGCATAAAGGCCATCCAAAATCCTTGAATTGTATTGATTACGAATGTGAAAAAATGTTTAAATTGGATCACCTCAGTAGAGAGGAATCCACAAGCTTAAAAGTGTTGTTACAGAAATATGGTAGCATTTTTTATAAGGAGGGAGATAAATTAACCTTTACTAATGTTGTTAAACATAAGATGAACACTATCGACGAAGATCCAATATATTGCAAAATGTATCGTTACCCTCAAGTTCATAGGGACGAGGTTAGTAGGCAAACTCAAGAAATGCTGGAGCAGAATATTATATGCCACAGCCAGTCACCTTATAATGCACCAATCTGGGTTGTACCTAAGAAACTCGATTCGACTGGTAAACAAAAATGGCGCATCGTTGTCGATTACCGCGAATTGAACGATATAACGATTAGTGATAAATACCCAATTTCGGTTATGGATGACATTTTGGATAAATTGGGTAGGTGTTTATATTTCACTACCCTCGATCCTACAAAAGGGTTTCATCAGATCGAAATGGAACCTTCTGATCGAAAAAAGACAGCATTCTCCACACAGAATGGTCATTACGAGTTTTTGAGGATGCCGTTTGGCCCTCAACCTTTCAACGTTTGATGAACACAACTCTGGGAGACCTTATAGGAAAAGAATGCTGGGTCTACCTGGACGACATAATAATCTTTAATACTTTTCTCCAAGAGCATATCAACTCAATAGAGAGGGTGTTCAGTAGGCTTTCGGATGCCAATTTGAAGGTGGAGCCTGATAAAAGCGAATTTTTAAAAATGGAAACCACCTTTTTGGGACACATTATCACACCTGATGGTATAAAGCCAAACCCTGACAATGTTAACGCCATCTTGGAATATCCAATTCCTAAAACTGAAAAAGGAATTAAGCGATTATTGGGATTGGCCGGATTTTATAGGAAATTTATCCAGAATTTTTCCAAAATAAAAAAACCATTGACACATTGCCTTAAAAAAGGAAATAAAATTAATTCATCGGATAAGGATTATATTAATGCAGTCGATACTATTAAACTCTTAATCGTTAATGAACCAATATTGACCTTCCCAGACTATGAGAAGCAATTAACGCTGACAACGGATGCTTCTAATTCTGCCCTTGGTGCCGTCCTTAGTTAGAGCCGACACCCAATTTGTTTTGCCAGCCGCACTCTAAATGAGCACGAATTAAATTATTCCGCTACTGAGAAAGAGTTAATAGCCATTGTGTAGGCAACAAAGTACTTCCGCCCCTATTTGTACGGCAGAAGATTTATGATCAATAGCGATCGTAAACCATTACAGTGGATGCAAAACCTTAAGGAGCCAAACCAAAAGCTTCAAAGGTGGAAAATAAAATTGAATGAATTCGATTTTGAAATCAAACATATCCCCGGAAAGAAAATTACCTCGCGGATGCACTATCCCGTGCAAGAAAAGAGAATTGTAATTTCAATGAAGAAATTAAAGAGAACGGTGAGCCAGCCGATAAGGCTGATAGAGTGGAAGATATTTCATCTGTAGCCGAAACAAACTGAAAAACCCTTAATATATTTAAGAATCAGATCAAACTTGTTAGAGGAAATCAAAATAGAATCTTTACAAAGAAGATATTTTCCAATCATGTCACAACGGTTGTTTATACAGATCAGGACACCGAATCAATTAAAGACATAATTAAAAAATTTTTACTTAATAAAAAAAATAACCCTTTATATGCCGGACGACGGCGATTTCATCAAATTTCAGAGAGTTTATGTTCAAATCATTTCGAATGACAAAAACAGGACTCTGAGATCGACCAAACTTCTGGAGAATTTGACAAAGTACCCTGATTTTAAGACAAAAATTTTAGAAATTCATTTGAACGGATTACATCAGGGCTTAGAAAAAATAGTCAGGGCATTTAAAACAAAATATTACTTTCCGAACTATGTTAAGGAAATATCTCGTATTATAAACGAGTGTGAACTTTGTAATCGTTGTAAGGCGGACCACATAGACTATAAATTGCATTTAAAATCACACCTCCTGTTTACGAAACAAGAGAAAAATACGTGACAGACTTTTGGCAATGGAATAAAGAATACTATCTAACTTGTATAGATTTGTTTTCAAAATTCGCCATAGCTGAACTAGTAAAGTCATGAAACTGGATCGAAACCAAAAGAGCTCTTTTGAGGATATTTAACACAATGGGTCCTCCAAGGGTTTTGAAGATAGACCAGGATCAGGGAATGAAGAATATTAACATAAAAAATGGTGTGAAGAGTTGAATATAAAATTGGAGGTGACTACAGGAAAAGCAGGTATTATTAATACTTCAAATGACAAAGAATTGATTTGCATGCAAATAGAGTAAACAATATTTACATATAATCATACCATAGTTCATTCTACTACAGGAAAGATATATATTTTAACAAACTCCAACCTTAAACAATTCCACAAGAGGTTAAAGAAAACAGAATAAACAGTTTAAATATGACTAGGGTAGAGAAAGCAATAGATGTTAGGTACTTAAACCCTGACAACTCAAGAAAACGATTGAAAACCCTTTCAAGAGAGTCGAGGTCGTAGAAGCCCCAGACGATAATGAGCATTATGTCGTTAAGTGCAGGGATAGGCATGTTAGAAAATAAAAATCACAGTTAAAAAGGAAAAAGGATCATGGTCAAAACTAACAAAAATCAATTTTTTCAGGTACATTAAAATCTAACAAACCTAAACTTTGGAAGCTCCCTACCATTCTCTTGTTGCTGCTTTTCTCAGAGATTACAGAAGTCGGTGGCCAGACGATCGAAATAAACAGCGTAGAAAATAATTATGGCTTCGCAGTTGTTGAGCAGGGTACCTTAGATTACCCAATAAATTACAAATATCATATTTTGACTGTTAACAAAACTTATCTTGACCTGACCTATAATAACCTTATCGAACAGTATAACTCAAAAAAAAAAAAAAATATTACCAAACAGACACAGTTGGAAAATACCTTACACTAGCGTTTAAAGAGAAACAATTATTTTCGGTTAGACATAGACGCGGATTGGCAAATGTGGTGGGCGACGGTTTAAAATTTATTTTTGGGACTCTAAACGAGGACGATAATAACAACAAACGAATTCAACGAACTGATAGATCACGTGAACAATGAAAGTAGACTGTTGCGAGAGCTGGAGTCAGACGTGTCAAAATTACAGAACAAGATCACGGAAAGAATCTGCAGAGACATATTTTTAGACAATGTAAAAAGATATCGTGAACATATCGAGAATATCCAATTAGCAATGCAATTGGCTAGACTGGGCATTGTAAACCCAAAACTAATCGATTTGCAAACCATGACGAATTTAACTGTGTTGCAGTTGAAGAACATAAAAACTTCAATTTGGTTAGAGGGAAGTTTAATTTATTTCATACTTTCCATTCCTATTGAATTCGATAAATATAAAAGAATAAAAGTAATCCCAATGCCAGACGAAAACAATGATGAGTTAGTACTCGACGAAAAAGTAGATTATGTAGCCAATCATAACGTGGTCTACCAATTGCTGAATAATAAGGTAATAACAATAGGAGATAAATGTATTAAAAATTTAATAAATAATAATAAAACTTATTGTCAATATAAAGAAAATAAAGAATCAAATTTTTTGTATTTCCTTGAACCAAATATAATAGTTACAAAGAATCTAAACGAAACGGAAATAAACCAAAATTGTAATGAAATAATATCATAAATAATTGTAAAGTAAAAATTGGTAATTTTGAAGTCGATGTGAAACAAAAAATAGAAGATCAAAACATACTACCTACTGTAAAAGACCTTGAAAATTTGGTAAAAGAAAATAAATCGTTGCCAAAACTAAAGAAGCATATAGACATAATAAATAGTAAAACGAGACACTATTCTATAAGTTTATTAACTTTTATTTTAATAATATTACTATTAATTGTACACTTATGCATTAGATTTACGAAGAATATTTTTATAAAAAACCGAACTAACGAAGAAAAAGTCAATGAGGACATCAACTTATTTGAGGTGGCGAGGAGTGACATATGCATACCGTAATTCATGAATTTCATGAATTGTGATATGAATATGACATGAACATTTATTTTATTTTCTTTGTTATTGCATTCCTATTTTTCTTAAGTCGAAAAATTAAAAGAAATTAAACACTTTGTAATATCAGCACATTTCATGAGAACATTTATAACACAAATTATTCTTTAAAGAGAAAACATTATTATTTTTGACGTAATGTAAAATCAGCATATTTTGTGAGAACCTTTATGATGTTAATTATATATAAAATGTTTTTAATAAATAAAAGTTTCAGTTTATGAATAAAACTCAAAGACAAACACTGTATTTTACTTGTATTTTAAGAATTTCCCATTTGTCAAATATATTGTTAATTGCCAGGTGAATCGGTATATTCGTAAAGAGTGATACCACGTCAAAGGAAACTAAAATGTCACTCACTTTCGTCTAAAGATATTGCACATAATCTGTCTTTTAATTCAAAAGAATTTTTGATATTAAGATTTGGTGATATTAATTGTCTAAGAATTGATCTAAGATGTTTAGCCAGATGTTAACATGGTACTTTTGTTAAAGAAGAAATCGGTCTTAGAGGTATATTCTCTTTGTGTATTCTGGGAAACGACTTTTGGTATTTTGATATATTATTGGACTTGAAGAGTTTGTTGACAATGTTATTTTTCATCTTCTGCAGGTTTGTTGTAGGGTCTGTGTTTAATTTTCTATATGTGTTGTGATCTCTTAAAAGTATATTCATTTTACTTTCGTAGTCTTTTTTGTACATAATCATGGTTTTGTTACCTTTGTCCGCTTTTGTTATTACCAAGATATCCTTATGTTGTCTAATAAATTTCTTTGCTTCCTCGTAAATGCCTAGAATAACTTATTACTTCTACATTCGTGTAGTTTACGAACCAGTCTTCATTATATTATTGAATATTAAATTCCATGAACTTTTCTTTAATAAGCTTATTAAATTTTGGTATTAAATTAATTGGATTAATTCCGCGAGTATATATTCAACTGTTGTTATAATTTTCGGTAAAAACCGTCGTCACTGGCTGTGTACTTCGTACGTTCGGCGAGCGCTTTCGATGTGATAACATAATTTTCAAGCCACGTGTTTATTAAAACTGAAGAGATAGTGTTTAGGTAATTTTAGTCCGTCTAAATGGTATTATGCAGGTATATTCCCTGACAACTGTCCTGTTTATTGGGGTAAATAGTTTAATAGTTGGGTCTTTTATTATTGGATAGGTAAGTGTGACCGTCTGTGGGTGTTTTTCGTTTGTAGAAGTGTTTTAGTAATTTTAGTGGTGTAAAAATCGTGTCAGAGGTTGTGTTTACCTGTTCGTTAATAATATCTATGTTAAACGTTGTATGTATAATTTTTATGTATATGTATATTGAATGTATAATTTTTAATGCACACAATATCGAAATATTAATCCTCAAGTTTTCCTTTTCTTCAATTTATATTCATTTGATAAAATCGTTACTGATAATAAAATGTAGGCGATCATACACAATTAACGCATATAGCATGTACTCGTTGTAAGTGATCCAATTCTAAATAATGGTTTAACACATTATCATACATGCTCCTAATTTCAGGTTTAAGAAAAAAGGGAAGCCTCTATCCTCCTACGAAAAGGGAAGCCTCTATCCTCTACGAAAAAGGGAAGCCTCTAAATTGCTTCATAGCACTAGACCTTGATATGCCCAAATTAATGTCACGAATTGCGAAATTTGCTAAGAATTATTTTTGGGTACAAATCAGCGCCAAGCAAAAGATCAACTGGTCTGCTCTTGTAAAAGTTTTTATCGGCCAATTGAACGCCAGAGAATTTTCACCTAATATGTAAAAGACAATTAAATGTAGGTAAATTACTCGAAATTGATGGTAAAACAAGTGCAAGAGTTTCTAACTCAATTCTATTACTCACCCACTCTAATTGTGCGAATTTTCGTTAAAGCCGTTGAAGCTTCTTTATTAACGCCGGAAATCTTTACAGTCGTAGAATGTGATGGAATTCGTGATTGATTTCGCAAACTTTTCGAAATAAATGAAGCTTCTGAAGCTGGGTCAATCAAGGCGCTTGTTGGATACGTAGTATCATGACAAAGAACGGAGACCACAGCAGTTCCCAATAAAACAGACGAGTTCTGTGATATGTGAAAAACTTGACAGTTCAAGTAAGCACGAGTGGTGGCTGACGCCGATGGCAATTGTGTTTCCATTTGAGCAGCGGCTACACTCTGTCTAGCACTTAAATTATTATCATTATTATTATTACAATTGTTATTATAATTATTGACAGAATTTTCCATTGGCGAATTGCGATGATTCACTTTTGCAATTTTTGACTTTATGGGATTTCAATAAGCAGTTAACGCAGCAATGAAATCTTTTCACGGTAGAAAAACACTCAGATGTTGACAATTGTTTAAACCGACGACAAAATCGAAGCAAATGCGATTGCTTTGGACATAAAACACAGTAATTAGAAGAAGCTGTAGTAGACATATTAGACTTAACTTTACGTTCAACAATTTGTTTTTCTGTTTCCAAACTCGTGAGATCGCGTATACAATCTAAAGTTAGATCTCGCTTCGCCAAGAAGATATCTAAGTCCTTCCAAAGCGACAAATCAGTTCTGTCCATTATACTTTGCTCCCAAAATGTGACTGTTTGATTTGGCAGTCGTTGAAAACAAATAAAAACAATAATTGGATCATTGGATCCTAATTATGAGTATCTATTTTGCAAACCGACATAGCAGTTAAAAAACTATAAATACCACTTTGTAAATTTGTTAGGTCCAAACTAGTTTCCTCTGTCATAGTCTCTACGCTGAAGACTCTTTAGTTGATTATTAACCAACATTCGTGAATTCTCATATGTGTCCCTTAAATTTTTCCACGCGATATCAAACTCAGCATTAGTTAATGGACACTCTTTCCCAGTTCTCTTGATCAAATAACACAATCTTTCAATACTACTGAGACGGCTATTATTAATATATAACGCTGTAAAAAGATCCCTAAAGGTTGGCCAAGAAATATAATCACCATGAAAGAAAGATATCGGCATCACATTTTCGGAAGAGGTAGATTATGGCAAGAACTACCGCCAACTGAATCCTCAAAACTTTTAGAACGTTTCGGTTCCACCTTTGCCCCTAGTTCATGACGTATCGTTATGATCGCATTCATACACCGAACATATGCATTAAAGGTGCTCGCATATTTCCCTTCAGCAACTTCTAACGCGCCAGATTTTACTTTCGGGGACGCTTCTAAATCAATTAAACATTGGTCGTATTCTATTTTGACCTTTTCCCAAAGCTTATCTAATTCACCACTCAAAATCTCACTAGTATAGCCTTGATAATCTTTATCGCAAATTTTGTTAAGATTTACTTTAAATTTTAATATGCCATCTGAAGCACGAGCCAAACTTTTGAAATATTTTTCTGACTTTTTAAAATAAATTTAATTTTGCTTTAACTTTTAAGGAGGAAAGCTTCGATAAATTCACAAAAGAAATAAACTTCAATAACAAATTAGCTAAACGAACTCAAAGGGAGTCAATTCGACCAACAGAAGGGTGACCAATGAAATAAGTAAAAAAAGAATACTAACAAACCAAAATGTAAACTTTCGTATTAATTTACACAAATCTCACTGGATAAATAAAAATAAATCAAAATGTTTAGACAATTAAAATCACTGTAAATATAATGTAATATAAAAATGTAATAATATAAATTAATAAAACGAGTGTTTTCAAATAATATTAATACTATTTTACACACTTATTCTTGCGAAAATTTCCTCAATTCACAATTAATATAGAATGTATAATTTTTAATGCACACAATATCGAAATATTAATCCTCAAGTTTTCCTTTTCTTCAATTTATATTTATTTGATAAAATCGGTACTGATAATAAAATGTAGGCGATCATACACAATTAACGCATTGTTTTATCTTTTGTCGTACACAATAACCAATTGCTTGTTTATTTTATTTTATACACATAAATATATGTACACCCATGTGTATGTATGTATGTTTATAAATATAATAATTTCCTTTATACTTTAACACAATTAATTCATTTCTTTTCTAAATCAATTTTACCAACCTGAATTTATCCTTTGATTGAAGAAAGATGAAAATTGCTTTATCCGGTTCGTTTGGACCAATGTTTCGGCGTATATCCGATTAAGTTTAATATTTTATTAAAAACAAATTTATGTTTTTATATGTAACTTAACAAAATCACGTAATGCTTGGTAGATGTCCAATCATCGATTAAGATAACAAAATGTCTCACAAAACTTAAATAATAGGGGCAAAATTGAAAAAATTAAAAAGACCTTCCAACAAGGATGAGATGCATCAATCTGACACTTAAAGAAATAAACTAACAATTTGTACTTAAACACACTGATTAAAATGATTTAAAGTGCACATGGCAATTATGCGACGTAAGTTTATTTTTCACTTAAAACATTTATATTTAAACAAAAGTATTTTATTTCAAATAACACACTCACGTTTTGTAGGAAAAGCAGTGCTTTTTCAAAACTGAAACAACGTGTGAACAGCATCAATCTGACACTTAAAGAAATAAACTAACAATTTGTACTTAAACACACTGATTAAAATGATTTAAAGAGCACATGGCAATTATACGACGTAAGTTTATTTTTCACTTAACACATTTATATTTAAACAAAAGTATTTTATTTCAAATAACACAATCACGTTTTGTAGGAAAAGCAGTGCTTTTTCAAAACTGAAACAACGTGTGAACAGCACTTAAATAATTTTAAATATAAATTGCACATATATATACACGCCTATCGGGAAATATTTTCCATATTTTTTTTAAATTGTTTATCACAAACCACAACCATCAACGTCTGCATTCTAACTCGGTCTTTTACTGACTGCCGATTTCTTATTTCAAAGAATACAGATTACTGGCATTATTTCGTTGTTCTTTACATAACGGGAGTATCGTACCACTTGAATTGCAAATTCAAAGAAAAAGCGCAACAGGGAAAAAGTGATTAATAAAATTAATTTCGTTAAGGATGTTATTAACTTATTAAAATTCTAAAAGTAAATAAAATAAGTTGACTTTATTCTCGCATTTGCTAGTGTATATAACAATGTCAAAATCACTTAGACGTTGAAACAATATTCGTAGATGCGCTAAATGTTCTTTTTCTGAAGTGATTACAAAACCATCAATGTAAGGGAAAACAAAATTTAATCCTTCAACAACTTGATGTATAAAACGTTTACAAGTTTGAGCAGCGTTTTTTAATTCAAAGGGATGGTAAATATATAAACAACCCAAAGGGAATCTGAAAAAACAGTTTTCTTAAATAAAATATTTTATATTAGGAATGGGATATTAATCCGGTGTGGTGTATTTATTTAAACGCCTTTAACCACCGCAAGCACGCCATGTTCCATTTGGTTTTTTAACCATATGTAAAGAACTTACCGAAGCACTCTTGAAACGACGTTTTATACCAAACTGAAGTAAAGATTCAAACACTTCTTTCGCTTGCTGTAATATAACTGGATTTTATCGTCTAACCTTACAACTAAGTGGATGACAATTTGTAACGGTATGGTGCTTGACGGCCGAATTCTTCACAAACTTTGTACTAAAATCTCTTCACTAAATTTATTTTAGAAAAAACAGTTTTCTTAATAAAATATTTTGAAAATCTTTTATATTAGTAATGGGATATTTATCCGGTGTGGTGTATTTATTTAAACGCCTATAACCACCCCAAGCACGCCATGTTCCATCTGGCTTTTTAACCATATGAAAAGAACTTACCCAAGCACTCTTGGAACGACGTATTATACCAAAATGAAGTAAAGAATCAAACTCTTCTTTCGCTTGCTGTAATATAACTGGATCTTATCGTCTAACCTTACAACTAAGTAGATGACAATTTGTAACGGTATGGTGCTTGGCGGCCGAATTCTCCACAAACTTTGTATTAAAATCTCTAGTTACACTAGGAAAATCTTTTAAAAGGTTGTACAATTTTTTTAGAGTATTAAAAGTTCTGATAGATCTAGCAGGCATATTCTCAACAAAACATTTTGAAGAAGAGTTTTTATGGTTATCAATCAATTTCCGATTTTTTAAATCCGTTAATAGGCCAGAGTGTTCGATAAATTGTTACCTAGAATAGGAACATCAAGATTTGCAATAATAAATTTTCAAATAAAAACTCTTTTTAAATTTAAAGTGAACTGTAAAATGCTGCATCTATAATGTTGTGAGAACAAGTAAGAAGAACTAAAAACAAAATTACTTGCATTCGTGTTCAATCGATGATTGGAACGAAAGCATAAACAAATGTACAAAACGAAATACAGAGAGAACAGTTAAAAAATACGTTGGTTTGTGTGTACTAAAGACGTGCACTAGTGTGGCAAAAACAGATATATCATATGCGTATCAGTTTCAACAGATACAAAAGAACGCATGATTGCGAGAACTAATAAGCGAGAACTAATAAGCAGTATTTTAACTTCGTAGTAATAATCCGAATTATAATTATTATTAATTAATAATATTTTATTGATCAATTTAATTAAAATGTATATCAGTTAAGACCGCAGTCTAATGGGCTAATTATGGTCATTTAACATTAAAAGCGATGTAAATAAAACAATTTTATTTAATCTTTTACTCAAAGTTTCGTCGATGTCATTGTCGACTTCTTCAGGAGTATTTTTTATTGAATTCTGTTGAAGAAATTTTTTTCTTGATCTTTAAAACTTTCACACAAAATAAATATAGTTAAAGATTGACTTTCGATTTAATCTACATCTCAATCACATTCTTATTTATTATTTTTAAATTATGAAACAACATGACACAATAGTTATAATAAACATATTAAATAAGTAATTATAGTAAACAAATCACAACATCTAACTAAAACTATATCACAGAACTATAACTTTTGGTGTATTGCAAGAGAATATTGCAGCTTTGTTTTACATTTGTCTTCTTTTGTATTTTGAGCTTTAGATAAACGTTGTTGTATTCTTAAGCTCTCCAACGTATATCTCTTATTTACAGATTTCTCTTTGCCCAGTTCTTTAACGCTTTTAAAATCTATTGTATGTTTATTTTCTTTTATATGTTGTGCTAAAGCAGTCGTCTCTTTTCCCTTTTTAATATGTACTTCATGTTCAGCTAATCTTATACCAAGCATTCGTTTTGTTGTTCCCACATATACTTTATTACACTGCTCCCTTTCATTACCTCGGCATGTGATTTCATACACTACATTATCTGTCTTTAATGTGTGTATTTTCATCTTTTTACATGTAAATAAATGATTTATGTGCTATATTTATGTTTTCATTATTGATGATGTTTCTTAACGATTTACTTTCAGTCAAACGCGGTATAAATAGTACACTGTAAAAAATTGTTCCTTTTGGATCTTGTTTTTCCGAACTTTGTTTTCTTTGTAGTTTTATTTATAATATTTTTTATGATGAAAATAGGGAAGTTATTCATCAATAGTATCTCTCTTATTTTGTTAATATTATTATTTCTAAAACTTTTGTAAGTAATTTCAATAATTTTCCTTCCAAAATTTGTGGCAGCATTTAGTTTCATTGCTAAAGGCTGGGTCGATTTAAAATAATCAGTCTTCCTTAAGCCGTCGGTTTCATGTGCCAATCGGTAAAGATTGTATTCCCATTTCTTATAATTTTCATATCTAATATGGAATTTGTTTGTCCTTTTCTTTTTCTATTGTAAATTGTAATTTATTGTGATAAGTGTTTAACATTTCTAATATTATTTTTTCATCTTTTTGGTCAATAACTGCAAGCAGATCGTCTACGTAGTTAGATATAAATTTTATATGTATTTTCTTATCTTTTAATTTTTCCATTACGTCGTCAAGTAGTGTATCTAACACTATGTCTGCAATTGTAGCCGAGAGAGGGTTTCCCATTGGCATTTCATATGTTTGCTGACAAAAATTTTTATCATAAATGAAATAATTGTTGTCTGTTAGACAAATTTTAAGAAGACTTACAAATTGTGGCTTTTGTATTGTTGTGTGTAAGTGACATATGCATACCGCAATTCATGAATTGTAATATGAATATGACATGAACATTTATTTTATTTTCTTTGTTATTGCATTCCTATTTTTCTTAAGTCGAAAAATTAAAAGAAATTAAACACTTTGTAATATCAGCATATTTCATGAGAACATTTATAACAAAAGTTATTCTTAAAAGAGAAAACATTATTTTTGTTTGACGTAATGAATAATCAGCATATTTTGTAAGAACCTTTATGATGTTAATTATATATAAAATGTTTTTAATAAATAAAAGTTTCAGTTTATGAATAAAACTCAAAGTACAAACACTGTATTTTACTGGCACGAATCTAAACGTTTAATAATTTAATAAGTAAAATAAAAACTACAAGATTTAAGATGTATTAACAATCAAAAGAAAATTAATTCTTTTAACTTTGTTATAAAATTATTGTTGAACAAATAGAATAAAAACTCTGTGACAGTGACTGTTTAAAATAAAAGAAAAACTCTGTGGCACTGTTTTTTAATCTTACAACGCAAAAGCAACCAGATTTATTGGACCGTCGCCGCATATGGAAATCACATATAGATGCTTAGCTGACATAATTAAAACTTAAAGCAGCGGAAATTCTCTGGCTCATTGGTAGAAAGGCCGTTCTTCGGCTCGATTGCAAGCTTTTACTCTACAATTCTATCTTAAAGCCAATATGGTGCTATGGTATGCAGTAATGGAGCACCGCCTCTGCCTCCAATATTAAGAAAATTCCATTATGCTCCATGGTATATTAAAAACAGCAATATACACAAAGATCTTGACGTTTCATTTGTCAAATGTGAAATAACTAATTACGTGTCCCATTATTTAAGTAAGCTAGAAACTCACCCGAACCCTCCCCGGCTGGGAACATCTTACAACATCGCGGGCATATCCGTTTGAGACGGAGGGACACTATTGCTCTCAGATAAATAAATCCAAGATGCTCATTATATCTTATCAAATTTGAAAACTGAAATTTTGTCTAGCTTTCGCTGGGCTTTTATCAACTAACTTTTTCATTTAAAATTTGAACACTTATTGCTAGTTCATTGAAATGAAGATTCATAAAAACAATTATTTAACTAAACAAAAAAATGTTCCTTATAATGGGTTTGAAAAATAGAAGCAGAAGAAACAATATTAACGGTGAGATTTTGCGAAAGAATAGAAGATTCAAAAATTAAAACCAATAACTAACAATAATTTTAAACATTAAAATGGGTAAATCACAGTCCAAAATAGAAAACCTTAATGCTAACGTGATTAATAAAGTAAAAGTGGCACAGGAAAAAACAAATTTATTAACTATAGAAATATTGCTCTTTATAATAACTGTTCTATTAGGAATATTTTTTTTATTCACAATTTATTAGTTGCACTTTAAAAATTTAAAAAATAAATACACCAGTAGGGCGACAGATTTGGATAAAGTATAGAAAATCCAAATAGAATGGCAAGATATAACTAACAGGACAAGAATAATAAATTAAATAAATAAATTTTGACAGAGTGTAAAAATGTCCAAACATGTATAGACCAATTAAGGAATAAACTACACAAGCTCATAAAACACCAGCTTAATCATTGTTATAATACTTAACAAATAGGGCTCTAAAACCAGCCACAAGCAAAGGAATAAAAATAGAATTACCAACTTCTTTACATGTAACAATAGAATATAAGTTTACATTACCCAGTCCAAACGTACAAATAGATAATATGGTACAAACAACAGTCGACTTTCTAGACACAGCTTCAAAACTGATCTCTGATTTTGACTTGAAATCCGAAAATTTACATTCTATTATAAACTCATTAACACTGGTTGACTCCATAAAGGGAACGCATGAATCGGTAGCAGTATCCCTTATAAAAACTAAGCTTAAAGGGAACGCTAGAAACATAATAGACACTAAAAATACTATTGCGAAAATTATTACTAAATTAAACAACAGTGTAAAAGGAGAATCAGTTAAAGTGCTTACGGCGAAAATAATGAAATGCAGCGAATAGAAAATTTAGCAAAACAACTAGAAAGCGCATATATTGGGGATAATTTGCCATTAGAAATTGCTACAAAATATTCAACTCAGACAGCAGTAAAGGCGTTTACGACAAACTGCACCATAGATAAGGTGAAACTTATAATCAAAGCAGGACAATTCAACAGCATGAATTAAGCTGTTAGTGAATTTGTCAGTAGTTGCTCTGAAGCAACTGGTCAGCAAAATGCCATACTACACTTTGCGCCAAGACCCAACTTTAGAAATTAATAGATTTAATAGAGGCAATGCTAATAATAATGATAATAATAGAAATAATCGTTACAACAACCGGAATAGACAAAGCTATTATAACCAAAGAAATAGAAACTACGTTCATGCAATAGACGCGAATGACAATGATTCCTTCAATAGTTAACAAAATATATAATCTAAATCTTCTTTCTTGTTTCTTTATTAACATTCAAATCAAAACCAAACACACCAGCATAAAATTACTAATTGACACAGGAGCAGACATATCACTTGTGTCGTCTCACCAAATTAACATTAAGATTAGTTGGTTAAATAGATGATATTTACGATGTACATAACATAAGGTAGATAGATGCAAAGAATGCTGATGAAGGATGTGGCGGTCCAGAAAATGCTGCATTTCATTCTGCTAGCGTCTAATTTTCATGTTTTCTTTGGAAAACGTCCACATACATTTGTAAATAATTTTTCTTTCTAAAAATGTTTAGAAAATTAATTAAAAAGAACCAAAAAGCTAAAAATAAAGTAAAAATTTCATTAATTTATAAAATCGATGGTTCGAATCCTGGTCAGGGAAAAATTAAAAATTAAAACAAACGCTAGGCACCGCGTATTTACATTCATACTTAACTCATAAAAGTCAATATGATACTGAAACAGTGTCTATAATGTTGTGAGCAAACAAGTATGAATAATTAAAAATTAAAAGTTGCATTTGTGGCTATCAAAATGCTAGCACAAAAAAGCAACAACAAATTTACAAGACGAGTTACAAAGAGAACGACAAAGAAAAAAAAAGAAAAAGCTTTAAGTTGTGTGTGAACTTCGTCTCACCAAATTAAGATTAGTTGGTTAAATAGATGATGTTTACGATGTACATAACATAGGGTAGATAGATGCAAAGAATGCTGATGAAGGATGTGGCGGTCCAGAAAATACTGCATTTCATTCTGCTAGCGTCTAATTTTCTTGTTTTCTTTGGAAATCGTCCGCATACATTTGTAAATAATTTTTCTTTCTAAAAATGTTTAGAAAATTAATTAAAAAGAACCGAAAAGCCGAAAATAAAGTAAAAATTTCATTTGTATTAAATTTTAATAAAAATTGCGATTACCTTATCCTACGCTCTTTCAACATTCCAAAACCATCAGAAATTCCGATTACGAATACATGCAATGAAATAATATAGCCAACTAGATCAGAAGTCATACGCCAAATTAAATTAAATTCTCCAGAAAGAGAACTTTTAATAACAAATCAAGAGCCTTCACCAGGCACTTTTATTGCAAATACTCTGGTAAAACAAAATATGCATTTCTTCGTATCATAAATACTACTAATAACGTAACCACAATTTCACAGAAAAATATCACTCATTATGAAATAATTAAAAATCAAAGAAACAAAAATAAAAATAGGAAAACAGAAGTCATAAATATTCTAAAGAAAAATTTTCCATACCAATTTAAGGAAACGTTAATTAACCTTTGCTCGAAATACAGTGATATTTTTTGTCTAGAAAGAGAAACAGTTGCAGCAAGCAATTTTTATGAACAAAAGTTAAGGGTAAAAGATAGACAATCTACTTACATTCAAAATTATCGCATTTCGTATTCACACAAAGAAGAAATTAACAGACAGGTAAAAAAACCACGTGATAAAATAGTAGAACCGTCACAGTCTGAATATTATAGTCCGATTTCAACAAAGAAATCCATTCCATGCCGATAAATTTCCGTTACCACGTATAGATGGTATTATCGACCAATTAGGTAGAGCTAAATACTTTTCATGTTTATACTTAATGTCAGGATTCCACCAGATTAGCTTAGAGAAAAACTCAAGAGACTAAACGTCCTTTTCAAAAAGCAATGGATTCTTCAGATTTACTAGACACCCTTACGGTCTAAACACCCTTACGGACTAAAGAGTGCGATTATGTATTTATATATCTTAAAAAGCCAGCACTGCTACAGTATTCAGACTTCACAAACGAATTTTGTATAACAACGCACGCAAGCATACATGCTTGTGGCGTAGTTCTTACACAGGAATTTAAAGGCAAACATTTACCAATTGCTTACGCTTCAATAACATTCACTCAGGCGAAAGCAATTAGTCAACCATCGAAAAATACTGCTATACACTGGGCTATTAATTATTTCAGACCATACATCTAATGCAAACACTTCACTGTCCTTACAGACCATAGAGCACGTTCATATTTATTTTCAATGAAAAACCCAAGTTCTAAACTAACAAGAATGCGTCTTGATCTTGAAGAAAACGACTTTACTGTAGAATATCTTAAGGGAAAAGACAATGTCGCGCATACCCATAAATGATATTAAAGACATGGCAGAAAAAGCCAATTCAATTTTAAGGATCTCAACAAGATCCAATGCGAATAGGACACAAATAATACCTCCAATAAACCGCAGAATGAAAAGCCCAATATGTACGTACCTATTAAAAATTGTGACGTCAGAAAATATTATAAAATGAAGATTACGCCTACAAGATCTTATATTAAAGTAGGAAAAACTGTAATCATATATATAAATATTAATGATATACATATTTACTAATGGGAAATTTAACTTCGGACAATTTTTCCCTAGGCTAGAAAAGTGTACGAGAAAATTTTCGAATTCATCTCAATAAATAATTTTAAAGAAATGGGCAATAAAAGGTTAATTAAATTAAAAATAGCGCTATTAAATAAGGTGACTGAAATAATAAAAATGCCAAGGCAATTCTAGATATTATGCGGAAAATCACGATTATCCCGTAGCAGGAGGACATTGTGGAGTATACAGAACAATAGAAAAGATAAAGAGGTATAATTATTGGAAAAATACGAGGGCTGCTATATATATTTCTGGCCTGGCAACACTGAGTGCTGCCAAGTGCAATCTGACATTTCCATTGGAAAGTTTGTCATTTTTAAGCATAATCGTAGTCAAAACGTTTTGATGTACGAACATTATTTGTGTTGTTTACGGTGACTTGAAAAAATTAATATTGAAAAAAATGGAATTAACTCGTGAACATTTTCGTGCCATAATTTTTCACAACTTTCGACGTGGATTATCACGACGAGAGTGCATTGATGAACTTAAATCTTTGTATGGCGATGAAGCACCATCCTAGCACTGTGAAAAATTGGTATAATGAATTTAATCGTGGCCGATGCTCGCTCAAAGACGAATTCCGTGAAGGTCGTCCAAAAACGGCTGTTGTGCCAGAGAACATTGATGCCGTGCGTGAACTCATAATGCAAGATCGACATGGGACATACCGAGAGATAGAGACATCCTTGGACATTTCTTCCACCAGCATACATTCGATACTGCATGAACACCTGGCCGTAAAAAAGTTTTGTATTCGTTCGATCCCGCACAATTTGAAAGTCGCTCAAAAAAAGGCTCGTGTCGATTGGTGCAAAGAAATGTTGCAAAAATAAGATTGCGGAGCTTCAAAAGACGTTTATAAGATCGTCACAGGTGACGAATCATGGATCTATGCGTATGAGCCCGAAACGAAACAACAATCGACCGTGTGGGTCTTCAAAGACGAGCAAAATCCAATGAAAGTTTTTCGTGGAAGAAGCACTTCGAAGCAAATGGTCGCCTGTTTCTTCGGCAAAACTGGTCATGTGGCGACTGTTCCGCTTGCGCAACGTAGAACGGTTACTTCTGCACTACAATTTGTTTGCCTGAAGTCGTCGGAGAAATTCGAAAAACCAACAAGAGAAGACGAATCATTGTTCACCATGACAATGCGAGCTCTCACACATCGGATCAAACCAGAGCGTTTTTGACCGGCCAAAACGTCGAATTAATGGGTCATCCGCCGTACAGCCCTGACTTGGCACCTAATGACTTCTTCGTGTTTCCGCACATCAAGAAAAAAATGCGTTTTCAACGATTTACGTCGCCAGAAGAAGCTGTTGAAGTGTTCAAAAACCATGTTTTAGAGGTGTCTCAATCGGAGTGGAAAAAGTGCTTCAACAACTGGTTTGAGCGCATGCAAAAGTGTATAAATCATGCTGGAGAATACTTTAAAAACAATAAAACCATTTTTGATTATAAATATTCGCATTTTCACTATTAGGCCAGAAATATATAGAGCAGCCCTCGTATGTCAACAGACGTAACAAGTGTTTAAAACTACCAAACATGGAATCTGCTTAATAATGAAAAATTAACCTCAACAGCACATTATCACCAAACCTTAATTTTTTAACGAATACGTACGGTCTTACATATCTGTGGACAAAACTGGCTGGGATGAGTGGCTTCAATATTTAACATATTGTTTCAACACAACACCATTGACACTCCACAATTACTGTCCTTATGAATTAGTTTTTGCAAAACTTTCCAATATGTTTCAAAAATTCTATGAGGTAGATTGAATTAGTCCATTATACGATGTATACAACTATGCCAAAGGGAAAAAATTTAGGTTAGAAATAGCACATAAGAGGGCCCAATAATTATTAGATAGAAATAAGCAACAGCAAAAATTAAATTATGATAAGGAAATATTAGACTATAAGTTTAAAATAGGAGAAATAGTTTTTTTTTAGAAATGACACAGTTCAGAAATTAGAACCTAATATAGGGATCTTATATGCAATTAACGTAAAAATTAAGAAATTCAATTTTAGAAAATAGTCGATAAGAAAACATATAAGCAAATACTCGTAATAAATTTAAGAAGCTATTTTTAGTAAAAATTAAATAATAACAATTATAAAAAAATTTAAAATAATTGTAAAACACCAATTGTAAAAAAATGTCCATAAAACTAATGTTATATGAAAATTCTTGCGAATGCAAGAAAATATTCATATTTCATAAATCAAAAAACATAAATACTCGCACAAGCAAAGTGGACATTTAACAATTTGTTGTCGTACCGCTAGCCATGTGAAATATTTTGTACATTTCTGTTGTTAAGCCGCTATTTATGTGAGATATGTGTGGACTGACAAGAAAGTATCAATTAACCGTACTTATCTATCAGTTCTGTACATATCAACATGTACTGTCTAAGAACTTAACGGTACTTAATGGAATTGCCATGCACCGCACTGACATATGTTTGAATTTAAGCTCGCGTCATTTCCATTGTAGAAAATCAACAATAATCGGTCAACAAATGACCATGAATAAGTGGATCATATTCACAAATATTTCCTACATTTTATTTTAGTTTAGCAATAAGAATCAGCCTTAAGTCAATAGTATTAAGGGTTGTATTGTAAATGCTGATCTAGCATAATTTTAACTATAGAAGGAGGAATATTTTGGAACTTCATGAAGCTGCATCTTAAACTGCCAATACCCGACATGTTTTTTACATCTGACATGTCAAATTTCCTACTGTTAAACACATACATGTCGTGTAGGGCTGCTTCTGTAAAATACATGTGAAAAGTCATCTGACAATATTTCGTTCTATTTTGATCTAACAAACCAGCTGACATCAGCTGCTTTTATAATTCTAACAAGTATTGCCAAAAATCTATGCCGTAATTTTCCTTAAATAAATAGTAAGTTACAAAATATAAAAAATAGTTTCATTCCATATTTCAGAGAAAATAAGAAGGCACCAAATTTTTTTACTGAACGAAAAGAAAACGAAAAAAACAAAGAAAAACGTATGAAAAAAAAAATTCATAAATTTAAATTAGGACTCAATACTAATATTTCGGTATGGAAAAGCGTAAGCTGTCGACATTAAACATCTAATTTACGATTTTTGTAATAAATCCGTTTTACCTTTTTCTTTGAAAGATTTAGCTTCGATAGAATTTACTACACTAATTATATTAAAAATACCGTTAATTAAAACAAATTTGAGCCTTTTTGCTTAAAACTTTAACATATAGTCCGGCACTTAAAATCGGGGTGTTGTCAAATTTTTCAAGCTAAATACTGAAGTTGCTTAAAAGGCAAGTTTAAACAGAATGCTTAGTTTTTCGCAAGAAATGCAGCTTATATTACTTTACAGTCGGAAAGAATTGTTGCGAGAAACATCTTGCTGTTTCTAAACATGAACCCAGAAACATATTGTAATATCTCACGAATTGACCTGCAGCAAAGTTTTTTTTGGTTAATACTAATTTTTTATATGGAATTTTAAATGCATTTGCAAGATAACCTTTGTTATTAAAATTGAATTGATATGTTAAGAAAGGTTGATATGTTAAAAGAGATTCTTACCTTAAATTATGAAACAAGTACTCTTTCAGTTTTATTATTTTTAGTGTCTGTACCAAAATTTACGAAAATTTGGCCTAATGTAACAAAAGTATACATGTTACGTGGAGCCTTTAAAAATTACAAAAAATGTAAAAAGTATAACCAAACGACAACAGTGGTATCATTATTTATTGCAAACTGATCTTGTTCATATTTAGAGTAAAATGAAACTATTAAAATGGACAAGTCTTCAGCAAGCAATTTTGAAACCGGACGGCTTGGATATCTGTACAGTGAAAAAAGCGAATTTGATCAGCTGTTGTAAACAAATAGTAATTATATCAGACGTAATTATACATTTACGTTTGTGACCAAATATAAAAAATCTTCTGTAAAATACCAATTCTGACACACATGTAGAATTACATATGACTAACACAGTTAAAAAGTCAGATGTAAAAAACATGTCGTGGTTGGGTAGCTTTAACAAACCGGAAATAAAAAGTTTTATACAATTAAACAAATTTAATAAACTAATCAAAAGTTAAAGTAATTATAATAATAATAAAGTAATAAATTAAATAAAACACGATATTTTATAAAAAAAACCTTTTGCAGAAAATCTAAAATTACGTTACAACTACTACTACTACTTGGGCTATCCCTCATACTACATATGGGCTTATATATCGAAAACTAAGAGTTGTTCCTGGAAGGGACCAATTTTGGATTTTCATGAAGCAAGTTTAAAAAAAAGAAATTTCCAACTGCCACAAATACATAATATAGGCTTATGTCTCGAAAAATAAGAGTTGTTCCTGGATGGGACCAATTGTGGATGAAAGCCACAATAATTGCCTCTAATTTAGTATATACTTATGTGTCATTTTTTGAGCATATTTTCTTCAATCAAGTTAAAAAAAAAGAAATTTTCAACTTTCATTCGTACTACATATGGGCTTATATCCCCAAAACTAATAGTTGTTCCTGGATGGGACTAATTGTGGATGGAAGCCACATATATTGCCTCTAATTTGGTACATATGTGTTATTCGTTGAGCATATTTTCTTGAACCAAGATAAAAAAAAAATTTTTTTAACTTTCACACATACTACATATAAGCTTATATCTTGAAAACTAAGAGTTGTTCCTGGATGGGACTAATTGTTATTGAAAGCCACATATATTGCCTCTAATTTGTAAGAGAAAATAATTATTGTGTGGAATAAGCTTGCGTGAGTTTTAAAAATTAATTAACCACCCCTATCGTGAACAGTTTTTCCCTCGAATTTTTCCCATAAAATGTCTTCCTTTATTGTGAAATGTAATTCAGTGGAGAATAACATGCAAAGAGTGAAAAATAACCGACCCATTGCATGTGGTTTTGTAAAGCTGCCAAAGATGTGGTGGGCGAATACGAGAATTCTCTTGTAGAAGAACTGAATAGAAAAAGGAAAAGGTAGTTTTACTTTAAACATTGTACATTTTCATATATACTTATGTATATAACTTGTATTAGGTATGGATACACATCAAAAACTGTAAGTCCGGTCAAAAGCCAACGTGGAAGATGGCCAAAACCAAACTAAAAGTTTGTCAGCTAGCGAGGAGTGTATCGATGAACTTATAGGAATGAAAGAGTCTGTAGAAGGTTTAGAAAAATTCTTTAGTTTTAGTTTGCCAGAAGATATTTTGAAAGGCAAAAAAATATAGCAGCGACATCCTCCCATGAGCTTAATAGTGATATAAGCTCCGAAACACCCTCCAGACACCACAATAAGAGAAAAGTCAAGTGAAAAAAAGGCTTTACCCACAAAACGAAGAAGAATTGACTCACAGGAAAAATTAACAACTGCTCAGCTTATTGAAAAAGAGTTGATATTTCAAGAAAACTTGGGCTCTACAGTCGCAGAATTAAGCGAGTCAATTTTAAAGCACAACAAGGAAATTGACGTTATGATGAAAAGGGTATATCATGCCATTGAAGAAATAACGATTCAAGATCTAAAAATATAAAAGAGCTGCAGCTCTTATTGAAAACCTTTGCGAAAAAGAAGTTGCAAATAAATTAGAAAAAAAAATTGATAGAAATCGAAGAAATGGACTAACTACTGAGTTCTTATTAGACATGTGCCCGGTCGTTCGTTTCAGTGACCGGTCTTTTTCGGTCAATTATCTAAGACTGATCCGTTCGTTCAATTTGAAAGTTTGAACGATTTTGAACAACAATCCTTATTGTATGTGATTTACTTGTCTTCTTATCAAACACCTCATTTAAACATTCAAATTTTACTTTGCAAGGTTTTGATTTTATGTGAGAGACAGGAAGAAAGAATGGTGGACAGTACAGGCTTTGATTTACTCCCAAAGTTGCCATATTTTTCTTTCGTTGCTTATACACAGTTGAATATATGTACATTCACATATTTTTGTGTTATAGACACCACATACAAAACGTCAAAAAACTAGAAACGCTGAAACAGAAGGAAAAAAAATTGTAAAAGAAAACTTTTTGGGTCTGAACACCAAACAAAGTTTAAAAGAAAATTAGCAAAACTTTGTCAAAGTAAAATTTGTAAAAACAATATAATCAGGTTTTCTGTATTTCTGAAAAGACATATATAGTGCTTTTTTAATTATGAAGAAGAAAAAAACAAAAACTAGATATTTAACACGAATAAAAGCACAAAAAGTTTCTTTCCAAAAAAGAAAAAAAAAATAACCATATTCGTAAGAATAAAGAATTTACTTAATAAATTGCTTAAAAATGTGATAGGCTGTGGCATTACGAGATAATTCCAGCTTTTTTTCTCTGTGCTATTTCTTTAGTTTATTTAAAATCAGTTTTTTATTTAAATATTACCAATTTTCCATTAAAAAAGAAACACAAAAAAATTTTTTTAATGACTGTTCATTAAAACAAAAATGAAATATGTACGTACATACGTATGTATACATATACAGCAACTTCTTTTAACACTCAAAAAATCAACTGAAATAAAAGAACACAAAAAAGGAAAAGAAACAACTGAACAAAAGTGATCCGTACACCATATTATATACCGTACACTATTGAACGAAAGGAGCCGGTTAAATATGTGGCACATTTCGTTCAATTCAGTCATCCGTTCAATCTCCGTGAAGATAACAAACTAGAATGAAGTGGTTATTAGATGATCAAACTTCGGCTGTGAGCACGGCCTGATGAGAGAGTATTTTGCTATTACACGTTCATGCCAAGTTTGTCAAACATCAGTGCGCAAGCAGATTTTGAATAGTGAAGCTCGTATTTGTGATAGCGCATGAATTAGTTGCAATATGTTTATTTTATTTTACAACATTAATTGTTGCATTTGGTTGTACTTTTTTCAATTTTTCCAAAAGCTTTTTTTTTTCCATAATTCCGGAAATTTTCATATACTTTATTAAATTCTTTTAAAACGTGAATCAAATAATGTTTTCATTTATATTTAGCTCGTGCGCTCATGCCATGCCATCTTCACCGTTCACTTGCAAAAACACAAATGAAATTTACACTGTGTGTGACAAACACGCTATTAAACGACTATGATGGCATGATGGCAAACACAAAATATCAAAAAATTTTAATTTTCATCCAGCGTCGTGACAAACACGAAATTTAACCTATTACACGAGTTTGATGGCTTGTCATCAGGCCGTAATCACAGGCGGCTTGTCTAATACCCGCTTAACAAATTAAACTTGTTTCAATCAAATCAAAGCGAGCAAAATTCAAAATGGCTTCCTTAGTCGCTAACCCGCATAAAACAATGAGTGCTTTGCATTAAACAAACAAACTTAACAACAAACTAACTTAAGCTGCCCATACACGACATGTTTTTTACATCTGACATGTCAAATTTCCTACTGTTAAACACATATATGTCGTGTGGGAGTAGGGTATTTGTGGGGTTTCTGTATCACTTTTTCCATACAAAATCCTGCTCATGCCTGGATGGGAGTATGCATATATTCTAAATATTGATTTGTTTATTCGAAAAAAGCTGCTCATGCCTGGATGGGAGTATGCATACATTCTAAATATTGATGTTTGTTTAAAAGAAGCTGCTCATCCCTGGATGGGAGTATGCATATATTCTAAATATTGATTTGTTTATTCGAAAAAAGCTGCTCATGCCTGGATGGGAGTATGCATACATTCTAAATATTGATGCTTGTTTAAAAGAAGCTGCTCATGCCTGGATGGGAGTATGCATAAATTCTAAATATTCATTTGTTTATTCAAAAAAGCTGCTCATGCCTGGATGGGAGTATGCATAAATTCTAAGTATTGTTTTGTTTGTTCAGAAAAAGCTGGCGATACGTAGACCATTAAAGAATGACAAGGGTAAGATGAGTGTAGTTGTGAAATACAGGTGTGCATTGGATCTTGTGTATAGGGATTTGAGGAGAAAAAGAAAGTAGGTTAATTTCTGTTTAAGGTTTTATTGAAATTATCGTGGTTTGAATAATTAAGTAAGTGGATGGAATAGTATGATGGTATATACTGATATTGTGTATGGATATTTGGTGATGAAAGGAAAATATGTTAACTTCTGTTTTAGGTTGTATTGAAATGATCGTCGTTTGAGTAATTAAAAAGTATAAATAGTAATATTGGGGAGTAGAAAATCTTTATTGAATAATTAATAAAGGTTTTATTGTTTTCAAATGTATTTTTTTGTGCGTGGATGTAATAGTTTTGTGGTGTATAGTGATCTTGTGTATAGGGATTTGGTGAGAAAAAAGAAAAATGTATAATGCTGTTTAATAATAATAATATTTGGGAGTAGAAAATTTGTATTGAAAAATTAATAAATGTGTTTAAGAAGTTTAATCACGTAGGCCATTGAAGAATAATGAGGGTTGAAAATGTAAGATGAATGCAGGTGTTAAGGTTATTGAATTTTGAATTTGGTTTTCAATAAGCAGAAGCGATATGAAAGAAAAAAAGTATAAAAAAATTTTGTTTTTAAAAATTAAAAACCTAAAATATTCTGTACAATAAGGATTGTATTTTTTTTTAAGAGTAATAAATTCATCCAACTAATTGCTTAAATGTGAAGTGCTAAATGACGTAGGTTGACATATTAATTAGTGTGACAATGTGATCATAAGTATATGGAAGGAATAGAGAAGCCAAACACAACAGGTGTGTTGAGAGACAGTCATATTGATAAATGTAGAAAATGCTAACAATTGTAGCTAGATATAGCTAAGAAAATACAAGTATTTTACACATTAGGAAAAATAAGCAATCTAGTTAAAGGTCACTAAATTTTGATTTTTTTCTTCATAGGAAAAAAATAAATAAACAAGGTAAAGATCACTATATTTTGATTTTTTCATGACGAGGGTTGAAAATGTAAGATGAATGCAGGTGTTAAGGTCATTGAACCTTGATTATTTGTTTTCAAGAAGCAGAAGTAAGAACTTGGGTGTATTGAATTTTCTAATAAAACACTATAGAGATAGATACTGAGTAAAGGTAATGATGTGTGTGTGTGTGTGTTTGATCAATTTACGTTTTAGGTTTGTTCACATTAGAAGCAATAATCAATGTAAGGGTCATTGAATATTGATTTTTTTGTTTTCAAGAATAAGAAACTGCAAGTATTTTACACATTAGGAAATATAAGCAATCTAGGTAAAGGTCATTGAACTTTGATTTTGTTTTAAAGTAGAAGTAAGAATTTGGCTGTATTCAATTTTCTAATGAAACGGCAGAGATAGATACTGAGTATAGGTAATGATTTGTGTGTGTGTGCGTGTTTATGGTCAATTTAAGTTTTAAGATTGATTGAAATGATCGTGATTAAAATATTTAAGAAAGGGTTAATAGTAATATTAGGGAATAGAAAATCTGTATTGAATAATTAATAAAAGTGTTATTTTTCAAATATATTTTTAGTTTTTTTGTTCTATACTCTTTATTCAAATTCTTGCTTGTTGTTACCCATGTTTAGCTAAATATTCATTATCATTTACGTATATGAAAAGAATTAAACGGATAGGTGTATAGAGATAGACAGGTAAATTTTTAATATATTCTAGTTGTGCTTCAATATTAAGAAGCCTATTTTTATCCTCTTTACTCATGATATTACTGAATTGTTTTTAAAATTTATAGATTTCTTTGATCATTTTGCAAGGATTACTATATACTTATGTGAAGTGTTTGTGATTAGTCTTTAATATTGTTAATATTAATTTCTTTTTCGAATAACTCTTTTCGAAATACTTCAATGAAATCATCTATAGTAAAATGTTGTTAGTTACCATTGCACTTCGGATTAGGGGAAGGAGAGGTTGTTGTTGTTGTTAGTTAATCGGTTTCTAACAGATCAAGATTAATCGATAACTAAAATCCTCTTACAGTCAGAGTTTGGTTTGGAAGTTTATATATAAAGTTAATATATTTGTTTGTATCACCATCCAATAAAATGGTTTCGTTTTCCTTTTCTCCCTACTATTGTTGTTCTTGTTGATATGTTGAACCATAATAGGCTTGTATACTAATTTTTTTTTATATTAAATTGGATAAATATATATTAAATCACAACAGTAACAATATAAACACCAGGAAAAACAACAACTATGAAAATATATTAAAAGCTTTAAACATTTTTAACATAAAATTATATACCACGCAACCAAAGCTATGGATCTTTACAAAGATACACGTTTTTTGAAAGAAATTTACCACCAATAAAACACAAGAAGACGGATAGAAGGCTGTTTTAAAGTCGGAAGCCTTAAAAATAAATAGGGAAAGAACACCCTAGAAGTATCTTTACCTACAATTTTCAACATGTTGCCAAAAAAAATATGCTACATATTTCAAAGAAAAACACGAGGAAAAATTTAATCAAGCGATATTTTATAAGTTCTTAATGAAATCTCTTATTTTTTATGTATTTTATTTATTAAGATGCGAGCGAATTATAAATGTTTTTACTAATAATTTGAAATTGTACATATATTAAGTATATTTTTCTGCAGACAAACAATTAAGCTTCGCGGAATTAATAATATATATTTTTAAATTTTTCTGTTAGATTAATTAAAATAAAGTAAGAAAGTAAAGTTATTAATATCGTGTAATTTTAGGGATAACTCTGGTAAAAGAATTTTCTCAATTTAACCATTATTATGAATTCTTTCTGTTCAATTTCATGATATTCAAATCAATTTTTTTAATTCAACTTTAATTTTTACAGTTAAATATTTGTGGTTTTTGTTATTTGGTTGGAATTTACAGCTGAAGCAAATGTTGGCGTTCTAGTTAAAACCGAAATAAAAACGATAATGTGGCATTCCAGTTATCGTTATCGACATCAGTCATAAATATAACGGTATTCACCATTTTGAAATGAAGACAGTAACAACAATAAAACATTATTTCTCTGTCGACATCATTACCCAGCAAAAAATTAGAAATTACCCTTAAAAGTACTTACCATAATGACTTACTTACAAAAGACATCACATTAGTTCGCAAAAAAAAAGGAAGTTGTAATTGAACTAGTTCTTTAAATACAAGCTAAGCTTATGATCATCATTATTTCCTACAATAATTTATGTAATAAATTCTCAGTAATTGATTATAAAAGTCTCATACCTTGTTTAAATCATTAGGTTGATAATCTAGTTGGAAAGTCCTTCCGCCAAAAATGCTTAATTCTACACTTGATTACCTTTTCTAAAATTGTTTGCTGGATATTAGCGACGAAGATCAAACGAACACAATAAATAAATTCAAAATGGAATCTTTATTCATATTTATAAAAACCTCTACCTGTTGAAGATCGTGTAGCTGATCATTGTCATTTAACGGGTGAATGTACCGAGCCCGCGCATAACATACTTATGTAATTTAGAGTATCAAACTACAAACTTCATTCCTATATTTTTTCATAACTTTTTGGCATATGATTGTCATTTCTTAATTAGAGAGCTTTCATCTATTGAAGGTGATATCAATATAATTACTTCAACTAAAGAATTATATATTTACATTTATAAAAAAATTTTAGTTAATGATGATGGTGATGAAAAAAAAGTTTATAGAACTACCACGAATACTACTACTACTAAAAAATCGAAATGTAAATGTGTCTTTCCGTATGACTAACTAGATTCAGTAAATTGTCTCGAGGAAACTCAGCTATGACCTCGATTATGTTTCTTCAATAACATTACTAATGAGTAGTGCAGTGAAGATGATTATGAACACGCTAAAAAGGTTTGGTAACACACTTTTTGACTATCTTTTATTATATGTACTTCAAAGTAGATGTTTTATTGCTTTGTCATGTATTTTAAAGTTTTCGTAATGTTTGTAAATAATATCCCGAGGCTATCTTGGGATACAATGTTAAAACCAACTGAAATAGAGTTGCAATTATTGACTGATATTGACAAACACAGTTTTACTGTGCGGGGGATACGGGGAGATATTTTACAATGTTAGAGATTATGATTTTATGAAAGATTCGAATTATGTAATGTATTTTGATGTAAATAATTTATATGGATATGCATTATCGCAATACCTACCCTGTATAAATTTTAAGCGGCTTGAAAACTGTAAGAACTTTAATATGGATAAATATAAAGGAAGATTCTGAAATTGGATATATACTTGTATATTAGAGGTTGATTTAGAATATCCAATCGCACTGCACGATTATCATAAGGACTTGCCATTTTGTGCACAAAGCAAGGAAAAGAAAAAAATGTATAGTATGAAACAGCGGAAGTTAATTACAAATTTAAATAATAAAACCAATTATTTAATACATTATAACAACCTTCTACAATGTCTTAAACACGGATTGATTTTGAAGAAAATTAATAAAAAAAATTTTTTTTATTTAAATCTATGCATATAATAAAACAGTAAGGAGATCATTTCTATACATAATATATTTTTTTTTTTGAAAATTATGTTGTTGGTAATCGATATAGAATACATAACACCTACTTTTTGAATTTTTATCTCTCTGTCTGTCTGTGTGTCTATATGTCTATCTATCTGTCTATATGTCTGTCTATCTGTCTATCTGTCCGTTTGTCTGTCTGCTGTTTTCGCATCATGTAAAAACCATTGGATGGATTTGAACAAAATTTTGTAAGGAGGCCCTTAGAACCTAGATTTTAATATAAAATACTTTTTTCTTCGCAATATTAGGTCATTTCATAGACAAAATAGAGAAGCAAATGTGAAAGCACTCAAATTTACGGGTATAGCTTTACTAACACAGTTGTCAGCACTTTTTATTATTGTAAATTGAACATTTTTAACACTATCTATAGAACTCTGGAATATATCTACGTATAGTTAAATTTGAATTTTTAATAAAATTAAAAATTATACGCAGACGAAGTGAGCACTGATAGTAATCATAATAAAACATTGGCTAAAAATTCATTTGAACAAAAATTTCTTTTAATTATTGAACAACGCTGTGTATGGTAAGATTATGGAAAATTTTAATAAAAGAAAGGATATTAAAATATTATGTGAGTGGAAGAGTACAAGTAAGCGATTAGAAGCTAGAACTCTTGTTGCAAGACCTAACTTTCATAGTTGTGTCAAAATTTAAAACGAAATGATAGTCATTAAAATGAGTAGAATGTGGACTGAGTATAATACAGCCATTTATATTTGGTTTTCTGTTTTAGAGCTATCGAAATGGAAAATGTATAATTTTTATTACGATTACGTGTAACCTAAATACAAAGAAAATATTCAGCTCAATTATATGGGTACTGTTTCCTTCATATATGATATAAGAACAAATGATCTATATGTTGACATTCGTTATGATATTATACATCATTTTGACACATCCACATATCAGAAAGAAATCCCTTATAATTTCCCACTCATGAATAAAAAAAGTTTTTGGAGTGATGAAAGATGAGTGTAATGGTCGAATTACTAAGGAATTTATTGGTTTACAATCTTAAATGTATTCTGTTAAAATAGACGAAATTGATAAGGAAATGAAGAAAACAAAAGGAGTAAAACAAATCATTTATTATTGTTAGTTCGTTGGTTATACTTTGTTTTACTCCTTTTGTTTTCTTCATTTCCTTATCAATTTCGTCTATTTTAACAGAATACATTTAAGATTGTAAACCAATAAATTCCTTAGTAATTCGACCATTACACTCATCTTTCATCACTCCAAAAACTTTTTTTATTCATGAGTGGGAAATTATAAGGGATTTCTTTCTGATATGTGGATGCGTCAAAATGATGTATAATATCATAACGAATGTCAACATATAGATCATTTGTTCTTATATCATATATGAAGGAAACAGTACCCATATAATTCAGCTGAATATTTTCTTTGTATTTAGGTTACACGTAATCGTAATAAAAATTATACATTTTCCATTTCGATAGCTCTAAAACAGAAAACCAAATATAAATGGCTGTATTATACTCAGTCCACATTCTACTCATTTTAATGACTATCATTTCGTTTTAAATTTTGACACAACTATGAAAGTTAGGTCTTGCAACAAGAGTTCTAGCTTCTAATCGCTTACTTGTACTCTTCCACTCACATACTATTTTAATATCCTTTCTTTTATTAAAATTTTCCATAATTTTACCATACACAGCGTTGTTCAATAATTAAAAGAAATTTTTGTTCAAATGAATTTTTAGCCAATGTTTTATTATGATTACTATCAGTGCTCACTTCGTCTGCGTATAATTTTTAATTTTATTAAAAATTCAAATTTAACTATACGTAGATATATTCCAGAGTTCTATAGATAGTGTTAAAAATGTTCAATTTACAATAATAAAAAGTGCTGACAACTGTGTTAGTAAAGCTATACCCGTAAATTTGAGTGCTTTCACATTTGCTTCTCTATTTTGTCTATGAAATGACCTAATATTGCGAAGAAAAAAGTATTTTATATTAAAATCTAGGTTCTAAGGGCCTCCTTACAAAATTTTGTTCAAATCCATCCAATGGTTTTTACATGATGCGAAAACAGCAGACAGACAAACGGACAGATAGACAGATAGACAGACATATAGACAGACAGACAGATAGATAGACATATAGACAGACAGACAGAGAGATAAAAATTCAAAAAGTAGGTGTTATGTATTCTATATCGATTACCAACAACATAATTTTCAAAAAAAAAATATATTATGTATAGAAATGATCTCCTTACTGTTTTATTATATGCATAGATTTAAATAAAAAAAATTTTTTTTATTAATTTTCTTCAAAATCAATCCGTGTTTAAGACATTTTAGAAGGTTGTTATAATGTATTAAATAATTGGTTTTATTATTTAAATTTGTAATTAACTTCCGCTGTTTCATACTATACATTTTTTTCTTTTCCTTGCTTTGTGCACAAAATGGCAAGTCCTTATGATAATCGTGCAGTGCGATTGGATATTCTAAATCAACCTCTAATATACAAGTATATATCCAATTTCAGAATCTTCCTTTATATTTATCCATATTAAAGTTCTTACAGTTTTCAAGCCGCTTAAAATTTATACAGGGTAGGTATTGCGATAATGCATATCCATATAAATTATTTACATCAAAATACATTACATAATTCGAATCTTTCATAAAATCATAATCTCTAACATTGTAAAATATCTCCCCGTATCCCCCGCACAGTAAAACTATGTTTGTCAATATCAGTCAATAATTGCAACTCTATTTCAGTTGGTTTTAACATTGTATCCCAAGATAGCCTCGGGATATTATTTACAAACATTACGAAAACTTTAAAATACATGACAAAGCAATAAAACATCTACTTTGAAGTACATATAATAAAAGATAGTCAAAAAGTGTGTTACATTTGAATGTGTACCAAACCTTTTTAGCGTGTTCATAATCATCTTCACTGCACTACTCATTAGTAATGTTATTGAAGAAACATAATCGAGGTCATAGCTGAGTTTCCCCGAGACAATTTACTGAATCTAGTTAGTCATACGGAAAGACACATTTACATTTCGATTTTTTAGTAGTAGTAGTATTCGTGGTAGTTCTATAAACTTTTTTTTCATCACCATCATCATTAACTAAAATTTTTTTATACATGTAAATATATAATTCTTTAGTTGAAGTAATTATATTGATATCACCTTCAATAGATGAAAGCTCTCTAATTAAGAAATGACAATCATATGCCAAAAAGTTATGAAAAAATATAGGAATGAAGTTTGTAGTTTGATACTCTAAATTACATAAGTATGTTATGCGCGGGCTCGGTACATTCACCCGTTAAATGACAATGATCAGCTACACGATCTTCAACAGGTAGAGGTTTTTATAAATATGAATAAAGATTCCATTTTGAATTTATTTATTGTGTTCGTTTGATCTTCGTCGCTAATATCCAGCAAACAATTTTAGAAAAGGTAATCAAGTGTAGAATTAAGCATTTTTGGCGGAAGGACTTTCCAACTAGATTATCAACCTAATGATTTAAACAAGGTATGAGACTTTTATAATCAATTACTGAGAATTTATTACATAAATTATTGTAGGAAATAATGATGATCATAAGCTTAGCTTGTATTTAAAGAACTAGTTCAATTACAACTTCCTTTTTTTTGCGAACTAATGTGATGTCTTTTGTAAGTAAGTCATTATGGTAAGTACTTTTAAGGGTAATTTCTAATTTTTTGCTGGGTAATGATGTCGACAGAGAAATAATGTTTTATTGTTGTTACTGTCTTCATTTCAAAATGGTGAATACCGTTATATTTATGACTGATGTCGATAACGATAACTGGAATGCCACATTATCGTTTTTATTTCGGTTTTAACTAGAACGCCAACATTTGCTTCAGCTGTAAATTCCAACCAAATAACAAAAACCACAAATATTTAACTGTAAAAATTAAAGTTGAATTAAAAAAATTGATTTGAATATCATGAAATTGAACAGAAAGAATTCATAATAATGGTTAAATTGAGAAAATTCTTTTACCAGACTTATCCCTAAAATTACACGATATTAATAACTTTACTTTCTTACTTTATTTTAATTAATCTAACAGAAAAATTTAAAAATATATATTATTAATTCCGCGAAGCTTAATTGTTTGTCTGCAGAAAAATATACTTAATATATGTACAATTTCAAATTATAAGTAAAAACATTTATAATTCGCTCGCATCTTAATAAATAAAATACATAAATAATAAGAGATTTCATTAAGAACTTATAAAATATCGCTTGATTAAATTTTTCCTCGTGTTTTTCTTTGAATTATGTAGCATATTTTTTTTGGCAACATGTTGAAAATTGTAGGTAAAGATACTTCTAGGGTGTTCTTTCCCTATTTATTTTTAAGGCTTCCGACTTTAAAACAGCCTTCTATCCGTCTTCTTGTGTTTTATTGGTGGTAAATTTCTTTCAAAAAACGTGTATCTTTGTAAAGATCCATAGCTTTGGTTGCGTGGTATATAATTTTATGTTAAAAATGTTTAAAGCTTTTAATATATTTTCATAGTTGTTGTTTTTCCGGGTGTTTATATTGTTACTGTTGTGATTTAATATATATTTATCCAATTTAATATAAAAAAAAATTAGTATACAAGCCTATTATGGTTCAACATATCAACAAGAACAACAATAGCAGGGAGAAAAGGAAAACGAAACCATTTTATTGGATGGTGATACAAACAAATATATTAACTTTATATATAAACTTCCAAACCAAACTCTGACTGTAAGAGGATTTTAGTTATCGATTAATCTTGATCTGTTAGAAACCGATTAACTAACAACAACAACAACCTCTCCTTCCCCTAATCCGAAGTGTAATGGTAACTAACAACATTTTACTATAGATGATTTCATTGAAGTATTTCGAAAAGAGTTATTCGAAAAAGAAATTAATATTAACAATATTAAAGACTAATCACAAACACTTCACATAAGTATATAGTAATCCTTGCAAAATGATCAAAGAAATCTATAAATTTTAAAAACAATTCAGTAATATCATGAGTAAAGAGGATAAAAATAGGCTTCTTAATATTGAAGCACAACTAGAATATATTAAAAATTTACCTGTCTATCTCTATACACCTATCCGTTTAATTCTTTTCATATACGTAAATGATAATGAATATTTAGCTAAACATGGGTAACAACAAGCAAGAATTTGAATAAAGAGTAAAGAGTACATTCCCTAATATTACTATTAACCCTTTCTTAAATATTTTAATCACGATCATTTCAATCAATCTTAAAACTTAAATTGACCATAAACACGCACACACACACAAATCATTACCTATACTCAGTATCTATCTCTGCCGTTTCATTAGAAAATTGAATACAGCCAAATTCTTACTTCTACTTTAAAACAAAATCAAAGTTCAATGACCTTTACCTAGATTGCTTATATTTCCTAATGTGTAAAATACTTGCAGTTTCTTATTCTTGAAAACAAAAAAATCAATATTCAATGACCCTTACATTGATTATTGCTTCTAATGTGAACAAACCTAAAACGTAAATTGATCAAACACACACACACACACACACACACATCATTACCTTTACTCAGTATCTATCTCTATAGTGTTTTATTAGAAAATTCAATACACCCAAGTTCTTACTTCTGCTTCTTGAAAACAAATAATCAAAGTTCAATGACCTTAACACCTGCATTCATCTTACATTTTCAACCCTCGTCATGAAAAAATCAAAATATAGTGATCTTTACCTTGTTTATTTATTTTTTTCCTATGAAGAAAAAAATCAAAATTTAGTGACCTTTAACTAGATTGCTTATTTTTCCTAATGTGTAAAATACTTGTATTTTCTTAGCTATATCTAGCTACAATTGTTAGCATTTTCTACATTTATCAATATGACTGTCTCTCAACACACCTGTTGTGTTTGGCTTCTCTATTCCTTCCATATACTTATGATCACATTGTCACACTAATTAATATGTCAACCTACGTCATGTAGCACTTCACATTTAAGCAATTAGTTGGATGAATTTATTACTCTTAAAAAAAATACAATCCTTATTGTACAGAATATTTTAGGTTTTTAATTTTTAAAAACAAAATTTTTTTATACTTTTTTTCCTTCATATCGCTTCTGCTTATTGAAAACCAAATTCAAAATTCAATAACCTTAACACCTGCATTCATCTTACATTTTCAACCCTCATTATTCTTCAATGGCCTACGTGATTAAACTTCTTAAACACATTTATTAATTTTTCAATACAAATTTTCTACTCCCAAATATTATTATTATTAAACAGCATTATACATTTTTCTTTTTTCTCACCAAATCCCTATACACAAGATCACTATACACCACAATACTATTACATCCACGCACGAAAAAATACATTTGAAAACAATAAAACCTTTATTAATTATTCAATAAAGATTTTCTACTCCCCAATATTACTATTTATACTTTTTAATTATTCAAACGACGATCATTTCAATACAACCTAAAACAGAAGTTAACATATTTTCTTTTCATCACCAAATATCCATACACAATATCAGTATATACCATCATACTATTCCATCCACTTACTTAATTATTCAAACCACGATAATTTCAATAAAACCTTAAACAGAAATTAACCTACTTTCTTTTTCTCCTCAAATCCCTATACACAAGATCCATTGCACACCTGTATTTCACAACTACACTCATCTTACCCTTGTCATTCTTTAATGGTCTACGTATCGCCAGCTTTTTCTGAACAAACAAAACAATATTTAGAATTTATGCATACTCCCATCCAGGCATGAGCAGCTTTTTTGAATAAACAAATGAATATTTAGAATTTATGCATACTCCCATCCAGGCATGAGCAGCTTCTTTTAAACAAGCATCAATATTTAGAATGTATGCATACTCCCATCCAGGCATGAGCAGCTTTTTTCGAATAAACAAATCAATATTTAGAATATATGCATACTCCCATCCAGGGATGAGCAGCTTCTTTTAAACAAACATCAATATTTAGAATGTATGCATACTCCCATCCAGGCATGAGCAGCTTTTTTCGAATAAACAAATCAATATTTAGAATATATGCATACTCCCATCCAGGCATGAGCAGGATTTTGTATGGAAAAAGTGATACAGAAACCCCACAAATACCCTACTTGTAGGGCTGTTGAATAATAGCTTCTGTAAAATACATGTGAAAAGTCATCTGACAAAATTTAGTTTAGAACGTGTTCTATTTTGATCTGACAAACCATCTGACATCAGCTCTTTTTCTAATTCTAAAGAGTATTACCAAAAACCTATGCCGTATGAAAACAATCAACGGCGGTTGACCATTGGCGGTAGCCGGCTGATGTTAATATTTCTTATGACCAAAATCTGAAATTGCTTTAAATTATTTGATAACAATTATATAAATTCTGTACCATTCAGTGTTGCTAGAGAAAGCTAGGAAAAAGTACGCTATTCCTTCAAAAAAGTTACATTATACGAAATGGAATAAATAGTTTTATTCCATATTTCAGAAAAAATAAGAAGGCAACAAATTCATTTACTGAACAAAAACAAAACGGAAAATAACAAAGAAAAACGAATGAAAAAATTTCATACTGCTGATATTCATGAGGATTTAAATTAGGACTCCTACTATTATTTCGGTATGATCTCGACAATCAATAAAATTATTTAAATTACGATTTTTGTAATAAATCCGTTTTAACTTTTTCTTTGAAAGATTAAGCTTCAATACAATTTACTACACTAATTATTTTAAAGACAAATTTTAGCCTCATTTAATTAAACTTCAACATATTGTCCGGCACTTAAAATCGGGGTATTGGTACGGTTGTCAAATTTTTTAAGCGAAATAACTGAAGTTGCTAACAATTTTTTTGCAAATTTAAACAGAATGCTTAGTTTTCCGCAAGAAATGGAGATCCTTTTACTTTACAGTCGGAAAGAATTGTTGCGAGAAACATCTTGCTGTTTCTAAACATGAACCCAGAAACGTTTTGTGATATCTCACGAATTGACCTGCAGCAAAGCTTTTTTTTGGTTATTACTAATTTTTTATATGGAATTTTAAATGCATTTGAAAGGTAACCTTTGTTATTAAAATCGAATTGATATGTTAAGAAAGGTTGATATGTTAAAAGAGATTCTTACCTCAAAAAATGAAACAAGTACTCTTTCGGTTTTATTACCTTACCCTGGAGTTAATGTCGACGTCGTTGACGGCGTCAAATGTCAAAAAAAAAGTTGATTCGTATGAAATTGTATGAGAGCAGTTAATCTCAACGCGTTGCAACGCCGTAAAAGTTCAATATGTTTCAACTTTTTCGGCGTTGAAACGCCGTCAACGACGTCGACATTAACTCCAGGGTTATTTAGTGTCAACAAAATTTACGAAAATTTGGCGTATATAACAAAACTATACATGTTACGTGGAGCCTTCAAAAGTTACAAAAAATGTAAAGAATATAATCAAACGGCAACGGTGGTATCATTATTCAATGCAAACTGATCTTGTTCATATTTAGAGTAAAATGAAAATAATTAAAATTGACAAGTCTTCAGTAATTTTGTAACGCATACAAAAATATTTTAAGACGACCACAAGCCATTTTGAAACCGGACGGCTTGGATATCTGTACAGTGTAAAAAGCTAATTTGATCAGCTGTTGTAAACAAATAATAATTATGTTAGACGTGATTATACCTGTACGTTTGTGACCAAATATTAAAAGTCTTCTGTAAAATACCAATTTTGGCACACATGCAGAATTACATATGACTCACACAGTTAAAAAGTCAGATGTAAAAAACATGTCGTGTATATGTAGCTTTAAGCTTCAAATAAATCAAATATTGCTATAACTGCTTATTATTTTATTTATATTTTCGCACCAGTGGAATTTTTAAGCGCCGGCACACAACATCTAGGTAGAAATTACGTATAAAAGTTGTTTAAAAATTGCATAGGGATTAATTAGAAAAATCTAACAATTACATAATGTCCGCACATAAAATAATAACGGCTTTATAAAATATAGCTTATTGTTCTTGTGACGCGCGGTTTAATAAAAATTTGTGTAAACTTCAAAAAAAAGTTCAAAAAATAAGTCAGTGACATGTACCGTTATATTCAGCCAGCATAGAATTTAACCATACCATTAATCTAAGTCCACTTAGGTATTTTTAAACAAAATGTATACAATAAGTTGTTATTATGAATCGTGACGCTTACAAACCATTAAGGAAGTGAACGATTTCTCTCGCCAATGGCTAACATTACCACACCGTTGATATTCTTTTTCACTCATGAGGATTTGAAGAATAGAAGAATATACGTCTATGCATTTTCTTGTAGATAACCTTCATCTCTCAATTTAAGTACTTAAAATTTCTTTTAAGTAATAAGGAAGTAAATTGCACATCGCTTTATTTTAAATTATTGAATAATAAAGTATTGAATAATGAGTCAAGTCCTTCAAGGAAACAAAAAGCAATTTTTTATTTTTGTTTTAATTACAAGTACGTAAGACTAAACTGCTGTTTCAATTCTACTTTTCATTAAAGTAATATTATCATGTTTTTGTTTAATTTTTTTTAAAGACTAAGAAAATAAAAATTAACAGAATCAGAATATCTTATTTTTTTTATTTGTTATACATAAATAAATAGACACAAGTCAGTACTAAAAGGGTTAACTTGTTCTTACATTTTTTTTCCTTTTTTCTTTAAGCATATATTAATACTACTTATTTTGTTTTTATACCCTTCGCCACAAAAAGTAGAAAAAGGGTATAACTAATGGCGTTTTATTTTCTGAAAATAAATGTTACCCAACAATCACATAAAATGTTTTGCTTGTTGCTTAAACCCCGAAATATTGCCACACATTTTGTAGCCACAATAAACAAACACAGTTATTGAATTTTTTTAGCTACCTTTACATGTTAGTAATGTTTAAATAGCGTTTGAAAAATAAAGTAATATAACACTGGGCTTAGCAACGAAAGCAAACATCACTTATCAAGAATAAGAACTACTAAAAAAAATGTAGTATACTTACCCTTACATGAAATTGAGGTTAAAATATGTAACATATTTTTAAAAGAACACTCCTGAACTTTTTTTTTAGAAAACAACACAAAGTGTAAAAAGTGTTGAACATATGCAACATTTTTGTCAGAAAAGAAAACGCCATAAGTTTGTCATTCCATTTGCAATTTCTCCAATATCCATATATGACCCCATAAAGTATGTATATTCTGACTTGTTATGCATAGCGAAGTCGATTGAGCGTCTGTCCGTCCGCGTTAGTGCGGATATAAAGTTTACCTAGAGGTGCTACTCTAAGTTTTCCATTTTATTTGGAACGATGAAGTAAGAGAATTAAGTGTTTTAAAATAACAATATTTGTATTATGCTTTTGATGAGAACTTTTAGAAATTTTTAGCAATGACAGTTTTTTATGTGTCAAAATATAAAAATAAAAATAATTCATAACAGTGTTGTAAAAAAATAATTAAAAGGAAAGTAGGGAAATCTCAATTAAATTTTCTTGTTCTCTAAGTTAAAAATTTTTCTAATTTTGCAATCACTGCTCCGTTTTAAGTATTTATTGCCTGTTGCGATATTTATATATATATATTTCGCCTAATTGTGTTAATATATATTTTTTTTGTTTGTTTTTATCACATTTTTTTAACAGTTTTTTTTTCTTGATGTTTAATTTGATTGTGTACTTGTTTTTCAAATAACGTCTGATAATTGAATACACTTATTATGTAAGTTTGTTTCATTGTTTTCTTCTAAGTTATAGCAAGTTATTGTAATTTCTTCAGTTGCGTCATCATCTCTAACACTTATTGTAGTAGGGATATATATTTGTGCTCCATATCTACACGTACTATTGATTCCTTCAATATAATTATTAATTGCAAGCAGTTCAGCAACTTTCTGCTCAAGCGGTGAAAGGAAACAGTAATTATTTGGTCGACTACCAGTTCCTGAAATACGAATTTTTACGGTAGATTTTAACTTTATGTGTTGTTTGTAATCTGCAGTATTTTAATCTTGCGATAGCCTCTGCCATAACTCCCTGCATTTGCTTTTGGCTTAGAAACATTTAGGTGTCCTTTTGCCAAATCTGTATGCAATGTCATCAATTCCTCCATTATTTCATATTACCTACGCTTCGTATATAAACTCCATTTAAATAATAAATAACTCTAAAATCAAAGCACTTAATAAACTTTTTTTTAATTATTAAATATTAAACGTATATACTTACATTTTTTAATGTGTATTCTTTTATGTATGTAAAAAAATAACTATAAAACTTCTGCAATTAAAATAGCAATCGAAATATCTACATACGTAAATAACACATTTTACATTGCTTTCGTACTACATAGTTGCAATTTCGAAAGGGATTTTTTTTTGTTTCTGAATAGGATTGAAAATTCCCGCAATTTACGAACGTTCGGAAATAAAAATCCGAAAATCGTAAACGTTATCACATTTTTACGAATTCGATGATTTTCCGATTTGAATAGAAATACATAATAACCCCCCTCTATTCATTTGCTTTCGGTTGGTTTCTTTTTGTTGGCGTTCATATCTGCAACTGCGGGTCTTCTTTGTTATGCATCTGAAAATTTAATAGGGAAATGTAAAAGAATTATAAGGTTTTATTACAAACTACTTTTTGCTTACTATTTACCGTGTGTGTTTCTTGCCCGTTCTACCTGCTGTCAATTTTTCTTCTCTATGTATGCTTGCGTATGTATATCTTTTGTCTTATACACATGATACAGTTGCCAGTACTGTTAAGTAGTATATATTTAGAACATGGCAATGACAGAACGATTAAAAATTAAAAAAAAAACGTTCACGATGGTATAGAACACGGTGAGTGAAGTTAGAAAGTTTAAATTTTAAAATTAGGTATGAATGAAAAAATAACCTTGCTGTTTAATATGCGCTCCTGGTAAAAGGAAAAGCATTGACTATGTATGAGTAATAATCATAAATTGAAAATTCAAATGGAGATTTTTGCAAAAATTAAATATGGTGATTTGCAGCGACAGTAGAATGTTCTAGAAAGATCATCAAAGAGATGGACAGCTAGGCGAGAAAGAACTTTTAAAAAATTCATGAAATTCGCCACTTAAGTGCGAAAGTAAATGAGGCTACAAGTAAGCGGAAATCACAGAGGATTTTCAGAATGTTTTTATGTTTGAAAGCATATAAAAAATTAATAGTGTGGAAAAAAAAAATTAAAGTGTTAGAGATTAGTGAAGGCGTCCTTTGGAGGAAAAGGATAGTTGTTTTAAACTTAAAATAATTAATAGAAAGAGAAATTAAAACGTAAGCTGAATTTTGTCTTTTGTTATGAGTTTTTTGTGACATTTAAATTTGGTTTGTGTTTTGAAAATTTGTACCTGGCTAGGAAATTGGTTGGTGTAGGAAGAAAGCAACAGTTCGAGTGCAAAAAAAATGTTAGCGACAAATTATTAGTCCGAACCTCCTGAGAAATGCAGGAGATGCTTTAAACTTTTCACATTAGATTATAGCCAGGTAATCCTTTTCCTCTTTTAATTTATTTATTTTCTACAAAACAACTGTATTAAAAAAATGTAAAACAAAAAATTTCCCCAAAAATGCATTAATATATTCGAATTTGTGATTAAAAAAAACAGGTAAGAGCGCTATATATACTCTTCACCATCTATATTAATCTACTTTACTGAAGTAACTTAAAAAAATTTGCTGCTACATAAATTTTACATAAAAATGCCATTGGCTCTTAATGGGTTAAGCATTTTAAAAAAATTTTGTATTTCTTAAAAGATCTCTTCAAAATCTTTAACATGATACCCATATTAGTATTTTTAAAATCTTAGTATATACAGCACCAGTTGCAATATAATAAATAAATTTTTGAACTATTACTCAGTTATAAAAACTCTTTTGTGAACACCAGAGAACTGCACGAGTACACCGCATACTTACTCTATACTTACTCTATACTTTTCATACTCGAGTATTTTAAACACCGCAATAAAAAGTTGCGGTGTTTATTTTACCCATTCTTGTAAAAACGAGTATCAAAAATATCACAATCAGAATTTTAAGTATTTTTTATACTCGTACGCGAGCATTTTTTAATTCTCTTTATTTGTAAGCAACGTTGCCACATTTTTACCCTATTAAAGTTTTTTTACTGCCGTTTTGTGAAATACTGCATTGTATGCAGATCTATTTATAAACAATAAAAAAAACAAAATTTGATTAAATCTATTGCTTAAACATTATAAACAGAAAAACAGACAACAACTGTTTTCATAGCTATGAAATACAACACATATTTAATGAATAAAATGCAATAAAAACCACTTAAAGGTACAGCTTTTGTACACTATTTAAAGCAGGTACACTTATTTTGTTGCTGTTTTTTATGAATAATTATTTTCAGTTTATGCGCCTTGTTGTCATAAACGTGCTACTTGTACTAACGGTATTTAGGAAAACAAAATGATAAAATGAATCCTGAATAAAAGGAAAATAACTTAATTTTTGAGTTTTAACAAAACTGTATATACGCTGATGTAATATATTAATTCCTCATAAATAATAATAAATAAAATAAAGTTTTTAGTTTATATATTTTATTTTGTTAAATATAATTATTGCTTTTATATCTATTTATTAATTTTAAAAATCTATTTGCTTAACGAATAGAATTTTTAAATTTCTCTCCTATGTGACTTAAAAAAAACCCTAACAAAAAAGTAATATAATAAACAATGAACTATTCTTAAGCTATTAGTTAACTTTTGTTGTGTTTTTAATAAATGAAAATATGGCGAATTTTACGGATTCTATTAAATTTATTTTCTGTTATATATTAAATAAACTTTCATAATTTCAAAGAAGTATGTATGTTAGCTAATTTAGACATTGGCGACTTTTGATATTGTGTTTGATTTAATAATTCTGATCTGATAACTCTGTTTTCCTCTCACTACACACGTTAAAATCTCTCTCTTGGTGTTTGTTGTGAAAATGAGTACGAATAATGTAAAGCCAGCATCGCAAACATTTTACTTGAGTATGGTAGACACTTATACTCAAATGGAATGGGTATAGTAAATACTCGCACTTAAGAAATGCGGTGGCGATCACACCGCAACCGCATTTAAGATGAGTATACTTAGAGTATTAAAAACAGACACTCTTGCAGTTCTCTGGTGAACACTTATCATTTCGTGCAGTTATTAAAATAGCACCAGTAGGCTTCTTTAATTTGTTTTGCAAAACAAAAGTGAAAACTGAGGTAATAAACATTTTTTAATATTTTTTCTTTAAAGTCGTGTAATTATTTTATAAAAGTTGTATAGTTATGGGTCGCGGAAAGCATTGTTCGCCGGAAAAACGTGAACTAATAAAAAAAATTTTCGTCCACGAGTAAATCGTATTCCTAAATAAGAGAATTGCTTGGCTGCTCCAATAAAATGATAATTAATGCCCTAAGATATTTGCAAAAAGTTGAATCCCCTGGTTGGAAGCGAGTTTTGTCACCCTTAATAGCAAAACGGTTAGTATGGTTGGCTAAAGCAAACCCCTTTATGACAGCTATGGAGCTTTAAAAAACATATGATGTGCCGACAAACGGACAACAGCCTCAATACCTGTATTCCTCGAAAAGTTCCGCTTCTTTCCTCTAAGCATGTTACATGTTGGTTCTGATGTTTTGTCCTAAGCTACCTAACAATGAATACAAGCCACTATTCACATCAAAAACTAACAAATCATAGTATTATGGCATAGTGGTGCTTCTCGTAGCATTCTGCCGTATGCTTCCTACGAAATTATCTAGCAAGACAGTGACTCTAAACACTCCAGCAAAATGAGAAAAAAATTTTTCAAAGACAACTTCACTAATTTAATCTGCACAGACGCCAATTTGAACCCTATCGAAAGTCTGTCGACGGACATAAAAAAGGGTGTATTAACAAAAAAAAAAAAAAAAAATCAACAAGCATGTAAGGGCTCTGGGAGGCTGTGAGTTCCATCAAAGTTGAAAGATGCCATCATTTAGTGGATTCCATGGAAGGGCGTTGTAATAGCAAAAAGAGGGCACACGACAAAGTATTGAAACCATACAATTAATTTATCTACAAGATATCTGAGTAAAATTTTTTTATTTATTTTTGGAAAGACAACTAATTTTTGTGAAAAATTAACTGAAGTGGTGTTATTTTGACTGTGTAGTTTTTAGGTTTTTTGTTTATATTAACTAGGGTATTATAAACTGTTGGAAAAACCCAAATAATTTTCTTATGATAATAAACTATTGTTATCAGAGAATTTATTATTTCGTTTTGAGTTGAATTTGCCCAACAATTGAACAATTGTAAACGAAGTCATTATAAATTTGTGTGTGTTGCTATTATATTAACGAGAGCTGTATATACACACGGAATGACAAACTTAGATATACCCTTTTTCCACTTTTTGTAGTGAAGAGTATAAAAACAATGTAAAAATTTTAAAACTTTAAAGTAAAAAAAAAAATCAAATTAAAAGAATGAAATTTTTATAAAAGAAAAAAAAAACTAGCAAGAAATTAGAGGAATTTTGAATAAATAATTATTTAATTATAGAGAACAATGAAAAAATTTTCAGTTAGTTAATTTGTAATTTTATTTTAATTTATTGGTATCTTTGTTTTGTTTTAACTATTGCCCTTTTGAGGGCTTACTTACATATTCGTAATTTTATTAGAATAGCAAAGAGTAAGAAACAGAAAATGAAAAATACAGTTATAAGAGCTATATACATTTATAAGAGCTAATTAGCTTTTTGTGAAGAAAGAGTTTATTCCTTAGGGAGCTCCTTTAGGGTAGGAATTAGAATTGAGTAGATTAAAGTTAATAGTTAATTGATCAGAATTCTGCAAAAGAGAAAATGAAACAAATTAATAGTAGAGAGATCTTTTTTGTTTTTTTTTTTTTTTTTTTTTTTTTTTTTTTGTAACAGATACCTTTGTATTTATTTTGCAGTACAAAAAGTTGCTAAGATTTGTATAGGATTAAGTTTTTTGTATTAAATAAAAATTTGTAATTATGTCAAATTAAAATAATTATGTTTGTGACTTATTTGAAAGAGAAAGAAGGCATGAAGGTGAGTTAAGGCCAGAGGAATCTGGAAGAATAAGGGTTCACAAAAGCAATTTTCGCGCGCACTAGTGTTTTGTGACAAGGTCCTGTTTGTGTGTACGTCTTTGTTGTTTTTTTTATTTTGGTTTTATTTTAGTGAGTTTTTTTTTTGTTTAATTTGTTGGGGAGTTTTAGTGTAAATTTTTTATGTGCGGCGTACCCAATGGGAAGTGTTCCTCACTAATTTGTATTTTGCGAACTTCTCCTCACGAAAACTTCCAAACAAAACACGGCATTTACAATGGCCCGCAGACATCCCGTTTGATGGACAAAGGCAATAATCTTGAATTATTGTGCCTATTTGCAAAATTCCTTAATACTTAGAGCCCATATTAAATAGTAACCTTTCGTCGCATTCCCGATACTCTTTCGAATTTCGATGTTGATGCCATGGAATTTGACTCCATTTTTCTCGAAGTGGACCTAAAGTCCGATGTATTTTTTTTCAAAAACCAATCATGTAGTGCATATTACATGCCTACATTCTTTAACAACAATAACATCAGAAGACAACAAATTCGTCAGCCAACACCACTAACTTCATACCTAGCTAAACTTGTTGCAAAGAGATAATAGTGAGCAAATATAAAAATTAAAAATAACAAGTAAAAGTGCTATATTCGGCTATTCCGAATATTATATATCTTTCACCATATATGTAAATCTAGTGAAGGAACTCCTATAAAAAAATATTAGGGTGACAAAGAATTAATATAATTTTACATAGAAATATAATCGGCTCTTATTGGGTTAATTATTTTTTTAAATGTTAAAATTTCCTTAAAGACTGTATTAAAAGCTTTTAAATGACACCCATATTGATATTTTTAAAAATAGGGAAATTTCCGTAACTCGAAAAAAATGTGCCGCTTATTTTTTCGCTTGGTCTTTTTTTCCTATTTTCTATTTCCCTATCGCTCCATGTATTTGTTTTTGATATTGGAGTTACTTCATTGTTCCAAATAATATGGAAAAATTAGAGGTAGGCGTGGTTTTTTGCCCGCTACGTCTAAGGACCGATCTTGCTGATTTCTAATAGCACTGGCTTCAACACTATGTCTGATCCATTGCATATCTAAATTTTTGCAGAAATCAAGTTTGCCTTTGCGTGATATATAATGTATTCATGCGAATATTTATATGCCTGTTAGGGTCATCAAAAATTTTGGTACGTTAAAAGAAGCAAAGCAACTAGATAAAATCTATAAAGGCTCTTAGGTAAAATTTAATATATAGTATAGACCATGTATAACTTTATATAAATTCCAAGCATTAAAAAATTTTCAGGTGGGCAGTACCCAATTTTGTGACCACATAGCGTCATCCCTGGGAAGTCGATGGTACCCTGCTTTGATACTTAAGTTCAAGTACCCCAATAGTGAAGTAAAATTTTGGTTCAATCGACCTAGCCGTTTACAAATTTCTAAGTTATTTCCAAAAGATTTTGATTCTGCTCCACTATGCACTGGAAATCATCATGAGGTTTCATAGGTAGGATATAATAGGTAGGACTATCGCAGGATATTTACCTTAAAAAAAATCGGATTCATTAATTTGCCTTTAAAAGCAACTTTTCATTTTTAAAGAGTCTGTTATGAAAATTCGACGAAAAAAATTGTCGTTGTGTAATATATTGGGACTTAAGGCATTAAGTTCAGATATAAAAGATTCTTGCGTCGCCCTAATTCGTTGTTGAGTTAAAGATATTAAATTTCCTCCGTCCACAAGTGAATTACTTAGAATCGTAGGAAGCAGGTTGTTATTCTTTGAAGCCATTTTTAAAATTGAGAAGATTATATCCTAGGCTGGCTTCAATTTTAATATTTTAAAATTATTTTTAATTATATTCTACCTCTACTATCGGTTATAGATTCAATAAATATAATTTATTATATATATTTATACTATATATGTATATACCAGAGTTCAAAAAGTACACTCATCGTACACGCAATGTTCTTTTCAAAACCCACCCACCCGTTCATATTTTTCTTTTCATAACAATTATGTGTATCTCTAAAGTTAGAAATTTTCTGAACACATCCACCAATGTGCTTTATTAAAATATTTATTTGTGTACACGTACGTGAATGTACAACTGCAGCTATTGTTTATGTACGCTTTATTTTCAGTAAGTGTACAGAAAAAAAGTACATTGAAAAATAATAATAACTGCGTGTACGAAAAAAACCTACATGGAAAAATAAAAAAATATAATAAAAAAAACGTACATGGAAAAATAAAAATAACTGCATACACAAAAGTACATGTACGATGGCCAAAATGTAATAACATTTTTATTGTTATTATTATTGTTTGTTTTTATTATTAATTTGTGTAAGTTTATTCTAACCAAATTAATATTGATATGAATACTCTCGTATTTTTATTTTTTAAGATGCGAAGAATGCTGATAACGGACGTAGCGGTCCAGAAAACGTAGCATTACATTCTGCTAGCGTCTAATTTTTCTTGTCCGCATACATTTATTAAATAAATTTTATTTCTTAAACAAGATTTTTAGAAATTAAAAAGGAACTAAAGCTAAATTAATTTCAATTCATTTATAATATTCACAGTTCAAGTCCTAATTTAAAAAAAAATTAAAAAAAATTTGCTTTTTTATTTATATCCTTATATGTATTATTTGTTATTCTTGTATATTAAACATTTACATTTATACATAATTTTAAATATTTGAGTTTTTTGTCGTTTGGTTTTTGATCTTTCTGTTTTTGTTTGAAAAAATAATTTGATTTTAATTTTGTTATTTTAAAAAAAGAAAATCTAATTTTTTGTTTCCTGTTTCCTGATGATGCCACCCAAAAGTGTGGCGAAATATTGAAAATATAAATAAAAATTTTTATTATTTATAAAACTGACCTAGTGCTTAATAAATTAGAAAAGAAAAACTATTTAAAAAGGTCAAAAAAACATTTATATATAATTTAAAAGTGAGCACGCGTAAACAATATAACGATGAGTTATAATTTATTTAAAAGAAACCGGTTGATGAGAGGACTTATTAATCGTTTTAAAACGTTGAGGGATAAGGTTGTAAAAACTCAATCTGCAATAACCTTCTTAATTAGATGCCGTAATTCAGGAATTGTACCAAAATTTATTGTGAATGCAACAAAGAATATTGCTAATATTTTCAAGATGGAGGGAAAATGGACAATCAAACACATTATGGAAAAATATTTGTGTGATTTAAGGGATAAAATATTAAGATGTTCAATTCTTGAGAAACATAAATATTGAGGTATTTTCAAAGGGAGCTGATAATGATTGAAAATGATTTGGAAAAACATTTATCCAGAGAAGCAATGGAAAGATTTTTGCAGTTTGAAGACAGAATAGGAGCAGCTTTAAAAGTTAAGGTAAATAAAATACATAAAAAGAAGTTTGAGTGTTTGAGGGAATTACAGAAGAAGGAGTTAGGTATTAAATTAAATAAAAAGTGGTTTGTAAATAAGACTAATTTAGATATTCCAGATGAGGTTCAGTGGGTTCTTTCATTAGGACATAAAAATGCATTACCCATTAAACGAGAAGATTTTCCAGTTCTAAAAATGATAACGGATGGAGAGGATTTAGTGCAAACTTTAAAATCAAAAGAAGAACAGGAAATAGCTAGGACTAAATTAACTTCAATAATAGATAATCATTTAAATAAGATAAAATTAAATAACAGGGATAGATAAATGTTAGAAAACGTAAAAAAGGCGGATAGTTTTTTGAGAAGAAATAGGGATATCCTTATCTTAAAAGCTGATAAAGGTAACACCACAGTAGCTTTAAACAAGAGTGATTATGTTTTAAGAATTAACAATATTGTAGGGGATTTTGCTAATTATAAGTTAGCAAACAAAGATCCAACAACCAAATTGCAGAAGGTTAATAATGTGTTGGTTGAAGAACTTTTTAAACAAAAAGTTATTACAATTTTAGAGAAAAACAAGCTTAAAACCAATGTTTCTACAGCTCCAAGATTGTATGGGTTACCTAAAATTCACAAGGAGGATTTTCTTTAAGACCGATTTGTTCTTTTATAAATTCTCCATCTTATGAGTTATGTAAATATATTACAATGATTTTAAAAAAAATTACAGAAAATTCAAAATATAATGTTAAAAATTCGTTTGAATTTAAAGAAAGGATAAGGAACATAAATGTTCTAAATGATGAAAAATTAGTATCTTTTGATGTAGTCTCATTATTTCCAAGTATACCTGTTGATTTGGCAGTGAATATTATTGAAGAAAAATGGAACGTAATGCAGGAATATACTAGAATGGAAAAAGGTTTATTTTTACGAATTTTAAAATTTTGTATTGAAGATAACAGATACTTTCAATATAATGATAACATATTTGCAACAAAAAGGGCTTCCAATGGGATCTCCAGCTTCCCCTGTTGTGGCAGATATTATTATGGAGAAATTATTAGACACGTGCATTAATGAAATTAGTATAAAACCAAGAATAATGACAAAATATGTGGATGATTTGTTTTGTATTATTTTTGCATCTGGTATTGAAAATATGTTGGAAACATTTAATAGTTTCAATAGTTGTATAAAATTTACAATAGAAATAGAAAATGATTTTAAATTACCCTATTTAGATACGTTAGTAATAAGGAGAGGGAATAAACTAAAAATGGATTGGTACCAAAAGCCAACAGCTTCCGGGAGAATTATTAATTATTATTCAAAGCATAACAAAAGAATAATTATTAATACGGGAAAAAATTTGATAGAAAAAGTGCTTAAGCTAAGTGATAAGGAATTTCACAAAAGCAATAAAGATAAAGTTAAAAAGATATTAATTGATAATAATTTTCCAATGAGAGTGATAAATAGTTTGTTTAAACAGTTAAGGTTTAGGAGTGCAAATAATACAAGAGATGTTACAGAAACTAAAGTTTATAAGTCTTTAATTTATGTACCAGAAATAGCAGAAAGGATTGAAAAATCAAAAATTTTTGATGGGGATAAATATAAAATGGCATACAAAACTTATAATACTTTAAATAGATTATTTAGTAAAACAAAAGATAAGATTAAAAAATGGGACATGTCAAATGTAGTTTACAAAATACCTTGTAATGGTAATGATAGTGAGAATTGTAATAAGGAATATGTAGGTACGACAAAAAATAAACTAAAAACTAGAATAGCTGGACATAAGTCTGATCAAAGATACAGGGACGTTAATAATTCACAAAAAACTGCATTATCTTCCCATTGTGCCAGATTTAATCATAATCCTAACTTTGAAGATGCATCTGTTTTAAATATAGAAAATAATTATAAGCGTCGGTATATGTTAGAGATGTTACAAATAATTAAAATAGCAGCAACAAAAAAAAGAAACTTTAAGGCTGATACTGATAATGTTGCGCAATGTTATAGACATTTAGTCCATAAAAAATAATTAACGTTTGAGAGTATATGATTGCTTGTAACATTTCTATCGTGAAAGTTTATGTTAATGTATTTGAATTAAGTTTTTTAAAATTTTTAAATAATTTAAATGTTTTCTGTTTTTTAAATTTTTATAAGAATGTAAATGTTTTCTGTTTTTTAAATTTTTATAAGAATGTAAATGTTTAAAATTTTTGAGTTATTTTACTTGAATGTTTTTTGAGTTTTAAATTTATAAGAATGTAAATTTTAAATTAAATTATTTTAAAAAAATAATTTGATTTTAATTTTGTTATTTTAAAAAAAGAAAATCTAATTTTTTGTTTCCTGTTTCCTGATGATGCCACCCAAAGGTGTGGTGAAATATTGAAAATATAAATAAAAATTTTTATTATTTATAAAACTGACCTAGTGCTTAATAAATTAGAAAAGAAAAACTATTTAAAAAGGTCAAAAAAACATTTATATACAAAACAGTAAACATTAAAAATTCCTTCCCTAGGTATAATTGCAATAATCTTAAAGATAAGCAAATTATTACCCTTAATACTTACTTTTATAACACTACTTCTTGCACATTTTTCTTAATGAGCCATTCATATGACCCCCGCTTGAATTTACAAGGAACTCCACAACTTACTAATAATCAAAATCAAACTGCAATGGTAGGCTAAAGATTCTTTTGTATTTGCACAACCAGTTGCATCGTTAACATCTTTAAGTTTACGCCTCTTAGATCTATCGCTGCAGTTGTCCAATGATTTGCGTGGTCTTCCAACTTTATCTTGCTGTACTGTTTCTGCAGCGACAGTAAGTTGGCCGTCTAATCACTTTTTATATAAAACTTTTGTTTGCTGTAGCTAACTTCTTTGTAAAGTTTTTTAGTACTTTTACAAAATTACATAATTGCTCTTGTATTTCGGTGCTACACGAATTTAAGTTTAAATATATTTTAACGCAACTAAGAACATCTTTCTGGTTTCTATTTCTAAAATACTCTTCAACCAGTTCTTTATAACTGAAGCTCTCCATATTTTTCTGAATATTTTTATTTGTGTCTGTTATGTTTTATCACTGGCAAATATACGTCCGTACACGTAAAGGATTAAGTTATTATTGAGTAATCCCTTATCGAATCAATGTTTTATACATTTTAAGATACATGTTATTCATACCCTATAAATAGGGTTCTTTAACTCTTCTTTAAGACACTTTCACCTTTCTTCGGGTAGTATACGTTTCTTGTTTTCTTGTGTTCCCTAGAAGTTCTATTCCACTAAAGTTAAAATTTCAGAAAAAAATAGTAGTTTCATAAATATTTCATAACGACCCTAATATTAAACGCTGGAGCGGTAACCACTTACAACAACTTAAGCCTACCAGCATTATAAAAAAGACCGCAGGCCATTATCAATGATAGCTTGAGAATAGTAACCATTTATTTTTGACAAAAAACAAAAAAAAACACCTTTTTCTGAAACTAAAAAACAGTTGAGTTCGACAGCATGCCACGGCCACAATTATCAATAGTTTAACCTAATTTTTTGGTTACTTTAATATGGATATATTAGCTCCAAAAAGGCTTACAAATTTTAAAAATCAGCGACAAAAAAATTATACTTTTGGCTAATGAAAAACGATTTTCACCCAGTGCGCCGTTTAAAATTGTTTTCCGTGTAGTCAGAAATTTTTGACTGCAATAAATATAGAATGTATTACTACAGTATACATTAAAAAGACTATTCAGTAAAACTAAAGATAAAATACCGAATCTAGAATTATCAAATTTATTCTATGAAATTCCTTGTGACGGAAATGATAACGAGATTTGTAATAAGTATATATAGGAACAACGAAAAAAAAACTAAAAGCCAGAATTTTTGGTCATAAATATGATATAAAAATATTAATTCACAAAAAACTGCATTATCATGTCTTTGTGTTAGATTAAATCACTATCCTAATTTTTTAAAATGTTTCAGTACTGAACACAGAAAACAATTACAAACTGCGTTTTATGTTAGAAATGTTAGAAATAATTAATAAACCAATAGTACGAGGGCTGCTCTATATATTTCTGGCCTAATAGTGAAAACGCGAATATTTATAATCAAAAATGGTTTTATTGTTTTTCGAAGTATTCTTCAGCATGATTTATACACTTTTGCATGCGCTCAAACCAGTTGCCGAAGCACTTTTTCCACTCCGATTGAGACCCCTCTAAAACATGGTTTTTGAACACTTCAACAGCTTCTTCTGGCGACGAAAATCGTTGACCACGCATTTTTTTCTTGATGTGCGGAAACAAGAACAAGTCATTAGGTGCCAAGTCAGGGCTATACGGCAGATGACCCATTAATTCGACGTTTTGGACGGTCAAAAACGCTCTGGTTTAAGCCGATGTGTGAGAGCTCGCATTGTCATGGTGAACAATAATTAGTCTTCTCTTGTTGGTTTTTCGAATTTCTCCGATGACTTCAGGCAAACAAATTGTAGTATACCACTCAGAAGTGAGCGTCCTACGTTGCTCAAGCGGAACAGTCGCCACATGACCTGTTTTGCCGAAGAAACAGGCGACCATTTGCTTCGAAGTGCTTCTTCCACGAACAACTTTCGTTGGATTTTGCTCGTCTTTTTAGACCCACACGGTCGATTGTTGTTTCGTTTCGGGCTCATACGCATAGATCCATGATTCGTCACCTGTGCCGATCTTATAAACGTCTTTTGAAGCACCGCAATCGTAGTTTTGCAACATTTCTTTGCACCAATCGACACGAGCCTTTTTTTGAGCGACTTTCAAATTGTGCGGGATCCAACGCGAACAAACCTTTTTTACGGCCAGGTGTTCATGCAGTATCGAATGTATGCTCGTGGAAGAAATGTCCAAGGATGTCTCTATCTCTCGGTATGTCGCATGTCGATCATGCAGTATGAGTTCACGCACGGCATCAATGTTATCTGGCACAACAGCCGTTTTTGGGCGACCTTCACGGAATTCGTCTTTGAGCGAGCTTCGGCCACGATTAAATTCAATATACCAATTTTTCACAGTCCTATAGGACTTCATCGCCATACAAAGATTTAAGTTCATCAATGCACTCTTGTCGTGATAATCCACGTCGAAAGTTGTGAAAAATGATGGCACGAAAATGTTCACGAGTTAATTCCATTTTTTCCATATTAATTTTTTCAAGTCACTGTTAACAACACAAATAATGGTCGTACGTCAAAACGTTTTGAGTACGATTATGCTTAAAAATGACAAACTTTCCAATGGAAATGTCAGATTGCACTTGGCAGCACTCAGTGTTGCTAGGCCAGAAATATATATAGCAGCCCTCGTATAAAGAATTAATTTTAAGGCAGACACAGATAATGTAGCTCAGATTTAAAGACACTTAAAAAAAATAATTTTGTACTTTATATTTGTATGACAAAATAATTTAATGTTAGTTTGGAAAAAAATTTGTATTACTTTTCTGTTGTTGTTTTATTTTATGTTCAAATAAATAGTTGTTTTTCCTGATGATGCTACACAAAGGAGTAGCGAAATATTGAAAAAAATTGCAGGTTGTGCTTGTTAAATTAACTTAAATATAATTAAATAAAAGGGTAAATAAAAACTATGTTAATTCTATGTGTAGTTACAGATTTTCTTATTGAGCTATTTTGGGCTACAATTGTCAAGTAATTAAAAATTCAATTTAATTACAGTTTTACCCGACGTTTGGTCGATTATTTGTCGATTTTTACCAGGATTCTATTTTTTATTTAAATAAATCATAAAACAAAATACAACTACGTTATTATTGAAACAAAAACTCCAGAAATATATACTTACAAAATAAAACGTTAGTTCGTTAAAACAAAATAAACATATTAAACACAAGAACAAAACATCTAAACAATTTCAACAGGTTTAAACAGTAAACACATCTTAGCTTAAGTGCAGATTAGCTAATAGCGACTCCATAGCTGCCATTGATATTGCCAGTGTCCTCTTTCAAGATCATTGTGATTCCTATTTTCTTTTGACTATGTAGAGTTTCTTTGGTGTATCTTTCTTTTACGATTTTCTTTGTCTAATATTTTTTAGTTATTAAAGTGACCTGCTTTTATTATGTGTTGTGCCAATGCAGTTGTCTCCTTTCTGATGTCCATTTTATACTCAGCTATTCTTGTCAATAAGCTTCTCTATGTTGTTCCAATGTATATTTGATTACACTTTGTTACTTCATTCCCCACGCATGGTATTTCGTAAACAAGATTGTTTTGTTGTTGCTTTTAAATTGGCGCCTTAATTTTTGTAAATATTGTGTTTAATGTATTAGTTGGTTTGTAAGCAAAGCCTATCTTGTTGTTGTTTTTTATTATTTTCCGTATATTTCTGTTGTCTGTTAGGCCAGAGATGTATTGCACGCTGTGAAAAATACAAATTACCTTGTCGTCTGCATTGTAATTAGTTTTTTTTTTCAGTTTTTAAACGGTGTTTTACTGCTTCCATTTAACTTTTAGTAACTTTTCTAACCGGGTAACTTTGTTACACAACTAAGGTAGATACATGGATGCGAAGAATGCTGATGAAGGATGTAGTGGTTCAGAAAATGCAGGATTTCGTTCATTTGCAAATTATTATGTCTTTAATACATGACTTTCCTGGTAAGAAATACTACACACGTATTTATTTCCTATTAATGACGCTTAGTTTTTAACCTTTAAAATTAAAGATATTGTACTTTAATTTTACTATACGGTTTAGCGCTTGGAATACTCATTTGTTAAGCAAATGGATGAAATTGAATCCTTAAATGGTGGAACTTTTGCATCAATGCAATCAGATCTTTTACATCGCGATCAGCTTACAGAACTAACGCGGAGCAGTGTTTCATTATTTTTGATGGCTAAATGCTACAATTCTCTTGATATAAAAGAAATTCGTGAAAAAGTTTAAAAGAAAAACTTGCAAATACTATTCTTATAATAGCAACTAAATTTAAAAAGTCATACGTGTGTGTTAAATGTACACATAATGTTGTAAATATATGTGTATTTATAAAACTAGTAATATATGTCGATTGCGTTACTATTGTAAATAATATAATGGCAGATAGCAAAAAACACAGTAGACTGATTGTACTTCTTAAAAAATAATTAGTGCAGGATACTCCAAATATGAATAACGATATAGTATATATTTATAAAGACAAAACTTAAGATATACTGTTTATCTTTTTAAGGAATTTAGTAAGAAAACGTAAACAAATATACATATACTTACTTGTAGTTATAGGTTTATTTATATAATAAAAACGTTTTTCGTAAAACATAACAAAAACTAAATAACAAACATGGTAAACTTCAATTAGTTAAAGCTACAAAGATCCTAAGAAATAAATTTTAAACCCTATTAAATCAAGGACTCAAACTTGAACTACATGTTCAAAATATAATTTATCTTAGAAAGGATTTGTGCCAATACCATTTTGTAATGATTTCCAGTTATTTTAAATCGATTCGGTCATAGTAAGAAATTGCAGCATATGCCGTACCGTTATCCCTCTACCGTAATGGCGGATTAAAAATATTTCAGCTTAATCAAATAGTGAAAATAAAAGTTATACTCATCAAGCCGGGTTAAGGTTCAGAAAAATAATTTTTCCTCATTTGTACTTGAACTTCCTACGCCATATGATCTTTGGCAAATTTGCAGACGTTGCTGTTGACAAGATGCGTTTAGTGTATGTATTTTTCTTCAGTTATCGGAGTTATAGCTGCTTATTACTCGAAAAAGCACGACGAACTGTCGATTTGCCAGCATTTATTGATGTTAAATTTTTAATTTTAGAGGTGTAACGGGCTAAGTTTAATGCAATTCTCAGATTTTGCCGTTTGTTATGTACCGTCAAAGCTGTTTGGGTACCTCCTTTGTTATTCTTGTTATAAGCCTCTTGACGTAATTCATTACTACATTGTTTTTTCTTGCAGTTTTTAGCATTTTCGCGATAGTAAAATTTTTCGGAACGGTAAACATCAATTTCAAGCATGTTTAAAGCACTGAATGCACTTTTTGTAAACATTTTTACTTTACGATTTTATTGGCATCATATAAAATATTTCTTCCTTAATTTTTAAACTCATTTGTGTTGATTCTGAATGTGGTACTTTTGGTCAATCATATCAATCATGGTAGATAGAGAAGAAACTAGTTTGACTATAGTTTTGCTTACAAAAAATAACGTTTTTTGAAGTTTTATTATTGTCAAAATTTTAATTTAAGTGTAATAGCATGGTATAAAAAAAAAACAGAAGGTATTTCATTAGAGTTTTGCTTACAAAAAATAAGGGTTTTTGATGTTAATTTTTATGTAAATTAATATAAGTAAAAAAAAAGCTTTGCTGCATCATCAAGAAGGTAAGACATTCCGACATAATTTGAATTGTGCAATTTATTATTTTGGGATATAAAAACTAATGCTATTTATTGAAAATAAACTTGTTAGAGAATTATTAATATCTAAAATATAATTATGAAAACAGTTGATGTAATAATAATAAAATTATTAATCTAACAAGTGCAGCTTGCGCTAAAAAGGTTCATTAATTAATTATTTTGAAGGGGTCTTTAGGACATAACTTTTTTCATTTATTTATTTTAAAATTCTTATTCTATAAAACCATTTTTTGTTAAATGGAAAAATAGTACTTAGAAACTACAAATGATGCTAAAAATCTTGTGTATCCGATCCGAGCGTAATGTTCATTTTTTTCTTCAAAAGTTCCAAAGCCAAGCTTAGTCCCATTTTTTAAATTATATAACCATCAAATTCAATGGCAATTATTTTTTTAATACTTTCTAATAGCTTTGATTTTTCTTGCTGTTTCTTAGGTGTAGTTGAAAGCATCAAAATCAATTTTGTTTATTAAGGTATTTAAATTTTTGATTATGTAATGTCTGTATTTATGACTTCGAATTTAATTAATAAGTCTGTTTCTTTACTTTATGGGCAAACTTCATGAAAATAAGAGCAAGCTTTGGTTTATCCCATAAAGAGACAAAAGTATATAAAAGTACGGAAACACAATAACAAAGTCTAAAGTTTAAACACAAAATAAAAAATCGAAGTATTTCGGCTGTATTAATAAAAAAATTAATTTCAATAAATCAGCGCAAAAAAAATAATAATAAATTTTGTATGCTGTTTGTATTTTAAGGCTGTTGCACAAGTGTAAATAACTTGTATGAATAAAAATTTTGGGCTGTTTCAATCAGGAAGAAGAAGTTTAGTGTCTCAAAACCGCTTTCATTTACGTAGTTTTGAAGTAAGAAAACAATTTCGTGCAAATTGTGAACAAAAAGTAGATTAAAAAAACATATCTTATTTGTTTTTGCGCCCTACAAAACAAATAATTCTTTTTCCCAAAGGTTAAAAAAAAATCCTTTTCTCGTGTGCCAAATTCTCTAACAGCAGCTGCATCCCAACGGTCAGAAGAAGAACAGAGCCAGGAAAGGCCATGTCAGCAAAGGTTATTTTCCACTAAATCTTTCGGCCGAACTTCTCCAATAAGCAAATCAGCAGGGTTATCAGTTCAGCAAACGTGCTTCCAGCAGGTATTGTCGGCTTCCGCGACAATTTCGGATACTCTATTCGCCACAAAAGTTGTCCAAGTGTTAGACGGTTTTTGGAGCCAGCTAGAATCACTCTATGTGTATACTTTTGTTCTCGTCTTGTCAAATTTAAAATCTTTTCCGACCAGGTCGATCATAGCCGCTAAAAGATATGCATGTGAGGCATCACAAAACCTGTGATTTCCAAATTACCAACCGGGGTAAATTGTTTCCATTTTTGGGTACTATTTTCTGCTAAAACCTCATCCCAATCCGGTTTCTCACTTCATATTTGTTGTATTAACATTTTTGCTAAAATTGCGACATGGGTCAAATAATTTTACGAGAATAGGTAAAACTTCTCGTTTAGTAAGATTTTCTTTAAAACAAGTAAGCAAAAAATCTGTCGGCTTTAACATCCCACCTTATACCCAATGTCTTTGTGAAGCTCTCTCTATCAATTTCTAAAAAGCTTTCCTTTAAAAAATTCTGTTATCGTTGGAGGTCCATTCCCTCATAGAAAATCTAGCCGATGACAAAACCAACAATAGCTGACCCCGAGCTTCATCGCCAATGCTAGATCTCATAAACGCACATCATACAGCGTTAAATTTTTAAAGAAAGTGGCCATTGCCGCTAACGACGTTAGCGAATTGATGCAAAGTTCTTATTGCTAAATATGAAGCGCAAAGGTAACTGTTTTTAACCCTTTTGAATTTGGCGGTACATTTTTGCTAAATCTCCGTTGAACACGTAACGATTATAGCGCCGTCTATTGATCAACAACATTACATCATTCTGCAAAGTTGGTCCGGTAAACAAAATATCATTAAGACTTAAACCTCACGAACATTGACTGGAGAACTTTCAGGTTTAAATACTGCATGATGTGGCATATAGGAAGATTTCGAAAACAAGAAGCTATTATGTTCGACCTGAACCATGTGACTTAAAACTTCATATTTCGAAAGCTCATCATCATATGTTCATTTAAGCACATATTTGGGCCTATCGGGTAGAGAGACCGTAAATCTCCCATCACCATTTCATTTAGTGGTATTTTTATACAGTTCTTCATAGTATTCGTGTTCGGGTGTAAACACAATAGACGTTGGTGGTTCCTCTAATGGCCAACATTTTTCCAATTGTTTATCAAGGCAAATTTCTGTTTAAAACGAAACACCTTGTAAATGCCACCGGTCTTAAGTCAGTAAGCGATCCCGTCAAAATTCAATCAAAAATAGTTTCTTTTGCTATCAAGTTTCTTAAAATATTCCGTCTTAGCCCATACTTATGATCTTAGAATAAATGTCAGCACCAATCAGAAGATCAATTTGGCCACTCCTCGAAAAATTAGGGTGAGCTAAACTCAACCCCAATAACGAGGATGACTGACCAGGACATATCAACTCGTTCTTGGGTAGATTTTCCGTTAATTAAGGCAGGACCAAACTTTCCACTTCGATGCGCAGTTGGCTATCCAAACGAGAGCGCATTTCAAACGAATAAAGTTTCTTAGCTGAGCCCGCCAATGCATAATTCAATCCAGAAACATGAGCTCTAATTTTTCTTACCGTTGCAACCGTTTAGATGAAAACCAGCCTGCGGTCCAAAGTCCATGAGCGCTTGTGCATAAAATACATGACCACGACATACTACATTTATTATCCACAGCAGTTCCCAAAATAATTTGCCGCGAGGCAGTTTTGAAATGTCGAACCCTGAGCGGCGGCCTGGATCGTTCTTGGTCTAACAGACTGGCTATCTTTCTCTGGCTCTATATGCAATGGTGAATGGCTTCAATTTGCACACAAAACAACTAAAAGTACTTTGGCAAGCACTGAGCTTATGACCCTTACTTTGACAGTTTATGTACAAACTGTGTCTTTTGACAACTAAAAATCTTTTACCCGGATTTATTGCCCGAAATTTGGGGCAAATTCTGAATGGGTGATCCTGCGAACAACTAGGGCATGTTCCCTTTACTACCTTTGCCTGATATGTTCTAACTTTTTTATTAGAAAAATAAACTATTCTATAGTGCACACGATTATCGCTTCTATAAGAAGAGTTATTTGTCGAAGAAATATTTCTACTAGAGCTAGATTTTAAACTTAATTCAGTTAACCTCTCTCTAATACCCGACATAGTCCCTCGAGATTGTAATCGTTAAGTCAAAAAATTATTCATGTCTTCCCATTTTGGTATTTCAGTTAATTAACTGCCCCCACAATGATAAAGTAAAATTAGGCAATTTCATAGAACAGGGAAAATAAAAATCGAATCCCAGTCGATATCTCTTTAAATCGGCAGCTAACTCCAATTTGACTTTAATTAAATTGAACGAAATTTTTAATTGAATATTAACCAGAATTCTCTCATTCTCGTACCTAACAAATTCTTCCAGGCAGTTCCAAAACCCTCGTTAGTAGCCTCGTCTAAAGCCTCAATTCGAGTGCTCTGCCTTGGATAAAAAAGTTTCAAAACTGCAGTTAATAAGGTACCATTAATGTACATTGAAACAAATGTATCTCTAAAAGCTGGCCATGTCACCACAAAAAGGTACAATGCTGCAAGGCGGCAATCTAATGTGATGACCTTCAATAATAACACACTCATTTGAATTAGCTACACAATAACTTAAAGAAAGTGCAGGAGGAGTTTGTCTACTAATAAACGACTGGGATAGTTCACCCATTAGAGCAGCACAGGTAATGTATGCCAATTTGCATTCCTGAAAAAGAACCTTTGCTGCTTCAAAATCTTTTTCGGTGTCAGGTTTACATTGCGGAAGCAAAAGTTTCATATAAAACTCTTACTTTTTTCCTAAGGTCTTAAACTCTTTTTTCTCAAGTTCAATTGTAAAACCTGTTTGATTCGCCCTATTACTCTAATTTAAGTCATTTTAAAATTCAAGAAGCATTCCTGCAAATTTCTCGAATGTCTGTAAATTAGCCGATTTTACCATTTTTTTACCAAACGCGAGGACAAACTAAACAAAATAATCAGGCAACCAAAAAATAATATAAAATAAATTGCCTCGAAATATATTAGTTTTTCCAAAAACAGAAAGTATATCGCCAAACAAGAATTCAAATTTTCTTACACAAAATAATCAACAAAAGGCAAAGAAACTTGAACAAAATAAAAGTTCACTTTTTCGTTTATTAAAACGAAATAAAATTTATTTCATATTCTCACACTTCTGCAAATATCAAAAAAAAAATTTTTTTTAACTTCACTTCTGGCTTTAACCGTTCACAATTGGTTCAACCTTTAATTGCAATAAATTCAATAAGGTCACACTTCTTATCCACTGCTTTGTATTATATAATATAAATTTGTTTTTTATTATTACAATTAATACAGGACATTTGCGCAGTATAATCCACTGTATAATGTACTATGAACTATATACTTTTTTTCATACTCTTCTGATATGTTCACTTAACACAGCATATAAATTAATAAAAATCCTCAACAATAACCATAAAAAGCAAAATTGTATATTATAAACATGCAAAATCAGGAATTTGGACCACCTTAAGTGTTTATAAATCACAAAATGTACATTAACCAAACTTCGAAAGAGAATTTGCACAATTACTGCCGAATAAAAAAAAAATAAATTTTTCTTTAATATTAAATTAATTCATTAAATAATTAATCAGCAATTAACATAAACTCACTATTTCACATTAATCATGGCGTGATTTGCACTGTAAATTCAAAAAAGTTTTTTCTAGTAAAATCTTGTATTTAACTAACAAAATGTTACAAGAAAAAATTTATGTACAAAAAATAATGTCACAAAAAAATATAAAACGAACTAATTACAAAAACTGTGTATTAAGCGCGAGAAATTGTTAAACAATGGTGACTATATCGCATAAGTATATTCAAACAAAATTAGTGCGAGAATAATATATTTAAAAACTAGACGATGATTGATTACAGCTCCCCCTTACATTTCAGTTCAGATATTACTAAAATTTGCACGACAATCAGTATTGATTTCGAATGGAAATTCACTTTCGTTCAGAGATGTATACAATCAAAAATGTAACAACTACAAATTGTTCATTATCTAGTGCATAGCAGGGTACGGATTTGCACTCTCATGTGCCGCACATGCACATACAATAAATAGGCGCATGCACATAAAGAAGAGCTAACTTTTTTGTGTGCCTACTAAACGCATATGTGCAAGTTCAACTTGCTTAAGCACATTTCATGTGCCACTCTTAAAATGAACGGCAAATGAATACACACGATCTTGCACATTAATTTATGTATGTGAAAGACGAAAAAGTACAATGATAACAACAAAACATTGCGGTGTTTTGTCGTTATGTATGGTTTCAATATTTACCCACATAAAAATAATTTTGACTGCGTAGTTTTACAAATAAAAAATATTTTTTCCGTTTTGTTTTTCGTACAACACTAATAAATTATTTGTTACAAAAATGGTGCAAGGTGTATTAGAAATTATCTGAATAATGAGTCGTCGCGCGCTCACTATTAAATGATTTGGAAATATTTATATATGTAAGTGCGCGAAAACATACTGCCGTATTCATAAAATATTTAAATATATTTGTAAAACATATGTATTTGTATGAAAATTTTGTTGTGAAACCTACTTTATTTTTATTATGGCAGAAAGTATTCTGTTTACTTATTTAAAAATTTACTGTTTAATTAAAAAAGGTATTTTCTAACAATCAGTCAAGTTAAATTGAATATTATTTATTATATTATGCTTATATCCCGTAACATTTTCAAATAAAATGCAATTTATTTGTTGGTTTGGAATAGCAGGTATCTATACGTATAGATACCTGCTATTCCAAACAAATATAAATTGAATACTTCAAGCATTAAGTAAGCTCTTGAAAGTTTAATTTGGTTAATAGTAAATGACTCAACGTTTTATTATTGAGCTTTAATCTCAATTTAGTCAAAACCAAAGGCAATGTACTGAATGCCCTTTCCACAGATACCTGTGTAGCTGGTACTCCTTTTACAATTTTCCGAATATTGCTGTCGTCCGTGGTTTTCCAATAACTAAGGACAACAATATCGAGCGAAAGTTTTGTCTGATTCATTAGAAGCATTAGTTTCTGTTTAATTGTGCGTTTGCAGATATATTTATCATAGATTCCTTGAAGCACTGTTTTAATTTAGGAAAAGAGGAAGTGGTCGGAAGTTCATTTTGTATGTCAGAGCTTTAAAACCTCAAAAGATTGTCCAGATGTTCCTACAAAAAAAAAATGCGATATGCATGAAAACGTTTAATTTCAAAACAAATTTACTATTGCTGTAGTTCTTTGTTCAAAAATAAATCGAGGATCTCAATAAAGAGCTGCTAGCAAGGGATCATTTTAAAAAGAAGTTGTTTTCTTATTTGCATGGAATTATGCAATAGTGACGCATATCGTGTTACAGCAAATAGCTATATAGAACAAAACTATCTCTATAAAAATCACCAATGATACACTGCCCTTTTTGAAGCTGCTTAGTACACAAAGCCAATGGTTTAAATGCAGCAACAAAATTTTTAGAAATTCCCAATTATTGTCCGATATGCTGTTTTTCTTTATGTAAAGCAACTCTATATGTTGCCTTACTTCCAGTAAGGACACAAACATTTCATATGTTGAGTTCCATCTCCTGGTATTATCCAAACTTGGCAATTGCATTTGAATATTGCCTGATCTATTCGTCTTGCGTAGCTGTTTAACATATCGTGTTTAAGATATCGTAAGCAGAAACTAGCATTACAACGGATAACACCGAACTGAGTATTTTTTGAATACTGTCATCAGTATCTTCTGAAGCGCTATTTTCTCCATCGCTTTTCTCCTCACCGATTTGATCTTTTGGCATTTCTTGGAGTACTTGGCTCACTTTAAGCATGGTGCTGGAATAAATTTGCCCAATCTCGATCTGGTAAGTTTTGGATATCCCAAGATTTCTTGCAGATATAAGGCTCTAAGTTGTTTTTGTAATCGTATCATGCCTAATAAAATAATATAGTGAACACATAATAGGATTTCAAATAATAATTAAGAATTTTACCAATTGTATTGATATATATCTTGAAATCTTTTATATACTGAATATTTATTCCAAGAATGCTTTTGTCCATTCTGCTAGCAATATCAAATTTGAGCGACACCATTTTATTTCGCACTATTTCCTGAATTTTTGGACGGAAGTTTTCAAGAACATGAATAATATTTTTAGAATTTAAGCTCGTGTTGAATTTCTTCTCATATGGTAAAATCAATACTATAAAAAACTCTGAATTATCAAAAATTCTAAATGGTATGTTTTTACTGCAACTAATCTAACACAACATTTCAAAAATTGGTTCTTATTAATATAAATTTTTACGACTTCATCAGTTTTTCGTTTTTTAGCGGGTATACATTCCTCCTCCTTCCTACATTCGCCACCTTCATTGTGTTGTTCTTCAGCTATGTCTTTTTTACGGATAAGCTCATAATGTCTTTTAGTGTCAGAAACATTGATGCCACTTATTTCAAATTCAACGCAAACAATGGGTAGAGTGAATAAAAAGGCAGCTTATACTACATAGTACCTAGTACTAGCACTAGCTTAAACTTTTCAGTACTAGCAAGGCTGAAAAGCATAGACTGCAAAAAGTGTGAATAAATCTTTACTAGGTAGCTAGTACTGAAAAGTGATAGCTTGTAAAATTAAAACATATGCAGCTCATAAAAACTATTTGGGAGTTGCCTCTGCTTAAAAAAAAATGTTTCTTATTATTTTGGTAACATTATAAGTTTGTTTTGAATATTTATTATCACGATAGGTGACAAAAATAGTTCAAATTTTTTGACATGCTCCAAAAGAATAAAATTGTATTTAATTCGGAAAATATGGACGAGCGCCAATTTCTTCACTTGTTGTTTTTTCTTATTTTTCAATTCTCTATCGCCCCATATATTTGTTTTTTTTTATTTGGAATTACTTCACTTAACTAAATTTGTTCCAAAGTCAGAATATACGAGTATGTATACTCAAAGTATATCTATATTAAGTACATGCAAGTCTGCAACAAATGCAACATTAGCACAACAACAGGCATTGTGTTTGTGTAAAATCATGCATGGAGTGGTAAGTGAAGAAGTGATCCAGTGCTAAGTGGGTCGTAGAACAAGATTTTTATGGAAGCATCTACGACATGGTTGGGAGGGCAAATGAGACGACCATCTGTCTCCAAATTCTTTGTGTGGTATATTGTGTGTTTAGATCTGTTAGTTTTGTTTTTGTTCTATTTTTATGTGTTCGAATACGCGGCTGGTGAGAAGGGTTGGAACCACCTGAGAGGAAAAGAAGAGCTAATCGGAAACCTCGCCAGTCCAACCGGTCCGTAACAAGAGACGGCAAGGTGGGTAACATTTTATAATTTTTCTAATTAAAAAATTTATATGAATTTTACTTAATTATTATAAAAAAGTAAGAAAATTACCTTTTAACGACTATATCAATGTAAATTTAAACAAGAATTCAATAAAAGAATGTTTAATGCAACTTGAGTTGGAAAAGTGTAATTTGAATATTTCGTTTACTATCCCTGATAGAACATAATAAAAATGAAAAGAAACACGTAAAAAACAAGAGCAAAATAGAAATTAAAATAAATGTACACAAATTTTGACACAAAACATGATAAACACGCACACCAATAAAACTATCAGCTGAACTCCTGCATGTACTATACTATACTTTACTTTATGGGGTCGGAAATCGATATTGTAGAAATTACAATTGGAATGACAAACTTAGATATACCCTTTTTCCACCTGTGGTGGAGGGTATAACAAACGACAATGCACTTTTTGGCGAATAAACCAAGAATAATATTTTCCAGCAGTGACATGCTTACAAGAATTTAAGTTAAAACTCGTAATTTTAAGTACTTCCTAGTTCTTATTCACAAACGCTGGATAAACTAGCTTAAACTAGGCAACAGATATCACTAGCTTTATATGACAATTTTATTCACCTCAAAACTAGTTTTAACTTAAGATTTGCTAGGTAACGGTTTTGCTTGCGCGGTTATCGTATTAGTGGAATAATAATGTAAATTTCAAAGCGAATGGGGGTTTTCACACACGATTAATTTTTAATCCGCACAACTTTTGTTCTTTCGTATTCACACTAGACTAATTATGCTGGCATAATATTGTGCACGTATACACAGCTTTGTGTGTGTTAGTATTTTCTTTGTTTATTTCATGTTTGCCTTTCGTTCGTTAAACACATGCATAAATTGCGGAACATACTTGGATAAAATAAGTTATGATGAATTGGCAGATAATTTTAGGAGGAATTTCTTAACTTATGCCACATTTTCACAAGATTTCAATTAATATTTTATTCATATTTGACAAAAAGTTCGTTTTCAACGTTTTTCCCTGTAAAATACATATAAAAATCAACTTAATTAACTTTAAACTTAAGTGCTGTTTCTGTATTACAGGCGAACAACTCGTCTGAAAAAATTATATAAAAAGCACTGTTTTTTATTTCTATATTCTATTTTTATTTCTATATTAATCGCCAGAAACAGCATGTTAATTTCCCTTGATAAAATATAAGAAAATTGAATTCAATCATAACAAATCTCAATCATGTACATAATTACATCATTTTCTTCATATTTATCTTTACTCGTCGATGGACAACTAAACACTAAAAATCGCTCTGCAAAAAAAACACCCAGAACCTGTGTTTTCATAAGTGTGTATGTGTTAGTTTTGTTCTGTTTGTGCGGGGTTGAAGCTGGTTGAAAAAATTGTGCCAACCAAAAACCACTCTCCTCACCGAAAATGCCTACAAACTGCGATTTTATGCCAGCACAATTGTTCCAGTGTGAAAACCCCCAATAAAATTAAATTTCAAGTAGCATGTATATTGAACACTCTCATTTTCAAACATACTTCCAAGCACAAATGTTTTGCTTTGCCACCAAAATAGAGAATTAGAGAACAAAAGTGTTTTAGAACAGCATTGAAACAAAACAGAACTAGAACAAAAAAACTTTTAGAATATCAAAACTAAAATAGAACATTCAAATCATGCTTGAAGTTTTAATTACAGAATTCGGATAAAGAGAAACTAGAATCATTGCCATTTTATTTTAATATGAAAAATATCAATATCTTTTTTGGAGAAAAAACAAAAAAATGGAGAAAAAACCATTATAATTTCTGTTTTATTTAAAATGTTAATTGAATGATTTAAAAAAAAATAATATTTTTATATTAAAAATATAATAGTAGAAATAATAAAACTTAAAACAAAAAAAAAATAATATAATATAATAATAACAAATAATATTATTTTTTCATAAATTCTACACAAAAGTTTTGAAAAGGATTCAGCAATCGATAGTAAGGACTTAAAATTAATAACATGTGGTTCAGTATTTATCCTTTTATAAAAATTTTTTTTAAAATTTATTTTTTATTAGAAGTTTCATATTAAAAATATAAAACAAATTTGTATGTTTGCATATCATTTCTTTATATAAAAGTATTTTCTTTTAACAGCCTTTAATCTTATTATTTAACAACACTGCTTTATTTTCGTGAACAGTTTTTGTATACTGTGAGCGTCAAAATAAAGTGTACACAAACATTTTCTTTAGATTAGTTTTTATTTCTGTCTTAAAAAATACTATTTTATTTAACATTTTATGTTTTTTTAATTGTTATTTAGTTCCCTACTTAAACTTAAAAAAACAACAAAAAAATTTACAACAACAAAAGTTATAAAAACAAAAACAAAATCTATTCCATATTTTACGCGTCAAAATAAAGTGTACACATATAATTTATTATAAAAATTAGTATGATTTAGTATTTGTTTGCTTTTCTTTTAGCTTTAATAAAGGCACTTAGTCTTCGGGGCATCGATTCAACCAGTTTTTTGGTTATGTCAGATGAAATTTTCTGCCACTTCTCCATTATAAGGGATTTAAGCGTATCCTTGTTAGTAATTGTCCTCTTTCGTATTTGCCAGTCAAGATGCTCCCACAAATGCTCAATCGGGTTAAGGTACGGTGATTGGGGAGGATGATCTAATGTCTTAGGAGTATGATAAAGGAGCCATTCTTTTACTATCTTTGCCGTATGTTCGGGATCATTGTCTTGTTAAAAGATCCAAGGTCCCTTGAAGCCCAATTTATCCACACTACATGACAAATTGTTTTTAAAAATGTTTAAGTAGTCCGTTTTATTCATGGTATCTTCAATAAAAGCCAAGCTTTTCACTCCACTTGCCGCAATGCATCCCCACACCATCACCGAACCCCTCCATGCTTAACCGTAGATATTAGATTTTGTTCAGCATACTCTGTATTTTTTGTACGCCATACTTTTAGAGGTTTTTTCTGGCCAAATATCTCAAATTTACTCTCATCGCTAAATAAAATGTTATTCCAGAAAGAACCATCTTTAGTTTCGTACTTTTTTGCATACTCAATACGTTTTTTCTGATCTACTAACGATATAAGTGGCTTTTTTGGCGGCAACCGACCATGTAGACCATTTGCGTGTAGAGCTCTTCGTGTTGTGTTGGCGCTAACGTTGGTATTTTTTGTTGCTGAAACTTCCTCCGATATTTTAACAGCACTTTCAAATGGATTTTTCTTCATATCACTCAAAATAGACTTTATTTCAGACTCACTTCAAGCTCTTGGTCGGCCTGCACCTGGACGATTTTCTACTTGGCCGAATTTTTCGTGCTTATCAACTATTCTCTTTGCTGTATTATGGCTTCTGTTTATTATAGACCCGATTTCACGAAAAGTTTTACCGTCTTTTCGAAGTTTTATCACAAGTTCTATGACTTCTGTTGATGTTTGTCTACCCATTTTTAATAAAATAATAAATTTCTTTCTGCAAAGAAGTTATAGTCCGAAAATTGCGTCTGTCTATTATAAAACAGTAGTAGTGATTTTAAAGAATGCAAGAAAGTAAATAAACAACAAAACGTAACGGTATTTTTTGCGATTCTACTTCGCTAAAATGCTACAAAATAAGATGTACACTTTATTTTGACGCGTAAAATATGGAATAGATTTTGTTTTTGTTTTATAACTTTTGTTGTTGTAAATTTTTTTTGTTGTTTTTTTAAATTCAAGTAGAGAACTGAATAACAATTAAAAAAACATAAAATGTTAAATAAAATAGTATTTTTAAAGACTGAAATAAAAACTAATTTAAAGAAAATGTTTGTGTACACTTTATTTTGACGCTCACAGTATGTTCTACTGCTCTAGATGTTTCCACTATGCTTTACCGTTTTTTACTTCATGGTCGCCGTTTGTTTCGATGTTCTACTCTGTTTTAAAACACAAGCACTAATAAAGCTGTAAAGAGAATCTTTTCGATTAGTGCTTGTTTTGTTTTGTTATGCTTGTTTTGATATTTACATTTACACTGAATTCTGTGTTTGGAAGTATGTGCACTATAACATAGACCTCTTAAAACATTTTGTGCACTTCTTTATTATAAACCTGTTAAAGTATTTTACATTTTTTACATTTAATGGCCATAAAATTGTAAAGTTTCTGGGGAAATGTTTTCTTTCAGTTTTAAGAGTTTCGCTGAAAAACTGAATTTTTACATCTATTACTGTATTCTCTACTTTTAATAGTCCATAAAGCCAAGAACAGCTGGCAAAATTCTGATAATTTTTTTTATCTGAGTCTATGAAAGAAAGTACTTATAGACTGATGTTCATACATATAGATTTTTAAAATTTAAAACATTAAATTACATTACCAAAAATTTAAATTTAAAATAAGTATTTAAAAACAATATTATATTGCGTTTAATAATGTCAATATAAAAATTTATTAAAATTTATTATTTATTGTATAAGACAGAGTTTTTTTCTGCTCTTTTATACAGTTGAAAGAGGATGAAAAATAAAATATCACAAAACCCTACGATAATTTATTTTATGCACGGGCACTTTGCAAATATAAAACATTTTAAACAACGGGATTTTTTATAGATTTATATCAATTAAATTTTAAAAATTCTTTTTTTCATGCTATTTTCCCGATTTATTATTTAAATCACCGATATTGATTATTGAGGGTCAAAGCACGTCTCGATAGCCATTTCGTTATCGCTTACTTAACTCTTCAGGAAACTTCTGACAAATATTTTAAATAAACTAAAGATTTTTGTCCAAACAATAAAGCAAAGACAAAAATCAAAGTTTAAGCAAAAACAACAATAACCAATAGTAATTCTATTTTTCTTTCTCCGCTGTATAAGGCAGAGTTTTTTCTGCTCTTTTATACAGTTGAAAGAGGATGAAAAATAAAATATCACAAAACACTACGATAATTTATTCTATGCACGGGCACTTTGCAAATATTAAACATTTTAAACAACGGGATTTTTTATAGATTTATATCAATTAATTTTCAAATTTTTAAAAATTCTTTCTTTCATGCTATTTTGCCGATTTATTATTTAAATCACCGATATTGATTATTGAGGGTCAAAGCACGTCTCGATGGCCATTTCGTTATCGCTTACTTAACTCTTCAGGAAACTTCTGACAAATATTTTAAATAAACTAAATTTTTTTTAAAACTTTCTTTTTCCTTGTTTCACTGTTCATATTTCGTTTTTCTGGGCTTTGCACATGTGGTAATCTTTCAAATTTTCTGCTATGATTTTTGTATTAGAAATAAATGCATTCCTATCTGTAGTATTAATAACACGCACATAAGGTGATTTATTGGAGGTAATAGTGTTAGCTATGAATATTTCAGGAGCGATTTCCTGGTTGGGGATATATATATATATATATATATATAGATTCATCCTTTAGCCCCTACATTCAATTTTCTAATTTACCAGGATTCCATCAGTGAGTATTGGGAAGTTGTCACCAATGGTAAGAAAATCATGTCTGATGAAATAGTTTTCTGTATTCTTACGCTTGCACCAGTGTCTATTAAAAATGTATTGATGCCTTTGCTTGAGCAACAGCTTGAAAGGTTAAAGTTTAAGTGATAAATTTTACCATTATTCAGAACTGCGGATGTAATGTTATAATCTTTATTTTTATTGTCAACTAATTTTCCACCACGTGCTGCTGGGGTCGTTGTCGTTTCCCTGTTTGACACTATTAATTATGTGAACACTTCTGTTAAAATTAGCATGTCTGTTGTTATAGCGTGTGTTCTAGTTATGAGCGTTATTACAGCTATTATTGTAATTGTTATTGCAGCGGTAATTATTATTGTTACGCGTGCGATAATAGCATAGTTGCCTCCATACTGGTTTCGGAATCGGTTGCGGTATCCCTGGTTCTGGTTTGGTGTAAACAAATAAATAAAAAAAAAATAAACCTGCTTCTATGATAAGTTTAGTTCTGTCTGAATTTAAATTTTTAATACTTTAGTGCAGCTTGCACCGCAAGCTTTGCTCGCGGTTTCTTCGGACAACTTGTCAGCAAGATAAGCTGAATTTAGAGATTTACACAAGATTTCAATTTCCTGGGCGTAAGCGGTGGTAGTCTTACCCTGCTGGCGTGTAGCCATCAATTTTAAAATAACTATTTCGGGTGACTAACCTCTTATACATGTCTTAAGTTTATTTATTATTTCAACAATAGTGTTAAGACCGTTTACTTGTGTCCATGTATTTCCACTAATTCTAGTGTGTATTATTTACACCGCTAATTATTCGTGTGTTTCCTTTATGCTGTTCAGCAGTATCAGTGCATCCAAAAATATCTGAAAATTTTCAAATCTTAAAGTTATGTCAATGAATTTGGTAACATCCATTTTGGCTCCTATTTGCGCTTTTGTGATTGTCGGCTGGAAATTGTTTTTTGCTAACTCCATTTCTATTTCACCTTTTCTTCCTGATCACTATCGTCCGTTTGTGTAATTTCTTTATTGACTTCGCTACTCAGATTTAGGAGAACTTTAATGGTTATGTTGTATTTATGGAACATTTTTTTTTTATTAATTTATCCTTTAATTTTAGGCTTTTTCTCTGTGCGATGTCGTGTATATGTTGTCGTGTCTATGTAGTTGAGCCCTAATAGTGTTGAACGCATTTATTAAAATGTTAATGTGTTTATGTAATGTCTCTTCCTGTTTATGTAATGTATCTTCCTCTTCTATTTTTTTTTTTTTTATTTTCTAATATCTTTTTCCATTGCATTATTTATTATATTTGGCGTCTATTCTAGATTGTATATATTGATCTGGCAACGAAAATAACCATCAGGAAAACTAACAACACTATCGCTATCTCTCAAAATTATCGATTATCACCTATGGCTACATTTGGTAACTGATTCCTGCGATAGCTATAAGCATTGTCCTCAAAATATTTTTCCACTAGGTCATATTGTCTTCTTTTCTATTGTCCTACCAAAAAAAAAATCACTGCTTCTATGATATACTCGCTTTAAAATATATACATATATGTATATATAAAGTTTATTGTCTTTAATTTTTAATAAATTTGGTCATCATTAAACAGGTTTCCTCTTTCTTAGTCCTACCGTTTAGTACGTCCTCAATTGTGGTTGTTTCTTTCAATTCTATTATTGTCGACCCTTCCTTTACACATTCTTGTGTTTATTTAGGTGAACTCTCTGTCGTTTCTATTTTTAAGGTGAAGTCTACAGGATTCTTTGGTCTTCGTTTGTATCGTCTGCGTTTATTGCTATTCATGTCGTAAAAAATTAGATTTTGCAAAAGAGTAACTTTTGTTTAAAAGAAGTTCATATATTTTAAACGTATAGAATTACTACATTAAAAGCTAGAGGGTCCGTAGGAATCGTAGCTCTTTTCACAAGAAAACTTTTACTTTTTGTTTAATTTTTTTTATTAACTTGAAACAAATTCTTAGCTTACATACATATGTTTTTACAATGAATAGTTTATCTATAATAGAAACTGTATTTTAGTAAATAATAAGTATAAAATGATAAATAGGTTTTTATAAATAATAATAATGTATAGCAATGGAGGTAATTATTTATATTAGTAGCATTAATATATATTTATGTTTTATTCGCACTGCTAATCTGCATACCTTTAATGCTGCTCTTGCGCTGTCCGCATATGACATGTTTCTTCCTGATTGTTCTGTTGATTTTTGGTGTCTTTGTAATATTAATTTCCGTCATCCATCTTGTTTTTTGTAACATTTTTTGTTTTTTTTCGCACTTGTTTTAATATAGTTTTCTTGGGCACATGTTTTGTAATATTGAAAAGGCTGTATTTTTTGTTTAAATTTTAACATTTTGTGCATTACGTTTTTTTTTTCTTATTTTGGAAGACTTTTAGCTTAAAATTCCTTTTGATGAGTTTTAAACTTTAGCAATATTACACATAATTTTCGCTTGTTTTATTAAATGCATCTAATCAATATCTTGAGTAATAAAAACATTTATTAATGTAGTTAAAAAAATGTTTTTATGTTATTGGTTTAAATATATTTCATACACTTTGAACTTCCACTGTTCACTTTTCACCTTTCTACTTTGAGGTTTAACTGCATAATTTTACACTCATATATACCTTACATGAAAATTAAGATGATTCCGATTTTGAACCGTTGATTCTATTAGCAGTTTCTTTCTTGTGAGTGCTGAATTGCATATCTTGCTGTCTACATTGGAGTCATTCTACCATCTCTCATCTCATTAGAAAGAAGTGTATCAATTTTTTCCACTAAATTTCTGTGCGATTCCAGAGATTGTGTCCGTAATGAAAGTGTCTCGGCGTAGAGTTTACTTGAGCAAAGAACAACAATGAATGGATCCCACTGATCTGATCTAATTGCCTAAGGGCAGTCATTAATCTTTGTTTGTATATTTTAAATTAGGGTCAGACTCAACAGAATCCTAATTTGATTTTCGACAAGTATTCTTGGGTCTCCCATGCAATTATGAAATTATTATCACATAACTTGTATTTTCGGATTATGCTTCCAGCTTGTCTCTGTACTTTTAATCTAAGGTAGTATAGTTCTTGTACCTGTACGGCAGTGAACATGTCTTGAAGATTTTTATCGACGGTATTGGTTACGAAAGTTTTCTGGATGTCTAAAATTTTAAATTTACTCAGGTGAAAGGCTCGGGTGCAAGCAGAGTATTTTCATCTGGCAGCTTCTAAAAAACTTTTTTATCTGTAATATCGCTATTGCTATAGAGGAACTGTAGGATTTTTCAGTTAGGCCCAATGATGAATCATGAAGATTTACATCGAAAATGTAAGCTTTTCAGTAGAGGGAATTGTCGAATTCAGAGTAGAAGGAGACCAAATTATTTAAATCTAAAATAAAATCATTTGCCATGTCTGAGCAGACCTTGTCTGTTTAATAGAAAAACAAGAATTAATTTGTTAAGAACTCGAACCAGGAAAACTGGATTGCTAGTTATAAATATTGTTGCTGACCAAACTTAAAGCATCAATAAAAGTTTTTTCTTACATGCGAACTGAACTTCAAAAGAAAAAATTAGATCTGTTAGCTGAGAGCCGAGTCATTTGCTAGGAAAAGCGAATGTTAAAGTGATTAACCTTTTAAGTTGCAAAAAAATGTTCTTTGCGGTTAACGAAATTCTGCAGGCAAATCTAGAAAATAACTTTATTCACAGGTTGAATTTTTTTAATAAATTGACAAATATTAAACTATTTTCGATTAATAATCTCTTAGATGATTTTTAAATTATTAACTGAAATAAGCAATAATTTTTGAAGATTAAAATTTTCAATAGATTGAAATATATTTAACTTTATTTAGAGTAATAATTTTTTTTAATAAATTTACAATTACTCAATTCTTTTCGATAAATAATTTTGTAGATTTTTTTTATATTATTCACTGGGATTAGTGATAGTTTTTTCACATTAGATTCTTCAATAATTTGAAAATTATTTTACTCTATTTAGAGCAATAACTTTTCAAAAAAATTGCAAATATTCAGCTATTTTCGATTAATATATCTTAAATGTTTTTTAAATTATTTACTGGTATATGCGATTTTTTTTTTGCAGATTAGATTAAAAATTATATAAATCTATTAAGAACAACAATTTTTTAAATAAATTGACAAATACTCAACTCTTTTCGTTTAAAAATTTGTTATATGATTTTGAAATTATTCACTGGAATTAGCGATAATTTTTGGACATCAGATTCTGCGATAATTCGAGAATTATTTGACTCTATCAGCCCAATTATGAATATTCTCACGGAATTTCTTTCTCACGGAAAAAATTTTCCTCGAGAAAAGATTCCTCCAATTATGAATTCCGTGGGGAAAAATAATGAAAATGTGGCATCACGGTAATTTGAAGGGAGTTTGTTTTGTTAATTTTCATATAATTTTTATTTTATAATTTATAATACCTACTTTTTTCCCCCGGATTTTTGAAATATTTATATTATTATATAATTTGAAATATTTATCTTCACACACGTAAAGAGTTCTCTGCAATTACTGAAACCAAATCTTTATATACTCATTTTTGTTTTATTCTCTTAAAGAAATGGAAATGTTTTGGATGTTTCACACACATAAAGAGTTCTCTGCAATTACTGAAACCAAATGCTTTATATACTCATTTTTGTTTTGTTCTCTTAAAGAAATAGAAATGTTTTGGACGTTGTGATTTACGTAAAATATTTATGTGTGTAAAGTTAATATGTTTGACGTAACATCATACAAAGAAAAACACGAATTGTTTTAAATTTATAAATATGACTTATTATTATTACACGTTTCGGTAATCGTGTGGACTTATTGTTTTAACATCCAGGATTACTAAATATATATACTGTTATTTTTAATTTTTTCTTTTATGTTTCCTGCATTTCTCTACCTTTGTTATTGATGCACTAAATTTAATTCATTATATATTAATACATTAATACGTTATTTTAACAGTACACACGATTTGTTAATTACATTACATACAGTTATTAATTACACATATTTTACTTATATTTTCCCATTCTTTTTATAAATATATATTTTTTTTAGCGTTTGGAAGACTCATTCACTAAGCAATTGGATGAAATTGAATCCTTATATGGTGGAACGCTTGTATTAATGCAATCAGATAATTTACATCGCGACCAGTTTACGGCATCTACACGGAGCAGTGTATCATCATTTTCGGAGGGTTAGATGTTATAATCCTATTGATATGAAAGAAATTTGTTAAAAAAGTTTAAAAGAAAAACTAGGAAATAAAATTCTTATTTTAGAAACTAGATTTAAAAACTTATAAGTGTGTGTTAAATGTTGCATTCTGTTGTAGATTTGTTGTATTTATAAAACTGAATATATCAATTGCGTTACTATTGTAAATAATAATGGAATGATAGACATCAATAACTACAATAGCCAGAAGATTGTATTTTGACACGGTAATTTCTAAAAAATTCCTAGAAATAATTAAAGTATAATACTATAAATATATATAAAATTAAGTAATCAGAATTCTTCAAAAATATTCAGGTGGTTTCTTCGGTTTATAGTCTATACTTACAAAGAAAAAAAAAATAATTGAAAGTAATACAAAAAGTAAGGAATTTGTTTAGAAAATTTAAACAAGTATTTAATTAGCTATTAAATATAGGTTTATGTATACAATAAAAATGTTATTCGTAAAACAAAACAAAAACCATAACAACAAACATGTTAAAATTAAAAAAAAAAAATAAAACCTCTTACATAAAAAACACAACAACATTGAGACGATTCATCTTAGTACTTACATTTATGTCACCAAATTTACAATAATATCGCACCATATATGAATAAGCGAAGTTTTTAATTGTTTTCTTATTCGAAATAGAAGACATTTTTGCGGATAATAATACCTGTGTAACTAGTACAATACAAAGTACCCAAATAACTGTGAATCATTAAAAATTGCTATTGGCGCAAGTTCTTTCTTTTATCTTTCATTTATATATATATATATATATATATATATTTTTTTTACTATTAGTTTGGATTTATTAACACAATTTAGCCGCCCTATTCAATCAACCTGAACATTATTTGGGGTTGACTATTCCGCACAGTTTACGAAAGGAATAAAAACTGCGCGGTGCGAATAACAGGAAAGTTGTAGGATCCCTATAAAAGTCCATGAAAAACAGGATTTATGAAGTTATTGTAACGAGCAGTAAAATTACTTATTAAATTAAATACTGCATAAAATTTCTATACAGCATAATTATAAACAAACGGTATGTTCGAGTTTTTTCACTTTTCCCTTTTCTTCAATTATATTTTTTCCCCTTTTTATTGACTGAGGAAATTGCAAAAAAATTCGGGGAAAGAAGTAAGTAATATGAATATAAAAGAAAAATATGTAAATAAACAACTCTGTGAAAATATTCATTATTGCGCTGATAATAAATAAATAAATTTGTAAGTACGAAATAAAAATTAATTACTTTAAGACAAATCACACGATGGTTGTATTCTGTTGAATCACAATACTAATCAGGAATTTCTATCTTAAATACAAGAAAAGAGAAAAAGGACCGTTATAAATCATATAATAACTAAATATATTTTTTCTTTTTGTTATCGCTGTTTGTAGATTAAATGCTTTTTCGCACAGCGCAGTTTTTATTTCTCCTGGTTTTAAGCACAAAATGTGAGTCGAAAATTTTGGCGGCAACCCTTAATTTGGAGTTGTGGACCTCCATAGCTTTTTTATTTATTAAAAAAATAAATATTAGTATAATAAATACTTTATAATAATCATCTAATATATTAACATAAAAATGTATAATAAAAATAAACTTTAAACTATATTACTAAGTACAAATTTACCACTTGCATTTTTTTTTTTAATTTTTTAATAACTTGGTAACAAATTATATAATCTCAGACCTTTGTAAAAAACCTTATAACTTCATAGTTGTTGTATTTGGCCTCTGCAATCTAAAATTTTGATCATTTCTCAATCCGTAAGGCTGTAAATCACCAACATGGTTAATGTGTTCGTAAAAGTACTCTGTGGCTCTTCTTTGCTTCATTTTTCATATATAATTCTAGTCTTTGTTTAATATTTAATCATTTAAGTTTTCTTAGCATTAATTCTATTGGCGAATATCGGTTATAGTTTAATATGACTAGCATTGCTTTATTTTAAAGTTTTTGGAGTCTTTCTATTTGCATCGACTTACAGCACGTATATATAATAATATATTTGATCTGAACTCAAACTATGGTTTTATAAATGTGTATAGATATGGATTTGAGCTATTATTGATATGTATTTTGTTTTAAATTCTTCTGAAAAAAAACAAATTTTGGCCAATTTTTTTACAAATTCTATGTGATCTTTTAATTTTTTAACTCTTTACCAATTATGAAGCTAAGGTATTCACCCCTATCGCGAATCATTTTCCACATGAAATTTTTTCACATTTCACTAAAAATCGATTTCCCCTTATGAATGTTTTCTTTTTGTGTGAAATGTGGAAATTTTTCATTGTTTTGTTAATTTTGAGTTGGTAAAAAGTAATTTTAGGTAAATAAATTTTAAAGTGACATTCTTCTTAACAAGATGTGAAGTAACAGGTCAATTGCCTTGATATACGCCATATTATACATACAAGCTTTGGAGGTCCGTAACGTCGAATTTAAAGGTCAGCCCAAAATTGTTCACTCTACAGTTTTTGCCTAAATTTGCGTTTTATACCCCGTAAACAAAATTTTTTTGCAAACGCAATGATAACACTATTCAAGTTGTGGAAAAATTGTTCACGTTAAATTCCCGATACCAATTTTCAGGTTGGGGGAATAAATGTTTCATGTGAGCAAAAACTTCACTTCTTATTCACGATCGGGATAATTTAATTTGTTTAACCTTTTCTATTTCTGCTGCGTTAATTTTAAAAATCTCTCTATGTTCATTTTTATTTCAATTTTTTTTTATTTCTGTTCATTTAGTTTTAATTCAGTCTCTATTTGAATGCGATCAAAAAAAGACATAAAAATAACACAAAATTTAATTTTTGTCGGTTTAAATATTTTTACATTCCTTTCTACAATTACAATTGTGGAAAAAAAAACAAAAAAAAAAGCAATAAAATATTTCAAAACTAAAGTAGAAAAAGAACAAGAACATTAAAACAACAAATATCTACAATAAAAAGCACATGCAAATGTGCTGCACCAAACCATCACAAATAAATATTCCAAAACGTCAGCAATTAGAATCCGGTCCTTCAACTTCAAACCGTTTTGTTGCTCTGGCTTCTATTTATGAGAAAAACGATATAGATAAAGAATCAACCCTACAATCTCAGCAGCCGAGGCCGCCGCCAATTTGTATCCCATATGTTGATGACATTGTAAAACTGGTTAATAAGTTAAGTAAAGTGGTAGAGAGTATTTTATTTGTAACAGAATTAAAAAAAAAGAAGGAGGTTATACAATTCGGCTGAATGTTGCTTTTTTTATATTTGTGCCTCCAGAACTCAGTCATTTCTGATCCGATTTTGAATTTTCATTTTTGGTGATATGATAGATTATGCTTACAGATTGTTCCCGTTTTAAAATCAGTTTATAATCTTAAAAATTAAAGGGTGTCCCCATACAACATACATATTTTTACGTGTATTATGAATTGTAAAGGGAACTTCTGTAAAATTTAAAATGACCGCGTATTATTATAGCTCCCAAAAAATTATACAAAAATAAATCTAAAAATTAAAGGGGACCCCATAACTGATGTAAATTTACTGATATGGTCCTATCTTTTGAACCGTTATATATTACAAATTATAAATTAAGGGTGCGCCAATAGTTCATTAAATTTGATGAAAGACGCTTGAAATTTACAACGAACCTGTATTGCTAAGTCCGCTATAACAAGTAAAAAATTTGGATTTGGAAGTTAAAGGGTTTTCCAATAGTAAATGTAATTTTGTGTATGTGACCAAAGTTTGGGACCGTTATATACAGAACGCTGAAACTTAAAAGGGACCTGTATAGCTAAATTTGCTATATCAACGAGTTTATAATTTGAATTTAGAAACTAAAGGGTGTCTCATAGTTTATAAAGATTTACTTATATAGGCCTATATTTTGAACTGTTATAGAAAAATGCTTGTAAATTTGACGCAATGTCGATTGCTATGGCTGTTATAGTAACAGCTGATAATATTTAAAATTATAAATTAAAGGGTGCACCAACAGTTCATTTAATTCGGTATATGGCCATACTTTTAAACAGTTGTAGACAGACTATTGAAATGTACAAAGAATCTGTATTACTAACTCCTCTATAACAACAAGTATAAAGTTTGGATTTGGAAATAAACGGGTGTCTTAATAGTTGATATAATATGGTGTATGTGGCCGGACTTTTGAAGCGTTATAAACAGACAGTTGAAATTTACAAGGGACATGTTTTTCTAAGTCTGCTATAACAAGAAGCTTAAAATTTGAATTTCGAAATTAAAGGGTGTTCCGAAAATTCTATATGCCCGTATTTTTTTGAACCGTTGTATACAAACGCCTTAATTTTATACAGAATGTCCACTAGTCTATTTGGTATAATAAGAAGTATAAAAATGTTATATTATAAATTAATGTTATATTATAAATAATCTGATGTATATGAGCAAACTGTTGCAAAAACCAAAATTTTTATGAGGACCCACGAAGTGTTGAATAAACCCATGTTATAGGAAACTTTTCAACGATTTCAATTATGCCATTCTTAATAATATCACATTTTTAGTTTAGAAGATATAACCGTTCAAAGGTGACCGACTTTCGTTTTTCAAAAAAACACACAATTTTTAGTCAATTTGTTGCGATTTCAGGCGTAATATCACGAAAAATAGGTAACGAATCGCCATATTTTTTGTTTGTATTGATTGATGTATTTATTAAATGTATAATGATAAAAAAAATTAGCTGTTTGCTTTGTGTTTCTCCTGGTAAATCACTATTTAAAAACTATCCGTTTTTTCACTATTTTTCAACTTTGACGGAAAATAAAAAAAATCTATATTTTTCTAGAGGTAAAAAAGGTTAAAAAGACATGGTTGCAGAAATTGTATGGCGTCCATCCCTTATATGTTTTGACTGACAGTAGTTTTTTTAGTAGTAAATTTTTGTTTAAATTTTTTTTTAGTAGGTAATTTTTAGGCATAGTAGCATAAGCCTATATATTGCAAAATAAGCACAATGCCAGGATTAGTCTACGACTGAAAGTTGGTGCAACAATTACTGAAACCATTAAAGAATTTAAGTACTGAAAACATGGCGTTGAACAATTTAAAATTATTTGAACTGTTTAGAAAGTCAACCACACCAAAGTTTTTCACGGAAACTGCTTTAGAAGAAATTATAAGAAATAATTTTTATCTGATATATGCAAATATTAAGGCAAAATGGGTGAAATCTAATCGAACCATTCAGAACTTCAACTCCAAATACAAGGACTGGCTTAATGAAGACACCATCCTGGCTATATTGGCAGTAGATAAACCCACTACATCAACCAGAGGAGCAAAGGGAAGGCCAAAAAAATCCACGTCCGTCATCAGTGCATTATTGCCGACCAATAATGTTTCAGTTGGCAAGGGAATCGGCAGAACTCATAAGGACCACGGTGAAGGACATTGAAGAACAAATAAGCAAGATTAAGCCTACAAAGCTGCAAATTGGAGAAGGAAAATATATTGAATGCAATTACGAGTTCCACCTGACTATGGTTGACGGAAAAGTCGTAAACGAACTGACAGGAACAAAATCAAAAATGTCATGCCCGATTTGCAAAAAGAGTCAGAAGAACTTTGGTAATTTAAAAGATTCTACAAATGAGGAGAATTACGAATATGGAATGTCACCGTTGCACGCAAGGATTAGGTGTATGGAGTTCTTGCTAAAACTGGTGTATACCCTACCACAAGAGGAGGAAAACTTCGATGAAAATACCTCAATAAAGGATAAGGAAAAGATCAGAAAGAAGCAAATACAGGATGCTTTTTTTAAACAAGTTGGACTAAAAGTAGACTGTCCCAAGCACGGATATGGTAACTCAAACGATGGAAAGAGTTCTAGGAGATTTTTTTAAAATGATGAGGCAGTAACTAGAATCACTGGAATTGACAATCAAATCGTGAAAAGATTGGGAACGATCTTAGATGTTTTAAACTGCAAAGAAAATGTCAATTCTACAAAATATGGAGAATATGCGTCGAAAACTGCATCTCTTTTAGCAGAAATGTATCCACAGAAGAAGTTGACCCCGACCGTCCATAAAATATTGGCGCATGGCAAAGATATAATTGAGTTCCAGTCTTTGCCAATTCGAGAGCTTTCTGAAGAAGCACAGGAGTCTCTTAACAAATTTTATAAAAAATATAGATTGCAGAACACATTCAAAACATCAAGGGTAAGGCAAAATGAGGACCTCTTCAAATTGTTGGCAGCATCTTCTGATCCACTTATTTCTTCCCTGCGGCATGTGATGTCACGAATAGAGTTAGAAAATAATTATAGTTTAGAAATAGTTAGTCTTTTAGGTATACCTTCTCTTACGATTTGTGATGAATATTTTACAGAAAATTGAAAAAATTAATTTAAAAAAAAATTATTTTTTTTTTAATTTGTTGGGTAATATTTTAAAATATATAAAACCCTAAAGAAAATAAAACTATTTAAAAAGTTAAAATTAATTTTTTCAGTTACCATAAAATTGATTTTTCTACTAATTTTAACTTTGATAACCCATAAGTAGGCCCCTACAAAGCGTAGCACCCTTTCAAAACACTCATTTCACAGGCTGAACAGTTATCTATCATATGCTGTTTAAACTGTTTAATTATCTTATTCGGTTCAAAAGATATAATTTTTGCAATGACAAAACTCAAATGGCGCCACTGTGAGACGGTTGAAATTTACACAGAACCTGATTGCTAAATCCACTACAACAGCAAGTATATAATTTGAATTTGGGAATTAAAGAGTGATAGTTGCTGCAATTTGATGTATATTGCCAAACTATTTAACAGTTGAAAAAGTATTAAGTTTGGAGTAATAAGTGTGTCCCAATCGTTAATTTAACCTAATTTATGTGGCCATACACTTGGGGTGTTGTAGGCAGACAGATGAACTCTGTTTTAAAGTCGGTTTTTTTTCGCAAGAATCTTATTATAAATCTATAAAAGATGATCAGGTCCGCTTAAGTATTAAGACAGTTGACTCGTACAGAAAATAGTAGGTTACTTCGACAAAAACAACGTAAAATATCATACCTTTCAACTCAAAGAAGAGCGAGCTTTCAGTGCAGTTATCAAAGGTCTTCACCACTCAATACCAATTGAAGACATTAAAGCACATTTGCTCTTATTAGGGCATCACGTAAGTAGTGTTAGAAACGTCATAAATCGAACCACAAAGCAGCCACTTCCCATGTTTTTTGTCAAACTGGATCCAAATCATAATAACAATCACCTTATTATGAAAACCGTTTCCCAACAACTTTGTATCCATTTCCCACTCTTAGTATTACGAAACTCTTTTTCCGCAATCTGGCATCTTAGAATGTGAATTCCCTTATTATGAAATTGAATTTCATGCAAATTTTTTTTAATATTTATCAAACATTCGTTCCCCTTGAATTTTGATGTGAGCAAAATGTAAGTATATCTTAAAAAATATAAAAATTAGCAATTTGAATAGAAATTTTTGCATTTCTAGGGCGGTAAATAAAATTTAATTGTAGATATTAGTTGAGAAAATTAAAAGCTGCCCAAGTATTGCTAGTGGTTACTCCAAAATAATCAAGGAAGAAAGTGTCTTGCTTTGGGCAGATGCAATCCTTATTTATGCGATAATGCATTTTAAATCTACAAAAACAATTTTAAAAAATTATTATATAAAAAAATTATATAAATATTATAAAATAACTTACTGGCAGTTCAAAAGGATTGCAGGCAACTCGCAACTTCTTTCGGTGAAGTTTTTCATTCCTTCTGTTGACGTCTCCATCATTTTGGAGCAGCAAATGCAAATAGGCATTTATTGGAAACATTTTTTTAAATTTGGAGTTTTTAAAAAATTTTATATTTGTTAACACAAGAATTTCACAATTTTCAGCAAATCGGTCATATAAAAATTACTCTCAAAAACAGCTGACAGCACTTAGATTCAATGTTCGAAAATGTGAGCTGATTTGCAGTGTTCCCATTATTTCATAATAGCAAATTTTTGGGAATGGGAATTCCCATACAATACATTTTTGGGAATGGGAACTCATTCCCTTTGTGAATGAGAACTCCCAATAATTTTGTAATAGGGGTGAATAAAATTTATGATTTGAACACGTTTGCTCATGCAACTGTTATCATAGAAGCACCCAAAAATATTTTACGACATTGTTCAATGTTTCAGATGCCAGCAATTTGGTCATCTAAAGGCTTATTGTAAAATGCGGTTTAGAACATTCTACATCTGAATGTACTAAACCGCCAAATTCTCCACCTCAATGTGTTCACCGTCTTAGTAATCACACTGAAAACTACAAAGGATGCGAAGTTTACCAAAAGCTTGTTAATAAACATTCATACAAAACCATTAGAAATGTTCCTGAGCAAAATAAAAACAATAACAACTCTACCTTTTCGCCAATAACTAAAATGGCCAGTTTACTTATGCTCAAGCAGTTAGAGGCGCAAATGACAATGATAGCAATGTTAATAATGCTCTTCAAAAAATTGAGGCGATGCTTGAAAAACAAATCGAATTAACAAATACGTTAATGAACATAAAAAAATTATGCAATTAAACCTTATAATAGCAGAATGAAACGCGAATGGAATTTTGAACCATATTAATGAAATAGAAGTTTTTCTTTAAAATAATTTTATCGACATTTTATTAGTCTCAGAGACCAATCTTACAAAAAAATCTCTTTTCCGTATGAAGGGATATGATTTAATAGCTGCCAACCAACCTAATAACAGAGCACATTATTATTAAATCAAGTCTTCTTATGAAGTTTGAGAACCTGTTACCGAGTTACATCTGCAAGCTGCAGGAATACAATTAACTTGTAACAGTAGCAGTGTTTCTATATACTCTGTATATTTTCCTCCAAGATACAACATCAAGTGTGATCAGTATTAACAACTTTTCAACAACATTGGTAATCGATTTTTAGTGGTTGGTGATTTCAACGCAAAACACAAATGGTGGGGATTACGTCCAACTAACCCAAAAGGTAAAGAGCTATTCAAATGCTTAACTTAATATCAACACAGCGTGCTTTCAACGGGATCGCCTACATACTGGCCAGCTGATGTAACCAAAATACCAGATGTTTTAGATTTTTTTATATACAAAGGGATTCCACAAACCTCTAGATATTGTATCTAATAATGATCTCAGCTCTGATCATAACCCAGTTATTGTTACTTTTACCACAGCATGTAATATGAAGCAGTTAAATACCAGGGGGGTTAGGTTGTACAGGCCGTCGGCGCAAAAAGAAAGACCGACTCACTTGGGTCCTAAAGGTCCCATTGTGTTGCCTGGAAACCGGATGTGCAGAGATCAGATTGAGGTCCCTACGGCACCATCAAAAGATCCACATCCAAACCACCCCGAAGACCGGATAAACAAGTTTATCCTAGAAACATCGCAGACGGATAAGTCTGCAAGACCATGCAGTCTCGGACTGCCAAAAATAGCCGCTCTATTCCCAGAAAGAGCCGGGCAGTGGCAGAGCAGATGCTCCACCGTTTCCTCCTCCTCCTCATCCTGACGACTTCTACAGTAGTCATGATGAGGAAGATTCAGTCTCCTAGCGTGAGCACCAATGACGCAGTGCCCTGTCAGCACGGTCACCAGTGTGCCCAGCTGCCCCCGAGGAAACCTCAGTAGATTTGTGGATCTTCCACTATCGTACTGAGGCCACAGTGTCCTCGAGACCCTGCAGGTAACCTCTTCGGACCACCTAGACTGTGCAGCCCTGAAGAGTTCCTGCCGTAATATAGCTTTACAGCAGCTTAAAGCGACCCCCACCAGTGGATCTGTTTCTCGGTCTTCCAACCGGGCTCCAAGTCTGGCGAGTTCGTCCGCGACCATATTTCCGGGTACGCTCGAGTGAGCTGGCACCCAAAACAGTTCCAGGTTGGAATGTCTCGCCATCTCGTTGAGAGATGTCCGGCATTCACGAACCAATCTGGATGTCGTATAGACACCTGATAGGGAGTTAACCGCGGCCTTGCTGTCAGTACAAATCCGGATATCCTCTCCGTATATCCTGTGGTACCTCATCCAGCAAGCCGCCCTTCTAATGGCTGAGATCTCAGCCTGTACCACGCTACATTGATCATTAAGCCTGAACTTCATCCTGATCCTAAATCTAGGGATGAAGACGCCCCCTCCGACCCCCGTGTCCGTTTTTGACCCGTCAGTATAGACATCAAGCACATCTCCACGAGGCATACTCGACGTGCCTGATGTTGATGCCATGAAATCAATGTCAGGGGGGTTAATCTCTATTGCGATGCGAAAGAAAAATGGCACGTACTCAAACAATTGGTACACTCTATTGCGTTTTCGTATTTTTTCGCATCTAATTTTATTCCTTTCGCAAATATGGTATCACTGCACTTTTTTATGTGCAAAAATCCTGCGCTAACAAAATATCAAACGCAAGGGTAACGAATCATGTAAATAAGCACAAATAAATTTATCACAACGTCCAAAACATATATAATTTGAAATATTTATCTTCACACACATAAAGAGTTCTCTGCAATTACTGAAACCAAATGCTTTATATACTCATTTTTGTTTTGTTCTCTTAAAGAAATGGAAATTGCTTACACGTTTTCGGTAATCGTGTGGACTTATTGCTTCAACATCCAGGATTACTAAATATATATACTGTTATTTTTAATTTTTTCTTTTATGTTTCCTGCATTTCTCTACCTTTGTTATTGATGCACTAAATTTAATTCATTATATATTAATACATTAATACGTTATTTTAACAGTACACACGATTTGTTAATTACATTACATACAGTTATTAATTACACATATTATACTTATATTTTTCCATTCTTTTTATAAATATATATTTTTTTAGCGTTTGGAAGACTCATTCACTAAGCAATTGGATGAAATTGAATCCTTCTTTGGTGGAACGCTTGTATTAATGCAATCAGATAATTTACATCGCGACCAGTTTACGGAATCTACACGGAGCAGTGTATCATCATTTTCGGAGGGTTAGATGTTATAATCCTATTGATATGAAAGAAATTTGTTAAAAAAGTTTAAAAGAAAAACTAGGAAATAAAATTCTTATTTTAGAAACTAGATTTAAAAACTTATAAGTGTGTGTTAAATGTTGCATTCTGTTGTAGATTTTGTTGTATTTATAAAACTGAATATATCAATTGCGTTACTATTGTAAATAATAATGGAATGATAGATATCAATAACTACAATAGCCAGAAGATTGTATTTTGACACGGTAATTTCTAATAAATTCCTAGAAATAATTAAAGTATAATACAGTAATAAATATATATATATATAAAATTAAGTAATCAGAATTCTTCAAAAAATATTCAGGTGGTTTCTTCGGTTTATAGTCTATACTTACAAAGAAAAAAAAAAAATAATGGAAAGTAAAGCAAAAAGTAAGGAATTTGTTTAGAAAATTTAAACAAGTATTTAATTAGCTATTAAATATAGGTTTATGTATACAATAAAAATGTTATTCGTAAAACAAAACAAAAACCATAACAACAAACATGTTAAAATTAAAAAAATGATTAAAACCTCTTACATAAAAAACACAACAACATTGAGACGATTCATCTTAGTATTTACATTTATGTCACCAAATTTACAATAATATCGCACCATATATGAATAAGCGAAGTTTTTAATTGTTTTCTTATTCGAAATAGAAGACATTTTTGCGGATAATAATACCTGTGTAACTAGTACAATACAAAGTACCCAAATAACTGTGAATCATTAAAAATTGCTATTGGCGCAAGTTCTTTCTTTTATCTTTCATTTATATATATATATATATATATATATATATATATTTTTTTTTTTTACTATTAGTTTGGATTTATTAACACAATTTAGCCGCCCTATTCAATCAACCTGAACATTATTTGGGGTTGACTATTCCGCACAGTTTACGAAAGGAATAAAAACTGCGCGGTGCGAATAACAGGAAAGTTGTAGGATCCCTATAAAAGTCCATGAAAAACAGGATTTATGAAGTTATTGTAACGAGCAGTAAAATTACTTATTAAATTAAATACTGCATAAAATTTCTATACAGCATAATTATAAACAAACGGTATGTTCGAGTTTTTTCACTTTTCCCTTTTCTTCAATTATATTTTTTCCCCTTTTTATTGACTGAGGAAATTGCAAAAAAATTCGGGGAAAGAAGTAAGTAATATGAATATAAAAGAAAAATATGTAAATAAACAACTCTGTGAAAATATTCATTGTTGCGCTGATAATAAATAAATAAATTTGTAAGTACGAAATAAAAATTAATTACTTTAAGACAAATCACACGATGGTTGTATTCTGTTGAATCACAATACTAATCAGGAATTTCTATCTTAAATACAAGAAAAGAGAAAAAGGACCGTTATAAATCATATAATAACTAAATATATTTTTTCTTTTTGTTATCGCTGTTTGTAGATTAAATGCTTTTTCGCACAGCGCAGTTTTTATTTCTCCTGGTTTTAAGCACAAAATGTGAGTCGAAAATTTTGGCGGCAACCCTTAATTTGGAGTTGTGGACCTCCATAGCTTTTTTATTTATTAAAAAAATAAATATTAGTATAATAAATACTTTATAATAATCATCTAATATATTAACATAAAAATGTATAATAAAAATAAACTTTAAACTATATTACTAAGTACAAATTTACCACTTGCATTTTTTTTTTTAATTTTTTAATAACTTGGTAACAAATTATATAATCTCAGACCTTTGTAAAAAACCTTATAACTTCATAGTTGTTGTATTTGGCCTCTGCAATCTAAAATTTTGATCATTTCTCAATCCGTAAGGCTGTAAATCACCAACATGGTTAATGTGTTCGTAAAAGTACTCTGTGGCTCTTCTTTGCTTCATTTTTCATATATAATTCTAGTCTTTGTTTAATATTTAATCATTTAAGTTTTCTTAGCATTAATTCTATTGGCGAATATCGGTTATAGTTTAATATGACTAGCATTGCTTTATTTTAAAGTTTTTGGAGTCTTTCTATTTGCATCGACTTACAGCACGTATATATAATAATATATTTGATCTGAACTCAAACTATGGTTTTATAAATGTGTATAGATATGGATTTGAGCTATTATTGATATGTATTTTGTTTTAAATTCTTCTGAAAAAAACAAAATTTTGGCCAATTTTTTTACAAATTCTATGTGATCTTTTAATTTTTTAACTCTTTACCAATTATGAAGCTAAGGTATTCACCCCTATCGCGAATCATTTTCCACATGAAATTTTTTCACATTTCACTAAAAATCAATTTCCCCTTATGAATGTTTTCTTTTTGTGTGAAATGTGGAAATTTTTCATTGTTTTGTTAATTTTGAGTTGGTAAAAAGTAATTTTAGGTAAATAAATTTTAAAGTGACATTCTTCTTAACAAGATGTGAAGTAACAGGTCAATTGCCTTGATATACGCCATATTATACATACAAGCTTTGGAGGTCCGTAACGTCGAATTTAAAGGTTAGCCCAAAATTGTTCACTCTACAGTTTTTGCCTAAATTTGCGTTTTATACCCCGTAAACAAAATTTTTTTGCAAACGCAATGATAACACTATTCAAGTTGTGGAAAAATTGTTCACGTTAAATTCCCGATACCAATTTTCAGGTTGGGGGAATAAATGTTTCATGTGAGCAAAAACTTCACTTCTTATTCACGGATAATTTAATTTGTTTAACCTTTTCTATTTCTGCTGCGTTAATTTTAAAAATCTCTCTATGTTCATTTTTATTTCAATTTTTTTTTATTTCTGTTCATTTAGTTTTAATTCAGTCTCTATTTGAATGCGATCAAAAAAAGACATAAAAATAACACAAAATTTAATTTTTGTCGGTTTAAATATTTTTACATTCCTTTCTACAATTACAATTGTGGAAAAAAAAAACAAAAAAAAAAGCAATAAAATATTTCAAAACTAAAGTAGAAAAAGAACAAGAACATTAAAACAACAAATATCTACAATAAAAAGCACATGCAAATGTGCTGCACCAAACCATCACAAATAAATATTCCAAAACGTCAGCAATTAGAATCCGGTCCTTCAACTTCAAACCGTTTTGTTGCTCTGGCTTCTATTTATGAGAAAAACGATATAGATAAAGAATCAACCCTACAATCTCAGCAGCCGATGCCGCCGCCAATTTGTATCCCATATGTTGATGACATTGTAAAACTGGTTAATAAGTTAAGTAAAGTGGTAGAGAGTATTTTATTTGTAACAGAATTAAAAAAAAAGAAGGAGGTTATACAATTCGGCTGAATGTTGCTTTTTTTATATTTGTGCCTCCAGAACTCAGTCATTTCTGATCCGATTTTGAATTTTCATTTTTGGTGATATGATAGATTATGCTTACAGATTGTTCCCGTTTTAAAATCAGTTTATAATCTTAAAAATTAAAGGGTGTCCCCATACAACATACATATTTTTACGTGTATTATGAATTGTAAAGGGAACTTCTGTAAAATTTAAAATGACCGCGTATTATTATAGCTCCCAAAAAATTATACAAAAATAAATCTAAAAATTAAAGGGGACCCCATAATTGATGTAAATTTACTGATATGGTCCTATCTTTTGAACCGTTATATATTACAAATTATAAATTAAGGGTGCGCCAATAGTTCATTAAATTTGATGAAAGACGCTTGAAATTTACAACGAACCTGTATTGCTAAGTCCGCTATAACAAGTAAAAAATTTGGATTTGGAAGTTAAAGGGTTTTCCAATAGTAAATGTAATTTTGTGTATGTGACCAAAGTTTGGGACCGTTATATACAGAACGCTGAAACTTAAAAGGGACCTGTATAGCTAAATTTGCTATATCAACGAGTTTATAATTTGAATTTAGAAACTAAAGGGTGTCTCATAGTTTATAAAGATTTACTTATATAGGCCTATATTTTGAACTGTTATAGAAAAATGCTTGTAAATTTGACGCAATGTCGATTGCTATGGCTGTTATAGTAACAGCTGATAATATTTAAAATTATAAATTAAAGGGTGCACCAACAGTTCATTTAATTCGGTATATGGCCATACTTTTAAACAGTTGTAGACAGACTATTGAAATGTACAAAGAATCTGTATTACTAACTCCTCTATAACAACAAGTATAAAGTTTGGATTTGGAAATAAACGGGTGTCTTAATAGTTGATATAATATGGTGTATGTGGCCGGACTTTTGAAGCGTTATAAACAGACAGTTGAAATTTACAAGGGACATGTTTTTCTAAGTCTGCTATAACAAGAAGCTTAAAATTTGAATTTCGAAATTAAAGGGTGTTCCGAAAATTCTATATGCCCGTATTTTTTTGAACCGTTGTATACAAACGCCTTAATTTTATACAGAATGTCCACTAGTCTATTTGGTATAATAAGAAGTATAAAAATGTTATATTATAAATTAATGTTATATTATAAATAATCTGATGTATATGAGCAAACTGTTGAACCGTTGCAGACAGACGCACAGTGGCGCTCGTAGAGCAAACGAGGTTGCAAAAACCAAAATTTTTATGAGGACCCACGAAGTGTTGAATAAACCCATGTTATAGGAAACTTTTCAACGATTTCAATTATGCCATTCTTAATAATATCACATTTTTAGTTTAGAAGATATAACCGTTCAAAGGTGACCGACTTTCGTTTTTCAAAAAAACACACAATTTTTAGTCAATTTGTTGCGATTTCAGGCGTAATATCACGAAAAATAGGTAACGAATCGCCATATTTTTTGTTTGTATTGATTGATGTATTTATTAAATGTATAATGATAAAAAAAATTAGCTGTTTGCTTTGTGTTTCTCCTGGTAAATCACTATTTAAAAACTATCCGTTTTTTCACTATTTTTCAACTTTGATTGGAAAATAAAAAAAATCTATATTTTTCTAGAGGTAAAAAAGGTTAAAAAGACATGGTTGCAGAAATTGTATGGCGTCCATCCCTTATATGTTTTGACTGACAGTAGTTTTTTTAGTAGTAAATTTTTGTTTAAATTTTTTTTTAGTAGGTAATTTTTAGGCATAGTAGCATAAGCCTATATATTGCAAAATAAGCACAATGCCAGGATTAGTCTACGACTGAAAGTTGGTGCAACAATTACTGAAACCATTAAAGAATTTAAGTACTGAAAACATGGCGTTGAACAATTTAAAATTATTTGAACTGTTTAGAAAGTCAACCACACCAAAGTTTTTCACGGAAACTGCTTTAGAAGAAATTATAAGAAATAATTTTTATCTGATATATGCAAATATTAAGGCAAAATGGGTGAAATCTAATCGAACCATTCAGAACTTCAACTCCAAATACAAGGACTGGCTTAATGAAGACACCATCCTGGCTATATTGGCAGTAGATAAACCCACTACATCAACCAGAGGAGCAAAGGGAAGGCCAAAAAAATCCACGTCCGTCATCAGTGCATTATTGCCGACCAATAATGTTTCAGTTGGCAAGGGAATCGGCAGAACTCATAAGGACCACGGTGAAGGACATTGAAGAACAAATAAGCAAGATTAAGCCTACAAAGCTGCAAATTGGAGAAGGAAAATATATTGAATGCAATTACGAGTTCCACCTGACTATGGTTGACGGAAAAGTCGTAAACGAACTGACAGGAACAAAATCAAAAATGTCATGCCCGATTTGCAAAAAGAGTCAGAAGAACTTTGGTAATTTAAAAGATTCTACAAATGAGGAGAATTACGAATATGGAATGTCACCGTTGCACGCAAGGATTAGGTGTATGGAGTTCTTGCTAAAACTGGTGTATACCCTACCACAAGAGGAGGAAAACTTCGATGAAAATACCTCAATAAAGGATAAGGAAAAGATCAGAAAGAAGCAAATACAGGATGCTTTTTTTAAACAAGTTGGACTAAAAGTAGACTGTCCCAAGCACGGATATGGTAACTCAAACGATGGAAACAGTTCTAGGAGATTTTTTTAAAATGATGAGGCAGTAACTAGAATCACTGGAATTGACAATCAAATCGTGAAAAGATTGGGAACGATCTTAGATGTTTTAAACTGCAAAGAAAATGTCAATTCTACAAAATATGGAGAATATGCGTCGAAAACTGCATCTCTTTTAGCAGAAATGTATCCACAGAAGAAGTTGACCCCGACCGTCCATAAAATATTGGCGCATGGCAAAGATATAATTGAGTTCCAGTCTTTGCCAATTCGAGAGCTTTCTGAAGAAGCACAGGAGTCTCTTAACAAATTTTATAAAAAATATAGATTGCAGAACACATTCAAAACATCAAGGGTAAGGCAAAATGAGGACCTCTTCAAATTGTTGGCAGCATCTTCTGATCCACTTATTTCTTCCCTGCGGCATGTGATGTCACGAATAGAGTTAGAAAATAATTATAGTTTAGAAATAGTTAGTCTTTTAGGTATACCTTCTCTTACGATTTGTGATGAATATTTTACAGAAAATTGAAAAAATTAATTTAAAAAAAAATTATTTTTTTTTTAATTTGTTGGGTAATATTTTAAAATATATAAAACCCTAAAGAAAATAAAACTATTTAAAAAGTTAAAATTAATTTTTTCAGTTACCATAAAATTGATTTTTCTACTAATTTTAACTTTGATAACCCATAAGTAGGCCCCTACAAAGCGTAGCACCCTTTCAAAACACTCATTTCACAGGCTGAACAGTTATCTATCATATGCTGTTTAAACTGTTTAATTATCTTATTCGGTTCAAAAGATATAATTTTTGCAATGACAAAACTCAAATGGCGCCACTGTGAGACGGTTGAAATTTACACAGAACCTGATTGCTAAATCCACTACAACAGCAAGTATATAATTTGAATTTGGGAATTTAAGAGTGATAGTTGCTGCAATTTGATGTATATTGCCAAACTATTTAACAGTTGAAAAAGTATTAAGTTTGGAGTAATAAGTGTGTCCCAATCGTTAATTTAACCTAATTTATGTGGCCATACACTTGAGGTGTTGTAGGCAGACAGATGAACTCTGTTTTAAAGTCGGTTTTTTTCGCAAGAATCTTATTATAAATCTATAAAAGATGATCAGGTCCGCTTAAGTATTAAGACAGTTGACTCGTACAGAAAATAGTAGGTTACTTCGACAAAAACAACGTAAAATATCATACCTTTCAATTCAAAGAAGAGCGAGCTTTCAGTGCAGTTATCAAAGGTCTTCACAACTCAATACCAATTGAAGACATTAAAGCACATTTGCTCTTATTAGGGCATCACGTAAGTAGTGTTAGAAACGTCATAAATCGCACCACAAAGCAGCCGCTTCCCATGTTTTTTGTCAAACTGGATCCAAATCATAATAACAATCACCTTATTATGAAAACCGTTTCCCAACAACTTTGTATCCATTTCCCACTCTTGGTATTACGAAACTCTTTTTCCCCAATCTGGCATCTTAGAATGTGAATTCCCTTATTATGAAATTGAATTTCATGCAAATTTTATTTAATATTTATCAAACATTCGTTCCCCTTGAATTTTGATGTGAGCAAAATGTACGTATATCTTAAAAAATATAAAAATTAGCAATTTGAATAGAAATTTTTGCATTTCTAGGGCGGTAAATAAAATTTAATTGTAGATATTAGTTGAGAAAATGAAAAGCTGCCCAAGTATTGCTAGTGGTTACTCCAAAATAACCAAGGAAGAAAGTGACTCGCTTTGGCCAGATGCAATCCTTATTTATGCGATAATGCATTTTAAATCTACAAAAACAATTTTAAAAAATTTTTATATAAAAAAATTATATAAATATTATAAAATAACTTACTGGCAATCTGGAAGTTCAAAAGGATTGCAGGCAACTCGCAACTTCTTTCTTTTTCATTCCTTCTGTTGACGTCTCCATCATTTTGGAGCAGCAAATGCAAATAGGCATTTATTGGAAACATTTTTTTTAAATTTGGAGTTTTTAAAAAATTTTATATTTGTTAACACAAGAATTTCACAATTTTCAGCAAATCGGTCATATAAAATTTACTCTTAAAAACAGCTGACAGCACTTAGATTCAATGTTCGAAAATGTGAGCTGATTTGCAGTGTTCCCATTATTTCATAATAGCAAATTTTTGGGAATGGGAATTCCCATACAATAAATTTTTGGGAATGGGAACTCATTCCCTTTGTGAATGAGAACTCCCAATAATTTTGTAATAGGGGTGAATAAAATTTATGATTTGAACACGTTTGCTCATGCAACTGTTATCATAGAAGCACCCAAAAATATTTTACGACATTGTTCAATGTTTCAGATGCCAGCAATTTGGTCATCTAAAGGCTTATTGTAAAATGCGGTTTAGAACATTCTACATCTGAATGTACTAAACCGCCAAATACTCCACCTCAATGTGTTCACCGTCTTAGTAATCACACTGCAAACTACAAAGGATGCGAAGTTTACCAAAAGCTTGTTAATAAACATTCATACAAAACCATTAGAAATGTTCCTGAGCAAAATAAAAACAATAATAACTCTACCTTTTCGCCAATAACTAAAATGGCCAGTTTACTTATGCTCAAGCAGTTAGAGGCGCAAATGACAATGATAGCAATGTTAATAATGCTCTTCAAAAAATTGACGCGATGCTTGAAAAACAAATCGAATTAACAAATACGTTAATGAACATAAAAAAATTATGCAATTAAACCTTATAATATCAGAATGAAACGCGAATGGAATTTTGAACCATATTAATGAAATAGAAGTCTTTCCTTAAAATAATTTTATCGACATTTTATTAGTCTCAGAGACCAATCTTACAAAAAAAAACTCTTTTCCGTATGAAGGGATATGATTTAATAGCTGCCAACCAACCTAATAACAGAGCACATTATTATTAAATCAAGTCTTCTTATGAAGTTTGAGAACCTGTTACCGAGTTACATCTGCAAGCTGCAGGAATACAATTAACTTGTAACAGTAGCAGTGTTTCTATATACTCTGTATATTTTCCTCCAAGATACAACATCAAGTGTGATCAGTATTAACAATTTTTCAACAACATTGGTAATCGATTTTTAGTGGTTGGTGATTTCAACGCAAAACACAAATGGTGGGGATTACGTCCAACTAACCCAAAAGGTAAAGAGCTATTCAAATGCTTAACTAAATATCAACACAGCGTGCTTTCAACGGGATCGCCTACATACTGGCCAGCTGATGTAACCAAAATACCAGATGTTTTAGATTTTTTTATACACAAAGGGATTCCACAAACCTCTCTAGATATTGTATCTAATAATGATCTCAGCTCTGATCATAACCCAGTTATTGTTACTTTTACCACAGCATGTAAGATGAAGCAGTTAAATACCAGGGGGGTTAGGTTAGGTTGTACAGGCCGTCGGCGCAAAAAGAAAGACCGACTCACTTGGGTCATAAAGGTCCCATTGTGTTGCCTGGAAACCGGATGTGCAGAGATCAGATTGAGGTCCCTACGGCACCATCAAAAGATCCACATGACGCAGTGCCCTGTCAGCTCGGCCACCAGTGTGCCCAGCTGCCCCCGAGGAAACCTCAGTAGATTTGCGGATCTTCCACTATCGTACTGAGGCCACAGTGTCCTCGAGACCCTGCAGGTAACCTCTTCAGACCACCTAGACTATGCAGCCCTGAAGAGTTCCTGCCGTAATATAGCTTTACAGCAGCTTAAAGGGACCCCCACCATTGGATCTATTTCTCGGTCTTCCAACCGGGCTCCAAGTCTGGCGAGTTCGTCCGCGTCCATATTTCCGGGTACGCTCGAGTGAGCTGGCACCCAAAACAGTTCCAGTTTGGAATGTATCGCCATCTCGTTGAGAGATGTCCGGCATTCACGAACCAATCTGGATGTCGTATAGACACCTGATAGGGAGTTAACCGCGGCCTTGCTGTCAGTACAAATCCGGATATCCTCTCCGTATATCCTGTGGTACCTCATCCAGCAAGCCGCCCTTCTAATGGCTGAGATATCAGCCTGTACCACGCTACATTGATCATTAAGCCTGAACTTCATCCTGATCCTAAATCTAGGGATGAAGACGCCCCCTCGATCCCCGTGTCCGTTTTTGACCCGTCAGTATAGACATCAAGCACATCTCCACGAGGCATACTCGACGTGCCTGATGTTGATGCCATGAAATCAATGTCAGGGTGGTTAATCTCTATTGCGATGCGAAAGAAAAATGGCACGTACTCAAACAATTGGTACACTCTATTGCGTTTTCGTATTTTTTCGCATCTAATTTTATTCCTTTCGCAAATATGGTATCACTGCACTTTTTTATGTGCAAAAATCCTGCGCTAACAAAATATCAAACGCAAGGGTAACGAATCATGAAAATAAGCACAAATAAATTTATCACAACGTCCAAAACATATATAGTTTGAAATATTTATCTTCAGACACATAAAGAGTTCTCTGCAATTACTGAAACCAAATGCTTTATATACTCATTTTTGTTTTGTTCTCTTAAAGAAATGGAAATTGCTTACACGTTTTCGGTAATCGTGTGGTAAGTCCACATATGTCCACATGTTTCAACGTCCAGGATTACTAAATATATATACTGTTATTTTTAATTTTTTCTTTTATGTTTCCTGCATTTCTCTACCTTTGTTATTGATGCACTAAATTTAATTCATTATATATTAATACATTAATACGTTATTTTAACAGTACACACGATTTGTCAATTACATTACATACAGTTATTAATTACACATATTATACTTATATTTTCCCATTCTTTTTATAAATATATATTTTTTTAGCGTTTGGAAGACTCATTCACTAAGCAATTGGATGAAATTGAATCCTTCTTTGGTGGAACGCTTGTATTAATGCAATCAGATAATTTACATCGCGACCAGTTTACGGAATCTACACGGAGCAGTGTATCATCATTTTCGGAGGGTTAGATGTTATAATCCTATTGATATGAAAGAAATTTGTTAAAAAAGTTTAAAAGAAAAACTAGGAAATAAAATTCTTATTTTAGAAACTAGATTTAAAAACTTAAAAGTGTGTGTTAAATGTTGCATTCTGTTGTAGATTTTGTTGTATTTATAAAACTGAATATATCAATTGCGTTACTATTGTAAATAATAATGGAATGATAGATATCAATAACTACAATAGCCAGAAGATTGTATTTTGACACGGTAATTTCTAATAAATTCCTAGAAATAATTAAAGTATAATACAGTAATAAATATATATATAAAATTAAGTAATCAGAATTCTTCAAAGAAGAAACCACTTCGGTTTATAGTCTATACTTACAAAGAAAAAAAAAAAATAATGGAAAGTAAAGCAAAAAGTAAGGAATTTGTTTAGAAAATTTAACCAAGTATTTAATTAGCTATTAAATATAGGTTTATGTATACAATAAAAATGTTATTCGTAAAACAAAACAAAAACCATAACAACAAACATGTTAAAATTAAAACCTCTTACATAAAAAACACAACAACATTGAGACGATTCATCTTAGTATTTACATTTATGTCACCAAATTTACAATAATATCGCACCATATATGAATAAGCGAAGTTTTTAATTGTTTTCTTATTCGAAATAGAAGACATTTTTGCGGATAATAATACCTGTGTAACTAGTACAATACAAAGTACCCAAATAACTGTGAATCATTAAAAATTGCTATTGGCGCAAGTTCTTTCTTTTATCTTTCATTTATATATATATATATATATATTTTTTTTTTTTTGACTATTAGTTTGGATTTATTAACACAATTTAGCCGCCCTATTCAATCAACCTGAACATTATTTGGGGTTGACTATTCCGCACAGTTTACGAAAGGAATAAAAACTGCGCGGTGCGAATAACAGGAAAGTTGTAGGATCCCTATAAAAGTCCATGAAAAACAGGATTTATGAAGTTATTGTAACGAGCAGTAAAATTACTTATTAAATTAAATACTGCATAAAATTTCTATACAGCATAATTATAAACAAACGGTATGTTCGAGTTTTTTCACTTTTCCCTTTTCTTCAATTATATTTTTTCCCCTTTTTATTGACTGAGGAAATTGCAAAAAAATTCGGGGAAAGAAGTAAGTAATATGAATATAAAAGAAAAATATGTAAATAAACAACTCTGTAAAAATTTTCATTATTGCCCTGATACTAAATAAATAAATTTGTAAGTACGAAATAAAAATTAATTACTTTAAGACAAATCACACGATGGTTGTATTCTGTTGAATCACAATACCAATCAGGAATTTCTATCTTAAATACAAGAAAAGAGAAAAAGGACCGTTATAAATCATATAATAACTAAATATATTTTTTCTTTTTGTTATCGCTGTTTGGAGATTAAATGCTTTTTCGCACAGCGCAGTTTTTATTTCTCCTGGTTTTAAGCACAAAATGTGAGTCGAAAAATTTTGGCGGCAACCCTTAATTTGGTGTTGTGGACCTCCATAGTTTTTTTATTTATTAAAAAAATAAATATTAGTATAATAAATACTTTATAATAATCATCTAATATATTAACATAAAAATGTATAATAAAAATAAACTTTAAACTATATTACTAAGTACAAATTTAACACTTACATTTTTTTTTCATTTTTTAATAACTTGGTAACAAATTATATAATCTCAGACCTTTGTAAAAAAAACTGATAACTTCATAGTTGTTGTATTTAGCCTCTGCAGTCTAAAATTTTGATCATTTCTCAATCCGTAAGGCTGTAAATCACCAACATGGTTAATGTGTTCGTAAAAGTACTCTGTGGCTCTTCTTTGCTTCATTTTTCATATATAATTCTAGTCTTTGTTTAATATTTAATCATTTAAGTTTTCTTAGCATTAATTCTATTGGCGAATATCGGTTATAGTTTAATATGACTAGCATTGCTTTATTTTAAAGTTTTTGGAGTCTTTCTATTTGCATCGACTTACAGCACGTATATATAATAATATATTTGATCTGAACTCAAACTATGGTTTTATAAATGTGTATAGATATGGATTTGAGCTATTATTGATATGTATTTTGTTTTAAATTCTTCTGAAAAAAAACAAATTTTGGCCAATTTTTTTACAAATTCTATGTGATCTTTTAATTTTTTAACTCTTTACCAATTATGAAGCTAAGGTATTCACCCCTATCGCGAATCATTTTCCACATGAAATTTTTTCACATTTCACTAAAAATCGATTTCCCCTTATGAATGTTTTCTTTTTGTGTGAAATGTGGAAATTTTTCATTGTTTTGTTAATTTTGAGTTGGTAAAAAGTAATTTTAGGTAAATAAATTTTAAAGTGACATTCTTCTTAACAAGATGTGAAGTAACAGGTCAATTGCCTTGATATACGCCATATTATACATACAAGCTTTGGAGGTCCGTAACGTCGAATTTAAAGGTCAGCCCAAAATTGTTCAATCTACAGTTTTTGCCTAAATTTGCGTTTTATACCCCGTAAACAAAATTTTTTTGCAAACGCAATGATAACACTATTCAAGTTGTGGAAAAATTGTTCACGTTAAATTCCCGATACCAATTTTCAGGTTGGGGGAATAAATGTTTCATGTGAGCAAAAACTTCACTTCTTATTCACGATCGGGATAATTTAATTTGTTTAACCTTTTCTATTTCTGCTGCGTTAATTTTAAAAATCTCTTTATGTTCATTTTTATTTCAATTTTTTTTTTATTTCTGTTCATTTAGTTTTAATTCAGTCTCTATTTGAATGCGATCAAAAAAAGACATAAAAATAACACAAAATTTAATACAATAATTTTTGTCGGTTTAAATATTTTTACATTCCTTTCTACAATTACAATTGTGGAAAAATAAACAAAAAAAAAGCAATAAAATATTTCAAAACTAAAGTAGAAAAAGAACAAGAACATTAAAACAACAAATATCTACAATAAAAAGCACATGCAAATGTGCTTTAAATTAAGTAGCATTCTTGTTGATAACATCAAAAATTAGCTACATACGTAAATATGCCAACCAGTAAAGTGATGAAACAAAATGTGAACAAGGATATTCAAACTGATAATATCAATTTGAGTGACAGCAGTTCTGATGATAATGAATGCAACTGGCAGCGAATCCCTGAAAATAGCCATAAGAGGTCTAGCACCAAACCACCACAAATAAATATTCCAAAACGTCAGCAATTAGAATCCGGTCCTTCAACTTCAAACCGTTTTGTTGCTCTGGCTTCTATTTATGAGAAAAACGATATAGATAAAGAATCAACCCTACAATCTCAGCAGCCGAGGCCGCCACCAATTTGTATCCCATATGTTGATGACATTGTAAAACTGGTTAATAAGTTAAGTAAAGTGGTAGAGAGTATTTTATTTTTAACAGAATTCAAAAAAAAGAAGGAGGTTATACAATTCGGCTGAATGTTGCTTTTTTTATATTTGTGCCTCCAGAACTCAGTCATTTCTGATCCGATTTTGAATTTTGATTTTTTGGTAATATGATAGATTATGCTTACAGATTGTTCCCGTTTTAAAATCAGTTTATAATCTTAAAAATTAAAGGGTGTCCCCATACAACATACATATTTTTACGTGTATTATGAATTGTAAAGGGAACTTCTGTAAAATTTAAAATGACCGCGTATTACTATAGCTCCCAAAAAATTATACAAAAATAAATCTAAAAATTAAAGGGGACCCCATAATTGATGTAAATTTACTGATATGGTCCTATCTTTTGAACCGTTATATATTACAAATTATAAATTAAGGGTGCGCCAATAGTTCATTAAATTTGATGACTGACGCTTGAAATTTACAACGAACCTGTATTGCTAAGTCCGCTATAACAAGTAAAATATTTGGATTTGGAAGTTAAAGGGTGTTCCAATAGTTAATGTAATTTTGTGTATGTGACCAAAGTTTGGGACCGTTATATACAGAACGCTGAAACTTAAAAGGGACCTGTATAGCTAAATTTGCTATATCAACGAGTTTATAATTTGAATTTAGAAACTAAAGGGTGTCTCATAGTTTATAAAGATTTACTTATATAGGCCTATATTTTGAACTGTTATAGAAAAATGCTTGTAAATTTGACGCAATGTCGATTGCTATGGCTGTTATAGTAACAGCTGATAATATTTAAAATTACAAATTAAAGGGTGCACCAACAGTTCATTTAATTCGGTATATGGCCATACTTTTAAACAGTTGTAGACAGACTATTGAAATGTACAAAGAATCTGTATTACTAACTCCTCTATAACAACAAGTATAAAGTTTGGATTTGGAAATAAACGGGTGTCTTAATAGTTGATATAATATGGTGTATGTGGCCGGACTTTTGAAGCGTTATAAACAGACAGTTGAAATTTACAAGGGACATGTTTTTCTAAGTCTGCTATAACAAGAAGCTTAAAATTTGAATTTCGAAATTAAAGGGTGTTCCGAAAATTCTATATGCCCGTATTTTTTTGAACCGTTGTATACAAACGCCTTTATTTTATACAGAATGTCCACTAGTCTATTTGGTATAATAAGAAGTATAAAAATGTTATATTATAAATTAATGTTATATTATAAATAATCTGATGTATATGAGCAAACTGTTGAACCGTTGCAGACAGACGCACAGTGGCGCTCGTAGAGCAAACGAGGTTGCAAAAACCAAAATTTTTATGAGGACCCATGAAGTGTTGAATAAACCCATGTTATAGGAAACTTTTCAACGATTTCAATTATGCCATTCTTAATAATATCACATTTTTAGTTTAGAAGATATAACCGTTCAAAGGTGACCGACTTTCGTTTTTCAAAAAAACACACAATTTTTAGTCAATTTGTTGCGATTTCAGGCGTAATATCACGAAAAATAGGTAACGAATCGCCATATTTTTTGTTTGTATTGATTGATGTATTTATTAAATGTATAATGATAAAAAAAATTAGCTGTTTGCTTTGTGTTTCTCCTGGTAAATCACTATTTAAAAACTATCCGTTTTTTCACTATTTTTCAACTTTGACGGAAAATAAAAAAAATCTATATTTTTCTAGAGGTAAAAAAGGTTAAAAAGACATGGTTGCAGAAATTGTATGGCGTCCATCCCTTATATGTTTTGACTGACAGTAGTTTTTTTAGTAGTAAATTTTTGTTTAAATTTTTTTTTAGTAGTAAATTTTTAGGCATAGTAGCATAAGCCTATATATTGCAAAATAAGCACAATGCCAGGATTAGTCTACGACTGAAAGTTGGCGCAACAATTACTGAAACCATTAAAGAATTTAAGTACTGAAAACATGGCGTTGAACAATTTAAAATTATTTGAACTGTTTAGAAAGTCAACCACACCAAAGTTTTTCACGGAAACTGCTTTAGAAGAAATTATAAGAAATAATTTTTATCTGATATATGCAAATATTAAGGCAAAATGGGTGAAATCTAATCGAACCATTCAGAACTTCAACTCCAAATACAAGGACTGGCTTAATGAAGACACCATCCTGGCTATATTGGCAGTAGATAAACCCAATACATCAACCAGAGGAGCAAAGGGAAGGCCAAAAAAATCCACGTCCGTCATCAGTGCATTATTGCCGACCAATAATGTTTCAGTTGGCAAGGGAATCGGCAGAACTCATAAGGACCACGGTGAAGGACATTGAAGAACAAATAAGCAAGATTAAGCCTACAAAGCTGCAAATTGGAGAAGGAAAATATATTGAATGCAATTACGAGTTCCACCTGACTATGGTTGACGGAAAAGTCGTAAACGAACTGACAGGAACAAAATCAAAAATGTCATGCCCGATTTGCAAAAAGAGTCAGAAGAACTTTGGTAATTTAAAAGATTCTACAAATGAGGAGAATTACGAATATGGAATGTCACCGTTGCACGCAAGGATTAGGTGTATGGAGTTCTTGCTAAAACTGGTGTATACCCTACCACAAGAGGAGGAAAACTTCGATGAAAATACCTCAATAAAGGATAAGGAAAAGATCAGAAAGAAGCAAATACAGGATGCTTTTTTTAAACAAGTTGGACTAAAAGTAGATTGTCCCAAGCACGGATATGGTAACTCAAACGATGGAAACAGTTCTAGGAGATTTTTTTAAAATGATGAGGCAGTAACTAGAATCACTGGAATTGCCAATCAAATCGTGAAAAGATTGGGTACGATCTTATATGTTTTAAACTGCAAAGAAAATGTCAATTCTACAAAATATGGAGAATATGCGTCGAAAACTGCATCTCTTTTAGCAGAAATGTATCCACAGAAGAAGTTGACCCCGACCGTCCATAAAATATTGGCGCATGGCAAAGATATAATTGAGTTCCAGTCTTTGCCAATTCGAGAGCTTTCTGAAGAAGCACAGGAGTCTCTTAACAAATTTTATAAAAAATATAGATTGCAGAACACATTCAAAACATCAAGGGTAAGGCAAAATGAGGACCTCTTCAAATTGTTGGCAGCATCTTCTGATCCACTTATTTCTTCCCTGCGGCATGTGATGTCACGAATAGAGTTAGAAAATAATTATAGTTTAGAAATAGTTAGTCTTTTAGGTATACCTTCTCTTACGATTTGTGATGAATATTTTACAGAAAATTGAAAAAATTAATTTAAAAAAAAATTATTTTTTTTTTAATTTGTTGGGTAATATTTTAAAATATATAAAACCCTAAAGAAAATAAAACTATTTAAAAAGTTAAAATTAATTTTTTCAGTTACCATAAAATTGATTTTTCTACTAATTTTAACTTTGATAACCCATAAGTAGGCCCCTACAAAGCGTAGCACCCTTTCAAAACACTCATTTCACAGGCTGAACAGTTATCTATCATATGCTGTTTAAACTGTTTAATTATCTTATTCGGTTCAAAAGATATAATTTTTGCAATGACAAAACTCAAATGGCGCCACTGTGAGACGGTTGAAATTTACACAGAACCTGATTGCTAAATCCACTACAACAGCAAGTATATAATTTGAATTTGGGAATTAAAGAGTGATAGTTGCTGCAATTTGATGTATATTGCCAAACTATTTAACAGTTGAAAAAGTATTAAGTTTGGAGTAATAAGTGTGTCCCAATCGTTAACTTAACCTAATTTATGTGGCCATACACTTGAGGTGTTGTAGGCAGACAGATGAACTCTGTTTTAAAGTCGGTTTTTTTCGCAAGAATCTTATTATAAATCTATAAAAGATGATCAGGTCCGCTTAAGTATTAAGACAGTTGACTCGTACAGAAAATAGTAGGTTACTTCGACAAAAACAACGTAAAATATCATACCTTTCAATTCAAAGAAGAGCGAGCTTTCAGTGCAGTTATCAAAGGTCTTCACCACTCAATACCAATTGAAGACATTAAAGCACATTTGCTCTTATTAGGGCATCACGTAAGTAGTGTTAGAAACGTTTTTTGTCAAACTGGATCCAAATCATAATAACAATCACCTTATTATGAAAACCGTTTCCCAACAACTTTGTATCCATTTCCCACTCTTGGTATTACGAAACTCTTTTTCCCCAATCTGGCATCTTAGAATGTGAATTCCCTTATTATGAAATTGAATTTCATGCAAATTTTTTTTAATATTTATCAAACATTCGTTCCCCTTGAATTTTGATGTGAGCAAAATGTATGTATATCTTAAAAAATATAAAAATTAGCAATTTGAATAGAAATTTTTGCATTTCTAGGGCGGTAAATAAAATTTAATTGTAGATATTAGTTGAGAAAATGAAAAGCTGCCCAAGTATTGCTAGTGGTTACTCCAAAATAACCAAGGAAGAAAGTGACTCGCTTTGGGCAGATGCAATCCTTATTTATGCGATAATGCATTTTAAATCTACAAAAACAATTTTAAAAAATTTTTATATAAAAAAATTATATAAATATTATAAAATAACTTACTGGCAATCTGGAAGTTCAAAAGGATTGCAGGCAACTCGCAACTTCTTTCTTTTTCATTCCTTCTGTTGACGTCTCCATCATTTTGGAGCAGCAAATGCAAATAGGCATTTATTGGAAACATCTTTTTTAAATTTGGAGTTTTTAAAAAATTTTATATTTGTTAACACAAGAATTTCACAATTTTCAGCAAATCGGTCATATAAAATTTACCCTTAAAAACAGCTGACAGCACTTAGATTCAATGTTCGAAAATGTGAGCTGATTTGCAGTGTTCCCATTATTTCATAATAGCAAATTTTTGGGAATGGGAATTCCCATACAATAAATTTTTGGGAATGGGAACTCATTCCCTTTGTGAATGAGAACTCCCAATAATTTTGTAATAGGGGTGAATAAAATTTATGATTTGAACACGTTTGCTCATGCAACTGTTATCATAGAAGCACCCAAAAATATTTTACGACATTGTTCAATGTTTCAGATGCCAGCAATTTGATCATCTAAAGGCTTATTGTAAAATGCGGTTTAGAACATTCTACATCTGAATGTACTAAACCGCCAAATACTCCACCTCAATGTGTTCACCGTCTTAGTAATCACACTGCAAACTACAAAGGATGCGAAGTTTACCAAAAGCTTGTTAATAAACATTCATACAAAACCATTAGAAATGTTCCTGAGCAAAATAAAAACAATAATAACTCTACCTTTTCGCCAATAACTAAAATGGCCAGTTTACTTATGCTCAAGCAGTTAGAGGCGCAAATGACAATGATAGCAATGTTAATAATGCTCTTCAAAAAATTGACGCGATGCTTGAAAAACAAATCGAATTAACAAATACGTTAATGAAGATAAAAAAATTATGCAATTAAACCTTATAATATCAGAATGAAACGCGAATGGAATTTTGAACCATATTAATGAAATATAAGTCTTTCCTTAAAATAATTTTATCGACATTTTATTAGTCTCAGAGACCAATCTTACAAAAAAATCTCTTTTCCGTATGAAGGGTTATGATTTAATAGCTGCCAACCAACCTAATAACAGAGCACATTATTATTAAATCAAGTCTTCTTATGAAGTTTGAGAACCTGTTACCGAGTTACATCTGCAAGCTGCAGGAATACAATTAACTTGTAACAGTAGCAGTGTTTCTATATACTCTGTATATTTTCCTCCAAGATACAACATCAAGTGTGATCAGTATTAACAATTTTTCAACAACATTGGTAATCGATTTTTAGTGGTTGGTGATTTCAACGCAAAACACAAATGGTGGGGATTACGTCCAACTAACCCAAAAGGTAAAGAGCTATTCAAATGCCTAACTAAATATCAACACAGCGTGCTTTCAACGGGATCGCCTACATACTGGCCAGCTGATGTAACCAAAATACCAGATGTTTTAGATTTTTTTATACACAAAGGGATTCCACAAACCTCTCTAGATATTGTATCTAATAATAATCTCAGCTCTGATCATAACCCAGTTATTGTTACTTTTACCACAGCATGTAAGATGAAGCAGTTAAATACCAGGGGGGTTAGGTTAGGTTGTACAGGCCGTCGGCGCAAAAAGAAAGACCGACTCACTTGGGTCATAAAGGTCCCATTGTGTTGCCTGGAAACCGGATGTGCAGAGATCAGATTGAGGTCCCTACGGCACCATCAAAAGATCCACATCCAAACCACCCCGAAGACCTGATAAACAAGTTTATCCTAGAAACATCGCAGACGGATAAGTCTGCAAGACCATGCAGTCTCGGACTGCCAAAAATAGCCGCTCTATTGCCAGAAAGAGCCGGGCAGTGGCAGAGCAGATGCTCCACCGTTTCCTCCTCCTCCTCATCCTGACGACTTCTACAGTAGTCATGATGAGGAAGATTCAGTCTCCTAGCGTGAGCACCAATGACGCAGTGCCCTGTCAGCTCGGCCACCAGTGTGCCCAGCTGCCCCAGAGGAAACCTCAGTAGATTTGCGGATCTTCCACTATCGTACTGAGGCCACAGTGTCCTCGAGACCCTGCAGGTAACCTCTTCAGACCACCTAGACTGTGCAGCCCTGAAGAGTTCCTGCCGTAATATAGCTTTACAGCAGCTTAAAGCGACCCCCACCAGTGGATCTATTTCTCGGTCTTCCAACCGGGCTCCAAGTCTGGCGAGTTCGTCCGCGACCATATTTCCGGGTACGCTCGAGTGAGCTGGCACCCAAAACAGTTCCAGGTTGGAATGTCTCGCCATCTCGTTGAGAGATGTCCGGCATTCACGAACCAATCTGGATGTCGTATAGACACCTGATAGGGAGTTAACCGCGGCCTTGCTGTCAGTACAAATCCGGATATCCTCTCCGTATATCCTGTGGTACCTCATCCAGCAAGCCGCCCTTCTAATGGCTGAGATCTCAGCCTGTACCACGCTACATTGATCATTAAGCCTGAACTTCATCCTGATCCTAAATCTAGGGATGAAGACGCCCCCTCCGACCCCCGTGTCCGTTTTTGACCCGTCAGTATAGACATCAAGCACATCTCCACGAGGCATACTCGACGTGCCTGATGTTGATGCCATGAAATCAATGTCAGGGGGGTTAATCTCTATTGCGATGCGAAAGAAAAATGGCACGTACTCAAACAATTGGTACACTCTATTGCGTTTTCGTATTTTTTCGCATCTAATTTTATTCCTTTCGCAAATATGGTATCACTGCACTTTTTTATGTGCAAAAATCCTGCGCTAACAAAATATCAAACGCAAGGGTAACGAATCATGTAAATAAGCACAAATAAATTTATCACAACGTCCAAAACATATATAGTTTGAAATATTTATCTTCAGACACATAAAGAGTTCTCTGCAATTACTGAAACCAAATGCTTTATATACTCATTTTTGTTTTGTTCTCTTAAAGAAATGGAAATTGCTTACACGTTTTCGGTAATCGTGTGGTAAGTCCACACATGTCCACATGTTTCAACATCCAGGATTACTAAATATATATACTGTTATTTTTAATTTTTTCTTTTATGTTTCCTGCATTTCTCTACCTTTGTTATTGATGCACTAAATTTAATTCATTATATATTAATACATTAATACGTTATTTTAACAGTACACACGATTTGTTAATTACATTACATACAGTTATTAATTACACATATTATACTTATATTTTCCCATTCTTTTTATAAATATATATTTTTTTTAGCGTTTGGAAGACTCATTCACTAAGCAATTGGATGAAATTGAATCCTTCTTTGGTGGAACGCTTGTATTAATGCAATCAGATAATTTACATCGCGACCAGTTTACGGAATCTACACGGAGCAGTGTATCATCATTTTCGGAGGGTTAGATGTTATAATCCTATTGATATGAAAGAAATTTGTTAAAAAATTTTAAAAGAAAAACTAGGAAATAAAATTCTTATTTTAGAAACTAGATTTAAAAACTTATAAGTGTTTGTTAAATGTTGCATTCTGTTGTAGATTTTGTTGTACTTATAAAACTGAATATATCAATTGCGTTACTATTGAAAATAATAATGGAATGATAGATATCAATAACTACAATAGCCAGAAGATAGTATTTTGACACGGTAATTTCTAATAAATTCCTAGAAATAATTAAAGTATAATACAGTAATAAATATATATATAAAATTAAGTAATCAGAATTCTTCAAAAAATATTCAGGTGGTTTCTTCGGTTTATAGTCTATACTTACAAAGAAAAAAAAATAATGGAAAGTAAAGCAAAAAGTAAGGAATTTGTTTAGAAAATTTAAACAAGTATTTAATTAGCTATTAAATATAGGTTTATGTATACAATAAAAATGTTATTCGTAAAACAAAACAAAAACCATAACAACAAACATGTTAAAATTAAAAAAATAATTAAAACCTCTTACATAAAAAACACAACAACATTGATACGATTCATCTTAGTATTTACATTTATGTCACCAAATTTACAATAATATCGCACCATATATGAATAAGCGAAGTTTTTAATTGTTTTCTTATTCGAAATAGAAGACATTTTTGCGGATAATAATACCTGTGTAACTAGTACAATACAAAGTACCCAAATAACTGTGAATCATTAAAAATTGCTATTGGCGCAAGTTCTTTCTTTTATCTTTCATTTATATATATATATTTTTTTGACTATTAGTTTGGATTTATTAACACAATTTAGCCGCTCTATTCAATCAACCTGAACATTATTTGGGGTTGACTATTCCGCACAATTTACGAAAGGAATAAAAACTGCGCGGTGCGAATAACAGGAAAGTTGTAGGATCCCTATAAAAGTCCATGAAAAACAGGATTTATGAAGTTATTGTAACGAGCAGTAAAATTACTTATTAAATTAAATACTGCACAAAATTTCTTTACAGCATAATTATAAACAAACGGTATGTTCGAGGTTTTTCACTTTTCCCTTTTCTTCAATTATATTTTTTCTCCTTTTTATTGACTGAGGAAATTGCAAAAAAATTCGGGGAAAGAAGTAAGTAATATGAATATAAAAGAAAAATATGTAAATAAACAACTCTGTGAAAATATTCATTATTGCGCTGATAATAAATAAATAAATTTGTAAGTACGAAATAAAAATTAATTACTTTAAGACAAATCACACGATGGTTGTATTCTGTTGAATCACAATACTAATCAGGAATTTCTATCTTAAATACAAGAAAAGAGAAAAAGGACCGTTATAAATCATATAATAACTAAATATATTTTTTCTTTTTGTTATCGCTGTTTGTAGATTAAATGCTTTTTCGCACAGCGCAGTTTTTATTTCTCCTGGTTTTAAGCACAAAATGTGAGTCGAAAATTTTGGCGGCAACCCTTAATTTGGAGTTGTGGACCTCCATAGCTTTTTTATTTATTAAAAAAATAAATATTAGTATAATAAATACTTTATAATAATCATCTAATATATTAACATAAAAATGTATAATAAAAATAAACTTTAAACTATATTACTAAGTACAAATTTACCACTTGCATTTTTTTTTTTAATTTTTTAATAACTTGGTAACAAATTATATAATCTCAGACCTTTGTAAAAAACCTTATAACTTCATAGTTGTTGTATTTGGCCTCTGCAATCTAAAATTTTGATCATTTCTCAATCCGTAAGGCTGTAAATCACCAACATGGTTAATGTGTTCGTAAAAGTACTCTGTGGCTCTTCTTTGCTTCATTTTTCATATATAATTCTAGTCTTTGTTTAATATTTAATCATTTAAGTTTTCTTAGCATTAATTCTATTGGCGAATATCGGTTATAGTTTAATATGACTAGCATTGCTTTATTTTAAAGTTTTTGGAGTCTTTCTATTTGCATCGACTTACAGCACGTATATATAATAATATATTTGATCTGAACTCAAACTATGGTTTTATAAATGTGTATAGATATGGATTTGAGCTATTATTGATATGTATTTTGTTTTAAATTCTTCTGAAAAAAAACAAATTTTGGCCAATTTTTTTACAAATTCTATGTGATCTTTTAATTTTTTAACTCTTTACCAATTATGAAGCTAAGGTATTCACCCCTATCGCGAATCATTTTCCACATGAAATTTTTTCACATTTCACTAAAAATCGATTTCCCCTTATGAATGTTTTCTTTTTGTGTGAAATGTGGAAATTTTTCATTGTTTTGTTAATTTTGAGTTGGTAAAAAGTAATTTTAGGTAAATAAATTTTAAAGTGACATTCTTCTTAACAAGATGTGAAGTAACAGGTCAATTGCCTTGATATACGCCATATTATACATACAAGCTTTGGAGGTCCGTAACGTCGAATTTAAAGGTCAGCCCAAAATTGTTCACTCTACAGTTTTTGCCTAAATTTGCGTTTTATACCCCGTAAACAAAATTTTTTTGCAAACGCAATGATAACACTATTCAAGTTGTGGAAAAATTGTTCACGTTAAATTCCCGATACCAATTTTCAGGTTGGGGGAATAAATGTTTCATGTGAGCAAAAACTTCACTTCTTATTCACGATCGGGATAATTTAATTTGTTTAACCTTTTCTTTTTCTGCTGCGTTAATTTTAAAAATCTCTTTATGTTCATTTTTATTTCAATTTTTATTTCTGTTCATTTAGTTTTAATTCAGTCTCTATTTGAATGCGATCAAAAAAAGACATAAAAATAACACAAAATTTAATTTTTGTCGGTTTAAATATTTTTACATTCCTTTCTACAATTACAATTGTGGAAAAAAAAACAAAAAAAAAGCAATAAAATATTTCAAAACTAAAGTAGAAAAAGAACAAGAACATTAAAACAACAAATATCTACAATAAAAAGCACATGCAAATGTGCTTTAAATAAAGTAGCATTCTTGTTGATAACATCAAAAATTAGCTACATATGTAAATATGCCAACCAGTAAAGTGATGAAACAAAATGTGAACAAGGATATTCAAACTGATAATATTAATTTGAGTGACAGCAGTTCTGATGATAATGAATGCAACTGGCAGCGAATCCCTGAAAATAGCCATAAGAGGTCTAGCACCAAACCACCACAAATAAATATTCCAAAACGTCAGCAATTAGAATCCGGTCCTTCAACTTCAAACCGTTTTGTTGCTCTGGCTTCTATTTATGAGAAAAACGATATAGATAAAGAATCAACCCTACAATCTCAGCAGCCGAGGCCGCCACCAATTTGTATCCCATATGTTGATGACATTGTAAAACTGGTTAATAAGTTAAGTAAAGTGGTAGAGAGTATTTTATTTGTAACAGAATTCAAAAAAAAGAAGGAGGTTATACAATTCGGCTGAATGTTGCTCTTTTTATATTTGTGCCTCCAGAACTCAGTCATTTCTGATCCGATTTTGAAAGTTTGTGGTAATATGATAGATTATGCTTACAGATTGTTCCCGTTTTAAAATCAGTTTATAATCTTAAAAATTAAAGGGTGTCCCCATACAACATACATATTTTTACGTGTATTATGAATTGTAAAGGGAACTTCTGTAAAATTTAAAATGACCGCGTATTACTATAGCTCCCAAAAATTATACAAAAATAAATCTAAAAATTAAAGGGGACCGCATAATTGATGTAAATTTACTGATATGGTCCTATCTTTTGAACCGTTATATATTACAAATTATAAATTAAGGGTGCGCCAATAGTTCATTAAATTTGATGACTGACGCTTGAAATTTACAACGAACCTGTATTGCTAAGTCCGCTATAACAAGTAAAATATTTGGATTTGGAAGTTAAAGGGTGTTCCAATAGTTAATGTAATTTTGTGTATGTGACCAAAGTTTGGGACCGTTATATACAGAACGCTGAAACTTAAAAGGGACCTGTATAGCTAAATTTGCTATATCAACGAGTTTATAATTTGAATTTAGAAACTAAAGGGTGTCTCATAGTTTATAAAGATTTACTTATATAGGCCTATATTTTGAACTGTTATAGAAAAATGCTTGTAAATTTGACGCAATGTCGATTGCTATGGCTGTTATAGTAACAGCTGATAATATTTAAAATTATAAATTAAAGGGTGCAGCAACAGTTCATTTAATTCGGTATATGGCCATACTTTTAAACAGTTGTAGTCAGACTATTGAAATGTACAAAGAATCTGTATTACTAACTCCTCTATAACAACAAGTATAAAGTTTGGATTTGGAAATAAACGGGTGTCTTAATAGTTGATATAATATGGTGTATGTGGCCGGACTTTTGAAACGTTATAAACAGACAGTTGAAATTTACAAGTGACATGTTTTCCTAAGTCTGCTATAACAAGAAGCTTAAAATTTGAATTTCGAAATTAAAGGGTGTTCCGAAAATTAATGTAATTTCTTCTATATGCCCGTATTTTTTTGAACCGTTGTATACAAACGCCTTAATTTTATACAGAATGTCCACTAGTCTATTTGGTATAATAAGAAGTATAAAAAGGTTATATTATAAATTAATGTTATATTATAAATAATCTGATGTATATGAGCAAACTGTTGAACCGTTGCAGACAGACGCACAGTGGCGCTCGTAGAGCAAACGAGGTTGCAAAAACCAAAATTTTTATGAGGACCCACGAAGTGTTGAATAAACCCATGTTATAGGAAACTTTTCAACGATTTCAATTATGCCATTCTTAATAATATCACATTTTTAGTTTAGAAGATATAACCGTTCAAAGGTGACCGACTTTCGTTTTTCAAAAAAACACACAATTTTTAGTAAATTTGTTGCGATTTCAGGCGTAATATCACGAAAAATAGGTAACGAATCGCCATATTTTTTGTTTGCATTGATTGATGTATTTATTAAATGTATAATGATAAAAAAAAAATAGTTGTTTGCTTTGTGTTTCTCCTGGTAAATCACTATTTAAAAACTATCCGTTTTTTCACTATTTTTTAACTTTGACGGAAAATAAAAAAAATCTATATTTTTCTAGAGGTAAAAAAGGTTAAAAAGACATGGTTGCAGAAATTGTATGGCGTCCATCCCTTATATGTTTTGACTAACAGTAGTTTTTTTAGTAGTAAATTTTTGTTTAAATTTTTTTTTATTAGTAAATTTTTAGGCATGGTAGCATAAGCCTATATATTGCAAAATAAGCACAATGCCAGGATTAGTCTACGACTGAAAGTTGGCGCAACAATTACTGAAACCATTAAAGAATTTAAGTACTGAAAACATGGCGTTGAACAATTTAAAATTATTTGAACTCTTTAGAAAGTCAACCACACCAAAGTTTTTCACGGAAACTGCTTTAGAAGAAATTATAAGAAATAATTTTTATCTGATATATGCAAATATTAAGGCAAAATGGGTGAAATCTAATCGAACCATTCAGAACTTCAACTCCAAATACAAGGACTGGCTTAATGAAGACACCATCCTGGCTATATTGGCAGTAGATAAACCCACTACATCAACCAGAGGAGCAAAGGGAAGGCCAAAAAAATCCACGTCCGTCATCAGTGCATTATTGCCGACCAATAATGTTTCAGTTGGCAAGGGAATCGGCAGAACTCATAAGGACCACGGTGAAGGACATTGAAGAACAAATAAGCAAGATTAAGCCTACAAAGCTGCAAATTGGAGAAGGAAAATATATTGAATGCAATTACGAGTTCCACCTGACTATGGTTGACGGAAAAGTCGTAAACGAACTGACAGGAACAAAATCAACAATGTCATGCCCGATTTGCAAAAAGAGTCAGAAGAACTTTGGTAATTTAAAAGATTCTACAAATGAGGAGAATTACGAATATGGAATGTCACCGTTGCACGCAAGGATTAGGTGTATGGAGTTCTTGCTAAAACTGGTGTATACCCTACCACAAGAGGAGGAAAACTTCGATGAAAATACCTCAATAAAGGATAAGGAAAAGATCAGAAAGAAGCAAATACAGGATGCTTTTTTTAAACAAGTTGGACTAAAAGTAGATTGTCCCAAGCACGGATATGGTAACTCAAACGATGGAAACAGTTCTAGGAGATTTTTTTAAAATGATGAGGCAGTAACTAGAATCACTGGAATTGACAATCAAATCGTGAAAAGATTGGGTACGATCTTATATGTTTTAAACTGCAAAGAAAATGTCAATTCTACAAAATATGGAGAATATGCGTCGAAAACTGCATCTCTTTTAGCAGAAATGTATCCACAGAAGAAGTTGACCCCGACCGTCCATAAAATATTGGCGCATGGCAAAGATATAATTGAGTTCCAGTCTTTGCCAATTCGAGAGCTTTCTGAAGAAGCACAGGAGTCTCTTAACAAATTTTATAAAAAATATAGATTGCAGAACACATTCAAAACATCAAGGGTAAGGCAAAATGAGGACCTCTTCAAATTGTTGGCAGCATCTTCTGATCCACTTATTTCTTCCCTGCGGCATGTGATGTCACGAATAGAGTTAGAAAATAATTATAGTTTAGAAATAGTTAGTCTTTTAGGTATACCTTCTCTTACGATTTGTGATGAATATTTTACAGAAAATTTAAAAAATTAATTTAAAAAAAAATTATTTTTTTTTTTAATTTGTTGGGTAATATTTTAAAATATATAAAACCCTAAAGAAAATAAAACTATTTAAAAAGTTAAAATTAATTTTTTCAGTTACCATAAAATTGATTTTTCTACTAATTTTAACTTTGATAACCCATAAGTAGGCCCCTACAAAGCGTAGCACCCTTTCAAAACACTCATTTCACAGGCTGAACAGTTATCTATCATATGCTGTTTAAACTGTTTAATTATTTTATTCGGTTCAAAAGATATAATTTTTGCAATGACAAAACTCAAATGGCGCCACTGTGAGACGGTTGAAATTTACACAGAACCTGATTGCTAAATCCACTACAACAGCAAGTATATAATTTGAATTTGGGAATTAAAGAGTGATAGTTGCTGCAATTTGATGTATATTGCCAAACTATTTAACAGTTGAAAAAGTATTAAGTTTGGAGTAATAAGTGTGTCCCAATCGTTAATTTAACCTAATTTATGTGGCCATACACTTGAGGTGTTGTAGGCAGACAGATGAACTCTGTTTTAAAGTCGGTTTTTTTCGCAAGAATCTTATTATAAATCTATAAAAGATGATCAGGTCCGCTTAAGTATTAAGACAGTTGACTCGTACAGAAAATAGTAGGTTACTTCGACAAAAACAACGTAAAATATCATACCTTTCAATTCAAAGAAGAGCGAGCTTTCAGTGCAGTTATCAAAGGTCTTCACCACTCAATACCAATTGAAGACATTAAAGCACATTTGCTCTTATTAGGGCATCACGTAAGTAGTGTTAGAAACGTTTTTTGTCAAACTGGATCCAAATCATAATAACAATCACCTTATTATGAAAACCGTTTCCCAACAGCTTTGTATCCATTTCCTACTCTTGGTATTACGAAACTATTTTTCCCCAATCTGGCATCTTAGAATGTGAATTCCCTTATTATGAAATTGAATTTCATGCAAATTTTTTTTAATATTTATCAAACATTCGTTCCCCTTGAATTTTGATGTGAGCAAAATGTAAGTATATCTTAAAAAATATAAAAATTAGCAATTTGAATAGAAATTTTTGCATTTCTAGGGCGGTAAATAAAATTTAATTGTAGATATTAGTTGAGAAAATGAAAAGCTGCCCAAGTATTGCTAGTGGTTACTCCAAAATAACCAAGGAAGAAAGTGACTCGCTTTGGGCAGATGCAATCCTTATTTATGCGATAATGCATTTTAAATCTACAAAAACAATTTTAAAAAATTTTTATATAAAAAAATTATATAAATATTATAAAATAACTTACTGGCAATCTGGAAGTTCAAAAGGATTGCAGGCAACTCGCAACTTCTTTCGGTGAAGTTTTTCATTCCTTCTGTTGACGTCTCCATTATTTTGGAGCAGCAAATGCAAATAGGCATTTATTGGAAACATTTTTTTTAAATTTGGAGTTTTTAAAAAATTTTATATTTGTTAACACAAGAATTTCACAATTTTCAGCAAATCGGTCATATAAAATTTACTCTTAAAAACAGCTGACAGCACTTAGATTCAATGTTCGAAAATGTGAGCTGATTTGCAGTGTTCCCATTATTTCATAATAGCAAATTTTTGGGAATGGGAATTCCCATACAATACATTTTTGGGAATGGGAACTCATTCCCTTTGTGAATGAGAACTCCCAATAATTTTGTTCAATGTTTCAGATGCCAGCAATTTGGTCATCTAAAGGCTTATTGTAAAATGCGGTTTAGAACATTCTACATCTGAATGTACTAAACCGCCAAATACTCCACCTCAATGTGTTCACCGTCTTAGTAATCACACTGCAAACTACAAAGGATGCGAAGTTTACCAAAAGCTTGTTAATAAACATTCATACAAAACCATTAGAAATGTTCCTGAGCAAAATAAAAACAATAATAACTCTACCTTTTCGCCAATAACTAAAATGGCCAGTTTACTTATGCTCAAGCAGTTAGAGGCGCAAATGACAATGATAGCAATGTTAATAATGCTCTTCAAAAAATTGACGCGATGCTTGAAAAACAAATCGAATTAACAAATACGTTAATGAAGATAAAAAAATTATTCAATTATACCTTATACCCTGTTCAGACATACGTTTTGATTGCGCAATAAAGGAATTTACGCAATTAAGTCCCTAATTGAATTTAATTTACCTTATAAAAAATTAATTAAAAAAATTTTCAATTAGCACTTAATTAAGTCGATAATTGAAAAGGTTTCCTATAACAACCCCTGTGAAGTGTGTTCAGTTAGAGAAAATTTTATACAATGACAAAAGTAAATGCCATAAAAATGAAAAATAAAATATTTTCAAATTATATGAAATGAAAAGTTTTTGAAAATTTTATGGAAATTCAAAGCTAGCGTGCAGTCAAAACTTGATCGTACAAACTGGAAGAGTTCCATATTTCAAATAAAAACAAGCAAACTTTCTTTTAAAGCCGAACTTTTCTTTATTCTTCCAAATTTACCAACACAAATTTCTAATGTAAAAATTAGGTCTGTTCAATAAATCTCCGGCAGAAACTAGCAACGGTAGAGTAAAATAAAAATTTACAACATTACTATTCCAAATAAAAAAAAAGGAATAAACACATTTCTGGAAAAAAAAGAAACGTAAAGACAAACTGACGATAATAACACACAACCACAAAAATAAATATCTAAAATAGTAAAAAAGCGGTGTTCGATGCTTAAAGCATTTTGTACATGGCGAAAATATACGAGGTGGTCGCAATGGCGAATTCGTAATTTTCGCCGCAAACGTGAATTGTCAAACACCATATAAAAAATATATACACATTTTTTTATGTATGGAGTTTGACATTTAGCGTTTACGGCAAAAGTGATAAATTCGCCATCGAGACCACCTGTATTATTTCGCCATGATTTTGTATTTGCAAGAGCTCTGTCATCGATTGTGAACACCTTTTTTCGAATATTTTGCAAAATTGCCAAAATTTTTCTGTTTTTTTAGTTTATTTTATTTTATTTCTTTTGTTTATTGTTTTATTATCCTGGCGTTTACTTATATATAGTTTTTCTCAGATTTCTTCTTACAATTATATATACGTTAGCTTCAATTTTAAATATTTTGTATTTAAAACCGAAAACTATAAATATTATGTATATTTTGTGCTGTGTGGTTGTAAAAAATTTTAGCGGCTGATATTCGGTTTTGAAATCGCCACACAAATTATGGCAAAAAAGCCACACCATTATAGTCCAATAACGATGTGATGTCATTATTTTCGTGGGAAGTGCTAAACAACACTTCAATTCAAAGTATTTAATATTTATTAACTTATTTGTAAAACAGATCAAGAATCAGCTGCTCTGTTCTTGCCAGTAACAAAAGTAGTAACAAATTTTTTACTCTTTCGCTTCTTATTTTTAAGTACTGAAGTAAACACTTTCCAATAACAACTAGTAACAACTTCTTGTTATTGAACAGAACTATATTCTACTGTCAAATTTTAATTAAGTAAATTAAATTGTATATGTGTGAACACCAAAATTAATTACTCAATTAAAATTTTAATTGTCTAAATTAAAACGTATGTCTGAACAGGGTATTATAATAGCAGAATTGAACGCGAATGGAATTTTGAAACATATTAATGAAATAGAAGTCTTTCCTTAAAATAATTTTATCGACCAGAGACCGATCTTACAAAAAAATCTCTTTTCCGTATGAAGGGATATGATTTAATAGCTGCCAACCAACCTAATAACAGAGCACATTATTATTAAATCAAGTCTTCTTATGAAGTTTGAGAACCTGTTACCGAGTTACATCTGCAAGCTGCAGGAATACAATTAACTTGTAACAGTAGCAGTGTTTCTATATACTCTGTATATTTTCCTCCAAGATACAACATCAAGTGTGATCAGTATTAACAATTTTTCAACAACATTGGTAATCGATTTTTAGTGGTTGGTGATTTCAACGCAAAACACAAATGGTGGGGATTACGTCCAACTAACCCAAAAGGTAAAGAGCTATTCAAATGCTTAACTAAATATCAACACAGCGTGCTTTCAACGGGATCGCCTACATACTGGCCAGCTGATGTAACCAAAATACCAGATGTTTTAGATTTTTTTATACACAAAGGGATTTCACAAACCTCTCTAGATATTGTATCTAACAATGATCTCAGCTCTGATCATAACCCAGTTATTGTTACTTTTACCACAGCATGTAAGATGAAGCAGTTAAATACCAGGGGGTTACTCTCTATTGCGATGCGAAAGAAAAATGGCACGTACTCAAACAATTGGTACTCTATTGCGTTTTCGTATGTTTTCGCATCTAATTTTATTCCTTTCGCAAATATGGTATCACTGCACTTTTTTATGTGCAAAAATCCTGCGCTAACAAAATATCAAACGCAAGGGTAACGAATCATGTAAATAAGCACAAATAAATTTTTATATTTATATCCAAATGGGTTTTTTTAGGGAAATGCCAAAAAAGTTACAGACTCGGCAACGGCAGTTCGAAATTTGATTTTATAATGCAGCACAGCGGTTTGGCCAAGGGATAATTGCAGTGTGGGAATGCCAAACAACGCGAAAAAAAATTGACGGACGGCCTTAATTCGAATGGACTTCCTATAAGAGATGAAGACGGTAGGAAACAAGTAATGTATTTTGATATGTATAAAAAATGTGAAACTAACGCATAATAAATATTTATGTATGCGGAAGCATTTCTAGTAAGGGTAGTTGGATTCACAACATTGCTTTACACTATGAAGAAGTAGATAATCAAGCTTTGAAATTAGGAAGAAGCCAACAACAGGATGCTAACATCAAAATGCTTTGGCGCAAGTATTAATGCTACCCAATATGTTACAGCAAACAAAAATCCTGCAGAAGAAGTTTTGCTATATTCGCAAAATGCTAATTACATTTTAAATGTTATGTTCATTTTCCGTCTCCATTCATAATGCCACTGAGTCCATCACTATTTTTTAATAAAATAAAACACACACACACAAAATTATATTTATAAAATTTTGTTCGTCAAAGATCTTTTTTTAATCTGCATTAATGTTTGTAATTAATGATATTTTGCATTGGACGCGAACCTTTGTGTATAATTTAATTAAAAAAATGTTTTTGTTTACAAATTTTGACATTTCATTTTGTCATTCTTCACTATTGTTGTGCCAGAGTTTCTTCTTTTTGAAATTATTTTGTGAAAGCGTCTACGTAAACATTACAGAGTATCAAATTGTACTCTTATCGCATCGTCTTTTCGCATCGAACTTGCTTTCGCATCACAATAGAGAGCAACCCCCCAGGCTTGTCGTCCCAGAAACCGACATTAATCTTTTTCACTACTGCATTGAATCTCAACTTGATCTAAGTTCGTCCTATAACACCGGAAACGAAATTGACCAAGCCGTAAAAATGTTTTCAAAAGTTATACATGACGCTTCGTTTATGGCAACACCGCAAAATTAAAATTATTGTACAATCTTTCGCTTGTCGATAGAAGTAAGGTGGTTAAAGGAAGACTGCGAAAATCTGGAAGAGATCAAAGTTCTAAAAAATTTGCCGTGAAAAGCCTTTATTTTTTTACGATTTTGTTTAACGCTGTTTTAAGGCAGTCACATTTTTCTACCTGCCAAAATTATAATGGATAACAAACTTCAAAAGCCAGAACATTGTAATAAATCATGTCGACCTATCAGTTTGTTACCTACTTTGTCTAAGATGTTTGAGAAGCCTTTTCTGCCGGTACTAGAGTACAAATAATACCCGAACACCAATTTGGATTTCGGCACAAACATGGAACTCCTGAGCAGTGGAATAGATAAGTCAAAAAATTATTGATTCTGTAGAAAACTCAGAAATTGCCACCATTAAAGCAGGCGTACCTCAGGAGAGCGTATTAGGTCCTACGCTGTAAACATTATTTACCGCAGAAAACGTTTTGATTGCAACGTATGCCGATGATAATGCAATTTTTGCTTTTAATTTTAATACACTGTAAATATATAACAGTTAGACTCATAGGAACCTAATACTCTGTTAGATTGTTTAAGTAGCTATAAATTTAGCTTATTATTTCTTTGTTAATAGATTGAAAAATAAAAAGATTTAAAAAAATTAAGTTTTAATTAATTTATTTTTAATCATTTGTTAATATGGTCATACAATGGTGAAATAATACAAGGTGGTCGCAATGACGAATTCATCAATTTCGCTGTAAACTCTAAATGTCAAACTCCATATATAAAAAATATGTATAATTTTTTTATATGGTGTTTGACATTAAGCGTTTATGGCGAAAAATCATCGAGACCACCTGTATTATTTCGCCATGGTATATATATTTTATATTTTCAATTTACTTGGCTTCGGTTTTCACTTTCTTGTTCTATAAATAATAATGTATGGTCGGCATACAGGGTTATCACATTGTTTTTGACGAAATTCGCCAAAACGGTTTTTACAGGTTTAGACCATAAAATTTACCTATTTTTTAGGTAAATATATTTTTTTATATCCTTTTCATAGGCATGGCAAAAATTCGTCAAAAATAGAAAAAAATCACCAAAATATAAACATACATATTAAATTTAGGTTTTATTAAAAAAAAACAAATAATTACTGAACACATGAAAGGTACTATATACTAGTTATGGTTTAATTTATTCAATAAGAATATGATAAATTGAGATCTGATAATTAAAATAATATAAAATAATAAATAATAAAATAATAATATAATAATAATTTACTTTACTTAATTTAAGTTCTTGCAGTTTTTATTCATTCAATTTGGCTTTTGATAGAAGACTCTTAGGTTTTTATACAAAATTTTGGTAAAATCCAATGATGAGCTATATGAGCAGCAGCGAAATGGCCATATGGAAATGGTTTCCCACAGTAATACATTTTATTTTGTATTTATAATTAAAGGAATCAAGCACGATTAAAGTTAATTAACATAATAAAGATTCCGAATATTGAATCTTCATATTGATAAAATAATAATTTCACAGTTTTATTATATTTCTAATATGCTGTACACTTCATCCTAAATACTTTCGTCAGTTTCCTCTTCCTTGAAATTCATTGTATTCGAATTAAATTTATTAAGCATTTCTTCAAAAGGTATAAAAGAAGTGCAGCAAGTGTTATATGCATTTATATAATATACAACGCGCAATAAAGCCTCAAGAAGTTTATACTGCACTCTATTTTGCATACGAGTCTTAGTAGAATTCGTTATCGAGAAAACCCGTTAACGCAGGCATTACTTGTTGGAATTAATAGCGTATAAAGTACGGCGAGAGCAAGTTCCTTAAAACGGTACGTACCTGCAATATCCTTATAGTTGTAAAACATTGGCCAAAATTTATGTAAATTTGTAGGAATATCATCATCAAAAAACTCTTTCCAATTAACAAAAGGTAATTTTTTTCATTGAGTTTAATACACATCGAACGGTGTATTAGGGTCTATGACAATTTTTAAATAATATTTGTCAACATCCAATTTTGTTTGTGCTAATAAATTACAACATTTTGCAATAGAAATGTTTTCGTAAACTTTAAAAATATTCATATTTTCAGGTAGCATATTTATTAATTCCTTAAAAAGCATCCTTAAATATAAACAATTAAGAGTGCTATACTCAGCTATGTCGGATTTTATATACGCTTCACTATATAAGTAAACCAAATTCAGTGAAGAAACTTCAACGAAAAAAACATATATTGGCATGATAGGGAATTTAAAAAAAACAAGTACTGATTTTTGATAACAAAATTTTTGAAACTATGTTTGATTAGTGCATTTGCATTAATCGTTAAACCAGCAGATTTTAAACATTGAGCAACTTCGGAAAGCAATTCAATGTGATCACCAAAGTTTTTGGCTACATACGATGGTTTGTGGTCCGTTGCATAGCCCTAAACGCATCACCTTGTACTGGTAAAGGCGCCTTCCAGGAACTACGAATGCTGGTTTTTTTTAATTTTCTGATAATTTTATTTGAAAAAAGGCATTCTTAAGGCAATTCCGCTTATAAAATGAGTGGCCCTTAAACGACTAAGCAGGCTTCTTATATGTGGAGAGAATATCAATCTTTTTGGTTAAAGGGTTTATCTTCCTACAATCAAGGCAGAGTCGTATTTTACCAGGGGGCTAATTCTCGCATTCGTGGTCGAAATAAAACTTGTATCGAAATTAATTTCGATAGCGTACAATTTTCTAATTATGTTACTCGATACGAAACGAATCGAATTTTTAGTTCAGTGTTGTAAAGAACTTAAATAAATATGCTTTGCAACACTAAATAAAATGTAGGAAATTAAAAACAAAGAAAATATGTCTATAAAAAGTTACAAGATTTTAAAAAGTAAAAAAGCAGTAAAGCAGTTAAGTTATGAACTGAGTTGCGTTTTTTTTTTGTCATCTTCTGATTCCGACAAGATTGAAAACATTAACGTCATTAGAAAAGGAATATAAAATGTAACTGATCCCTTAAGTTTAAGGTTCAAAAAACGTTTTAGGCTCATAAAGGAGGCATTTAAATATGCACTTGGAGAATTCGAGTTTGAGGGGCAACTTTCTACAGCGGTTCCACCAAAAATTCAATTGGCAGCAACTCTATCGCTTTTGGCTTTAGGAGGCTTTTAATATTAATAATTAATAATATTAAACAATATTTTGAACCATACATTAATACTTACATATATATTAAAAAATTCATATTTATTAAAACCAAAAAAATCAAAGCCAAGAAAAGTTTTTTGTACGAGGGCCTGGCAACACTGAGTGCTGCCAAGTGCAATCTGACATTTCCATTGAAAGTTTGTCATTTTTAAGCATAAGCGTACTCAAAATGTTTTGACGTACGACCATTATTTGTATTGTTTACAGTGACTTGAAAAAATTAATATAGAAAAAATGGAATTAACTCGTGAGCATTTTCGTGCCATCATTTTTCATAACTTTCGACGTGATTATCACGACAAGAGTGCATTGATGAACTTAAATCTTTGTATGGCGATGAAGCACCATCCTATAGCACTGTGAAAAATTGGTATAATGAATTAAATCGTGGCCGAAGCTCGCTCAAAGATGAATTCCGTGAAGGTCGTCCAAAAATGGCTGTTTTGCCAGAGAACATTGATGCCGTGCGTGAACTCATAATGCAAGATCGACATGCGACATACCGAGAGATAGAGACATCTTTGGACATTTCTTCCACCAGCATACATTCGATACTGCATGAACACCTGGCCGTAAAAAAGGTTTGTTCTCGTTGGATCCCGCACAATTTGAAAGTCGCTCAAAAAAGGCTCGTGTCGATTGGTGCAAAGAAATGTTGCAAAAATACTATTGCGGTGCTTCAAAAGACGTTTATAAGATCGTCACAGGTGACGAATCATGAATCTATGCGTATGAGCCCGAAACGAAACAACAATCGACCGTGTGGGTCTTCAAAGACGAGCAAAATCCAACGAAAGTTGTTCGTGGAAGAAGCACTTCGAAGCAAGTGGTCGCCAGTTTCTTCGGCAAAACTAGTCATGTGGCGACTTGGCGCTTGAGCAACGTAGGAGGGTCACTTCTGAGTGGTACGAGTACACTACAATTTGTTTGCCTGAAGTCATCGGAGAAATTCGAAAAACCAACAGGAGAAGACGAATCGTTGTTCACCATGACAATGCGAGCTCTCACACATCCGCTCAAACCAGAGCGTTTTTGACCGGGCAAAACGTCGAATTAATGGGTCATCCGCCGTACAGCCCTGACTTGGCACCTTATGACTTCTTCTTGTTTCCGCACATCAAGAAAAAAATGCGTAGCCAACGATTTTCGTCGCCAGAAGAAGCTGTTGAAGTGTTCAAAAACCATGTTTTAGTGGTGTCTCAATCGGAGTGGAAAAAGTGCTTCGACAACTGGTTTGACCGCATGCAAAATTGTATAAATCATGCTGGAGAATACTTTGAAAAACAATAAAACCATTTTTGATTATAAATATTCGCATTTTCAATAGTAGGCCAGAAATATATAGAGCAGCCTTCGTATATAGGGATTAAGTTAAAAAATTCTATTTTTATTTTTTATGACATTTCAATACCCATATGAAGTGTTTCTAACTCCTTTCTTCGTATTTGCAACTCCATTTCTTTAATATGTTTGTTTAAGTATTGCTCCTCTTCCTTACTTTTTGGCTTTTCTTTTTCATTTCAATTAACTGAATATTTAGTTCGACATTCCTTTGTTTTAATTTGAGGTCCTTTTTATTCCTATTAAGGTATCTTATCTTTTTAGCATTTCCTTCTGGTAGTTTTCGGTAGTCATCATATTTTTTTTAGCTAAGTAGTTTTTCTCCTTTTCTTTCACAACGGGACCTTTAGGACCCAAGTGAGTCGGTTTCCTCACGCCGACAGCCTGTGCAACCTTCCCTTTTCGTACGGTAGTTTTTATCTGTGTTCATATATTATTTTTCTTTTTTCTGGCACTGATTCTTCTAAATCATCATCTTTTGAGCATGAGGAGTTGTAGCTGTTCAGACTTAAGACAAAGAAGTGCATGGCAAGTCATTATTGTAATCTTCAGGCGCTGTTACACTAAACTCATCACCTTAAGGTGATGGTGGCTTTGTTTGTGTTTTTAAAACTGATCCAAAGCTTTGCACAGCCTTCAGACTTTCAAACAGCGACTTCTATTCCAGCAGCACCCAAGATTTGTTCCTTTACTTGAGTTTTTTTTTCATACGGGCCGGTACTTTTCTTTGAAGATTCATTAAGAGAAAACTTCTTTTTTTCTTAAAAAAAAAAAACGCAAAATTCATAAATTTTTCACTTACATTTTCTTTTCTATTCAATTTTGTACTTTGAAACGTTAACTCGAATGATACTTTGCTAACGAGTTTATACTCGCAAGGGTTCATTCGAAATGTAGCTCGATTCTTTTCTTTGAAGATTCATTAAGAGAAAACTTCTTTTTTTCTTAAAAAAACGCAAAATTCATAAATTTTTCACTTACATTTTCTTTTCTATTCAATTTTGTACTTTAAAACGTTAACTCGAATGATACTTTGCCAACGAGTTTATACTCGCAAGGGTTCATTCAAAATGTAGCTCTTTATCGAATGCCATCATTAGAAATTTCGATACTCGAAACTAGATATCGAATGAGAGAATATAATATATAATCGATTTTGTCATACCCATACTACTGCAAGTGAGCAATAGCCTACGACCTCATTTTGAGCCATTTGTTGTAAAAATGCTAGACCTTACCTTCCTTATCTCAACACCCTTCCTGTTAATAAATTGCAAGCTACCTTTTCCTAAAACAGATACATTCGCTTCCGAATCTAAGAGAGATAATAATTCATCATTAAAGATTTTAACCTTGGCAAATGGTCTACCGTCTTCTGCATTAGACTTATAAGTTTCTTCAAGGACTCTTCTAAATCGTTTTCTCATCCTATATCGCGATCTACATTTTAAACTTTTCTATGAAGGTACAAATTTTTTACTTCATTTTGAGTAAAGTGATTTTGCCTGTATATATGCAAGGAATTATATTGTATGTTTTCGAAAAATTTTGAGGTGGAACCCCCTGTAAGGGTTTACACTCCGTATTTAATGAATACTCGGGTTTCGGGTATGAGGAACGAGCATTCCCTTTCAACCACTGGCTCCGTTGCATGTTCTCTTTATGTAGACCACTACACTTAATTGTAGCTACATTACGTCGATCACATTTATAGCAAAATACATGGCGTGTTTCATCTGGACTGTACACGTAACTAGGACCTCATTGGAGACAATTCCAACACTTTATTTTCGAATAGTCTCTTTCTATGTAGGGTGCTTTTAAAGCATCTAACTGCGGACCTAGTTCCTCTGATTCTTCGGGAAATTCATTAAGTAATGTTTCATTCACCTGCCGAGATTTGTGAAAAATAATTTGTTAAAACCTTACTTTCTTAAAGAATTTTTCAGCCTTTCGGGCCAGGAACCGAAGTTCTTATTAGGTGTAGATATGAAAAATCATGGTTTTCAGTTCAGGGTTAATGTTTTTCCTCAATTAGGGAAATGTCTGTCGTCATAATTTATTTTTGAGAGTTGTTTTCGAGTTGAAATTTTCAGCAGAATTTCGTTCTCGGTTTCGAGAGTACCATGTTCTTTTAAAAGAGCTGTTTTCCATGTTGGATAAGATAGGCCGGCTTCCTAAACGCAAGTTGCAATGCGTATTTACAATGCATAAAACGAATATCTAAACTTTTTGGCAACGTACAACGTACGTTTCTAATCGTTTGGCAAATCACTTTAATGAGTATCAGAAGTCAAAATCACACATCATTTTTATTTTGTATGCAAAATGTTATTTTAAAATGAAATGTGAATAAAAAATGCCATAATCCATTAATTCAATGAATTCTTAAAAAAATATTTATTTCTGATCACTTGTTTCCGGGATATTTATTGCCATTAACAAAGTTGTCTTTTCTTTATTTCCTTTTTAATAGGTTTCTATAGCCAATCAATATTTTTTGGAAGATTTGACCTGAGATAATTCCTCAGCGCTTGCCAACAAAATGGATAATTAATTTTGTGTAACCTCTATTTTTCTAAAAAAAAAATATTCAACTTTATACCATGTTTTTGACATTTGCTTTACGTATGAGTTGCAGACGTTCCTAAATGCCGATAAAATGCAAAAAATGTCTGCTGCGCATTTTTTTAAATTATTCATTGCAACAGGGGCCTGATGCTGAGAGTCGATAGCGAAATAATTGCGTATCGCAATTAATTCAGATAGTTCGTAATTTTCTAATTCTGTGAGTCGAAACGTAACGAATCGTTTTGTGTTTTAGTGTTGTAAAACGGAAGCAAGAAAAAGTTTACCCACACTGTAAATAAACATAAGCAAAAAACATATGTTACGTGAAAAATAGAAAAAAATAAAATACAAAATTTTTAAATACAAATAACAATTGAAATTAAAGCACAAAATCAATGGATTCAAGTTTATTTTGTTTTTCCTCGTCTTCGGATGAAGGGAAAGAGTGTAATTTAACAAATATTAGAAAACAAATCCACATAAGAAGTTTAACATTGGCAGACTCAGAGTAAGTTAAAAAATTATATCTTAATATATATATTTTGATTCTTTCTTTTCTACAGATTTGTAAAGCGATTTAGACTATCAAAAGAAGTCTTTAATTATGTTCTGAAAGAAATAGAATTTAACGGAGTTATTTCAACAAGCGTACCACCAAAAATTCAATTGGCTGCAGCTTTGTCTCTTCTGGCATCTAAAGGCTTCCAACATAATGTTGGAAACGATTTTATTATTGGTCTTAGTCAAAGTGCAATAAGTAGACCATTACAAAAATTTATTGTGGAAGTAGAGTTTAAGCTGTGCCCGAAATTTATTAAATTTTGTGCTGGAGAAAGTGATGAATGTAAGGAGTATTTTTTGAGAAAATATAAGATTCCAGGAGGTTTATATGCAATAAACTAAACTTAAAATAAGAAAGTGTTTAATGGTTATTTAATTTACTAATTGGCTGTATTGATGGAACGCACATTGGATTGCAGAGGCCAAAAGAAAAAGAGAAAATTTTTTTTAATAGAAAAACGTTCCATAGTAAGGAACGTTAATAGAACGGAATAGAACGTTAATAGAAAAACGTTCCATAGTAAGGAACGTTTTTCTTTTAAAAAAAATTTTTCTTTTTCTTTTGGCCTCTGCAATCCAATGTGTGTTCCATCAATACAGCCAATTAGTAAATTAAATAACCATTAAACACTTTCTTATTTTAAGTTTAGTTTATTGCATATAAACCTCCTGGAATCTTATATTTTCTCAAAAAATACTCCTTAATTCAATGATTGTAAGTACGAGTTAAATACAAAGAATACATTTTAATTAACGTTCTTTTAATTAAGATATGTGACCATGAATATAAGATTTTGGCCATTAATTCAAAAAATGGTGGTGCCGCCCATTATTCATTCGTGTGGCAAAAGGCCAATGAAAGAGCTATTTTCGTTGAAAATTATGGCAGAAATTTAAAAAATAGTTGGCTACTAGGTAATGTTTGATAATTATTTTTAGTGTTGTATTTAATTAATGCTTCATAATTATTTTTTAGGTGATTTAGATTATCCTCTTGAACTATACAGAAATCCTCAAGAAGGTTCAATGGAATCTCATTTTAATGATATTCATTCAATTCCACAGATTTTTTTAATCTCAACAGGCATGTCAATTTTTTGAAGCATCTGTGATTGATAGTCTTCATTCAGATCCATATTTTTCTTCAATAGACAAATTTTGCTCTCCTTTGGCTTTAATAGTTTAGATTTTTTGTAAACCGGTTGATCTTGTTCAAAATCGGAAAGGTGGGACAAATCTTCATCCAATGTTATTTTTTGGGCTGAAGTAGCTTCAGATTTTTCTGGAGAACCACATCCGAAACTGCTGACATTCTTTAAACCATCTACTTCATCTTGAATTCCCGCAGCTTCCAAAATCATTTCGTCCGTTTGATTCAAATGTTTCTCATCGCTTGGACCGCCCCCAGTTCTTAATCTCGATAATTTGTTGAATGTTAACTTTTTTTTCACCCTTTGTTTTTGGTCAGCATATACCTTCACAAAAGCAATTTAATGTTAGTGACTTAAATATGTATAATATTTTTAAATTTACACATACTTTACGCCATGAATTGGTGTCCTTAGTTGGTGGCATGTTATTACCCCTTTCGCTAGCTCAGAATGCTCTCACATAAATTCACCCAAAATCTACTTTTGCGTAAAGTTTATTTTGTTAAATTGGACCTAAAATTAACACATTAATTATTTAAGCAATTCACAAAAAATTTAATTTAGATTTTCTATTTTCTCTGCATGATATTAATATATATATTTAGTGGGGAATCCCTGTTTGTTTTGTTTTTTTGGTGCTAAACTTTTTGCGATAGCTTATTTGCTATCGAGCAAAATAGCGAAGGCTCACGTTTAATAGCTAGATAGATATCGACTCATAGAATACGTAATACCGACACACTTTAAGCGATATCGGATGACAGAATACCAAAACCGCGAAATTTCGATCGTTCGACTGTAATTCCGAACGCTATCGACTCTCAGCATCAGGCCCCAGGCGTTAAGGAAGTCGGCCATACTCGTGGATTTTGTGTAATGAACATCCAATACCAACTTTCTGCTTTATGCGTCAAAAACATATAAAAGTTCGCCATCAGGTGGTTTGCTGGAAATTAAGACTGCTCAGAAAGTGTATCAATTTTGAACAGAAAATGACTAACGCTACATTCCATTATCACTAATTTTTTAGTCTTTCCGTTTAATACAAAAACCAGATGATGCGTTTGAAAATGAGTTTGATTGAAAATTGCTAAGTTAGCTTTTCGAGCTACCTGATGCAGGCGAAGTTCTTTCATGTCTAGGTTGATCAATTGTTCGTATTGCTCCCATCGCTTCTTGTAAATATGCTATTAAAGTGTCCATAGAATTTATATTAGCAGGCGAAGGATTGTTTTCCGAGTTATTATTATTCTTAGCCATGTTCCTGATAATCTACAGTACTTTGATTCTCACTAAAACCATCTACGGGCTGATCCGGTGGGGATCTGACTAATAATTCAGAACTAGGACTGGATCGTAGTATAATACTCTCTTTTTTATCTTCTTTATCAATTGAGTCTAGATACCTGGTACACGACGTTAATCCTATTGCCCTAAGGCCGGTGCTAGAAATCATCTTCCATAGGCTAGCACTGCTAACTGATATATTCGGCGATACAGGCTCACCTTACCCAACCGTTCGAGTTTTCATATCCGTCTTACCTCTTCCTCTTCCAGTTCTTCGAGTCGTGTTCAAATTACTAGTGAGAACTTTAGATTCCTCTGGTTTAAAATGCGTATTATGTCTGTACATAATGCACTTATTTACATATAAAAAAAAGGAAACCTATCTTTTCCAATTATTTTTGCATATGCCAAATTTATAGCGAGTTAATATTAAATTTAATGACTTTCCAAATTTGAAGCAGTAACAAAATGAAAAATAAATTATATTTCATACGATAATGTAAAACAATCTAAGATACTTAAGTTTCACACAAAAAATGTGAAACCCTAAGAGAACAAGCGCGTTTAATATGTATATGCAAACATTAGAATTGAGGAATGTTAGGTGAACATATGGATTGCTAGGTAACCGTGCAGAACTAAGATTTGCTTGGCATATCAATTTGTTGCAAAAATTAATGTCCCAAGCCCCCTGAAAAAAAAAAATTATTGAGATTATACTTATACTATGTAAATAATCCAGCAAAATTAAATCAGACATAAAAATTCAGCAATAAGAAGTAGTTATCTCTGGCTTGTCCAAATAGGACGTTGGGCGCCATTTTATATTCCATGCTGTAAACTTTACTGTGTGCTTAAGAAAGAAATGCATCTATTTTTGCATGGTATTTTCTATTAACTTGCCTGGCTAGCATGTTCAGGGTTAATTTCACGACTCTCTCTCTCTCTCTCTGCATGTAAACATAAAACTAGACTCTCCATGCTTATATAACCAGAGTCTAGAAAGAAAGAGAACTGCTTGGTTGCAAACTAATGTAGAATACCACTTCTCAATCACGCGCTGGTGTGCCATGATGTTGTGGTCACACAGGGGTGCACCCTCCCTTACGGCAATGACAATGAGCTTAGCCGTGAATTTTAATTGTAATTTCATGAAATTCTTCTTACACTCCTCTTAAATCAATTTAACACTTCATTCATTTCCAATTCAATAGTACATTAAACAACATTTTAGTCTACCAATTATGTGGAATTCGAACAATTCTCTTCTTTAATAATTGAAGACAACCAACTAATTTCAATACCTAAATAATGAAAATTTCCTGGTGAAACTCTTCTGACAGCAATTTTTGTTTTTCTCCCTAAAAGCCCTGCTACTGACAGCGGAACATCTAAGCCTTCCTCCGATAAAATTGCAAACAAAACTTCAGCGCAGCTTCTTGTTGGTTATTTGTTTTTTTAATTTTCTTTTAAAATATCTTTTACAAGATTTTATTTTTAAATGTTTGGAAATTAATTAATTTTCCTAAATAATTTTTTTAAAGCACAGTCAACACAACACAGCACGCTTAAATGAAAAGAAAATAATAAAATGGTGAAAGAGTTGCCATAGTTTATTTTATTACTTGGCAAAAGTCACTTTAATTCGAATGATTATCGTGTTTTAATAGATACAGCAACGCTTCTTAAAAACAGAAAAGCAAATGAAAAAATAACATTTTGCATCGATGTCTTTTATTTTTTATTAAAAAAATAAAATGAATTAAACTTTAAAAGTTGTATTGCAAAAATTATAACAAACTGAAAGTTCTCGATTTTTTTTTTTTGATCAAACAAAATTTCTATCGATATATAAGTGGTGCCCTGAAACTATTTCATGTACCAGTACTTTTTAACAAAAGCTCTAACTCTGTTTTTTCTAGTAACTGTTGTAGTAGAATGCTACTAGAAGCTTTTAGACAATTAACACATAATCTCCTAAAGGGTACTATTAGATATACATATGTATATGTTAGTAAGTAGTAACTGCCATTCCCACGATGTCGCAATCGTTCGTTCGTTCGTATAATTACATTTAAAACAAAAACACTTTCTTAGAATTTGTTTTTGTTTTGAATGTAATTGTACGAACGAACGAACGCTTGCGATATCGTGGGACTGGCAGTAAGTGATACCTAAAGTTAGAACGAATCCAGGTTAATTTTGGCTGATACAGCTGGACCAATTCATTCCTCAGTTCTGCTCTGATGTTGATATGTGGATAAGGTGGTCTATAGATCATGGCTTTTATGAGAATTTCACTTGTTTTCAATTAATCTTGCAATATTGTAAAACAAATGTTCTTAAATAATTAAGTTTATAATGACTACATGTACAGTTTCTTTATTTTACTGATTAAAATGATTTAAATTGCTCATGGCAATTAACATACTCACGTTTTGTAGGAAAAATAGTGTTTTTTCAAAACTGAAAACACGTGTGAACACCACTTAAATGATTGTTAAATATAAATTGTATTTATTTTTCTTTTTTATTTATTTGTTCAAATATTCAATTATTATAATAAATTAACAATGCCCCAGCGTCTCTTGTACATTATTGACGCAAGCCGGTAAGATATTAACATTTTTAATTTTATACAATTAAATAAAACTTAAAGTTTGCAAAAGTGCATAAAACAAAATACAACAAAAAAAAAAGAAAAAATCATTCATCAAATATATTGCATGCATTATTAACAAAAGGAAGAAAAAAAAATAAAATAAGTAAAAAGGATGAAAAAGAAAGTAAATACAGATTCTATTATTGAATTAAATTAAAAGGACATATTTCAATTTAGTCTTTCTTACAAATTTTATGAGAAGTGTTTCTAAGTTATTAAGTAAATAATCTTCTACTCTTACTTTAAAAGTTGATATTCTATCAATATTCTTTATATTTTGGGGGAGATTTTTATATTCCAAACTATCCCTATATACGTTGTTTAGTAATTTCCAGCCGACATCTAGTCGTCATAAGATTCATATTATTTCTAGTGTAAAATCTCGTTTGATTTCTTAGAAATGAAATTGTGTGGTAACCAATATTATGGCTTGATTTAAAAAACATAAAGTAGTGGTTGTAATTTGTGCAGTCCGTAAATTACTTAAAAAAATCTTTGATTAATTCACTTCATCGCATTTGTATACTTGCATATTCCTATTTTTCATGTTATTAAAATACTTCATTAAATTAAGCAGTTTTTTGAGTTTGGTTTTCACAAGCAACCAGTTGTATGTATTTGGGCATTGGTTGTCAACTAGTAATTTTATTTTATTTATTTTTTAAGTTTATTAGCAACCACAATCTTCAAAGTCTGCACTCTAACTCGATCTTTTACTGACTTTTGTATACGTTTGTTCTTACAAGTGTCGTAATATCAGTTAGCTGTCTAATGGGAATATCATACCACTTGAATTGTGTGTTCAAATATGAAAGCGAATAAAATTAGTTGGATTTATTCTTTACTAAAATTGTTAAATTTAAAATTTATATAAACTCGAATAATTATATATATGCATGAGTTAGATTAATAAAAAAAATCCGTAACAAGCCTGCTTCGTATCTAATTGCGTGATCTAAGAACGAACAGGAAGGATTTCACTCTTGAAATACAGTGTGGCTCGACCCAAGAAGCCAGGTAATACCCACAAAACAGAATCGTGGTATTCATAACTATGAACGAATGTATGAAGCGTGATACTTCGTAATGTATTTCCCTTCAAGGTCTTCGATTTCATATAAGGAGTTCCGATTTGCTTTCTAATGCGATATTTAAAAATTTTTTTACTAAATTTAGCTTTGATGCCCTTTTTAAAATTATTTTGGCAGTGGCTTCTTCTGAACACTTCTTATTCCTCAACAAAATTAACAGGTTTAGTTCTAATAATGTACGTTTTAGAAGCTTTCTCATGATCGATTTTGTTTAATTTTCTCTCTTATGTGCTGAAGACGATCTGAATGCTGAACACTAGAGTCATCTAATAACATGTTTAATTTTTTTTAAATGCCATATGAAGTGCCATGCAGTATCATGTTTTGACAAAAAAATCACTTCCCAGAATAGTCCGAATTTTCAATATGTTTCTATCCCAACTTGTATTTTAAGAAAGTACCGATTCTTGGAAAAAATTTCTCTGTTTACCCATTCTGCAGAATTTGCCTGTGCCAAACAAAACTCCGTTGTAATGAGATTTATAGCATATCCGAAAAAAAATTCTGGGATTTCTTTTGAAGTAAATTGTTTGGAGTTATCGCTATGTTCACTTTGCAGATTACCAATAGTGTAAAAAATTTCGTTTTGAAAAAACTCAATTACATTGCTTGTTGTTGCTGATCTCATCACTTTTTGACTACTCAAAAACTCAATTAAAAAGCGTTTACATGGGACAATAGTATTGAACCTTGTAGACACCACCATTATGGTGGTATTGCACAAAAAATATCTTAGAGACAAAAATTTGGTGCACTGACTTTATAAAAAATTTTGGAGCTTAAGGCTCCACCGAGCTGACCTGCCATTAAGATCCTTTTGGTTCATTAGCCATCGGAGACTCGAATGTTCTGTAACAAATGGAAGCCCCTCAATATACTGCCCGAAACGTTTAATACAGATTACGACTGCTAGACACTCCAACTCTGTGATTGTGTAATTGCGTTGTGCTCGTTTTAATTTTTAGGACACAAACGAAATTGGTCGCTCCCTTCCCTTGTCATCAACTTGATACAACTCCCAACTAGTACAATGTGAGACGCATCACATTGTATTACGAATTCTTTAGTGAAATCTGGCTGTGATAGTACAGGTGCACTTGCCAGAAAGGATTTTAAAACTTTAAAGGGTTTATTAGATTTCGTAGGACAGTCCGTAAGAGGTCCTGCTAATTTCGAAAAATTGCTGATAAAGGCGCGGTACCAATTTGACATTCCTTTAAAGCATCTAACCTGACGTGGAGTTGTTGGTAGTGGAAACTCAGTAATAGTTGTTACCATATTCGGGTCATTTTTCAAGTTACCACCGCCTATTATGTAACCGAGATATGATTTTACGTCGTCAAAATTTACCTTTCCCAATATTTGGCTACATACGAGGAGATCGTCTAAATAAAAGAAGACACTTCTCCTTAATCTAGATGGGATTACCTTGTCCATCAAGTGGACCTTGGCTCGTGGTCCTTTGCATAGCCCAAAACGCAAACTGGTAAAGGGGCCTTCAAGGAAACACGAATGCTCTCTTTTTCTTTGAATTTTCTGATAATTTTATTTGGAAAAAGGTATCCTTAGTGTTAATTCCGCTTATAAAATGAGTGCCCTTTAAACGACTAAGAAGCCCTTTTATATGTGGAAGAGAATATGAATCTTTTTGGTTACAGGGTTTATCTTCCTACAATCGGACTACACCACGGCGAATTTGTCTCTTCAATCACTTTTAATGCTAGTAATCTATCAAGCTCTTCGTAAGCCTCTGCTTGCCTAGGTGGAGAAAGTAAATAGTGTTTAAATTTTACCGGTGTAGCATTTCCCGTATCTATATGATGTCCGGCAAGGTGAGTACAACCGAGACCTAATTTTTCTTATGCTGGAAATTCTGAAACTATCTGCTCAGGACTAAGATCTTTCTATAAATGATATTATCTGAGGTGTAAGTTTATAGGCTTTCCAAAAGTTACTGCAAAGGTAACCTGTTAAAGAAAGGTCAGGTACTCTTTAATATACAATCGATTTTGTCACACCTATACTACTACGACCTCAGATTTTTATCCATTTGCCGTTAAAAATGCTAGACCTTACTTTCCTTATCTTAACACCATTCCTGTTAATAAATTGTAAGCTACCTTTTCCTAAAACTGATACATTCTATTCCGAATTTAAGAGAGATAATAATTCATCATTAAAAATTTTAACCTTGGCAATAGGTCTGCCGTCTTCTGCATTGGACTTATAAGCTTCTTCAAGGACTCTTCTATATCGTTTTTTTATCCTATATCACGATCTACATTTTAAAATTTTCCATGAAGGTTAAAATTTTTTAATTCATTTTGATTAAAGTAATTTTACCTGTGCTTATGCAAGGAATTATATTGTACGTCTGAGTATGTTTTCAAAAAATTTTGAGGTAAAACCCCTTGTGAGGGTTTACACTCCGTATTTAATACATACTCGGGTTTCGGTGTGAGGAACAAGCATCCCTAGTCAACCACTCGCTCCATTGCTTGTTCTCCTTATGTAGACCACTACACTTAATTGTAGTTACATTACGTAGATCACATTTATAGCAAAACACGTGGCGTGTTTTATCTGGACAGTAGATGTAACTGTGACCTAATTGGAGACAATTCCAACACTTTATTTTCGAATAGTCTCGTAGGGTGCTTTTAAAGCATCTAACTGCGGATCTAGTTCCTCTGTTTCTTCGAGAAATTCATTAGGTAATGTTTCATTCACCTGCCGAGATTTGTGAAACAAACTTGTTGAAATCTTACTTTCTTGAAGAATTTTTTCAGCCTTTCGGGCCAGGAACCGAAGTTCTGCTAAATCATTAGGTGCAGATATGAGCATCATTATTTTTAATTCAAGGTCAATGTTTTTCTTTATAATTTCAAGAAGGGAAATGTCTATCAGTGGATTTTGTAATTTTAAATTCATTCATACTATAGATGAATGGAAGACATCATAACTCTTTTTTGGGAGTTGTTTTCGAGTTGAAATTTTTTCGGCAGAATTTCGTTCTCGGTTTCGAGAGTACCAAATTCTTTTAAAATACTAACTTTCTGCTGTATGTACCAAAAACATATGGAAGTTCGCCATCAAGTCTGCTGGACATTGAGACTGCTCAGAGAGTGTATCAATTATGAACAGAAAATGATTCCATTGTAAAATGATTCCATTACAACTAATTTCCCAGTCTTCCTGTTTAATATAAAAACCAGATGATGCGTTTGAAAATGAGTTTGATTAAAAATTGCTAGGTTAGCTATTTGAGCTACCTGATGCAGGCGAAGTTCTTTCATGTCTAGATTGACCTATAGTTTCTCTAATGTTTCTAAGTTCACGCCTAATTTCATCGCGTATTGCTCTCATCGCCTCTTGTAAATATGCCATAGAATTAACTTCAGGAGGCGAAGTATCGTTGTTCGAGTTATTATTATTCTGATAATCTACAGTACTTTGATTCTCACTAAAACCATCTACGTGCGGATCCGGTGGGGATCTGACTAATTATTCAGAACTAGGACTGGATCGTAGTATAATAGTCTCTTTTTATCTTCTTTATCAATTGAGTCTAGATACCTGGTACACGAGATTGATCCTATTGCCCTTAGGCCGGTGCTAGAAATCATCTTCACTAGGCTAGCACTGCTAACTGATATATTCGGCGATACAGGCTTACCTTACCTAACCGTTCGAGCCGTCTTACCTCTTCCAGTTAATCAAGTCGTGTTCAAATTACGAGTGAGAACTTTAGATTCTTCTGATTTAAAATGCGTATTATGTCTATACATAATGCACTTTTTTACATATAAAAGAAAATGGAAACCTGTCTTTTCCAATTATTTTTGCATATGCAAAATTTATAGCGAGTTAATTTTAAATTTAATGACTATCCAAATTTTAAGCAGTAACAAAATGAAAAATAAATTATATTTTATACGATAATGTAAAACAATCAAAGATACTTAAATTTCACACACAAAATGTGAAACCCTTAGAGAACAAGCGCGCTTATTATGTATATATGCAAACATTAGAATTGAGGAATGTTAAGCGAACGGATTGCTAGGTAATTGTGCGGTATTTTGATTTACTTGACATATCAATATGTTACAAAAATTAACTTTCTAAGCCTCCAGATTGAGATTAGTGTTGTGCATAAGTCGAAAATCTATATTAGAATTTGAAACTAAAATATTTCGCAACTTGTCAGTACCTTACAAATGCACGTATTTAAACAATGACTTAAAAAAATTGGCTTCGAAAACATTATTATTCTAATGAAATTTGAAAATTTCTTGCAACGATCGACTGAGCAACTTATTGCCGTCAGCCCGGACTTACAAATTCTTAAAATCATCAAAACAATATAACATGTCGTAAAAAATATGTACCTCATTTTTTTATCCAACATAGCAAATAATACCAAATTTGTGTATATAATCCAGCAGAAGTATAATTATCTCTGGCTTGTCAGAGCTATTAATAATATCAGATTTTCTGTGCTGTGCAAATAGGAAGCAGACTTTACGTTGGGCGCCATTTTATATTCCATGCTGTAAATTTTACTGTGTTCTTAAGAAAGAAATGAATTTATTTTAGCATGGTATTTTCTATTAACTTGCCTTGCTAGTATTTCTAGGGGTAAATTTCATGACCCTTGTTCTCTGCACGTAAACATAAGACTAGACTCTCCATGCTCATATACCCAGAGTCTAGAAAGAAACAGAACTGCTTGGTTGCAAATTAATGTAGAATACCATTTCTCAATCACGCTCTGGTATGCCATGATGTTGTGGCCACACAGGGGTACGTTTTACCCTCCCTTAAGCCAATGACGATGTTCTTATATATATATATATATAAATTAAATTTCTGTTCGCGAAATTTATTTAAAAAAAATTTACTTTCTTGTGGGTTTTTGCCACACAAGCCTTTCTTTATTGAAATTCAAAATACAAGTAATTTTTATCTTATAATTAACTTATTAATACACCTCAGGTTGAACATATTTGAATATCACGCCACCTTTTTATGTCAGACTGCCAGACGCTAATTCAGAAGTTTTTATGGGAACAAAGCTGGCTTGCAGTTGGAATGTTGAGTAACTGGAGACGCAACGTCAGCTTTGTTGATTTGTGAGAAAATATTTTATTTATTAAAGTTAAACTTATTTCGTGTTAACACCTCCCCCTTTAAATACAATCGTCCCGATTGTTTCAAAATGACTGTAGGTTGTAAATACTTGCATTCTTTTTTCTAATGCTTTCCCTTTTGTCCGGGATTTCCTCATCAGCCTCTTCTATAACTTGCTTCTTCTTCCGTGCAAAATAATCTTTTCCAAATCTTAATGGCTACATAAGTTCCAAACGCCACAATAGTTAGAGATATAAGTGTAATTGCAATTGTGTTATTTTTTGTTTCAAGAAGTTCAAGCCTTTTGATGTTGCCTATATTTATTTTTTGTAATCTCTCTAAAGACAAAATTTCTTCTGTTCTTTCGCCAACAGCTTTTGGTTGAAGGGGGGCCGGAAGGGAATAGAATTTATTGCCATCGATTGTTATTGTTGTATTTACGTGTTTTACGTGTATTTCTTCTTCGTTTGCAATGATAAGCCCAGTGTATTGATTTAGCAACAGCATATCATCACCGATTTCTTTTTCAGCCGGTATGTGTTCGTTGTTGACCTGGGTGCAGTTACCTACTTTATTCTTATAAAGATTAGCTATACAAAAGTCTTTTCTTAACTCTACAATATTTTTTTCATTACATATTGTCAATTCGTTATATTTTTTACAACTATTTTTAATTCCAAACAAATTATTATTACAATTTAAAATTTTATCAAATTCGATTTTGTCTATTAAGTTACCAAATTTTACAGGTTTTACAAGATATGTTTCACAGAAATCTTATTGTGTAACTGGAATGCTTAAAATATACAGAATTTCTTTACCATTTGTAACAATCTTGACACTTCCAAAGGTTAATAGTGCTAAATATTGGTATATTATAGGTTATTAAAACATTATTTAAGGTTTCAATTTCTGTTTTTGAAAAAATAAAAGAGTTTACAATATTTATCTTCGCCCATTGAATGGCGTATTTAACATTTAGCAACTCTTTTTCAATTAAATTTAATTTATGTTCATATCTTTTAATTTATTCTTCATTGAAATTTTCACTTTTTGCCTTCAACACTTCATTGGTTATATTTGATATTTCTTGAATTCTTGTAAGTGTTAGCTGGTTTATTGTCATCTGTCTATCGTTATTTTCTACCAAGTTCTTAATTTTTGGTGTTCCAGCTATCCATTTCCAAGCGCTGCCTATAAAGTCGATTGATCTCCTTACTTTATTTGGACTGAGACGTTTGAGAATTCCCTTTATGTCAAGAATCTTTTTTGTTAAAAACGGATCGGATGTCCATAGGTGATATTCATGTTAAGTGTTGATTCAAGATTGTCTGTCAAGTCTTTATATTGCGCAAGGTCGATTGAATGTATAATTTTAAAAGTCCCATTCTGCCTTCTTGCCATTCCAGTATGAATAGTTATAAGTCTTGCATTAGAATAGTCCAGAATATTAAGATCCGCGGCCAAAAATTAGCCTAAAACGAAAGTATAATTTGGAAGAATAAGAGTTTAATTTGGTATGTGACTTTTATGAATGACGCGACCACTCTCTGTTACAATAGTGGTTCCGCGATTTTCTTTCACAATTTCCTCTTTAAACCTTTTGCTCAATTTGGTCCCTAATCTTTTGTTACATCTGACGTAAACTAACTGTCCTGGTACATAGTTCTTAACGGGTTGTCTGTTTTTATTGTGATAAGCTAAGTCCTTTTCTTGCCTTTCTTTTAATCTTTCGATGTTCGATTGCCTAGTTTTTTCTATGTCCTGAGGCGAAAAATCTACCGTTCTACCAAAGTATAAATCGACTGGTCTTCTATTAGTTGTTGAATGTATTGTATTATTGTATTCGTTCACCGATCTTTCCAATAGATCCTCGAATGATCTCGAGATACCATCTTCCTTAAGACATCTCATAATTTCTGCTAATGTCGAGTGGAATCGTTTCACCTGCCCATTCACTTCGTTCTTGTATGAAGGTGTTGTAACTACATTTATTTTTAAGTCGTCCTTTAACATGAACAAAATAGAAGCTGAGTTCAATGAGGGCTCATTATCCATGCATATATTTTTAAGAACACCATAAGAAAAGATAATTTCCCTTAAATGTTTCTTTACCTCCTCTACAGATCTTCCACCCAACAACCTCACAATGGCATATTTTCAAAATTTGTCAATGGAAGTTAACACCAATTTGCGATCGGTTGAAAAAGTATCAAGGTGCACTGTATGTCCTGGATAAGTAGGTATCGGAGTTTATTTCAATTCTGTCCTGTTTGGATGCCTATCATACTTATTTGCCTTACATGTTGAGCAAAGCCTAATAATTCTTTTTATTTTCCTCGTCATTCCTGGAAAATAATATTGTTCCATGATTTGTTTTCGATTCTCTCTTTCATTTCGATGTGCTCTGTTATGTTCTTCTATAATGATATTTTCTTGGTCGCTGTCTGATGTAATATCATTCACGATCATTTGCGTAAACCTGCATTTGTAACTTGAAAAATTATTGGGATATAAATTTTGTATTTTTCCCATTATACTTTCATCGTTTTGATACCATTAATGACAGATGGGTTAAGATATCTCTTCCACACATTCAGAAGCTTGCCTTCATTGTATTCGTTTTCGACAATTATATGCCGATGCATTCCTGGGAATACAATTTTAAACTGATATGAGGGCGTCTCACCAATCTCAATAAACAATTGATTTTTAAAAACGTTAATCGGTGTTTCAACGCTAGGTATCAGATTTTCTGATGAACTTTCTGCACTGTGCTGCGTTGCAGTAGAAATGCCATCAACATTTTCAAGCATGTTGAGTTTTGTTACATTCCTTGACAGAGCATCTGCCACTACATTCGCTCGTCCAGGCTTATATCTCAACTCGTAGTTATATTCCTCCAAAATACATTTCCATCGTTTCATTTTTGTATTATGGTTATTACCACTCAACGCGTAGGTCAACGGCTGATGATCTGTATAAATTATGACCTTTCTGGAACCATACAGATAATTTCTCAATGACCCTAGTGCCCAAATAATAGCGAGCATCTCTCGCTCATTCTTAGCATAACTTTCCTCGGTCTTGTTAAGGGTCCTAGAAATGAAAGTGATCGGCTGGTTGCCCTGACTCAGAACGGCGCCTATAGCGACACTTGACGCATCCGTTGTTAATTGGAATTCCTTACTAAAGTCAGGATATGCCAATATTACTTCTCTAGAAGTTAAAGCATTTTTTAGCTCGTCGAAGGCTTTCTTCGCTGTGTTATCGAGGTTGATTTTAGTGTGGCTTGACGCGTCCATCTTCCCCCCTTAGTAGTACTGTAAGAGGCTTAGCAATGTCCGCATAACCTCTTATAAAATGTCTATAGTAACTGGATAAACTCAAAAAAGAACGTAGTTCTTTGAGAGTTTTTGGGTAAGCGAACTGCAGAATTGAAGCAACCTTTTTTGGGTCTGCTTTGATTCCATCTTTTGATACTAAAAACCCTAGAAATTCCACTTCGCGCTTAAAAAATTCACATTTGTCAAGCTGAATCTTCATGTGAGCCTTTTCCAATGTTTCAAAAACCTGGTTTACGTGGTTCAGATGAGATTTTTCATCTTTACTAAAAATAATTATATCGTCCACATAAACGTAGCAAATTTTGCCTATTAGTTGCCGCAATATGTCATCCAACGCCGGAGCGGAAGATTGCCGGAGCGTTTTTTAGCCCGAACGGCAATCGGGTAAACTCAAACTTCCCGTTATTGACCGAGAAAGCAGTCTTTTCTCTATCCTCCTCTCTTAGCGGAATTTGATGAAAACCGCTCTTGAGGTCCAAAACCGTAAAATACTGATTTCCACCAAGGTTTGAGAGAACATCATTAATATCCGGTATAGGATATTTGTCTGCTATTGTCATAGCGTTCAATTTTCTAAAATCCACTACCAGCCTAAACTTCATTTTTCCTGAGGCGTTGCTCCTTTTTGGGACAACCCAAATCGGAGAATTATAGGGTGACCGTGAAGGTCTAATGAAGTAGTTTATCGATTTCTTTATCTACGACATCCCTTAAAGCCATAGGATATGGATAGCTTTTTAGCATATATCGGGGATGTGTTTATTGTCCTTATTTCTCCTACAACAACTGTTGAATAAGGTAATCTCTCATCCGGATCAGCGAATAGATTTGTGTGTTGTTCGGCAATAGATTCAAGGGACGTTTTTTGGTTTTCTGTTAAATGCTTTGTGCGCAGCTCAATGCTATTTATGTTTTGTGAAGGTCGCCGCTTGATCTTAATTTTCATTCCATTTTTTATTGTAAAATAATTTTTTGCAGTATGGATAACAGCACAGAGCTCTTTCATGCTGTCATTACCCAGTATGGCGTCAAAAGAATCAAACTTTGGTAATAAGAAAAATTTTAGTGGACTATCTTCCGTTCCGAAAAGATTTAAGAACGTATGTTGAGATATTTTAATTTTCCCATTGGCCGATTTGGCGTAAAATATTTTATCATTATTTCTGGGATTTTTCACGAGGCCTGGTCTTATATAATTTTTGTTACTTCCGGTGTCTAATAGGAATGACATTGTTTTTCCGTCCCTCGTTTTCGCATTAAAGTACGGCAACGAGGAACAGTTTAATCTAAAAAATTAACTACGGGCTCGACAAAGTCCGTTTGAATTTCCTCTTCCGGTGTTGTCATATCCTGTTCATCAGGAACTTGCTGAAAATACTCTTGAAGAGTATCATCTTCTTCTTACTGATATATTGTGTCATACCAATTATTTTCGGGCTCAGGACTTGTACTTAAATGAAAATTTCGCTGCATTTTGTTAATAGGTCCTTGGAAGGAATTGGCAGCAGGTCTTTTAAACTTTTGTGGTATTGTTGGTCGATTCATATAGTTAACTTGTTTTGTCAGAACCGATTGATCGATTTCCATTGGCTCAGAATTATGTGGTCTAAATTGTCCGTTTATTGGACATTGGGGACGAAATTGCTGTCCTTGGTATTTGATATTCCGGTTTATTTGCGGGATGTTTGGGTTGGCATTTATTCGAGGTGGAACGGGTGGTCTAAAGGTGTTAATAGCGCCAGTGTGTACTAATTCTGGATAAAATCTACGATTTTGTAAAAAATTAAAAGGTCCAGTTTTTTCTTTTTGTGAAACTGGTCTGGAATTTTGCCCTTGAGCATAGTTTCTTCGGAACGTCATGTTGTCTAATTTCAGGCAAATGTGCAATGCCTGAGGTAAGGATGTTGGCTCTCTGATACTTAGGAGTCTGGGTAAATCCCCGTTGAGACCCATTATAAAGGTGTCTAAAGCCTATTCTCTGTACGTGTTTGTCATCGCACAGAGAGTTGCCTCATCTAGATCGAGACAAGAAACTTTGTCTAAGATTAATGAAAGGTGCTGGTACACAGCTTGATAAAACTCAGTTATAGGTCTATTACCTTGACAGAGAACAGTCATTTGGTATTCAAGCGTACCTATGTCCCTCTTGTCTGAGTAGTGCATCATAAGACATCGTTTAATTCTCCCCCAGTCCAATGGAGTCCTATAAGACTCCAGAGCGGCGTCGGCATCCCCAATGATTTTCGTCCTTATGACATGTACGATTGAGTAATATCTTGCTGTTCCCCGTAAACATCTAAACACCTCTAATACTGTGTCAACCGATTTGCGCCAGGAGTTGAATTCACCTGGTACACCGGAAAATTCACGTAAGGAGCGTACTATGTCTGGAACCCTATCAAGATCCTTTAGGTTTTCTGCTGATACTACTATTGGCTGTTCTGTTCCTTCTTCCGTAGTATTATCGTTGTCATTGTTAGATTGAATGATGCTCTCAATCATTTGTTTTATTTGTTCTTTTTGGACTTCATTAAGTCCAGGAAGAGCACTGGACGTAGTGGGTTTGTTGGTTTGAGTCATTGTTAATGCCCTATTAAGTCGTTCGGTTATTTCGTCGATTGAAGTTTATGTCATTAGGAAATGTACGTCTTTTAGTCTTAACTAAATGAGTTGAAGGGAAAAAGAATCTTTAGGAGTTTGTAAAAAATTCTATTCAAAAACTTTAATTTTCAATGGGCTTGAGAAAAAATATCGAAATTCTTTTTCTTACCGATTTTATTTAATCGCACCTTTTTTTTTAATAAATTATAATTTTTTTTACTTCGTATAAACTCTCAACTTTTATATCATTTTGTTAAATTTTTTACATATGAAAAATAAATTTTTAAATTGCCTTTTTTATAATTTAATATAATTAAATAAGTTAAAATACAATATTAAAATAATCTTGCAATAAAATCCGAAACATGTTGTTGCAGCAGGCTTGAGGTTGAAGTTGCGGTTGTTTCGGCCTTGAATTAAGTCTGATGTTGGGAATGATTTGTTGTAGCAGGATTGGTATTGAAGTTGCAGTTAGTTGTATTGGCGTAGGAGAACTTTTTTTTTTACTAATTTCCTTTTATTTTGCGTTTTTCTTTATCTTAATTTGATATTTATTTTATTTATTCAACTTTGCACTTATTATTGAATGTTCTGAAACTTGTTCGATATCCTTTTTAAACTTTATTTTACTTGTTACGATTTTATTTTATGTATTCATCATTTCATTTAATATTATTTTATTTATTCGTCCTTACAGTCAATGTTATATGCCTTCTTTTTATATCTTGTTTTTAATTTGTTTTGTTACTTTTTTCGTTAAACTTTATTTCACCTTTTCCATTTAAAATTTTATTTATTTTTTACAGTCAACATTTAGCGTTCAAATTCTTAATTCTTTACTTAGTTTTTCTTATTTAATATAAAAATTCTTTTTCACAGTCAATATTAAGTGTTATATTTTTACTTTTTACGTTGTTTACCATATTTATTATTTATTCACAGTCAATATTAATTGTGGAAATTTAACTTTGTTTTTCATAAATACTTTTCACAGTCAGGTTTTAGATTTAATTTAATATTTAGGTTTTAATTTTTGATTTTGTTTCTTTTGGTTTTTTGATTCATTAAAAACTTTCACTTAACTAATTTATCGCACTCGCGAGCTTGGCAGGCTTCGGCATACGCTCGACCCGTTTTATCCTTTAAGGATTACTAAGGAGCCAATACCAAGTCTTGACTTGATTCCGAATAAATTGCTTGGCGTGGCCCCACGTTGGGCGCCAATTAAATTTCTGTTCGCGAAATTTATTTAAAAAAAATTTATTTTCTTTATATATATATATATATATATATATATCTTTCATTCATTGTCTAAAATACAACTTTTGGTTGCTGATATGTGGATGAGGTGGTCTATTGATCATGGCTTTGATGATAATTTTGGGAGTCTCACTTGTTTTCACTTAATTTTGTTGCAATAATTTAGGACAAATTCTCTTAAATAATGAAGTTTATAATGACTACATGTACAGTTTCTTTATTTCATTGTGTTTCGGCGTATATCCGACTTAATAAGGAAAAATGGTGTTTCGGTATTTAAAAAATAAAATAACAAGGATTAATTACTTTTGTTAGACAAATTTCTAATATTTTACTGAAATTCAAATTTTTCTCTTTATATATTTAATTTAACAAAAGCACGGAATGCTTGGAGATATCCAATCATCGATTAAGAAAACAAAATGTCTTACAAAACTTAAGTAATAGTGGCAAAACAATCACCCTTATTGAATTTGGCGTTTTTGTAGCAAAAAATCGACTTTTTTTAAGTTTTTTAATAGATTAAAGATAGCTCGCAACAATTGTCATTAATCTATTACATAATTGTCGTAGTAGAAATACGCCTACGCCAAACACAATAAGGGCCAATATTTAAGTACCGTTAACGGTTTACTTATTTATTTATTTGTTCATTTCCTGTACAACGAGATTTAGTCTTATATTTAGAGTACAGGAACGTTATGCGTTACAAAAAATTTTATCGATAATTAGTAATACATTATATATATATATATATATATATATATATATATATATATATATATATTTATATAAAAAAGAATAAGAAAATGAAAAATATGAAAATACCAATAATAAAATATAGCAGTCTTTACAACAAAATTAATAATCTAGAAACTAGGCAAAGTGTTCAAATAAAAATTTTCTGAAACTATTAGCATTGTTGGCAACGGATGACACATGATCAAATCTTTTCAAATTATATACGTATCTTAATATATTATTATATAAGACATTTAGCTTTTTTTTGCTAACAGTATCGCAGTTTCCAAATAATTCACATCCATAAAGAAGAGATGGAATCAGATATGTCTTCGCAAGGGGTGAAATGCTGAGTGGACCAAAGAGCTCTTAACTTAGCATAAGTTTGACCAACGAAAGAATTTAAATGATCTGCCCACGTCAGGTTGCTGTTAGAAATTATACCAAGGTTTTTCGCTGAGTTGACAACTTTAATTTTTTCGCCATTTAGGAAAATGCCCTCGCTAATTAATGGAAATAATCTTTTTTTACATATTTTTAGGCATTTGGATTTACCTGGATTTAAGCAGAGACCGTTAGCGCAAGCCCAAATGTGGACTTGTTTCAAATCATCATTTAAATGAGCTATACCTGCTGAGATATCTTCAGCTGGGCTGCTCAAAGTAAGTTGGACGTCATCTGCATATGGATTTTGCAATATGATAGTTGTTTTGGCAGATCATTGACATAAAGTGAAAATAAGAGTGGACCTAAGATTGAGCCTTGAGGAACCCCCCTTTTAATATTTAAACTGTCAGACCAGGTATTGTTAACAACTACCGATTGTGTGCGATTTGAAAGATATGATGATAAAAGTTTAACTGACATGTTGGAAAATTTAAAAAAGTGTTTCAGTTTATTTGTGAGTATAACATAGTCAACTCTATCGAATGCTTTGGAATGGTCCAGAAGCACTAAAAAGTTGATATCCTTGTTTTCTAAACCTTGGCGTATATTCTCACTTACTTCAATAAGAGCAGTAACGCAGTTGTGGATTGACAACCAGATTGGTTGTCAGTAAGCAGACTATGGGTATTTAAGTATGTAATGATTTGCTGACATAAAAGCTTTTCTAAAGCTTTTGACAGAAAGCATAATATGGCAATAGATTGTCCATCAACAGAAACCATGAAAAAAAGGTCACTCCAAGCAATAAGCGAAGAGTATTGACTGAGATGATTGGTATCAATTTGCTTAAAATCACGATAAGTGATACATTTTTCGGCTTGTTCAAAAACATGATGCCGATACCTGATCATACAAAATTATGCTACTAATGTTGCATACGAAAAAAAGGTCTATAAGCGTGCTGGTTGTAGATGTGTGATGCGTTGGATGTATTTTGTTAGCTGGAAAAAGACCAAAAGTTGACATATTTTCTTAAAGAGTGACCTCTGTTAATAAATTTGAGTTTAAGTCGCCTGTAAAGATTATATCATTATACTCTGCGGTAATACTTTCGAGTGCAGTAAATAAAGTTGTAAAGGGTATTCTCTTGTTGGGCCTGTAAACGCAACCCACCATTAACTTTTTGCCATAAGAAGAAACTTCAATAGAAATAAACTCAATACCCTGTTCAATTAAGTCATTGGCATTGGAAGATTTCAAGTAAAATTTGCAAGAAACATTATTTTTCAGAAATATGGCAACACCACCACCAGCCCTCCTCTGTCACTTCTAAAAACTTTATAATCATAAGGGCAGATAAGGCTATCGGATGTAGTTGCCATCAACCAAGTTTCTTAAACACAGATAATATCGATATCAGAGTTTTCGAACACTAATTTAAATTCATTAAATTTGTTGTTTATACTTTGGGCATTTATATGAACTATTTTTAACCCGTTTTTTTATTTGGCTAATATTCTGACCATGTTGTATGTTAAGTCTTTGGCTCTTCCATCTACAACACTGTTAAGAGTGATAAAAACGTTTAATAAAGTGTGCAATGCTAATAGAAACAAAAGTTGTGAAAAAAAACAAAATTTAATTTTGTTGCATAGATAATAAAGAAACGATAAAAGGATTTATAATTGAAAATTGTAGTCAAGAAAAATATTAAGATCATATTGTCATGAAAAAGTATATAAAAAATTATTAAATAAAAATTGGAGAAAATAATTTAAAGCAATTAAATACTTAATTAGTGGAGCGAAAAAACTGATCAAGTTGTTCTCGAAAAATTATGTTAATTGGATCATCACTTTCATTTTTCTTTACGTAGACTAAGCCTCTTAACGTCTATACAGTCTTCAAGAGCTTGTCCTTCTTAAGTCCAAGTGCTGCTTTGAAAATTGCATAATTATGAGGGGTAAGATATTCGTTGATGAAGAAACGATTATTGCTTTCGAAACAAGCATCCGATAAACGCAACGGCGAGCTAAGTTTACGACGATGGGTGGCAACTATTAGAAAATATTTTTTTTCATATGGTGTGTTGAATTTTACTACGATGGGTGGGTCGTCAACGTTGCGTTGGTTTTTATAGTTTTTCGCCCGAAAAATATATTTTAAAGATAGAGGAGAGATCCTTAAGGTGTTACAAATGTTCACAAAAATGCCATTTAAATTCTCATCTTTATAGAGTGGAATTTCAGTGATGCGTACATCTGTGGCGAACGTATACATTTCTTGATGTATGCATTTAATTTAAAGATTTTCAACCTCCCTCCTTAGTTTATTAATTTCCGTACTGTTTTCCATATCCATTTTATTTAACTTGTCATTTAATTCTTTTACTTCTCTTTTTACATCATTTACAATTTCAGTTCTTATGTTTTCAAACCTCTCTTCGATTTCAGCTAACAAACTTCTCTTACTGTCTGCTATTAAATTTTTTAGGGCCTCCATTTGTTCTCTTATGTTTTCATCTTGTTTGGTAAATTTGTCCTCAAGCCAATTCCACAAACGACTTAGTGAAAAAGATTCTCTTGGAGAAGGAAAAACTAAATCTGCATTAATATGATCAGGCAGACCAAAATCAGCTTCATTTGCAGTTCTCTTTGTTCTGCGTGTTGTCATTTTTATAATTTATTTTAATATTTTGCTGTATAATTTTTTGGTGGGCTTTTCGTGTTTTTATTGTTATTGTATTTAGTTAAAGTATTTATGTGGTTTATGACTTTATATATGATTGCACTTCTACTCTCGTTATGTTTATTTTTGTTTATTTTCGTTTTCTGTCTGACTAAATTGTAAATTGTTTTGTAATTGCTTTGATGCAAAAATTTTTTTTAATAATGTTTCTGTTAATTTATTTGTGTAAAAGTTTATAAATCTTTATTAAAATTACACTGTTTTGTAGAATTTTTTCGTAGAAGTTTTTCATATAAAGAAAAAGATTTAAACTTAAAGTTGTACCGATCAAAAATAGCAAAAACCGGGAGTTCATATATTTTATGTGCGAACAAGAGAACTTAATAATGTTTTATTCAAAAAGAACAAAAAGGCCTTCCAACAGGGATGAGAAATAGTTCTTGCAAAAAAACCGACTTCAAAACAGACTTAATATGTCTGCCCTGCCTTTAACGGTTCAAGAATATGGCCAAATAAATTAGATTACATTAACTATTGGTACACCCTTATATTCCACCTCCAAACTTAATACTTGTTTAACTGTTCCATAGTTTGGCAATATACATCAAATTACAGCAACTAAAGGGTCACCCTTTGATTTCCAAATTATATACTTGCTGTTGTAGTAAATTTAGCCATCAGGTTCTGTGTAAATTTCAACCGTCTGTTTATTATGGTTCAACAGTTTGCCCATATGCATCAGATTATATCAACTATTGTAAAACCGTTTAATTTATAATTTTTATGCTTCTTATTGTACCAAACAAAGTAGTGGATATTCTGTTTAAAATTCAGCTGTTTGTATCTAACGGTTCAAAAAATACGGCCATATGGAACAAATAACATTAATTTTGGGAACACCCTTTAGTTTCTAATTTCAAATTATAAACCTCTTGTTACGTGCGGTTACAGCTGTCTTTCTATAAAGGTTCAAAAGTTCGGCCATATACACCAATTTACATCAACTATTGGGACACCACTTTATTTCAAAATCAAATTTAATACTTGCTGTTATAGCGGATAGCAATACAGGTTCTTTCTAAATTTCAATCGTCTGTCTACAACTGTTTAAAAGTATGACCATATGCATCAAACTAAATGAACTACAGAGTTAAAGAGGATATTATTATTATTATTTATATATATATTTTTTAATATTAATTTTCCTTTTTTTTACGTGTATATTTTACAAAATCGAAATTAGAACTAACATTATTTATTTTTCATTTGACAAAGAAACATTATTATTTAAAACATGAATTGTGATCGAAAATATTTGAATATAATAAAGTATATAAATTACAAGTGAACAAATAAGTAAAGTTAATAATAACAACAATAAATAAGTTAACATAATTAATAAAGATAAGTAAACAATGCATATATTTCATATAACTCCCCTAGCCTTTGTAAATACATTACTCCTGGAATGTTACAATTTTATTACATTAATACAATATTACAATTATTATTAAATATCTTTTCTTTTAGTGTAATTCCTTCCTGTAATCTTTCTCTCAAATTTTATATTAGGCAATTCTTTTTGATATTTAAATATTCTTTTGACTATTTGTCTATCACGTTTACAACCATTTTCATCTAAAAAATTAGTTTTATTTCTTTCTTTAACATCTTTTAAAATGTACTTTGGCTTTTGTTTAAGGTTTTGAAAACCAAGGTTTTTTACTAACTCTCTTTCCTTATATGCATGACATTCTTCTCTTTTTTCATTCATTTTATTTATTCTTTCGATCTTTTTTTTATGAACAATATTATGTAATGTTTCCCAAACAGATTTATCAACTTTATTATGTAATAGATCTATTGGTTTATATCCTGTTGTGCTATGTATAGTATCATTATAAATTTGTACAGATTTATAAACTAAAGTTTTATCATCAATATCTTTACTATCGTTATCTAATTTAAAAAGTCTGATGTGTTCATTCAGTGTGTAACGAACACGTCCTATTATTTAGCTGATTGTTTCAGTTGGAAGGTTGTGTTAAGTATAAATTTAAACAGCTATAATCATTCTACTGACGGATGGTGCTCTGAAAAACATATGAGAATGAATGGGAGCCATTGATAACCACTAGCGGTCAGTCGGGTGGGTGAGTTCTTGTTCTCATAGGTTCCCTTGCCAATAGACTGTCGAAGTTACATAAATATTATTCTAGACTCCCGAAGTCAAAAAAAAAAAAAAGGACCGGAGATTGACCTGTATAAAATAAGCTGTTATATAAACCCTGTTTAGATCAACCGAAAAACTGAAAGAAAATAAATTCAACCCTTAAAACTTTTACAAGCCTATCCTAGGTGGAATTGGATAGTTATGCACCTCTATACCCTCCCTACCATTGATTTTAGTGGTGCGAAATTGAGTTACTAAAATCCCACAAAGCAACTTATCCCCTTTCTTTTACACTACACTACGTAAGAAAACTTTTAAAGATTTATTTTTCCATATTAATAAAATTCATGATTTATTTCGTAATTTTTACAACATTCATGGTTTGTTTGTTTTTTTTTTTCACAAAAAAAAAAAAAATATAACATCAAAGAGTAAAAGATTCTAATACTTATTCATAACGAAAAATATTAAAGGATGAAAAAAAAATTAGAAAGAAAAATAATAGGTATGAAACTAGATATATGCATTTTGAACAATGCCATTTTAATTACATTCTAAAAAAAATATTAAAATTAAGTGACAGAATAGCCAAATATATTAGTACACTTAAATATAATAGTTGAATTTACAATGGTATTGGTGATTCCATCCCTGATCTATGTTTAACTAAATGCATGGAATAAGTCAATAAAGTGCGGAGTTTGTTAACAGATAAATTTTCTATATCAACATGTTAATAACAGTGATAATCCATGTAAATGTTGACAAATAATAGATGTTAACTTTCTTGCAATATACTAACAATGTAAAATTCACTTACCAAAATATGATAAATGTAAACGTCAGCTTTTTGATGAGGCCTCGCCAAATGCTGGTTTCTTTCAGGGGTTAATGGTGAAAGTCGTCTGCTATAGTGTGTTGAAAGAAATTTTATATTGACCTTTCCATGCTACATAATATACATGTAAGTTGTATCTAATACGTTAAATAAAATATGAATAAGGTTAAATTTCTTATAGCTTCTGCCGAAAAGTATGTGAGGATAAATGTGCAATGTAGATTTGCTTACGCTATTAACTATTACCAAGCCTTTAAAATAAAACTTTTTCGTTTTAAGTATGTAGTTTTTTTTTTTTCTCTCACATTGCATAATTATCACACTTAACTTATTAATATTTATATATATATATATATATATATATATATATATATATATATATTTTTTTTTTTTTTTATTTATATAGTGATGTGTTTAATTACAATAGGTTAAACTACGTTTAGGTATTTTAAATTTAAGATTATTAATTTAGTTTATAGTTGTATACTTATTTCTTTTCTAGCCTTATGTATTGTCTTCATGATGGTCTAGTTGTAGGAGTAATTAAGTTAATGAAATGCTCTGTTTTTAGATAATTAAAGATGATGTTCTTGCTAGTTGGCTTTTATGGCTATCTTGTATATGAGTATTATCATAAAATGTTAGGGGGAAGAAGGTTGCGCCTAGATTACTTTTCTTTTTTTTTTTTTTTTTTTTAATATGTTATTGCTGGGTAGAACTTGGTTCTTTCTTCCTTTCTGCCGCTGATTGTACTCAATCACTAATGTATGGAAGAATGGGTGACTTATAAGTTTCTTAACTTATAAGTAACCTTGAAAGTGTGACCAACGGATGTTTCTGGTGAAATAATTCTGGTACTTTCTGACCTCTCTATTTTAGTATAAATGCCCTCTTTCTTCTGGCGCAAGTAATGGAAAATCAAGGGTTGATTTGGCATTGCGAATTCCAGAAAAAATTGGAAGACAGGATTATGAAAGCCTAAAAAATTTGTTAAGTTTTACTTTTAAGGCTACCTAATAATAGAAAATATATTTACCTTCTAAATTTTAATAATTCACGAAAGAATTGTTTAATATAAACATGTCTTAAACGAAGTTTAATGAAATGAACTTTATGGTATAATTGTACACTATTTTAATATTTTTTTTCACTTTTTTTTTTTTTGATCTTATTACCTTGAGTCACTTATCAAAAAGAACTTTTCTGGGCTCATCCAGTAATTACGAAACCTCGGTTAGCATACTACAACGTGGTTTTAAGCTGCTGCAAACACTCGGGTTGCCTACAAGCTTAGGTGGTTGAATGGTTGAAAAGAACTGGCGACAACAATGGTTCATATATTAAGCAAGGGTTGTCATTAATGTTATCTGTCTAACATAAGTTAAGATATTTGAAATCTTATTGTATATAAAAAATAAAAATATTGCATATAAAAAACGAGATTTACAAAATTAAATGAACAAATACTCTATATTAAGGGGTTTAGCTATAAAAAAAATTAAAACAAATATCTAAACTCTTTCTAGAGTTTTTTTTTTTTTTTTTATTTTATTTTTTTTTTTTTTTTAAGATAAATATTTAATTTCTATTTAACTCACAGGAGGTTATAAACTAACACGAAATATTTAATTATCTCTCTTGTTAACCGTAAAATAATGAATTAATAATTTATTACAGGAAATTTAACCAAACATATATTCCCAGTGTGTAGCATAAAACCAAAACATTTCTGCATAAGAATCGGGTCACCCCTGTTACCATTCAACTTGATAATATAACAGTTTCAGGCGTGCTTAGTTCGAGCTTAACCCAGCGTTCTATCCTCCATAAGTGGTATAAATTCAACTGTTCTATTTTAAACCATTGCAAATTTAAATAAACAGGTCAAACCATGTGAATTGGATATTTCCGTTGCATAGGTTAAGGCATAAAATTTAATATTCGCTTACGAACAATGGGTAAACTTTTACTATTTTGTCAAACTTTGAAAATAAATAGGGCTTTACTATAGTAGGCTGATAAAAAAAAACTGCAATAGCGCCAGATTAAAAAAAATGACATAATTATAAATACATATTAATAAAAAAAATGTATAATGAGTTATTTCTATAAAAAAAAATAAAAAAGACAAATATAATACAACAGATTACATTACAAACCGCATAATACTGGTCATTTTGACAACAGTGTAAGGAGGACGCAGATTTAGGGACGAATATCCTTCGCGTGATATGTACCTCATTTTTTTCCTTGTTCATCCTCTAAGACGTAATAATTATTTCCCAATTTTTCCTTTATTTTACATTTTAGGAATGAAGGAGCCAGTTTTGCACAAAATTTTTTCCCAAGATTAGATTGTGTGAAATTCCTTCGGTAAACGTATTGTCCAATTTCGTATGATATTGGTCTAGTCCTCAAATTATATTGGTGCTTATACTTCTCATAGGAACTACTGATATGTTTTTGCAGATTGCTGTGTATTAGTTGCAGTTGATCATCTCGAGGTAATTTTAATATCGGTTCGTTTAATAAATTTAGGGTTTTAAGCAAGGTGTAAGAGCTGCCATGCGTTATCATTTCCTGACCGAAAATCGCGTGATAAGGAAAAATCTGAATGCTTTGATGAATAGAATTTCTTAAAGCACAGCTAATAAAACTTAGGTTTTCGTCCCAATGCGTTTGATCTTTTTTTAAATATGATCGAATACCAGATATGATAGATCTATTAACTCTTTCTGAGGCATTAGATTGGCGCGAATATATGGCGGTATATATATGTTGAATACCCATTTTGGTGAGAAATGCATTGAGCTCATGAGATTTGAACTGCGAGCCATTATCGCTTACTAAACTTTCTGGGACACCATAGACATGAAATATTTGTTCTAAAAGATATTTTTGTATACCAGAAGAAGAAAACTTTCTAAGAGGACATAACCAATGAAACTTGGTTAGGTGATCTAGGACTATCAATAAGCCAATATTGCCTTGTTTACTTCTAGGATAGGGACCTAGAAGGTCGACATATAAACGTTGAAAAGGTCTAGACGTTACAACTTGACCACCCATGTTAGGTCTTAAGACTACATTTGGAGCTTTGCATTCTTTACAAGTTTCACATGATCCTACATATGCTCTCACATCACGTACAATACCTGGCCAGTAGAACTTACGGCGAATTAGTTCTAGAGTTTTTGCCATTCCCCCGTGCGCTGCTATTGGAGAGTCATGAAATCTAGATATTACACTTCTTCTTAAATTCTGTGGTATCCACAGTTTCCAGCAGTCATTTTCCTGTTCGGCTTCTCCCGTATAGTGGGTCGTACGAATATAAACATAATTATCAAAAGCTTTTACATCTGGATATTGGGACGGATTTGCACTAATTTTTCTTTTCAACGCACGATAATCATCATCATTAAAATGAGGCGAATACAAATCAATTTCGGGGTCAGTTATCTCGATACCTGAAATTTCTTCGAACGGGATTCGTGACAATGCATCTGGTACTACGTGATTTTTCCCTTTTCGGTGGGCCAGAACTTGTAACTTTGAAGCTTCCATACCCATCTTGCGAGCCTTCCTGTCACATCCTGCTGTTTCATGAGCCAAACCAAAGAAGAATGGTCTGTTATTACTTCAAATTCTTGAAGTTCTAGATAGCATCTAAACTTTTTTATGGCTTCTAGAGCTGCCAAACATTCGCGTTCGGTGACACTGTAATTGCGCTGAGAAGAATTTAGTTTTTTCGACATAAAAGCGATGGGCTTTTCATTACCATCATCATCGAACTGCACCAGCACAGCACCGATGCCAAAGTCGCTGGCGTCGCATTGTAAATAGAATTTTTTGGAAAAGTCAGGATTTGAAAGAACAGGAGTAGATGTAAGTAAGTTTTTAATTAGCTCAAATGATTTCTGAGCTTCTTGGGTCCAGCAAAATTTTCGCTTTGTTGATAACAATTCCGAAATAGGAAAGACAACAGATGAAAAATTTAAAACAAATCTACGGTACCATCCTGCTAACCCAAGAAAACCTCTAACCTGTTTTATGTTCTTAGGGATGGGCCAATTTTTAATGGATTCAACTTTTTCGGGATCAGTTTTTATTCCTCCGTTTCCAATTATATAGCCGAGGTAATTTACTTCCGTAACACAAAATTTGGACTTGGAAACATTTAGGGTAAGATTAGCATTTTTAAATTGTTCGGCTATTCTGACTAGTACTGTTAAATGAGAACTAAAATCTTCTGACACAATAATTAAATCGTCTAAGTATCCAAATACAGAATGGCGAAGGTCTGGAGGTATAAGGTTGTCCATTAACCGACACATGGTGGAAGGAGCATTACAAAGCCCAAAGGGCATTACCACAAATTGGTATAACGGTCTTCCAGGGACTGTGAAGGCAGTTAGGGTTTTTGATTCGTCGGATAAGCCGATTTGCCAGTAGGCATCTTTTAAGTCTAACTTAGATATAATGTTAGCCTTAGGCAACCTTGAAAATATACCTTCAATATTAGGCAACGGGTATGCATCTTTCTTCGTGACCTCGTTCAATTTGCGTGCATCTAGACATAGCCTAACTTTGTTGGGTTTTAAGACGAGTCTCATAGGAGAGCTCCAAGAAGATGAAGAGGGCTCTATAACTCCTAAATTTAGCATACGGTCTATTTCCTGAAACATTAATTTTTCTACAGCCGGTGAAACAGGGTAAAATCTCTGCTTTACGGGCTTGGCATTACCAATGTCGATGCTGTGCTCAATTAAGCTTGTACGGCCCAGTCCGTGCTTCTCAAAATTTGGAAAAAGCGCAACTATAGCCGCCAGCTGCTGTTTTTCGCTATTTGTCAATGGATACTCCTTATTACTATCTGAATCAATCTGAACTTCGGACAAAATTGGGTTACTCGTCGATAATCTAGGCAAGGTTTTTTGTGGGAATTCCCCTACGGAAGAACAAATTATATCATCAAAAATTTCCGGGGCTAAATTAAAGGCTTTCCAAAAATCGAGGCCTAAAATCAGTCTTTGAGTAATAGATGGTACGATTAAGATTTTTATTTTTTTCACCATATCCTTAAAGGTAACTTCTACATTTAAGAATCCGAGGACACTTTGTTTTTTTCCATCAGCAGTTTTTACAAAATTTTTCATGGGGAAAAATTCCTGAAATGATCGAAAATCTAGCTTTGCCAAATCAGAGCCAATGCAGGAAACATTCGCGCCTGTGTCTAAGAGACCAAATTCTACGAAAGATAAAAACTTTACAGGGGCATAATAACGTTTGTCGACTGGATTATTTACAATGGAGGATATTAAGTATTTAGAATATATTTTTCTATATCTAAAATAAGTACGAAATCTTTTAGTGGAGCGTTTTTGTTTACGTTTGGAACAATAATCAATGGTATTCGTGGCAAAAATTATTTTACGTTTTTCTAAATAATTTTGTAATCTTACATGGTACGGTACTATTGGATGACATATTTTCTCCTTGGTTTCTTGATTGCTACTTTCGTACTCAAAATTTTCACGTTTTAAAATGTTAGTTGTTGTTTTAGGGCTTAAAAAAGTATTACCAGAGTTTACTTCAGAATTTTTTAGGGGTAGTGCCTGGTATTGTTCATGCCTGCTAAGTTTTTTGAATTTTCTAGTTTTCGGGTAGTACATTTACTACACTGGGGCTTATAAGTATTTTTCATACCGCACCCATAGCAAAAAATATTCCGCGACTCTAAACAATCTTCCCAGTGATGACCAGGTTGATCACAATTCCAACATTTAAGAATATGTGGGGAGGCTTGGATAGCGTCCACAGAAAGTGCATGTTCATCCTGCGTTTTGGGAACACCAAGTTCTGGAGTGCAATCTACTTCTGCTACCTGACGTCGGGCTCCGAAATTCGGAGGATATCGTAGAATCAAATTTTTCCGAAAAGCATCAGAGTCCATTAGATGTTCTCGCATCTGAACTAATTTTCTAAGGTGAGCGATAGAATATACCGGAACGTAAAGCAACTCATGCCTGATTTCTGGTCGAAGATTTCTAGTTAATATTTCTACCAATTCTGACTCTGGTATAGGTGTCGAAAGTTTATCCAACATGACACAAACCGATTCATAAAAAGATTCAAAAGTTTCGTTCGGCTTCATTCTTCGATTCCTTATTTCCTCATGAATATCAAAACTGGATTTAAAGTCCTTATATTGATATTTTAAGGCTTCACAAAATTGTCTCCATTCTATAACTTCCACCTGTTTGTGGTAGCGCCAGTACCAATCTCGTGCTCTACCAAATAATAGTATATGAAGATTCTTGCATATAAGTGAAAAATCATTGTTAAAGTTTTCACGAGCCAAACAGCTTACTCGGTATAAAAATTCGTCAACACTAATACCATTACTGGAACCATCAAATTTAATGTTCCAGTTTTGAATAATCGAGGTGATTTTATCAGCTCGTATGGCAAAATTTTCATCGAAAGATGAATTGTTGTACATGGGTCGACTATTGTGACGTACTTGGGAAAAACTTGGAACGCTTTGTGAATAAACTTGAGGTCTAGACGGTAGTGGTTGTGAGCTTCGATTACCTGGGATAGTTTGAGGTACTTGAACTAAATTAAGATTCTGCAACAGATGCGTAACCGTACTCTCAATTATACCATTCAACTGAGACGCATCAACCAAACGAGAAGAATTATCTGAATTATTTCTACTATTACTATTATACTCAGGTGAATTTTGCCGACTTGAATTTTTTTGTTTTCTTTTGAAACTGGGCGAACTTTCCAGCAGTGGATTTGCATTCAAGGATTGTACACTGACATTTAGCGATTGAGTTTGCGACTCAGTAAACAATGATCTTACATTGCTACGGGTGTTGTATTGCTTTGCTATGGCTCCTCGGGGTTTACCACGTTGACTTATATTCTTAGGGTTTTCTCCTATTGGCAAAGGATTGGATATTTGGATTGTTTTAAGTTCGGATAAAGAAAAAGTCCTTTTACAAGAGGGACATTCAGTAGAATTAGCTAAATGATTCTCAAGGCAATGACGATGAAAGGCGTGATTACATTCTGAAATAATTAGACAAACTTGTCCTTCAGACATTTTATTATTACAAACTGCGCAAGACTGATCATCATTTCTTGCGTTAATGGCAGCAGCCTGAGCTTGGGGAGGAGGAGATCTCTCCATTTTGATAAAAAGCAAATTACTGCGAAATCTTTAGTATTCCTAAGGACACTAGCTAACAAAAAAAAAACGCGAAAGCGCACGATGTATGGTTTAATCTACAACAGCGGATCACAATGTTATAAAAAAAAAGAAAAATTGAGAAATTGTAATTGCTGATTAATTTACTAATTAACAGCAAACTACTTAACCCGACACTTAAATATATGAAAAAAGTAGTAGGGTTACACCAAACAAAATTATTTTTTTTTTTTTTTTTTTTTTTTTTTAGCAATTACCCTGTTTATGATTAGCCAGGTATATTCAAGCAAAAAAAAATTATTTTTAATGAAATATATAGATGAATAAACAAACTTATGCCAAGTATGCGTAATAATTATGTAAGAAATAAAAAAAAAACAATAAAAGTTAACAATTAAATATACAGTTTTCTTACTCGTTGTAGTGTAAATCGAAAGGGTAATGAAAATAAAGTTAAAGAAAAAGGATTGAAGGCAAACAAATCTGATTTATGGAGTTCAACAAAATATGTTATCACCATTCTTCTAACAAACAAACCGATAGGCATAATTTGAACTATAATCAACTGATTTTAACGGACAATAAATCGCTCATTTGCACAATTATATTGTAAATCCAGGGAAAAACCAGGACATCGATAACTAAGTTAGGTTAAAAAAATAATTTTAACAATTTTTAAAACTGCTACAAATAATATTCAATTTATATATAATATACATCTCAATTCAAAAGGATTGCTAGTACGTTATTGGTCGATTTATCCGAATCGAGAAATCTCAGATAATCGATATCCGAATAATGCTAACAATTATTTAAAAGTAGATTTCTATAACATATAAACGAAATAAATCGGTAAGTTAATGAAATTTAAAGAAACAAGTTGAAAGTTTTGGTGTAGAGCAAAGAAAATTCAATATAATATATTTTCTGTATATTATACCAAACTTCCAGGCCCCACGTTGGGCGCCAATTTATGTAACGAACACGTCCTATTATTTAGCTGATTGTTTCAGTTGGAAGGTTGTGTTAAGTATAAATTTAAACAGCTATAATCATTCTACTGACGGATGGTGCTCTGAAAAACATATGAGAATGAATGGGAGCCATTGATAACCACTAGCGGTCAGTCGGGTGGGTGAGTTCTTGTTCTCATAGGTTCCCTTGCCAATAGACTGTCGAAGTTACATAAATATTATTCTAGACTCCCGAAGTCAAAAAAAAAAAAAGGACCGGAGATTGACCTGTATAAAATAAGCTGTTATATAAACCCTGTTTAGATCAACCGAAAAACTGAAAGAAAATAAATTCAACCCTTAAAACTTTTACAAGCCTATCCTAGGTGGAATTGGATAGTTATGCACCTCTATACCCTCCCTACCATTGATTTTAGTGGTGCGAAATTGAGTTACTAAAATCCCACAAAGCAACTTATCCCCTTTCTTTTACACTACACTACGTAAGAAAACTTTTAAAGATTTATTTTTCCATATTAATAAAATTCATGATTTATTTCGTAATTTTTACAACATTCATGGTTTGTTTGTTTTTTTTTTCACAAAAAAAAAAAAAAAAATATAACATCAAAGAGTAAAAGATTCTAATACTTATTCATAACGAAAAATATTAAAGGATGAAAAAAAAATTAGAAAGAAAAATAATAGGTATGAAACTAGATATATGCATTTTGAACAATGCCATTTTAATTACATTCTAAAAAAAATATTAAAATTAAGTGACAGAATAGCCAAATATATTAGTACACTTAAATATAATAGTTGAATTTACAATGGTATTGGTGATTCCATCCCTGATCTATGTTTAACTAAATGCATGGAATAAGTCAATAAAGTGCGGAGTTTGTTAACAGATAAAATTTCTATATCAACATGTTAATAACAGTGATAATCCATGTAAATGTTGACAAATAATAGATGTTAACTTTCTTGCAATATACTAACAATGTAAAATTCACTTACCAAAATATGATAAATGTAAACGTCAGCTTTTTGATGAGGCCTCGCCAAATGCTGGTTTCTTTCAGGGGTTAATGGTGAAAGTCGTCTGCTATAGTGTGTTGAAAGAAATTTTATATTGACCTTTCCATGCTACATAATATACATGTAAGTTGTATCTAATACGTTAAATAAAATATGAATAAGGTTAAATTTCTTATAGCTTCTGCCGAAAAGTATGTGAGGATAAATGTGCAATGTAGATTTGCTTACGCTATTAACTATTACCAAGCCTTTAAAATAAAACTTTTTCGTTTTAAGTATGTAGTTTTTTTTTTTCTCTCACATTGCATAATTATCACACTTAACTTATTAATATTTATATATATATATATATATATATATATATATATATATATTTTTTTTTTTTTTTTTATTTATATAGTGATGTGTTTAATTACAATAGGTTAAACTACGTTTAGGTATTTTAAATTTAAGATTATTAATTTAGTTTATAGTTGTATACTTATTTCTTTTCTAGCCTTATGTATTGTCTTCATGATGGTCTAGTTGTAGGAGTAATTAAGTTAATGAAATGCTCTGTTTTTAGATAATTAAAGATGATGTTCTTGCTAGTTGGCTTTTATGGCTATCTTGTATATGAGTATTATCATAAAATGTTAGGGGGAAGAAGGTTGCGCCTAGATTACTTTTCTTTTTTTTTTTTTTTTTTTTAATATGTTATTGCTGGGTAGAACTTGGTTCTTTCTTCCTTTCTGCCGCTGATTGTACTCAATCACTAATGTATGGAAGAATGGGTGACTTATAAGTTTCTTAACTTATAAGTAACCTTGAAAGTGTGACCAACGGATGTTTCTGGTGAAATAATTCTGGTACTTTCTGACCTCTCTATTTTAGTATAAATGCCCTCTTTCTTCTGGCGCAAGTAATGGAAAATCAAGGGTTGATTTGGCATTGCGAATTCCAGAAAAAATTGGAAGACAGGATTATGAAAGCCTAAAAAATTTGTTAAGTTTTACTTTTAAGGCTACCTAATAATAGAAAATATATTTACCTTCTAAATTTTAATAATTCACGAAAGAATTGTTTAATATAAACATGTCTTAAACGAAGTTTAATGAAATGAACTTTATGGTATAATTGTACACTATTTTAATATTTTTTTTCACTTTTTTTTTTTTTTGATCTTATTACCTTGAGTCACTTATCAAAAAGAACTTTTCTGGGCTCATCCAGTAATTACGAAACCTCGGTTAGCATACTACAACGTGGTTTTAAGCTGCTGCAAACACTCGGGTTGCCTACAAGCTTAGGTGGTTGAATGGTTGAAAAGAACTGGCGACAACAATGGTTCATATATTAAGCAAGGGTTGTCATTAATGTTATCTGTCTAACATAAGTTAAGATATTTGAAATCTTATTGTATATAAAAAATAAAAATATTGCATATAAAAAACGAGATTTACAAAATTAAATGAACAAATACTCTATATTAAGGGGTTTAGCTATAAAAAAAATTAAAACAAATATCTAAACTCTTTCTAGAGTTTTTTTTTTTTTTTTTATTTTATTTTTTTTTTTTTTTAAGATAAATATTTAATTTCTATTTAACTCACAGGAGGTTATAAACTAACACGAAATATTTAATTATCTCTCTTGTTAACCGTAAAATAATGAATTAATAATTTATTACAGGAAATTTAACCAAACATATATTCCCAGTGTGTAGCATAAAACCAAAACATTTCTGCATAAGAATCGGGTCACCCCTGTTACCATTCAACTTGATAATATAACAGTTTCAGGCGTGCTTAGTTCGAGCTTAACCCAGCGTTCTATCCTCCATAAGTGGTATAAATTCAACTGTTCTATTTTAAACCATTGCAAATTTAAATAAACAGGTCAAACCATGTGAATTGGATATTTCCGTTGCATAGGTTAAGGCATAAAATTTAATATTCGCTTACGAACAATGGGTAAACTTTTACTATTTTGTCAAACTTTGAAAATAAATAGGGCTTTACTATAGTAGGCTGATAAAAAAAAACTGCAATAGCGCCAGATTAAAAAAAATGACATAATTATAAATACATATTAATAAAAAAAATGTATAATGAGTTATTTCTATAAAAAAAAATAAAAAAGACAAATATAATACAACAGATTACATTACAAACCGCATAATACTGGTCATTTTGACAACAGTGTAAGGAGGACGCAGATTTAGGGACGAATATCCTTCGCGTGATATGTACCTAATTTTTTTCCTTGTTCATCCTCTAATAATTATTTCCCAATTTTTCCTTTATTTTACATTTTAGGAATGAAGGAGCCAGTTTTGCACAAAATTTTTTCCCAAGATTAGATTGTGTGAAATTCCTTCGGTAAACGTATTGTCCAATTTCGTATGATATTGGTCTAGTCCTCAAATTATATTGGTGCTTATACTTCTCATAGGAACTACTGATATGTTTTTGCAGATTGCTGTGTATTAGTTGCAGTTGATCATCTCGAGGTAATTTTAATATCGGTTCGTTTAATAAATTTAGGGTTTTAAGCAAGGTGTAAGAGCTGCCATGCGTTATCATTTCCTGACCGAAAATCGCGTGATAAGGAAAAATCTGAATGCTTTGATGAATAGAATTTCTTAAAGCACAGCTAATAAAACTTAGGTTTTCGTCCCAATGCGTTTGATCTTTTTTTAAATATGATCGAATACCAGATATGATAGATCTATTAACTCTTTCTGAGGCATTAGATTGGGGCGAATATATGGCGGTATATATATGTTGAATACCCATTTTGGTGAGAAATGCATTGAGCTCATGAGATTTGAACTGCGAGCCATTATCGCTTACTAAACTTTCTGGGACACCATAGACATGAAATATTTGTTCTAAAAGATATTTTTGTATACCAGAAGAAGAAAACTTTCTAAGAGGACATAACCAATGAAACTTGGTTAGGTGATCTAGGACTATCAATAAGCCAATATTGCCTTGTTTACTTCTAGGATAGGGACCTAGAAGGTCGACATATAAACGTTGAAAAGGTCTAGACGTTACAACTTGACCACCCATGTTAGGTCTTAAGACTACATTTGGAGCTTTGCATTCTTTACAAGTTTCACATGATCCTACATATGCTCTCACATCACGTACAATACCTGGCCAGTAGAACTTACGGCGAATTAGTTCTAGAGTTTTTGCCATTCCCCCGTGCGCTGCTATTGGAGAGTCATGAAATCTAGATATTACACTTCTTCTTAAATTCTGTGGTATCCACAGTTTCCAGCAGTCATTTTCCTGTTCGGCTTCTCCCGTATAGTGGGTCGTACGAATATAAACATAATTATCAAAAGCTTTTACATCTGGATATTGGGACGGATTTGCACTAATTTTTCTTTTCAACGCACGATAATCATCATCATTAAAATGAGGCGAATACAAATCAATTTCGGGGTCAGTTATCTCGATACCTGAAATTTCTTCGAACGGGATTCGTGACAATGCATCTGGTACTACGTGATTTTTCCCTTTTCGGTGGCTTATTGAGAACTTGTAACTTTGAAGCTTCCATACCCATCTTGCGAGCCTTCCTGTCACATCCTGCTGTTTCATGAGCCAAACCAAAGAAGAATGGTCTGTTATTACTTCAAATTCTTGAAGTTCTAGATAGCATCTAAACTTTTTTATGGCTTCTAGAGCTGCCAAACATTCGCGTTCGGTGACACTGTAATTGCGCTGAGAAGAATTTAGTTTTTTCGACATAAAAGCGATGGGCTTTTCATTACCATCATCATCGAACTGCACCAGCACAGCACCGATGCCAAAGTCGCTGGCGTCGCATTGTAAATAGAATTTTTTGGAAAAGTCAGGATTTGAAAGAACAGGAGTAGATGTAAGTAAGTTTTTAATTAGCTCAAATGATTTCTGAGCTTCTTGGGTCCAGCAAAATTTTCGCTTTGTTGATAACAATTCCGAAATAGGAAAGACAACAGATGAAAAATTTAAAACAAATCTACGGTACCATCCTGCTAACCCAAGAAAACCTCTAACCTGTTTTATGTTCTTAGGGATGGGCCAATTTTTAATGGATTCAACTTTTTCGGGATCAGTTTTTATTCCTCCGTTTCCAATTATATAGCCGAGGTAATTTACTTCCGTAACACAAAATTTGGACTTGGAAACATTTAGGGTAAGATTAGCATTTTTAAATTGTTCGGCTATTCTGACTAGTACTGTTAAATGAGAACTAAAATCTTCTGACACAATAATTAAATCGTCTAAGTATCCAAATACAGAATGGCGAAGGTCTGGAGGTATAAGGTTGTCCATTAACCGACACATGGTGGAAGGAGCATTACAAAGCCCAAAGGGCATTACCACAAATTGGTATAACGGTCTTCCAGGGACTGTGAAGGCAGTTAGGGTTTTTGATTCGTCGGATAAGCCGATTTGCCAGTAGGCATCTTTTAAGTCTAACTTAGATATAATGTTAGCCTTAGGCAACCTTGAAAATATACCTTCAATATTAGGCAACGGGTATGCATCTTTCTTCGTGACCTCGTTCAATTTGCGTGCATCTAGACATAGCCTAACTTTGTTGGGTTTTAAGACGAGTCTCATAGGAGAGCTCCAAGAAGATGAAGAGGGCTCTATAACTCCTAAATTTAGCATACGGTCTATTTCCTGAAACATTAATTTTTCTACAGCCGGTGAAACAGGGTAAAATCTCTGCTTTACGGGCTTGGCATTACCAATGTCGATGCTGTGCTCAATTAAGCTTGTACGGCCCAGTCCGTGCTTCTCAAAATTTGGAAAAAGCGCAACTATAGCCGCCAGCTGCTGTTTTTCGCTATTTGTCAATGGATACTCCTTATTACTATCTGAATCAATCTGAACTTCGGACAAAATTGGGTTACTCGTCGATAATCTAGGCAAGGTTTTTTGTGGGAATTCCCCTACGGAAGAACAAATTATATCATCAAAAATTTCCGGGGCTAAATTAAAGGCTTTCCAAAAATCGAGGCCTAAAATCAGTCTTTGAGTAATAGATGGTACGATTAAGATTTTTATTTTTTTCACCATATCCTTAAAGGTAACTTCTACATTTAAGAATCCGAGGACACTTTGTTTTTTTCCATCAGCAGTTTTTACAAAATTTTTCATGGGGAAAAATTCCTGAAATGATCGAAAATCTAGCTTTGCCAAATCAGAGCCAATGCAGGAAACATTCGCGCCTGTGTCTAAGAGACCAAATTCTACGAAAGATAAAAACTTTACAGGGGCATAATAACGTTTGTCGACTGGATTATTTACAATGGAGGATATTAAGTATTTAGAATATATTTTTCTATATCTAAAATAAGTACGAAATCTTTTAGTGGAGCGTTTTTGTTTACGTTTGGAACAATAATCAATGGTATTCGTGGCAAAAATTATTTTACGTTTTTCTAAATAATTTTGTAATCTTACATGGTACGGTACTATTGGATGACATATTTTCTCCTTGGTTTCTTGATTGCTACTTTCGTACTCAAAATTTTCACGTTTTAAAATGTTAGTTGTTGTTTTAGGGCTTAAAAAAGTATTACCAGAGTTTACTTCAGAATTTTTTAGGGGTAGTGCCTGGTATTGTTCATGCCTGCTAAGTTTTTTGAATTTTCTAGTTTTCGGGTAGTACATTTACTACACTGGGGCTTATAAGTATTTTTCATACCGCACCCATAGCAAAAAATATTCCGCGACTCTAAACAATCTTCCCAGTGATGACCAGGTTGATCACAATTCCAACATTTAAGAATATGTGGGGAGGCTTGGATAGCGTCCACAGAAAGTGCATGTTCATCCTGCGTTTTGGGAACACCAAGTTCTGGAGTGCAATCTACTTCTGCTACCTGACGTCGGGCTCCGAAATTCGGAGGATATCGTAGAATCAAATTTTTCCGAAAAGCATCAGAGTCCATTAGATGTTCTCGCATCTGAACTAATTTTCTAAGGTGAGCGATAGAATATACCGGAACGTAAAGCAACTCATGCCTGATTTCTGGTCGAAGATTTCTAGTTAATATTTCTACCAATTCTGACTCTGGTATAGGTGTCGAAAGTTTATCCAACATGACACAAACCGATTCATAAAAAGATTCAAAAGTTTCGTTCGGCTTCATTCTTCGATTCCTTATTTCCTCATGAATATCAAAACTGGATTTAAAGTCCTTATATTGATATTTTAAGGCTTCACAAAATTGTCTCCATTCTATAACTTCCACCTGTTTGTGGTAGCGCCAGTACCAATCTCGTGCTCTACCAAATAATAGTATATGAAGATTCTTGCATATAAGTGAAAAATCATTGTTAAAGTTTTCACGAGCCAAACAGCTTACTCGGTATAAAAATTCGTCAACACTAATACCATTACTGGAACCATCAAATTTAATGTTCCAGTTTTGAATAATCGAGGTGATTTTATCAGCTCGTATGGCAAAATTTTCATCGAAAGATGAATTGTTGTACATGGGTCGACTATTGTGACGTACTTGGGAAAAACTTGGAACGCTTTGTGAATAAACTTGAGGTCTAGACGGTAGTGGTTGTGAGCTTCGATTACCTGGGATAGTTTGAGGTACTTGAACTAAATTAAGATTCTGCAACAGATGCGTAACCGTACTCTCAATTATACCATTCAACTGAGACGCATCAACCAAACGAGAAGAATTATCTGAATTATTTCTACTATTACTATTATACTCAGGTGAATTTTGCCGACTTGAATTTTTTTGTTTTCTTTTGAAACTGGGCGAACTTTCCAGCAGTGGATTTGCATTCAAGGATTGTACACTGACATTTAGCGATTGAGTTTGCGACTCAGTAAACAATGATCTTACATTGCTACGGGTGTTGTATTGCTTTGCTATGGCTCCTCGGGGTTTACCACGTTGACTTATATTCTTAGGGTTTTCTCCTATTGGCAAAGGATTGGATATTTGGATTGTTTTAAGTTCGGATAAAGAAAAAGTCCTTTTACAAGAGGGACATTCAGTAGAATTAGCTAAATGATTCTCAAGGCAATGACGATGAAAGGCGTGATTACATTCTGAAATAATTAGACAAACTTGTCCTTCAGACATTTTATTATTACAAACTGCGCAAGACTGATCATCATTTCTTGCGTTAATGGCAGCAGCCTGAGCTTGGGGAGGAGGAGATCTCTCCATTTTGATAAAAAGCAAATTACTGCGAAATCTTTAGTATTCCTAAGGACACTAGCTAACAAAAAAAAAACGCGAAAGCGCACGATGTATGGTTTAATCTACAACAGCGGATCACAATGTTATAAAAAAAAAGAAAAATTGAGAAATTGTAATTGCTGATTAATTTACTAATTAACAGCAAACTACTTAACCCGACACTTAAATATATGAAAAAAGTAGTAGGGTTACACCAAACAAAATTATTTTTTTTTTTTTTTTTTTTTTTTTTTTAGCAATTACCCTGTTTATGATTAGCCAGGTATATTCAAGCAAAAAAAAATTATTTTTAATGAAATATATAGATGAATAAACAAACTTATGCCAAGTATGCGTAATAATTATGTAAGAAATAAAAAAAAAACAATAAAAGTTAACAATTAAATATACAGTTTTCTTACTCGTTGTAGTGTAAATCGAAAGGGTAATGAAAATAAAGTTAAAGAAAAAGGATTGAAGGCAAACAAATCTGATTTATGGAGTTCAACAAAATATGTTATCACCATTCTTCTAACAAACAAACCGATAGGCATAATTTGAACTATAATCAACTGATTTTAACGGACAATAAATCGCTCATTTACACAATTATATTGTAAATCCAGGGAAAAACCAGGACATCGATAACTAAGTTAGGTTAAAAAAATAATTTTAACAATTTTTAAAACTGCTACAAATAATATTCAATTTATATATAATATACATCTCAATTCAAAAGGATTGCTAGTACGTTATTGGTCGATTTATCCGAATCGAGAAATCTCAGATAATCGATATCCGAATAATGCTAACAATTATTTAAAAGTAGATTTCTATAACATATAAACGAAATAAATCGGTAAGTTAATGAAATTTAAAGAAACAAGTTGAAAGTTTTGGTGTAGAGCAAAGAAAATTCAATATAATATATTTTCAGTATATTATACCAAACTTCCAGGCCCCACGTTGGGCGCCAATTTATGTAACGAACACGTCCTATTATTTAGCTGATTGTTTCAGTTGGAAGGTTGTGTTAAGTATAAATTTAAACAGCTATAATCATTCTACTGACGGATGGTGCTCTGAAAAACATATGAGAATGAATGGGAGCCATTGATAACCACTAGCGGTCAGTCGGGTGGGTGAGTTCTTGTTCTCATAGGTTCCCTTGCCAATAGACTGTCGAAGTTACATAAATATTATTCTAGACTCCCGAAGTCAAAAAAAAAAAAAGGACCGGAGATTGACCTGTATAAAATAAGCTGTTATATAAACCCTGTTTAGATCAACCGAAAAACTGAAAGAAAATAAATTCAACCCTTAAAACTTTTACAAGCCTATCCTAGGTGGAATTGGATAGTTATGCACCTCTATACCCTCCCTACCATTGATTTTAGTGGTGCGAAATTGAGTTACTAAAATCCCACAAAGCAACTTATCCCCTTTCTTTTACACTACACTACGTAAGAAAACTTTTAAAGATTTATTTTTCCATATTAATAAAATTCATGATTTATTTCGTAATTTTTACAACATTCATGGTTTGTTTGTTTTTTTTTTTCACAAAAAAAAAAAAAAAAATATAACATCAAAGAGTAAAAGATTCTAATACTTATTCATAACGAAAAATATTAAAGGATGAAAAAAAAATTAGAAAGAAAAATAATAGGTATGAAACTAGATATATGCATTTTGAACAATGCCATTTTAATTACATTCTAAAAAAAATATTAAAATTAAGTGACAGAATAGCCAAATATATTAGTACACTTAAATATAATAGTTGAATTTACAATGGTATTGGTGATTCCATCCCTGATCTATGTTTAACTAAATGCATGGAATAAGTCAATAAAGTGCGGAGTTTGTTAACAGATAAAATTTCTATATCAACATGTTAATAACAGTGATAATCCATGTAAATGTTGACAAATAATAGATGTTAACTTTCTTGCAATATACTAACAATGTAAAATTCACTTACCAAAATATGATAAATGTAAACGTCAGCTTTTTGATGAGGCCTCGCCAAATGCTGGTTTCTTTCAGGGGTTAATGGTGAAAGTCGTCTGCTATAGTGTGTTGAAAGAAATTTTATATTGACCTTTCCATGCTACATAATATACATGTAAGTTGTATCTAATACGTTAAATAAAATATGAATAAGGTTAAATTTCTTATAGCTTCTGCCGAAAAGTATGTGAGGATAAATGTGCAATGTAGATTTGCTTACGCTATTAACTATTACCAAGCCTTTAAAATAAAACTTTTTCGTTTTAAGTATGTAGTTTTTTTTTCTCTCACATTGCATAATTATCACACTTAACTTATTAATATTTATATATATATATATATATATATATATATTTTTTTTTTTTTTTATTTATATAGTGATGTGTTTAATTACAATAGGTTAAACTACGTTTAGGTATTTTAAATTTAAGATTATTAATTTAGTTTATAGTTGTATACTTATTTCTTTTCTAGCCTTATGTATTGTCTTCATGATGGTCTAGTTGTAGGAGTAATTAAGTTAATGAAATGCTCTGTTTTTAGATAATTAAAGATGATGTTCTTGCTAGTTGGCTTTTATGGCTATCTTGTATATGAGTATTATCATAAAATGTTAGGGGGAAGAAGGTTGCGCCTAGATTACTTTTCCTTTTTTTTTTTTTTAATATGTTATTGCTGGGTAGAACTTGGTTCTTTCTTCCTTTCTGCCGCTGATTGTACTCAATCACTAATGTATAGAAGAATGGGTGACTTATAAGTTTCTTAACTTATAAGTAACCTTGAAAGTGTGACCAACGGATGTTTCTGGTGAAATAATTCTGGTACTTTCTGACCTCTCTATTTTAGTATAAATGCCCTCTTTCTTCTGGCGCAAGTAATGGAAAATCAAGGGTTGATTTGGCATTGCGAATTCCAGAAAAAATGGGAAGACAGGATTATGAAAGCCTAAAAAATTTGTTAAGTTTTACTTTTAAGGCTACCTAATAATAGAAAATATATTTACCTTCTAAATTTTAATAATTCACGAAAGAATTGTTTAATATAAACATGTCTTAAACGAAGTTTAATGAAATGAACTTTATGGTATAATTGTACACTATTTTAATATTTTTTTTCACTTTTTTTTTTTTTTTGATCTTATTACCTTGAGTCACTTATCAAAAAGAACTTTTCTGGGCTCATCCAGTAATTACGAAACCTCGGTTAGCATACTACAACGTGGTTTTAAGCTGCTGCAAACACTCGGGTTGCCTACAAGCTTAGGTGGTTGAATGGTTGAAAAGAACTGGCGACAACAATGGTTCATATATTAAGCAAGGGTTGTCATTAATGTTATCTGTCTAACATAAGTTAAGATATTTGAAATCTTATTGTATATAAAAAATAAAAATATTGCATATAAAAAACGAGATTTACAAAATTAAATGAACAAATACTCTATATTAAGGGGTTTAGCTATAAAAAAAATTAAAACAAATATCTAAACTCTTTCTAGAGTTTTTTTTTTTTTTTTTTATTTTTTTTTTTTTTAAGATAAATATTTAATTTCTATTTAACTCACAGGAGGTTATAAACTAACACGAAATATTTAATTATCTCTCTTGTTAACCGTAAAATAATGAATTAATAATTTATTACAGGAAATTTAACCAAACATATATTCCCAGTGTGTAGCATAAAACCAAAACATTTCTGCATAAGAATCGGGTCACCCCTGTTACCATTCAACTTGATAATATAACAGTTTCAGGCGTGCTTAGTTCGAGCTTAACCCAGCGTTCTATCCTCCATAAGTGGTATAAATTCAACTGTTCTATTTTAAACCATTGCAAATTTAAATAAACAGGTCAAACCATGTGAATTGGATATTTCCGTTGCATAGGTTAAGGCATAAAATTTAATATTCGCTTACGAACAATGGGTAAACTTTTACTATTTTGTCAAACTTTGAAAATAAATAGGGCTTTACTATAGTAGGCTGATAAAAAAAAACTGCAATAGCGCCAGATTAAAAAAAATGACATAATTATAAATACATATTAATAAAAAAAATGTATAATGAGTTATTTCTATAAAAAAAATAAAAAAGACAAATATAATACAACAGATTACATTACAAGTGTTAGGTGAAAACGTTCTATATCTGAATTACCAGTGTGGGTGTTAGGAGAAGTGAAATGTTAATCTATATTTTCTGAATTTAAGAAATTTTTAATGTATGCTGTTTTAAATTCATTATCAGCTATAATTTTGTTTGGTTTGCCTAAAACAGCAAATCTTTCCCTTAGCATTTCCACTATAGTTAAAGAATTTTTATCATTTAAAGTATGTATTGAAACGTGTTTTGTAAGTTTATCAATACATGTTAAAAATGTTTTAGTTTTATTTAGAAACCAAATATCAATATGAAGTATTTCATTTGATTTTAAAGGAGTTTTAGTTATACATAATTTAGCTTTTATAGGTTTTCTGTCGTATTTACACATATTACATATTATGCAATTATTAATAAATTTGTGAATTTCGTTTCTTAAATTTGCGTAATAAATTATATTCTTTAATTCCAAAAATGTTTCTTCAATTCCTCTATGATTTTTATCAGTGTGATATTTATCTATTATTTCTAGAAGTTTTTCGTTATCAGAAATATCTTTTATAAATTTTGAGCAATATAAAAATTTCATTTTAGGCGTGTTTGAAAAATAATGGACCAAAGTATCTTGAAAATTCTTAAATATATCAAAATTATCACAAAATATTGCCACAGTTCCTTTTATAGGAAATATCATCTTTAAAAAATGTATTATTTTTTCTTCAAAATATTCCTTTATTGTAATTATATGTCTCATTTTATTTTCATATAGTATTTGTTTTTTGTATCTATAACTATTTCCTAACGTTACTATTATTTGATTTCTGTAAATATTTACCGGAGATTCTGATATAGGAATATGATCATTTAAATTTTCTTGTCCACTATGTACAGTTGCTAAATCAGATTGAATAGTTAATTCTTGCTCCTCTTCTGTTAATACATTGACATCAAGACGACTTAGGTAATCAGCTACTTTATTTGTTTTACCTTTAATATATTCAACTTCAAAATCATATTCAATTAACTGTAATTTCCATCTCTGCATTTTCATATTGGGTTCTTTCATTGAATTAAGCCATACAAGTGGTTTATGATCTGTTTGAATTTTGAATTTCCTTCCAAATAAGTAAGGCCTAAAATACTTTACTGACCATACAATTGCTAAAAGTTCTTTTTCTATAGCACTATAATTTAACACATGTTTATTCAATGTACTTGAAGAAAAAGCAACAGGATGTCCATCTTGAGATAATACTGCACCTAATGCTTCATTACTAGCATCAGTTGTTAAAACAAATAATTTATCAAATTTAGGATATGATAAAACCGGAGTATTACATAAAATTGTTTTTAATTTATTAAATGAATCGTTATATTTTTGATCCTTAATATTGATTTTTGATCCTTTTTTTAGATATGAAATCATCGGTAAAGCGATTTTGCTATAATCTTTTATGAATTTTCTGTAAAATCCAGTTAATCCTAGAAATGATCTTATCTCCTTTATTGTTTTAGGTAATTTAATATTTTTAATAATTTTTATTTTTTCAGGATTTGGTTTAATTCCTTGAGGGGTTATAATATGTCCTAAATATTTAGATTCATGTCTAAAAAAATTGCATTTATCAACTTGGACTTTAATATTATATTCAGATAATCTTTTTAGAATCTTTTTTAATGATAAAACATGTTCATCAAGCGATGTTGAAAATATTAAAATATCGTCTAAATATACTACACATATATTATTTATATAATCTCTGAGAATTTCATTCATCATCCTTTGAAATGATGCTGGAGCATTTTTTAATCCAAAAGGCATTCTGGTAAATTCAAAATGACCAGTTGATGTTGAAAACGCTGTTTTATGTTGATCTTCTGGTGAAATTAAAATTTGGTGAAATCCTTTTGCTAAATCTAATGTAGTAAAACATTCTGAGTTTCCTAGTTTTGAGAAAAGATCTTCTATATTTGGTATTGGAAATTTATCTTCAATAGTAACATCATTTAGTTTCCTATAATCAATCACTACTCTCCATTTCTGTTGACCAGAATTATCAATTTTCTTAGGAACAACCCAAATTGGAGCATTATATAGGCTATTCGATTTTTTTATTATACCAGAATTTAGCATCTCATTAATTTGTTTCTCTACTTCTTCCTTATGAATTTGTGGAAAACGATAGATCCTTGAATAAACGGGTATATCATTTATAGTTGGGATTTTGTGCCTGTACTTGCAAACAGATGATAAATTGTCTCCTTCAATATAAAAAACATTTTTGAATTCTTTAATGATTTTAGTTAAAATTATAATTTCTTCTTCATTGTTGTTCTGATTTTTTAATTTCTGTATAAGATGGTCTATTCTTGGTTCATTAAAATTTATTTCAATTATTGAATCTGGGTTTAAGTTATCATATGTAGTTTCATCTGAAATTTTGCTAAATGTAATAGGAATTTTTGCTTCATTTGTAATTAACATATTGTTTTTAAAATCAATTTTAGCTTGAAGTGGTTTAAGTAAATTGCAACCAATAATGCCATCAAATTCATTATAAATTTCTGCTTCTAACATCTCTAATTTTGAATTTGGACGATTAAATTCCTTAAAAAGCGGTATTGTAATTTTCGAAGTTGTAATGGTTTTTGAGCAAATTGTATTTAAAATTATCGGATGATCTAATTCACTTCTAAAAGATTTATGAAACAAACCTTTCCTGATAAGTGTTGTCCCGGATCCAGTATCTATTAGTAATCTTATTGGAATAGTTTTTGTCTTTACTATTATGAAGGGAAGAGCTCGTCGGCCACTAACTGAAAATTTGAAGTTTGAATGTTATCCACTTCCATTGAATTACTTAAATCAGTTCGAGTAGTTTTGCTGTAGTTTTTCGCTGTTATTTCCAAAAGATCTCATATTATATGATTTATTTTCACTTCTTCTTAACGAGTTACTTTGATTAGTAGAAACATATTTGTTTTTTCTGTATTCATATTGATTTAAATTTGTAGAATTTTGTTGATTATTTTGAAAGTTTCTTGGTGTATATTTATTATATTTGAAATTGTGATTACTGTGTTTGCAATTAATTTGTTCATTATTATCCTGAACATTTCTATCATTTACTGATTGAAAATGTGGTGAACTGTTTTTATTATTAAAGTAAAATTTTTGATTTTTAAAACCTAAATTTTTATTATAAAATTGTGATGAAAAAGGTTGTAAGATTTGATTATTTTGATAAAAATAATCCGTCTCAATCAATATTTCTTTTGCCTTCAATAACGAATGAGGATTTCGAGAATTGAGAACTAATTTTGGTTCATTAGGTAATTTATTTATAAATATTTTTAAAACCATTAATTCATTGTTTTTACAATTAAACCATTGGTTATCGCTATTAATACTACACTTTAAATTCAATTTTGTTAATAATTTGAGCATATATTCATAAAAATCATTAACATTAGTTCTCATTTCTGCAGTTTTTATTCTATTTACAATATTTTCTATACTATCGGAAATGTTAAAATTAATTCTTAAAACTATTTTCATTTGGTCCCAATTAGTAGGATTGTTGTTGTTGATTAAAGTCACTTTAGCTTTTCCAACAATTTTATTTCTTACCCTCAAATCGAATAATGGTAAAAGTGTTGCATCAATATGTTTTCTGATTTCATCTACATGCCTTGAAAAAATTTCTAGTTCTTCAGCCTTGCCTTCAAAATTCGGTACTCCTTCCAACAATTGAAAAGCACTAAACGCCATTGTTCATTTATTTATTAAATTTAATAGCTTTAAACAGTTTTTAATTATTTGTTGTAACTTTTTTTTTAATTTTTTATTTATTTAAATTTGATTTATTTATGATTTAATTTTAATTAAATGTTCGACTATTTTTTACCTGATTTTATTTTAATTAAATTTAGCTTTAATTACAATTTATTTTTATTTTAATTGATTTTAACTCTATTTTAATTCAATTTTAATTTAGTTTTCATTTAATTTTATTTAATTTAATTTTAATTCAATTTTAATTGTTTATATTTATTTATTTTTTCTTTTTAATTTATTTTATTTTTTATTTAATTTTAATTTAGTTTATTTTTATTTTAATTTAATTTTAATTTAATTTTTATATTAATTGTTGAATTTAATTAAATTTTTATTTTTAATTTAATTTTTTTTTAATTTAGTTTTTTTATATAATTTATTTTGTATTTAATTTTAATTTATTTTTATTTAGTTTTAATTTAATTTAACTTTCAATAATTTAATTTTATTTCATTTTAAGTGTTAAAATTAATTTAAATTTTTTAATTCACTTTTTTTTAATTTTTTTTTTATTTAATTTTTTTTTTTTATATTTAATTTATTTTTATTTAATTTTAATTTTATTTTAATTAATTTTAATTTAAGATTATTGTATTTATTTCACTTGATTGCATCTGATTTATTTTTAAATAGTTCAATTTGTTCTCTTTTTTGTTCTTTTCTTTTTAATATTTAAAAATAACTTAAGGTTCTTTTATTTTGAATTTAATTTCTAATTTCGGTTTTCATTTTCACTTACTATCCTCTTTATTGTCTTTTTTTTCGATTTTAATGTTTTTTATTCTATTGATTACACAGTTTATTTTTAATTTATTTTTAATGTATTTGTTCTATTTTGGTCATTTAATATTGCATTTAACTTTGTTTTCTTTTTCACTGTTGTGCAAATAGTTTTGTTTCTCACTGTTGTTTACTTTCTTCAATTCAAAAAAAAATTTTTATTTATTTTTTTTTAATCAATTATAATTTTCTTTTAATGTTACATGAATGAATATTTTTTTTTCACTAAAATTCAAAAGTATATAAGTATGTATATGTATTTTTAATTATTTGTCTCCATCTTACGATTATTTCTTAATAGGTAATAGGGCTTTTTTACACAAATTTTATGTAATTGTTTTTCTATCACACCAATTTTTGTAATTAAAGGATTTTTACACCAATTTCAACATTTGCACAAGTTTTCACTAATTATTTTAAAAATTTTTATTCAAGTTTTTTGTTTCTGTATTAGTTATTGTTATATATTTCTTTTGTTTATCTTTAAATTTTTTTAACGTTTTTTTCTTATCTTTAATCCTTTTTCTTTAATTCTTTAATCTTTTTTTGTATTTTTTCTTGTATTTTTTTAATTATAACACATTTCATATATTTTTTTCACAATTTTGATATATGTAAATAAATTTTTCATATTTTTATTATTTATAATCCTGGAGGGCCCCGTGGGATTCGCAGGATTTTTTATTTTTATTTTATATGTCCTTTTCAAAGGATTAGTTCGTTACCCGACTGCGCCAGTTAAAGAGGATATTATTATTATTATTTATATATAAAATTTTTAATATTTATTTTCCTTTTTTTTACGTGTATATTTTACAAAATCGAAATTAGAACTAACATTATTTATTTTTCATTTGACAAAGAAACATTATTATTTAAAACATGAATTGTGATCGAAAATATTTGAATATAATAAAGTATATAAATTACAAGTGAACAAATAAGTAAAGTTAATAATAACAACAATAAATAAGTTAACATAATTAATAAAGATAAGTAAACAATACATATATTTTATATAACTACAGGGGACTCTTTTATTTATAATTATAAATATTAACACTTGTCCAATTTGCTAGCGTTTGCCTAAAACGTTCCAAAGATAGGCCCATGTAAGTAAATCTGTGTCAATTATGAGACATCCCTTAATCTCTAAATTCAAATTATAAACTCGTTTATATAGCGGGCTTAGAAATGCAGGTTCCTTTTAAGTTTAAGCGTTCTTTCTATAACGGTTCAAAAGTTCGGCAACATACTCCAAATTACATCAACTATTGGGATACCCGTTTATTTCCAAATCCAAATTTTGTACTTATTGTCATAGCGGAGTTAGTAATATAAGTTATTTGTAAATTTCAATCATCTGTCTACAACTGTTTAAAAGTATGGCCATATACATCAAATTAAATGAACTATTGGGGCACCTTTTTGTGTCTATAATGGTTCAAAAGATAGTTACATATAAGTAAATCTACATCAATTATGGGACACCTTTTAACTTCTAAATTAAAAATATAAACTCGCTGACATAGCGGGCTTAGAAATACAGATCCCTTTTAAGTTTCATCGTTCTATCTATAACGGTTCAAATGTTCGGCTACATACATGAAATTACATCAACTATTGGGACACGCTTTAACTTTGCAAATCCAAATTTTATCTTTAGAAATACAGGTCCCTTTTAAGTTTCATCGTTCTATCTATAACGGTTCAAATGTTCGGCTACATACATGAAATTACATCAACTATTGGGACACCCTTTAACTTTCCAAATCAAAATTTTATACTTGTTGTTATAGCGGACGTAGTAATACAGCAACCTTATTCAGTAAACCGCTAAAGCTAAATCTCCATCTATTTGTTCTAATTTTGTATTCTGTACTTCAAATAAGCGTTTTTATATTCCAAAAAATTCTATTTTTTAGCAGCGAATATTTTGTTGTGCTAAAATGTAAGTAAAGCAAATATGCTTTTTCATTTGATGTTAATTGTGTAAATTTTATTTATTTTAGAAATAAAAAATGGAAATAACAATCATACGGGTTACAAGCGACCAGAAATATATTTGTGCTTGTTAATTTTTGAAGGAATATAGAGAATTTGCCCATGACGGGTATGAAACCACATTTAACTGAAGTCAAATAGAAAAAAAGAGTTAATTTTCAAATTTGTAAATTCTACTGGACTTAAAAATCTGGTGTCTATGGTTCCATCGCTTGATTGTTTCATGTTAAAAAAAAGCTAAATTCAGTCGAATTTATACGCCCCTCCTTTCTTTGAAGTCAGTTAAAAAGAGTATGCATTTTCAAATAACTTATAAAATTTTCGCTTCATTGTTTATTTTAAGAGCAAATTAGCTACGGTGAAAATATAAATTTTTAAGCTAAGCGATTGTATATACAGAATACAAACTTGGGGACACACATGTTTGCCGTAATTTATTTTAGCTTTTAGCGATCGAAATTTAGATTTAGCTACGAGAATTACAGAATAAGGCTGCAGGTTGGTTGTAACTTTCTAGCCAAACTTGTTGATAATTCTTCAAAGGTGTAACGGCAAGATTGCACCTCATTTCGAAAATTTAGTTTATAACTTTTTACCTCAGCTTCCCAAAGGCCGCCCATATGAGGAGCTCCAGCCGGTATAAAACGCTATGTTAAGACAGTATGGCCAAAAGTAGAACACATTCTTCCCTCACATTCTTTAAAAAAGGTTCAAAAGTCCCTTGTAATTTCGTTTGAAGCGCCAACAAAATTCGTACCATTGTCGGAAAACATGGTCTTAGGACAACCTCTTCTTGAAATAAATGTGTTGAAGGCTGCTAAAAACGTATCAATCGATAAGTCAGATGCAGCTTCTAAGTGTATCGCTTTCGTAGAAAAGCATACAAAGATACAAGCATACCCTTTTGTAATTCGACACGATTTGCCATTACGATTTTTTACATCAAAGGGTCCAGCGAAATCAACCCCGGTGGTTGTAAACGGCCTATCAAGGGTAGTGCGTTCTCGAGGAAAGGCAGCCATTTTTTTACTGCAAGAACGCTGTCTATTAATTATACATTGCTTGCATCGTCGAATTACCGTGCGAACCAAATTCCGCAATCGTGGTATCCAATACTCACAACGGTATATCTGCAAAATTAATTGGTTTCCACCATGAATTGACATCAAGTGTATAAATTCTACCGTAAGTTTTGCGAAACGACACTCATATGATAGAATAATAGAATACTGTTCACGATACGGCAGTGAGAGTGAAGTGAAAGAGATTTAAAGGTACTACAGAACTTTTCGGCGAGAAGGGCTTCTTATCCCAAAGATTCTTATACTCCTCAGCTTAATAGACCCTCTGGCCTATAACCGCTAAGTGACGAGAACCTTTCTAAGATGTCCTCGAATTTCGAAAAAAATGATGCATGAACTTTTACGCTTCGACTTTCTACATCAGTATCGAGCAGAAATGACTAATATCTGCAGGCACAAACATAAAAAAAGCAACAATCAGCCGAATTGTATAACCTGCTTCTTTTTTTGAAGTCGGTTAAAAATGTATAAATCCGACACTTAAGAAATTAACTAGCAATTTTTACTTAAACACTGCCGGCCACCTTGCAAACAAGCACATATGTTTCAATAAATGCGCCACTAAGGACTCGTGTTAAGTACAAATAATCCATTTTTTATTGAGTCATGAATTACTATGATAACCCCGAAATAGCCCATCCGAAGATAGTGTATTGCGCCAACTGCATCCTGGGACTGGCGTGTATGCGACCTTTCATGATCAGTGGCATAACTTGAGGTCCTAAAACCAAGGCCACACTGCCCGAATGATTAAAATTAGGGTCAGCTAATTGAAGCCCCTGAAAGGATTCTAAAGTTGAGTCAACAACTGATGCAAGCGAGCCGTGATGGTAATTTTTTGTGCCGTGTCATGAATCGACTCGACTTCGATTCGGCAATATTGCACATTGTCCACATCGAAAAGTGGTATTCGCAAACTTTGTGCAAAGTCCTTGCAAATGTAGCTAATTTGGCAGCACACATCTAACACAGCACGCAACGGAAGCCGCGAACGACCCTGTTGTATGGTTAGCCGAAGTGTAGGCCAAAATGAAACGGACTGACGTAGCGGTAAAATTGTTTGAAGCGTTACCGATTTCTGTTGTTTGGCTTTCACTCTTGCCGATGAAGTTTTATGCTTCTGAAGCAAAGTATTGTGGGTTTGTTTGCAATGCTTGCAATTTGCCACACTCTTGCAATTTTTGTCAACATGCGCACTCGACAAGCAACGAAAACAAATTCTATGTACCGCCACCATTCGAAGTCTACGCTCCAGGCTCATGTCCCTAAAACCTTTAGCAAAATCGAAGAGGGTGATTTTTACACCTCCACAATTTACGTTAGAGTATGGAATGGCAGGGCTTGAATCTGCATCATTAGCCTGCACCACAGCCTTCTAGGTAAGGACCTGAATTTCTTCAATTGCTGGGTTATTTTGGGGTGGATCGGAAATAGTTTTCTGACTTGCATTTGACACAAAAGCTGCCACTGTCAATGGCTCTTCAATGCCTTTAGATGGCATCTTGACGGAGGGATCAACTGGAACCGCATCACAAATTGGTGCCGGAGCGCTGGTTTCCATCGCCTCTTCGTAATCAAGCAAGCCATCATAAAAAAAGTCGGATTGCAGGACATTCTTGAGTCCATGACGCTAGGAAAGGAAAGATTACTATATGTAAAATTGATCAAAGAAGTGAAGTTAAAACCATTATAGGTTCAATACAACTAGTTTGGCTTTTGAACGATTTATTCTCCCGTTTTGTGTGTAACACGAACGTTCCCGTCAGTACCAGTATAAAGGTCATTTACTGCAACTTTCCTTTGGGGATGTTGCCTTTTGTAATGTTTGTGTAAACCTACGAAATACTCCTCTTTTCATCTTTTACAAAATTCATGAACCAAAGCCTTTACGATATCGATTAACTATACTGATAGGACTGTCATATATTGTCTGTTCCGGCGGTGCCAAAATGGCCAAGCCAATTAAAAAGTTTCCTGGTGTAAAGGCAGTCGGTTCACTAGGATTATCAGGCATGTGATATTAGGGAGGAGAATTTAGACAAGCCTATATTATAACCAAAATTGTTGATTATTCTTCAAAGAAGAAACCGCAAGTTTGCACCTCTTTTCGAAAATGTAATTTATAACTTTTTACCCCAGCTTCGCAAGGGCCGCACATATGAGAAGCTTCAGCCGGTATAAAACGCTATGTTAAGACCGTATGGCCAAAAGTGGAATACATTCTTCCCTGACATTCCTTTAAAAATGTTATAAAGTCCCTTGCAATTTCGTTTGAAGCGCCAACAAATTCGTACCATTATCGGAAAACATGGTCTTAGGACAACCTCTTCTTAAAATAACTGGGTTGAAGGCCGCTAAAATCGTATCAGTCGATAAGTCAGATGCAGCTTCTAAGTGTATCGCTTTCGTACAAAAGCATACAAAAATACAAACATACCCTTTTGTAATTCGACACGATTTGCCATTACAATTTTTTACATCACAGGGTCCAACGAAATTAACCCCGGTGGTTGTAAACGGCCTATCAAGGGGAGTGCGTTCTTGAGGAAGGGCAGCCATTTTTTAACTGCAAGAACGCTGTCAATTAATTATACATTGCTTGCATCGTCGAATTACCTGCGAACCAAATTCCGCAAGCGTGGTATACAATGCTCACAACGGTATATTCGCAACATTAATTCGTTTCCACCATGAATTGACATCAAGTGTATAAATTCTGCCATAAGTTTCGCGAAACGACACTCATATGATAGAATAATACGAGGGCTGCTATATATATTTCTGGCCTGGCAACACTGAGTGCTGCCAAGAGCAATCTGACATTTCCATTGGAAAGTTTGTCATTTTTAAGCATAATCGTACTCAAAACGTTTTGACGTACGACCATTATTTGTGTTGTTAACAGTGACTTGAAAAAATTAATATAGAAAAAAATGGAATTAACTCGTGAACATTTTCGTGCCATCATTTTTCACAAATTTCGACGTGGATTATCACGACAAGAGTGCATTGATGAACTTAAATCTTTGTATGGCGATGAAGCACCATCCTATAGCACTGTGAAAAATTGGTATAATGAATTTAATCGTGGCCGAAGCTCGCTCAAAGACGAATTCCGTGAAGGCCGTCCAAAAACGGCTGTTGTGCCAGAGAACATTGATGCCGTGCGTGAACTCATAATGCAAGATCGACATGCGACATACCGAGAGATAGAGACATCCTTGGACATTTCTTCCACCAGCATACATTCGATACTGCATGAACATCTGGCCGTAAAAAAGGTTTGTTCTCGTTAGATCCCGCACAATTTGAAAGTCGCTCAAAAAAAGGCTCGTGTAGATTGGTGCAAAGAAATGTTGCAAAAATGCGATTGCGGTGCTTCAAAAGACGTTTATAAGATCTTCACAAGTGACGAATCATGGATCTATGCGTATGAGCCCGAAACAAAGCAACAATCGACCGTGTGGGTCTTCAAAGACGAGCAAAATCCAACGAAAGTTGTTCGTGGAAGAAGCACTTCGAAGCAAATGGTTGCCTGTTTCTTCGGCAAAACTGGTCATGTGGCGACTGTTCCGCTTGAGCAACGTAGGACGGTCACTTCTGAGTGGTACACTACAATTTGTTTGCCTGAAGTCATCGGAGAAATTCGAAAAACCAACAAGAGAAGACGAATCATTGTTCACCATGACAATGCGAGCTCTCACACATCGGCTCAAACCAGAGCGTTTTTGACCGGCCAAAACGTCGAATTAATGGGTCATCCGCCGTACAGCCCTGACTTGGCACCTAATGACTTCTTCTTGTTTCCGCACATCAAGAAAAAAATGCGTAGTCAACGATTTTCGTCGCCAGAAGAAGCTGTTGAAGTGTTCAAAAACCATGTTTTAGAGGTGTCTCAATCGGAGTGGAAAAAGTGCTTCGACAACTGGTTTGAGCGCATGCAAAAGTGTATAAATCATGCTGGAGAATACTTTGAAAAATAATAAAACCAGTTTTGATTATAAATATTCGCATTTTCACTATTAGGCCAGAAATGTATAGAGCAGCCCTCGTAGGATACTGTTCATGTTACGACAGTGAAGGTGAGTTAACAAGTTGCCCATTAGTTCTCATCAATTCTTATTCGTCCAGAAAGAGATTTAAAGGTACTACACAACTTTTCGGCGAGAAGGGGGTCTTATCCAAGAGATTCTTTTACTCCTCAGCGTAATAGACCCTCTGACCAATAATCGCTAAGCGTACCTTAACCATTTTAAGCTCATCACTAGACACGAAATTATCCCCATAGTTAAAGTGACCTTTATGGGTTGAGCGCGTTGAGTAAAAAATAAAAAATCGAAAAATATAAGGACGCGCATAGCCCTGTCCAGTGATGAGAACCTCTCTAAGATGTCTTCCAATTTCGAAAAAAATGATGCATGAACTTTAACGCTTCGGCTTTCTACATCAGTATCGAGATTTCCAAAGTTGGTGTATACCAACGGTTTTTGTTCTGCTGTTACCATGTTGGGCCTTTCCAGCAGAGTTCACCCTTCGACAAAGCGAGCGGATCAACCCCCGGCTGCCCAGGTCGACAGGCTTATCCTCTGAACGAACATGAAACCAATTGTCGCTTCCAGTATTCTCCTGAATGTGACAAACCGTATTTGCGACAAAGGTGATTCAAGAACAAGGAGGTTTGCGAAGCCATGCCAGCACAATCTTGGAATCTGTCCAACAATAAACACGCCCAATAGCGATTTCAATTTCCCTAAGAAGTAGTAAACAATGAATATAGAAACATATACACCCCAAATCGAAGTACTAACACTTTCAATCACCCAAGTTTTAGGAATAACCGTAATGAAAACTTCCAGAGTAATTACAATAATAGTTATAGAAATAATGGACAAAATATTAACACACACAATAACAATAATAGCCCAAACAATAATGACTTTTACATTAATAAAAGATTTCCCAATAGTTCACGTCGTTACAAATGCCAAAGGATAAATGACTCAATCCAATCTCGCATTAGACGTTTCGGCCCTGCCGAGCCCATGGAAGTCGAAAATTTTCACTTAGCGGCCTCAAACTACTTCCCATCATCTCAATAAAAATACAAGGTAGAGCTTATAAATTCTTGATTGATACGGGATCCTCAATTAGTCTTCTACGTCCAGACGCTTTGTCAGTTTCCCCAAATAAAGTACATCCCGTTTGTGTTAGAACAGCTACTGGGAACATAGTTCTCCATGAGACCTTAGAAATCTTTAGCCCCATAACAAGAGTTAGATTAGTGTTTTATGCGTATAGGTTTAGTAACAATTATTCGGGCCTTCTGGGCTTCGATAATTTAAGCAAATTAAGGGCACAACTAAATATTCTAGGGGGATTTGTTGTCCTAAATGATATTCAATATATTTTTTTGAACGAAAATCAAGAAGGAAAGGAGGAAGTACAAAATTTTCCAGTTAATAAAAATACTTATTTCGATTCGCGGATCAACCAACCCGAGTATAAGCAAATTCGAGGTAATGAAATTAATACCCCGCATAATAGTCAACCAAATATTTTTTTTTTAAGAAAGTCAAGAAGAAAAAGAAGGAATAAAAAGTCTTCCACCTAATAAAAATATTACCCCCGATTCACATATCAATCAGCTTGAGTATAAACAAATTCAAGGTAGTAAAATTGATACCCCGCATAAAGGCCATCCAAAATCCTTGAATTGTATTGATTACGAATGTGAAAAAAGGTTTAAATTGGATCACCTCAGTAGAGAGGAATCCACAAGCTTAAAAGTGTTGTTACAGAAATATGGTAGCATTTTTTATAGGGAGGGAGATAAATTAACCTTTACTAATGTTGTTAAACATAAGATGAACACTATCCACAAAGATCCAATATATTTCAAAATGTATCGTTGCCCTCAAGTTCATAGGGACGAGGTTAATAGGCAAACTCAAGAAATGCTGGAGCAGAATATTATATGCCACAGCAAGTCACCTTATAATGCACCAATAATGACTTCTTCTTGTTTCCGCACATCAAGAAAAAAATGCGTAGTCAACGATTTTCGTCGCCAGAAGAAGCTGTTGAAGTGTTCAAAAACCATGTTTTAGAGGTGTCTCAATCGGAGTGGAAAAAGTGCTTCGACAACTGGTTTGAGCGCATGCAAAAGTGTATAAATCATGCTGGAGAATACTTTGAAAAATAATAAAACCAGTTTTGATTATAAATATTCGCATTTTCACTATTAGGCCAGAAATGTATAGAGCAGCCCTCGTAGGATACTGTTCATGTTACGACAGTGAAGGTGAGTTAACAAGTTGCCCATTAGTTCTCATCAATTCTTATTCGTCCAGAAAGAGATTTAAAGGTACTACACAACTTTTCGGCGACAAGGGCTTCTTATCCAAGAGATTCTTTTACTCCTCAGCGTAATAGACCCTCTGACCAATAATCGCTAAGCGTACCTTAACCATTTTAAGCTCATCACTAGACACGAAATTATCCCCATAGTTAAAGTGACCTTTATGGGTTGAGCGCGTTGAGTAAAAAATAAAAAATCGAAAAATATAAGGACGCGCATAGCCCTGTCCAGTGATGAGAACCTCTCTAAGATGTCTTCCAATTTCGAAAAAAATGATGCATGAACTTTAACGCTTCGGCTTTCTACATCAGTATCGAGATTTCCAAAGTTGGTGTATACCAACGGTTTTTGTTCTGCTGTTACCATGTTGGGCCTTTCCAGCAGAGTTCACCCTTCGACAAAGTGAGCGGATCAACCCCCGGCTGCCCAGGTCGACAGGCTTATCCTCTGAACGAACATGAAACCAATTGTCGCTTCCAGTATTCTCCTGAATGTGACAAACCGTATTTGCGACAAAGGTGATTCAAGAACAAGGAGGTTTGCGAAGCCATGCCAGCACAATCTTGGAATCTGTCCAACAATAAACACGCCCAATAGCGATTTCAATTTCCCTAAGAATATTTTTTAACAATTCTGATGCCAAAACTGCTTCGCATAATTCAAGGCAAGTAACGAAACTGATTTAAGTGGAGCTACTTTTGTCTTAGAGAATAATAAATGAGTACGAATATCCCCGCGTATGCCTTTTCCGAGGCATTTAAAAAAATATGAAATTCGGCAGTCGAGTTTTTGTAATGGTTTACCCATCTTGGCATGATTTTAACTTGGTGAAAAAATTCCACAAATTTTAACCATTCCCTTTCCGTTTAAGGTGGTAATACCTCACATCCCAACCGGTATTATCAAACCAAATGCGTTGCATTATTGTCTTCCCTATAACAATTAACGTGTTTAACCAACCAACTGGATAAAAAAACTTAGCTATATTTGATAATACTTCCCTTTTTTACAGCCTGATTTAACTTGCATAGAACAAACTTTGAAAAAGAATTTATCAAATTAAGCATTCCACAAAATCCGTAAAGTTTGGAACAACAACAAATAGAATAAAAACTCTGTGACAGTGACTGTTTAAAATAAAAGAAAAACTCTGTGGCACTGTTTTTTAATCTTACAACGCAAAAGCAAAAATATATAATAAAATAAATCAATGAAAATACCACAAAGTGTTCCAAATACTTCTAAATAACTTTACATCAGCCTATGGATGAAGTAATCCTTAATTTAGGGCAAATATCAATTAACATCAGAAGAGAAAGTGGTGCTAATAGTGATAACGATAAGAACAGTGTAAACAACAGTATGGATCAACTGAAGAGCTTTATCATTCAAAACTTAAAATTAGTCCATCCTTTTATTGGGGAAAAGTATAAATTGTGCCTCTACATTAGTAGCATAGAAAGTATATTACCCAACATCGTGGGTCTGCCTAGAGATGACAGGGTATTATTCTTCAATTGCATATTAAGACGGAGATGCCCTAAATTTAATCAGAAGAGAACAACCAGAGGACTGGAGCGCATTGAAGCGACTACTGGTACAAGAGTACGGTGAGCAACAACAAATTCCGACACTGATTTTAAAATTAAGTAATATTATATTTAAGGGTAATCTAAGAAAATTGTGCGATGAAATTAACATAAGCTTGTGTAGAATATACGATACAATTAGATTAAGTGATGAAAGTAATGAAAAAAAAAAACATTTTATAAGAATGAAGCTAACTCCCAAGCCCTAAGAATACTAAAAAAAGAACTACCCAATCATTTAACCGCACTTGTTAATGTGAATTTAGCAGCAGATTAAAAGTCAGCAGTAGATATTCTCAGACGAAATAATGAACTAGATAACGGAACGAAGAATGACAAAAGTACTCAGAACCGATCACTTCCGTCATTATCCTCAAGTAGTAAACAATGAATATAGAAACATATACACCCCAAATCGAAGTACTAACACTTTCAATCACCCAAGTTTTAGGAATAACCGTAATGAAAACTTCCAGAGTAATTACAATAATAGTTATAGAAATAATGGACAAAATATTAACACACACAATAACAATAATAGCCCAAACAATAATGACTTTTACATTAATAAAAGATTTCCCAATAGTTCACGTCGTTACAAATGCCAAAGGATAAATGACTCAATCCAATCTCGCATTAGACGTTTCGGCCCTGCCGAGCCCATGGAAGTCGAAAATTTTCACTTAGCGGCCTCAAACTACTTCCCATCATCTCAATAAAAATACAAGGTAGAGCTTATAAATTCTTGATTGATACGGGATCCTCAATTAGTCTTCTACGTCCAGACGCTTTGTCAGTTTCCCCAAATAAAGTACATCCCGTTTGTGTTAGAACAGCTACTGGGAACATAGTTCTCCATGAGACCTTAGAAATCTTTAGCCCCATAACAAGAGTTAGATTAGTGTTTTATGCGTATAGGTTTAGTAACAATTATTCGGGCCTTCTGGGCTTCGATAATTTAAGCAAATTAAGGGCACAACTAAATATTCTAGGGGGATTTGTTGTCCTAAATGATATTCAATATATTTTTTTGAACGAAAATCAAGAAGGAAAGGAGGAAGTACAAAATTTTCCAGTTAATAAAAATACTTATTTCGATTCGCGGATCAACCAACCCGAGTATAAGCAAATTCGAGGTAATGAAATTAATACCCCGCATAATAGTCAACCAAATATTTTTTTTTTAAGAAAGTCAAGAAGAAAAAGAAGGAATAAAAAGTCTTCCACCTAATAAAAATATTACCCCCGATTCACATATCAATCAGCTTGAGTATAAACAAATTCAAGGTAGTAAAATTGATACCCCGCATAAAGGCCATCCAAAATCCTTGAATTGTATTGATTACGAATGTGAAAAAAGGTTTAAATTGGATCACCTCAGTAGAGAGGAATCCACAAGCTTAAAAGTGTTGTTACAGAAATATGGTAGCATTTTTTATAGGGAGGGAGATAAATTAACCTTTACTAATGTTGTTAAACATAAGATGAACACTATCCACAAAGATCCAATATATTTCAAAATGTATCGTTGCCCTCAAGTTCATAGGGACGAGGTTAATAGGCAAACTCAAGAAATGCTGGAGCAGAATATTATATGCCACAGCAAGTCACCTTATAATGCACCAATCTGGGTTGTGCCTAAGAAACTCGATTCGACTGGTAAACAAAAATGGCGCATCGTTGTCGATTACCGCGAATTGAACGATATAACGATTAGTTATAAATACCCAATTTCGGTTATGGATGACATTTTGGATAAATTGGGTAGGTGTTTATATTTCACTACCCTCGATCCTACAAAAGGGTTTCATCAGATCGAAATGGAACCTTCTGATCGAAAAAAGACAGCATTCTCCACACAGAATGGTCATTACGAGTTTTTGAGAATGCCGTTTGGCCCTCAACCTTTCAACGTTTGATGAACACAACTCTGGGAGACCTTATAGGAAAAGAATGCTGGGACTACCTGAACGACATAATAATCTTTAGTACTTTTCTCCAAGAGCATATCAACTCAATAGAGAGGGTGTTCAGTAGGCTTTCGGATGCCAATTTGAAGGTGGAGCCTGATAAAAGCGAATTTTTAAAAATGGAAACCACCTTTTTGGGACACATTATCACACCTGATGGTATAAAGCCAAACCCTGACAATGTTAACGCCATCTTGGAATATCCAATTCCTAAAACTGAAAAAGGAATTAAGCGATTATTGGGATTGGCCGGATTTTATAGGAAATTTATCCAGAATTTTTCCAAAATAAAAAAACCATTGACACATTGCCTTAAAAAAGGAAATAAAATTAATTCATCGGATACTATTAAACTCTTAATCGTTAATGAACCAATATTGACCTTCCCAGACTATGAGAAGCAATTAACGCTGACAACGGATGCTTCTAATTCTGCCCTTGGTGCCGTCCTTAGTTAGAGCCGACACCCAATTTGTTTTGCCAGCCGCACTCTAAATGAGCACGAATTAAATTATTCCGCTACTGAGAAAGAGTTAATAGCCATTGTGTAGGCAACAAAGTACTTTCGCCCCTATTTGTACGCCAGAAGATTTATGATCAATAGCGATCGTAAACCATCACAGTGGTTGCAAAACCTTAAGGAGCCAAACCAAAAGCTTCAAAGGTGGAAAATAAAATTGAATGAATTCGATTTTGAAATCAAACATATCCCCGGAAAGAAAATTACCTCGCGGATGCACTATCCCGTGCAAGAAAAGAGAATTGTAATTTCAATGAAGAAATTAAAGAGAATGGTGAGCCAGCCGATAAGGCTGATAGAGTGGAAGATATTTCATCTGTAGCCGAAACAATTCACTCTGCTGATGAAGAGAATTCCTCGTATATACCAATAACTGAAAAACCCTTAATATATTTAAGAATCAGATCAAACTTGTTAGAGGAAATCAAAATAGAATCTTTACAAAGAAGATATTTTCCAATCATGTCACAACGGTTGTTTATACAGATCAGGACACCGAATCAATTAAAGACATAATTAAAAAATGTTTACTTAATAAAAAAAATAACCCTTTATATGCCGGACGACGGCGATTTCATCAAATTTCAGAGAGTTTATGTTCAAATCATTTCGAATGACAAAAACAGGACTCTGAGATCGACCAAACTTCTGGAGAATTTGACAAATTACCCTGATTTTAAGACAAAAATTTTAGAAATTCATTTGAACGGATTACATCAGGGCTTAGAAAAAATAGTCAGGGCATTTAAAACAAAATATTACTTTCCGAACTATGTTAAGGAAATATCTCGTATTATAAACGAGTGTGAACTTTGTAATCGTAGTAAGGCGGACCACATAGACTATAAATTGCCATTTAAAATCACACCTCCTGTTTACGAAGCAAGAGAAAAATACGTGACAGACTTTTGGCAATGGAATAAAGAATACTATCTAACTTGTATAGATTTGTTTTCAAACTTCGCCATAGCTGAACTAGTAAAGTCATGAAACTGGATCGAAACCAAAAGAGCTCTTTTGAGGATATTTAACACAATGGGTCCTCCAAGGGTTTTGAAGATAGACCAGGATCAGGGAATGAAGAATATTAACATAAAAAATGGTGTGAAGAGTTGAATATAAAATTGGAGGTGACTACAGGAAAAGCAGGTATTATTAATACTTCAAATGACAAAGAATTGATTTGCATGCAAATAGAGTAAACATCATATTCATACAATAGTTCATTCTACTACAGGAAAGATATATTTTTTAACAAACTCCAACGTTAAACAAATTCACAAGAGGTTAAAGAAAACAGAATAAACAGTTTAAATATGACTAGGGTAGAGAAAGCAATAGATGTTATGTACTTAAACCCTGACAACTCAAGAAAACGATTGAAAACCCTTTCAAGAGAGTCGAGGTCGTAGAAGCCGCAGACGATAATGAGCATTATGTCGTTAAGTGCAAGGATAGGCACGTTAGAAAATAAAAATCACAGTTAAAAAGGAAACAGGATCATGGTCAAAACTAACAAAAATCAATTTTTTCAGGTACATTAAAATCTAACAAACCTAAACTTTGGAAGCTCTCTACCATTCTCTTGTTGCTGCTTTTCTCAGAGATTACAGAAGTCGGTGGCCAGACGATCGAAATAAACAGCGTAGAAAATAATTATGGCTTCGCAGTTGTTGAGCAGGGTACCTTAGATTACCCAATAAATTACAAATATCATATTTTGACTGTTAACAAAACTTATCTTGACCTGACCTATAATAACCTTATCGAACAGTATAACTCAAAAAAAAAAAAAATATTACCAAACGGACACAGTTGGAAAATACCTTACACTAGCGTTTAAAGAGAAACAATTATTTTCGGTTAGACATAGACGCGGATTGGCAAATCTGGTGGGCGACGGTTTAAAATTTATTTTTGGGACTCTAAACGAGGACGATAAAAGAGAGTTGGAGAGCATCAAACTTGCTCTCCAACTCTCTTTTATCTTAAAAGCGAACATAATAACAACAAACGAATTCAACGAACTGATAGATCACGTGAACAATGAAAGTAGACTGTTGCGAGAGCTGGAGTCAGACGTGTCAAAATTACAGAACAAGATCACGGAAAGAATCTGCACAGACATATTTTTAGACAATGTAAAAAGATATCGTGAACATATCGAGGATATCCAATTAGCAATGCAGTTGGCTAGACTGGGCATTATAAACCCAAAACTAATCGATTTGCAAACCATGACGAATTTAACTGTGTTGCAGTTGAAGAACATAAAAACTTCAATTTGGTTAGAGGGAAGTTTAATTTATTTCATACTTCCATTCCTATTGAATTCGATAAATATAAAAGAATAAAAGTAATCCCAATGCCAGACGAAAACAATGATGAGTTAGTACTCGACGAAAAAGTAGATTATGTAGCCAATCATAACGTGGTCTACCAATTGCTGAATAATAAGGTAATAACAATAGGAGATAAATGTATTAAAAATTTAATAAATAATAATAAAACTAATTGTCAATATAAAGAAAATAAAGAATCAAATTTTTTGTATTTCCTTGAACCAAATATAATAGTTACAAAGAATCTAAACGAAACGGAAATAAACCAAAATTGTAATGAAATAATATCATAAGATTAAATAATTGTAAAGTAAAAATTGGTAATTTTGAAGTCGATGTGAAACAAAAAATAGAAGATCAAAACATACTACCTACTGTAAAAGACCTTGAAAATTTGGTAAAAGAAAATAAATCGTTGCCAAAACTAAAGAAGCATATAGACATAATAAATAGAAAAACGAGACACTATTCTATAAGTTTATTAACTTTTATTTTAATAATATTACTATTAATTGTACACTTATGCATTAGATTTAAGAAGAATATTTTTATAAAAAACCGAACTAACGAAGAAAAAGTCAATGAGGACATCAACTTATCTGAGGTGGCGAGGAGTGACATATGCATACCGTAATTCATGAATTTCATGAATTGTGATATGAATATGACATGAACATTTATTTTATTTTCTTTGTTATTGCATTCCTATTTTTCTTAAGTCGAAAAATTAAAAGAAATTAAACACTTTGTAATATCAGCACATTTCATGAGAACATTTATAACACAAATTATTCTTTAAAGAGAAAACATTATTATTTTTAACGTAATGTAAAATCAGCATATTTTGTGAGAACCTTTATGATGTTAATTATATATAAAATGTTTTTAATAAATAAAAGTTTCAGTTTATGAAAAATGTCACTCACTTTCATCTAAAGATATTGCACATAATCTGTCTTTTAATTCAAAAGAATTTTTGATATTAAGATTTGGTGATATTAATTGTCTAAGAATTGATCTAAGATGTTTAGCCAGATGGTAACATGGTACTTTTGTTAACGAAGAAATCGGTCTTAGAGGTATATTCTCTTTGTGTATTCTGGGAAGTCCGTAAAGTTAAGGTGCTTTTGCTGAATGTGAAGTCATAAACGACTTTTGGTATTTTGATATATTATTGGACTAGAAGAGTTTGTTGACAATGTTATTTTTCATCTTCTGCAGGTTTGTTGTAGGGTCTGTGTTTAATTTTCTATATGTGTTGTGATCTCTTAAAAGTATATTCATTTTACTTTCGTAGTCTTTTTTGTACATAATCATGGTTTTGTTACCTTTGTCCGCTTTTGTTATTACCAAGATATCCTTATGTTGTCTAATAAATTTCTTTGCTTCCTCGTAAATGCCTAGAAAAACTTTTTACTTCTACATTCGTGTAGTTTACGAACCAGTCTTCATTATATTGAATATTAAATTCCATGAACTTTTCTTTAATAAGCTTATTAAATTTTGGTATTAAATTAATTGGATTAATTCCGCGAGTATATATTCAACTGTTGTTATAATTTTCGGTAAAAACCGTCGTCACTGGCTGTGTACTTCGTACGTTCGGCGAGCGCTTTCGATGTGATAACATCATTTTCAAGCCACGTGTTTATTAAAACTGAAGAGATAGTGTTAAAAATAGATAGTGTCAAGAATAAAAGGTGGTGGGTTTAGGTAATTTTAGTCCGTCTAAATGGTATTATGCAGGTAGATTCCCTGACAACTGTCCTGTTTATTGGGGTAAATAGTTTAATAGTTGGGTCTTTTATTATTGAATAGGTAAGTGTGACCGTCTGTGGGTGTTTTTCGTTTGTAGAAGTGTTTTAGTAATTTTAGTGGTGTAAAAATCGTGTCAGAGGTTGTGTTTACCTGTTCGTTAATAATATCTATGTTAAACGTTGTATGTATAATTTTTATGTATATGTATATTGAATGTATAATTTTTAATGCACACAATATCGAAATATTAATCCTCAAGTTTTCCTTTTCTTCAATTTATATTTATTTGATAAAATCGGTACTGATAATAAAATGTAGGCGATCATACACAATTAACGCATATAGCATGTACTCGTTGTAAGTGATCCAATTCTAAATAATGGTTTAACACATTATCATACATGCTCCTAATTTCAGGTTTACGAAAAAAGCAAGGCTCTATCCTCCTACGAAGAGGAAAGCCTCTATCCTCTACGAAAAAGGGAAGCCTCTAAATTGCTTCATAGCACTAGATATCAAGGATATGCCCAAATTAATGTCACGAATTGCGAAATTTGCTAAGAATTATTTTTCGGTACAAATCAGCGCCAAACAAAAGATCGACTGGTCTGCTCTTGTAAAAGTTTTTATCGGCCAATTGAACGCCAGAGAATTTACACCTAATATCTGAAAGACAATAAAATGTAGGTAAATTACTCGAAATTGATGGTAAAACAAGTGCAAGAGTTTCTAATTCAATTCTATTACTCACCCACTCTAATTGTGCGAATTTTCGTTAAAGCCGTTGAAGCTTCTTTATTAACGCCGGAAATCTTTACAGTCGTAGAATGAGATGGAATTCGTGATTGATTTCGCAAATTTTTCGAAATTAATGAAGCTTCTGAAGCTGGGTCAATCAAGGCGCTTGTTGGATACGTAGTATCATGACAAAGAACGGAGACCACAGCAGTTCCCAATAAAACAGACGAGTTCTATGATATGTGAAAAACTTGACAGTTCAAGTAAGCACGAGTGGTGGCTGACGCCGATGGCAATTGTGTTTCCATTTGAGCAGCGGCTACACTCTGTCTAGCACTTAAATTATTATCATTATTATTATTACAATTGTTATTATAATTATTGACAGAATTTTCCATTGGCGAATTGCGATGATTCACTTTTGCAATTTTTGACTTTATGGAATTTCAATAAGCAGTTAACGCAGCAATGAAATCTTTTCACGGTAGAAAAACACTCAGATATTGACAATTGTTTAAACCGACGACAAAATCGAAGCAAATGCGATTGCTTTGGACATAAAACACAGTAATTAGAAGAAGCTGTAGTAGACATATTAGACTTAACTTTACGTTCAACAATTTGTTTTTCTGTTTCCAAACTCGTGAGATCGCGTATACAATCTAAAGTTAGATCTCGCTCCGCCAAGAAGATATCTAAGTCCTTCCAAAGCGACAAATCAGTTCTGTCCATTATACTTTGCTCCCAAAATGTGACTGTTTGATTTGGCAGTCGTTGAAAATAAATAAAAACAATAATTGGATCATTGGATCCCAATTATGAGTATCTATTTTGCAAACCGACATAGCAGTTAAAAAACTATAAATACCACTTTGTAAATTTGTTAGGTCCAAACTAGTTTCCTCTGTCATAGTCTCTACGCTGAAAAGACTCTTTAGTTGATTATTAACCAACATTCGTGGATTCTCATATGTGTCCCTTAAATTTTTCCACGCGATATCAAACTCAGCATTAGTTAATGGACACTCTTTCCCAGTTCTCTTGACCAAATAACACAATCTTTCAATACTACTGAGACGGCTATTATTAATATATAACGCTGTAACAAGATCCCTAAAGGTTGGCCAAGAAATATAATCACCATGAAAGATATCGGCATCACATTTTCGGAAGAGGTAGATTATGGCAAGAACTACCGCCAACCGAATCCTCAAAACTTTTAGAACGTTTCGGTTCCACCTCTGCCCCTAGTTCATGACGTATCGTGTTGATCGCATTCATACACCGAACATATGCATTAAAGGTGCTCGCATATTTCCCTTCAGCAACTTCTAACGCGCAGATTTTACTTTCGGGGACGCTTCTAAATCAATTAAACATTGGTCGTATTCTATTTTGACCTTTTCCCAAAGCTTATCTAATTCACCACTCAAAATCTCACTAGTATAGCCTTGATAATCTTTATCGCAAATTTTGTTAAGATTTACTTTAAATTTTAATATGGCATCTGAAGCACGAGCAAAACTTTCGAAATATTTTTCTGACTTTTAAAAAAAATTTTAATTTTGCTTTAACTTTTAAGGAGGAAAGCTTCGATAAATTCACAAAAGAAATAAACTTCAATAACAAATTAGCTAAACGAACTCAAAGGGAGTCAATTCGACCAACAGAAGGGTGACCAATGAAATAAGTAAAAAAAGAATACTAACAAACCAAAATGTAAACTTTCGTATTAATTTACACAAATCTCACTGGATAAATAAAAATAAATCAAAATGTTTAGACAATTAAAATCACTGTAAATATAATGTAATATAAATATCAAATAATATTAATACTATTTTACACACTTATTCTTGCGAAAATTTCCTCAATTCACAATTAATATAGAATGTATAATTTTTAATGCACACAATATCGAAATATTAATCCTCAAGTTTTCCTTTTCTTCAATTTATATTTATTTGATAAAATCGGTACTGATAATAAAATGTAGGCGATCATACACAATTAACGCATTGTTTTGTCTTTTGACGTACACAATAACCAATTGCTTGTTTAATTTATTTTATACACATAAATATATGTACACCCATGTGTATGTATGTATGTTTATAAATATAATAATTTCCTTTATGCTTTAACACAATTAATTCATTTCTTTTCTAAATCAATTTTACCAACCTGAATTTTTCCTTTGATTGAAGAAAGATGAAAATTGCTTTATCCGGTTGGTTTGGACCAATGTTTCGGCGTATATCCGATTAAGTTTAATATTTTATTAAAAACAAATTTATGTTTTTATATGTAACTTAACAAAATCACGTAATGCTTGGTAGATGTCCAATCATCGATTAAGATAACAAAATGTCTCACAAAACTTAAATAATAGGGGCAAAACAATATTTAAGTACCGTTAACGGTTTACTCGTTGAAAAAATTAAAAAGACCTTCCAACAAGGATGAGATGCATCAATCTGACACTTAAAGAAATAAACTAACAATTTGTACTTAAACACACTGATTAAAATGATTTAAAGTGCACATGGCAATTATGCGACGTAAGTTTATTTTTCACTTAAAACATTTATATTTAAACAAAAGTATTTTATTTCAAATAACACACTCACGTTTTGTAGGAAAAGCAGTGCTTTTTCAAAACTGAAACAACGTGTGAACAGCATCAATCTGACACTTAAAGAAATAAACTAACAATTTGTACTTAAACACACTGATTAAAATGATTTAAAGAGCACATGGCAATTATACGACGTAAGTTTATTTTTTACTTAACACATTTATATTTCAACAAAAGTATTTTATTTCAAATAACACAATCACGTTTTGTAGGAAAAGCAGTGCTTTTTCAAAACTGAAACAACGTGTGAACAGCACTTAAATAATTTTAAATATAAATTGCACATATATATACACGCCTATCGGGAAGTATTTTCCAAATATTTTCCATATTTTTTCACATTTCACTGAAAATCATAGTGAATGTTTTCTTGAAATGTGGAATTTTTTCACTCTTTTATTGACTTTGATTTTTATAGTGGAATTCATACATAAGTAAGTATTTTTTATCTAATAAGAAGTTTTAAGTATGTAAAAAGTAATTTTAGGGTAAAATTGGTAAATTTAATTTAAAGTGACATTCTTCTTAACAAGATTTAGGGTAACAGGTCAATATATGCCATATTAAACATACAAGCTTTGGAGATCCGTAACGGCGAATCTAAGAGCCGGTCCAAAATTTTTCATTTTACAATTTTTGCTTAAATTTGCATTTTATACCCCATAAGCAACTTTTTGTTTCATTTTTGCAAATTCAATGATAACAGTATTCAAAAAATTGTTCATGTGAAATTTCCGACACCAATTTTTAGTTCAGGTGGAATAAAAATATCACGTTAACAAAAATATCACATTTTATTCACGATAGGGTTGATAAAAAAATCTTTGATTGTTCACTTTATTGCATTTGTACACTTGCATATTTCTTTTTTATATTATTTAAATACTTCGTTAAATTAAGCAGTTTTTTGCCTTTAATTTTTACAAGCAATGAGTTGTATGTGTTTGGGCATTGGTTGTCAGCTAGTAGTTCTATTTTATTTTTTTTTAAATTGTTTATCACAAACCACAACCATCAACGTCTGCATTCTAACTCGGTCTTTTACTGACTGCCGATTTCTTATTTCAAAGAATACCTAGATTACTGGCATTATTTCGTTGTTCTTTACATAACGGGAGTATCGTACCACTTGAATTGCAAATTCAAAAAAGAAGCGCAACAGGGAAAAAGTGATTAATAAAATTAATTTCGTTAAGGATGTTATTAACTTATTAAAATTCTAAAAGCAAATAAAATAAGTTGACTTTATTCTCGCATTTGCTAGTGTATATAACAATGTCAAAATCACTTAGACGTTGAAACAATATTCGTAGATGCGCTAAATGTTCTTTTTCTGAAGTAATTACAAAACCATCAATGTAAGGGAAAACAAAATTTAATCCTTCAACAACTTGATGTATAAAACGTTTACAAGTTTGAGCAGCGTTTTTTAATTCAAAGGGATGGTAAATATCTAAACAACCCAAAGGGAATCTGAAAAAACAGTTTTCTTAAATAAAATATTTTATATTAGGAATGGGATATTAATCCGGTGTGGTGTATTTATTTAAACGCCTTTAACCACCGCAAGCACGCCATGTTCCATTTGGTTTTTTAACCATATGTAAAGAACTTACCGAAGCACTCTTGGAACGACGTTTTATACCAAACTGAAGTAAAGATTCAAATACTTCTTTCGCTTGCTGTAATATACCTGGATTTTATCGTCTAACCTTACAACTAAGTGGATGACAATTTGTAACGGTATGGTGCTTGACGGCCGAATTCTTCACAAACTTTGTATTAAAATCTCTTCACTAAATTTATTTTAGAAAAAACAGTTTTCTTAATAAAATATTTTGAAAATCTTTTATATTAGGAATGGGATATTTATCCGGTGTGGTGTATTTATTTAAACGCCTATAACCACCGCAAGCACGCCATGTTCCATCTGGCTTTTTAACCATATGAAAAGAACTTACCCAAGCACTCTTGGAACGACGTATTATACCAAAATGAAGTAAAGAATCAAACTCTTCTTTCGCTTGCTCTAATATAACTGGATCTTATCGTCTAACCTTACAACTAAGTGGATGACAATTTGTAACGGTATGGTGCTTGGCGGCCGAATTCTCCACCAACTTTGTATTAAAATCTCTAGTTACACTAGGAAAATCTTTTAAAAGGTTGTAAAATTTGTTAGAGTATTAAAAGTTCTGATAGATCTAGCAGGCATATTCTCAACAAAACATTTTGAAGAAGAGTTTTTATGGTTATCAATCAATTTCCGATTTTTTAAATCCGTTCATAGGCCAGAGTGTTCGATAAATTGTTACCTAGAATAGGAACATCTAGATTTGCAATAATAAATTTTCAAATAAAAACTCTTTTTAAATTTAAAGTGAACTGTAAAATGCTGCATCTATAATGTTGTGAGAACAAGTAAGAAGAACTAAAAACAAAATTACTTGCATTCGTGTTCAATCGATGATTGGAACGAAAGCATAAACTAATGTACAAAACGAAATACAGAGAGAACAGTTAAAAAATACGTTGGTTTGTGTGTACTAAAGACGTGCACTAGTATGGCACAAACAGATATATCATATACGTATCAGTTTCAACAGATACAAAAGAACGCATGATTGCAGTTGATATTGTATGCTTTCGCTTGTGCGTACTCACACTATGGATATACACATGCAGTTGTTTATGGTTTTGCATAGAGTGAGTAAATTATCAATTTTTTACTCTCAAATATCTGTTGTACCATGAGTATTTGGATATATCTGTTTATGAAATAGATATTTTTGATAATTGTGTGCTGTTTATGATAGAGGCGAGAACTAATAAGCAGTATTTTAACTTCGTAGTAATAATCCGAATTATAATTATTATTAATTAATAATATTTTATTGACCAATTTAATTAAAAAAAGCGATGTAAATAAGACAATTTTATTTAATCTTTTACTCAAAGTTTCGTCGATGTCGACTTCTTCAGGAGTATTTTTTATTGAATTCTGTTGAAGAAATTTTTTTCTTGATCTTTAAAACTTTCACACAAAATAAATATAGTTAAAGATTGACTTTCGATTTAATCTACATCTCAATCACATTCTTATTTATTATTTTTAAATTATGAAACAACATGACACAATAGTTATAATAAACATATTAAATAAGTAATTATAGTAAACAAATCACAACATCTAACTAAAACTATATCACAGAACTATAACTTTTGGTGTATTGCAAGAGAATATTGCAGCTTTGTTTTACATTTGTCTTCTTTTGTATTTTGAGCTTTAGATAAACGTTGTTGTATTCTTAAGCTCTCCAACGTATATCTCTTATTTACAGATTTCTCTTTTTTAACGCTTTTAAAATCTATTGTATGTTTATTTTCTTTTATATGTTGTGCTAAAGCAGTCGTCTCTTTTCCCTTTTTAATATGTACTTCATGTTCAGCTAATCTTATACCAAGCATTCGTTTTGTTGTTCCCACATATACTTTATTACACTGCTCCCTTTCATTACCTCGGCATGTGATTTCATACACTACATTATCTGTCTTTAATGTGTGTATTTTCATCTTTTTACATGTAAATAAATGCCGTAGTGTTACATTTGATTTATGTGCTATATTTATGTTTTCATTATTGATGATGTTTCTTAACGATTTACTTTCAGTCAAACGCGGTATAAATAGTACACTGTAAAAAATTGTTCCTTTTGGATCTTGTTTTTCCGAACTTTGTTTTCTTTGTAGTTTTATTTATAATATTTTTTATGATGAAAATAGGGAAGTTATTCATCAATAGTATCTCTCTTATTTTGTTAATATTATTATTTCTAAAACTTTTGTAAGTAATTTCAATAATTTTCCTTCCAAAATTTGTGGCAGCATTTAGTTTCATTGCTAAAGGCTGGGTCGATTTAAAATAATCAGTCTTCCTTAAGCCGTCGGTTTCATGTGCCAATCGGTAATGATTGTATTCCCATTTCTTATAATTTTCATATCTAATATGGAATTTGTTTGTCCTTTTCTTTTTCTATTGTAAATTGTAATTTATTGTGATAAGTGTTTAACATTTCTAATATTATTTTTTCATCTTTTTGGTCAATAACTGCAAGCAGATCGTCTACGTACTTAGATATAAATTTTATATGTATTTTCTTATCTTTTAATTTTTCCATTACGTCGTCAAGTAGTGTATCTAACACTATGTCTGCAATTGTAGCCGAGAGAGGGTTTCCCATTGGCATTTCATATGTTTGCTGACAAAAATTTTTATCATAAATGAAATAATTGTTGTCTGTTAGACAAATTTTAAGAAGACTTACAAATTGTGGCTTTTGTATTGTTGTGTGTAAGTGACATATGCATACCGCAATTCATGAATTGTAATATGAATATGACATGAACATTTATTTTATTTTCTTTGTTATTGCATTCCTATTTTTCTTAAGTCGAAAAATTAAAAGAAATTAAACACTTTGTAATATCAGCATATTTCATGAGAACATTTATAACAAAAGTTATTCTTAAAAGAGAAAACATTATTTTTGTTTGACGTAATGAATAATCAGCATATTTTGTAAGAACCTTTATGATGTTAATTATATATAAAATGTTTTTAATAAATAAAAGTTTCAGTTTATGAATAAAACTCAAAGTACAAACACTGTATTTTACTGGCACGAATCTAAACGTTTAATAATTTAATAAGTAAAATAAAAACTACAAGATTTAAGATGTATTAACAATCAAAAGAAAATTAATTCTTTTAACTTTGTTATAAAATTATTGTTGAACAAATAGAATAAAAACTCTGTGACAGTGACTGTTTAAAATAAAAGAAAAACTCTGTGGCACTGTTTTTTAATCTTACAACGCAAAAGCAAAAATATATAATAAAATAAATCAATGAAAATACCACAAAGTGTTCTAAATACTTCTAAATAACTTTTCATCAGCCTATGGATGAAGTTATCCTTAATTTAGGGCAAATATCAATTAACATCAGAAGAGAAAGTGGTGCTAATAGTGATAACGATAAGAACAGTGTAAACAACAGTATGGATCAACTGAAGAGCTTTATCATTCAAAACTTAAAATTAGTCCATCCTTTTATTGGGGAAAAGGATAAATTGTGCCTCTACATTAGTAGCATAGAAAGTATATTACCCAACATCGTGGGTCTGCCTAGAGATGACAGGGTGTTATTCTTCAATTGCATATTGAGACGGAGATGCCCTAAATTTAATCAGAAGAGAACAACCAGAGGACTGGAGCGCATTGAAGCGACTACTGGTACAAGAGTACGGTGAGCAACAACCAATTCCGACATTGATTTTAAAATTAAGTTATATTATATTTAAGGGTAATCTAAGAAAATTGTGCGATGAAATTAACATAAGCTTGTGTATAATATTCGATACAATTAGATTAAGTGATGAAAGTAATGAAAAAAAACATTTTATAAGAATGAAGCTAACTCCCAAGCCCCAAGAATACTAAAAAAAGAACTACCCAATCATTTAACCGCACTTGTTAATTCGAATTTAGCAGCAGATTAAAAGTCAGCAGTAGATATTCTCAGACGAAATAATGAACTAGATAACGGAACGAAGAATGACAAAAGTACTCAGAACCGATCACTCCCGTCATTATCCTCAAGTAGTAAACAATGAATATAGAAACATATACACCCCAAATCGAAGTACTAACACTTTCAATCACCCAAGTTTTAGGAATAACCGTAATGAAAACTTCCAGAATAATTACAATAATAGTTATAGAAATAATGGACAAAATATTAACACACACAATAACAATAATAGCCCAAACAATAATGACTTTTACATAAATAAAAGATTTCCCAATAGTTCACGTCGTTACAAATGCCAAAGGATAAATGACTCAATCCAATCTCGCATTAGACGTTTCAGCCCTGCCGAGCCCATGGAAGTCGAAAATTTTCACTTAGCGGCCTCAAACTCCTTCCCATCATCTCAATAACAATACAAGGTAGAGCTTATAAATTCTTGATTGATACGGGATCCTCAATTAGTCTTCTTTGTCCAGACGCTTTGTCAGTTTCCCCAAATAAAGTACATCCCGTTTGTGTTAGAACAGCTACTGGGAACATAGTTCTCCATGAGACCTTAGAAATCTTTAGCCCCATAACAAGAGTTAGATTAGTGTTTTATGTGTATAGGTTTAGTAACAATTATTCGGGCCTGCTGGGCTTTGATAATTTAAGCAAATTAAGAGCACAACTAAATATTCTAGGGGGATTTGTTGTCCTAAATGATATTCAATATACTTTTTTGAATGAAAATCAAGAAGGAAAGGAGGAAGTAAAAAAGTTTCCAGTTAATAAAAATACTTATTTCGATTCGCGGTTCAACCAACCCGAGTATAAGCAAATTCGAGGTAATGAAATTAATACCCCGCATAATAGTCACCCAAATATTTTTTTTAAAGAAAATCAAGAAGAAAAAGAAGGAATAAAAAGTCTTCCATCTAATAAAAATATTACCCCCGATTCACATATCAATCAGCTTGAGTATAAACAAATTCAAGGTAGTAAAATTGATACCCCGCATAAAGGCCATCCAAAATCCTTGAATTGTATTGATTACGAATGTGAAAAAATGTTTAAATTGGATCACCTCAGTAGAGAGGAATCCACAAGCTTAAAAGTGTTGTTACAGAAATATGGTAGCATTTTTTATAGGGAGGGAGATAAATTAACCTTTACTAATGTTGTTAAACATAAGATGAACACTATCCACGAAGATCCAATATATTTCAAAATGTATCGTTACCCTCAAGTTCATAGGGACGAGGTTAATAGGCAAACTCAAGAAATGCTGGAGCAGAATATTATATGCCACAGCCAGTCACCTTATAATGCACCAATCTGGGTTGTGCCTAAGAAACTCGATTCGACTGGTAAACAAAAATGGCGCATCGTTGTCGATTACCGCGAATTGAACGATATAACGATTAGTGATAAATACCCAATTTCGGTTATGGATGACATTTTGGATAAATTGGGTAGGTGTTTATATTTCACTACCCTCGATCCTACAAAAGGGTTTCATCAGATCGAAATGGAACCTTCTGATCGAAAAAAGACAGCATTCTCCACACAGAATGGTCATTACGAGTTTTTGAGAATGCCGTTTGGCCCTCAACCTTTCAACGTTTGATGAACACAACTCTGGGAGACCTTATAGGAAAAGAATGCTGGGACTACCTGAACGACATAATAATCTTTAGTACTTTTCTCCAAGAGCATATCAACTCAATAGAGAGGGTGTTCAGTAGGCTTTCGGATGCCAATTTGAAGGTGGAGCCTGATAAAAGCGAATTTTTAAAAATGGAAACCACCTTTTTGGGACACATTATCACACCTGATGGTATAAAGCCAAACCCTGACAATGTTAACGCCATCTTGGAATATCCAATTCCTAAAACTGAAAAAGGAATTAAGCGATTATTGGGATTGGCCGGATTTTATAGGAAATTTATCCAGAATTTTTCCAAAATAAAAAAACCATTGACACATTGCCTTAAAAAAGGAAATAAAATTAATTCATCGGATAAGGATTATATTAATGCAGTCGATACTATTAAACTCTTACTCGTTAGTGAACCAATATTGACCTTCCCAGACTATGAGAAGCAATTAACGCTGACAACGGATGCTTCTAATTCTGCCCTTGGTGCCGTCCTTAGTTAGAGCCGACACCCAATTTGTTTTGCCAGCCGCACTCTAAATGAGCACGAATTAAATTATTCCGCTACTGAGAAAGAGTTAATAGCCATTGTGTAGGCAACAAAGTACTTCCGCCCCTATTTGTACGCCAGAAGATTTATGATCAATAGCGATCGTAAACCATTACAGTGGTTGCAAAACCTTAAGGAGCCAAACCAAAAGCTTCAAAGGTGGAAAATAAAATTGAATGAATTCGATTTTGAAATCAAACATATCCCCGGAAAGAAAATTACCTCGCGGATGCACTATCCCGTGCAAGAAAAGAGAATTGTAATTTCAATGAAGAAATTAAAGAGAATGGTGAGCCAGCCGATAAGGCTGATAGAGTGGAAGATATTTCATCTGTAGCCGAAACAATTCACTCTGCTGATGAAGAGAATTCCTCGTATATGCCAATAACTGAAAAACCCTTAATATATTTAAGAATCAGATCAAACTTGTTAGAGGAAATCAAAATAGAATCTTTACAAAGAAGATATTTTCCAATCATGTCACAACGGTTGTTTATACAGATCAGGACACCGAATCAATTAAAGACATAATTAAAAAATGTTTACTTAATAAAAAAAATAACCCTTTATATGCCGGACGACGGCGATTTCATCAAATTTCAGAGAGTTTATGTTCAAATCATTTCGAATGACAAAAACAGGACTCTGAGATCGACCAAACTTCTGGAGAATTTGACAAATTACCCTGATTTTAAGACAAAAATTTTAGAAATTCATTTGAACGGATTACATCAGGGCTTAGAAAAAATAGTCAGGGCATTTAAAACAAAATATTACTTTCCGAACTATGTTAAGGAAATATCTCGTATTATAAACGAGTGTGAACTTTGTAATCGTTGTAAGGCGGACCACATAGATGTTAGGTACTTAAACCCTGACAACTCAAGAAAACGATTGAAAACCCTTTCAAGAGAGTCGAGGTCGGAGAAGCCGCAGACGATAATGAGCATTATGTCGTTAAGTGCAAGGATAGGCACGTTAGAAAATAAAAATCACAGTTAAAAAGGAAAAAGGATCATGGTTAAAACTAACAAAAATCAATTTTTTCAGGTACATTAAAATCTAACAAACCTAAACTTTGGAAGCTCTCTACCATTCTCTTGTTGCTGCTTTTCTCAGAGATTACAGAAGTCGGTGGCCAGACGATCGAAATAAACAGCGTAGAAAATAATTATGGATTCGCAGTTGTTGAGCAGGGTACCTTAGATTACCCAATAAATTACAAATATCATATTTTGACTGTTAACAAAACTTATCTTGACCTGACCTATAATAACCTTATCGAACAGTATAACTCAAAAAAAAAAATATTACTAAACGGACACAGTTGGAAAATACCTTACACTAGCGTTTAAAGAGAAACAATTATTTTCGGTTAGACATAGACGCGGATTGGGACTCTAAACGAGGACGATAAAAGAGAGTTGGAGAGCATCAAACTTGCTCTCAAACTCTCTTTTATCTTAAAAGCGAACATAATAACAACAAACGAATTCAACGAACTGATAGATCACGTGAACAATGAAAGTAGACTGTTGCGAGAGCTGGAGTCTGACGTGTCAAAATTACAGAACAAGATCACGGAAAGAATCTGCAGAGACATATTTTTAGACAATGTAAAAAGATATCGTGAACATATCGAGGATATCCAATTAGCAATACAGTTGGCTAGACTGGGCATTATAAACCCAAAACTAATCGATTTGCAAACCATGACGAATTTAACTGTGTTGCAGTTGAAGAACATAAAAACTTCAATTTGGTGAGAGGGAAGTTTAATTTATTTCATACTTTCCATTCCTATTGAATTCGATAAATATAAAAGAATAAAAGTAATCCCAATGCCAGACGAAAACAATGATGAGTTAGTACTCGACGAAAAAGTAGATTATGTAGCCAATTATAACGTGGTCTACCAATTGCTGAATAATAAGGTAATAACAATAGGAGATAAATGTATTAAAAATTTAATAAATAATAATAAAACTAATTGTCAATATAAAGAAAATAAAGAATCAAATTTTTTGTATTTCCTTGAACCAAATATAATAGTTACAAAGAATCTAAACGAAACGGAAATAAACCAAAATTGTAATGAAATAATATCATAAATAATTGTAAAGTAAAAATTGGTAATTTTGAAGTCGATGTGAAACAAAAAATAGAAGATCAAAACATACTACCTACTGTAAAAGACCTTGAAAATTTGGTAAAAGAAAATAAATCGTTGCCAAAACTAAAGAAGCATATAGACATAATAAATAGTAAAACGAGACACTATTCTATAAGTTTATTAACTTTTATTTTAATAATATTACTATTAATTGTACACTTATGCATTAGATTTAAGAAGAATATTTTTATAAAAAACCGAACTAACGAAGAAAAAGTCAATGAGGACATCAACTTATCTGAGGTGGCGAGGAGTGACATATGCATACCGTAATTCATGAATTTCATGAATTGTGATATGAATATGACATGAACATTTATTTTATTTTCTTTGTTATTGCATTCCTATTCTTCTTAAGTCGAAAAATTAAAAGAAATTAAACACTTTGTAATATCAGCACATTTCATGAGAACATTTATAACACAAATTATTCTTTAAAGAGAAAACATCATTATTTTTGACGTAATGTAAAATCAGCATATTTTGTGAGAACCTTTATGATGTTAATTATATATAAAATGTTTTTAATAAATAAAAGTTTCAGTTTATGAATAAAACTCAAAGACAAACACTGTATTTTACTTGTATTTTAAGAACTTCCCATTTGTCAAATATATTGTTAATTGCCAGGTGAATCGGTATATTCGTAAAGAGTGATACCACGTCAAAGAAAACTAAAATGTCACTCACTTTCGTCTAAAGATATTGCACATAATCTGTCTTTTAATTCAAAAGAATTTTTGATATTAAGATTTGGTGATATTAATTGTCTAAGAATTGATCTAAGATGTTTAGCCAGATGTTAACATGGTACTTTTGTTAACGAAGAAATCGGTCTTAGAGGTATATTCTCTTTGTGTATTCTGGGAAGTCCATAAAGTTTAGGTGCTGGACTTGAAGAGTTTGTTGACAATGTTATTTTTCATCTTCTGCAGGTTTGTTGTAGGGTCTGTGTTTAATTTTCTATATGTGTTGTGATCTCTTAAAAGTATATTCATTTTACTTTCGTAGTCTTTTTTGTACATAATCATGGTTTTGTTACCTTTGTCCGCTTTTGTTATTACCAAGATATCCTTATGTTGTCTAATAAATTTCTTTGCTTCCTCGTAAATGCCTAGAATAACTTTTTACTTCTATATTCGTGTAGTTTACGAACCAGTCTTCATTATATTGAATATTAAATTCCATGAACTTTTCTTTAATAAGCTTATTAAATTTTGGTATTAAACTAATTGGATTAATTCCGCCAGTATATATTAAACTGTTGTTATAATTTTCGGTAAAAACCGTCGTCACTGGCTGTGTACTTCGTACGTTCGGCGAGCGCTTTCGATGTGATAACATCATTTTCAAGCCACGTGTTTATTAAAACTGAAGAGATAGTGTTAAAAATAGATAGTGTCAAGAATAAAAGGTGGTGGGTTTAGATAATTTTAGTCCGTCTAAATGGTATTATGCAGGTAGATTCCCTGACAACTGTCCTGTTTATTGGGGTAAATAGTTTAATAGTTGGGTCTTTTATTATTGGATAGGTAAGTGTGACCGTCTGTGGGTGTTTTTCGTTTGTAGAAGTGTTTTAGTAATTTTAGTGGTGTAAAAATCGTGTCAGAGGTTGTGTTTACCTGTTCGTTAATAATATCTATGTTAAAAATTGTATGTATAATTTTTATGTATATGTATATTGAATGTATAATTTTTAATGCACACAATATCGAAATATTAATCCTCAAGTTTTCGTTTTCTTCAATTTATATTTACGAGGCCTGCTCTATATATTTCTGGCCTAATAGTGAAAATGCGAATATTTATAATCAAAAATGGTTTTATTGTTTTTCAAAGTATTCTTCAGCATGATTTATACACTTTTGCATGCGCTCAAACCAGTTGTCGAAGCACTTTTTCCACTCCGTTTGAGACACCTCTAAAACATGGTTTTTAAACACTTCAACAGCTTCTTCTGGCGACGAAAATCGTTGACCACGCATTTTTTTCTTGATGTGCGGAAACAAGAAGAAGTCATTAGGTGCCAAGTCAGGGCTGTACGGCGGATGACCCATTAATTCGACCTTTTGGCCGGTCAAAAACGCTCTGGTTTGAGCCGATGTGTGAGAGCTCGCATTGTCATGGTGAACAATGATTCGTCTTCTCTTGTTGGTTTTTCGAATTTCTCCGATGATTTCAGGCAAACAAATTATAGTGTACCACTCAGAAGTGCCCGTCCTACGTTGCTCAAGCGGAACAGTCGCCACGTGACCAGTTTTGCCAAAGAAACAGGCAACCATTTGCTTCGAAGTGCTTCTTCCACGAACAACTTTCGTTGGATTTTACTCGTCTTTGAAGACCCACACGGTCGATTGTTGTTTCGTTTCGGGCTCATACGCAGAGATCCATGAATCGTCACCTGTGACGACCTTATAAACGTCGGTTGAAGCACCGCAATCGTATTTTTGCAACATTTCTTTGAACCAATCGACACGAGCCTTTTTTTGAGCGACTTTCAAATTGTGCGGGATCCAACGAGAACAAACCTTTTTTACGGCCAGGTGTTCATGCAGTATCGAATGTATGCTGGTGGAAGAAATGTCCAAGGATGTCTCTATCTCTCGGTATGTCGCATGTCGATCTTGCATTATGAGTTTACGCTTGGCATCAAGGTTATCTGGCACAACAGCCGTTTTTGGACGACCTTCACGGAATTCGTCTTTGAGCGAGCTTCGGCCACGACTAAATTCATTATACCAATTTTTCACAGTGCTATAGGATGGTGCTTCATCGCCATACAAAGATTTAAGTTCATCAATGCACTCTTGTCGTGATACTCCACGTCGAAAGTTGTGAAAAATGATGGTAATAAAATGTAGGCGATGATGATAATAAAATGTAGGCGATCATACACAATTAACGCATATAGCATGTACTCGTTGTACGTGATCCAATTCTAAATAATGGTTTAACACATTATCATACATGCTCCTAATTTCAGGTTTACGAAAAAAGGGAAGCCTCTATCCTCCTACGAAAAGGGAAGCCTCTATCCTCTACGAAAAAGGGAAGCCTCTAAATTGCTTCATAGCACTAGACCTTGATATGCCAAATTAATGTCACGAATTGCGAAATTTGCTAAGAATTATTTTTGGGTACAAATCAGCGCCAAGCAAAAGATCAACTGGTCTGCTCTTGTAAAAGTTTTTATCGGCCAATTGAACGCCAGAGAATTTACACCTGATATCTGAAAGACAATAAAATGTAGGTAAATTACTCGAAATTGATGGTAAAACAAGTGCAAGAGTTTCTAACTCAATTCTATTACTCACCCACTCTAATTGTGCGAATTTTCGTTTAAGCCGTTGAAGCTTCTTTATTAACGCCGGAAATCTTTACAGTCGTAGAATGAGATGGAATTCGTGATTGATTTCGCAAACTTTTCGAAATTAATGAAGCTTCTGAAGCTGGGTCAATCAAGGCGCTTGTTGGATACGCAGTATCATGACAAAGAACGGAGACCACAGCAGTTCCCAATAAAACAGACGAGTTCTGTGATATGTGAAAAACTTGACAGTTCAAGTAAGCACGAGTGGTGGCTGACGCCGATGGCAATTGTGTTTCCATTTGAGCAGCGGCTACACTCTGTCTAGCACTTAAATTATTATCATTATTATTATTACAATTGTTATTATAATTATTGACAGAATTTTCCATTGGCGAATTGCGATGATTCACTTTTGCAATTTTTGACTTTATGGCAATGAAATCTTTTCACGGTAGAAAAACACTCAGATATTGACAATTGTTTAAACCGACGACAAAATCGAAGCAAATGCGATTGCTTTGGACATAAAACACAGTAATTAGAAGAAGCTGTAGTAGACATATTAGACTTAACTTTACGTTCAACAATTTGTTTTTCTGTTTCCAAACTCGTGAGATCGCGTATACAATCTAAAGTAAGATCTCGCTCCGCCAAGAAGATATCTAAGTCCTTCCAAAGCGACAAATCAGTTCTGTCCATTATACTTTGCTCCCAAAATGTGACTGTTTGATTTGGCAGTCGTTGAAAACAAATAAAAACAATAATTGGATCATTGGATCCCAATTATGAGTATCGATTTTGCAAACCGACATAGCAGTTTAAAAACTATAAATACCACTTTGTAAATTTGTTAGGTCCAAACTACGCTGAAAAGACTCTTTAGTTGATTATTAACCAACATTCGTGGATTCTCATATGTGTCCCTTAAATTTTTCCACGCGATATCAAACTCAGCATTAGTTAATGGACACTCTTTCCTAGTTCTCTTGACCAAATAACACAATCTTTCAATACTACTGAGACGGCTATTATTAATATATAACGCTGTAAAAAGATCCTTAAAGGTTGGCCAAGAAATATAATCACCATGAAAGATATCGGCATCACATTTTCGGAAGAGGTAGATTATGGCAAGAACTACCGCCAACCGAATCCTCAAAACTTTTAGAACGTTTCGGTTCCACCTTTGCCCCTAGTTCATGACGTATCGTGTTGATCGCATTCATACACCGAACATATGCATTAAAGGTGCCCGCATATTTCCCTTCAGCAACTTCTAACGCGCCAGATTTTACTTTCGGGGACGCTTCTAAATCAATTAAACATTGGTCGTATTCTATTTTGACCTTTTCCCAAAGCTTATCTAATTCACCACTCAAAATCTCACTAGTATAGCCTTGATAATCTTTATCGCAAATTTTGTTAAGATTTACTTTTAATTTTAATATGGCATCTGAAGCACGAGCAAAACTTTCGAAATATTTTTCTGACTTTTTAAAATAAATTTAATTTTGCTTTAACTTTTAAGGAGGAAAGCTTCGATAAATTCACAAAAGAAATAAACTTCAATAACAAATTAGCTAAACGAACTCAAAGGGAGTCAATTCGACCAACAGAAGGGTGACCAATGAAATAAGTAAAAAAAGAATACTAACAAACCAAAATGTAAACTTTCGTATTAATTTACACAAATCTCACTGGATAAATAAAAATAAATCAAAATGTTTAGACAATTAAAATCACTGTAAATATAATGTAATATAAAAATATAATAATATAAATTAATAAAACGAGTGTTTTCAAATAAAAAATTTCCTCAATTCACAATTAATATAGAATGTATAATTTTTAATGCACACAATATCGAAATATTAATCCTCAAGTTTTCCTTTTCTTCAATTTATATTTATTTGATAAAATCGGTACTGATAATAAAATGTAGGCGATCATACACAATTAACGCATTGTTTTATATTTTGTCGTACACCATAACCAATTGCTTGTTTATTTTATTTTATACACATAAATACATGTACACCCATGTATGTATGTTTATAAATATAATAATTTCCTTTATGCTTTAACACAATTAATTCATTTCTTTTCTAAATCAATTTTACCAACCTGAATTTATCCTTTGATTGAAGAAAGATGAAAATTGCTTTATCCGGTTCGTTTGGACCAATGTTTCGGCGTATATCCGATTAAGTTTAATATTTTATTAAAAACAAATTTATGTTTTTATATGTAACTTAACAAAATCACGTAATGCTTGGTAGATGTCCAATCATCGATTAAGATAACAAAATGTTTCACAAAACTTAAATAATAGGGGCAAAACAATATTTAAGTACCGTTAACGGTTTACTCGTTGAAAAAATTAAAAAGACCTTCCAACAAGGATGAGATGCATCAATCTGACACTTAAAGAAATAAACTAACAATTTGTACTTAAACACACTGATTAAAATGATTTAAAGAGCACATGGCAATTATACGACGTAAGTTTATTTTTCACTTAACACATTTATATTTAAACAAAAGTATTTTATTTCAAATAACACAATCACGTTTTGTAGGAAAAGCAGTGCTTTTTCAAAACTGAAACAACGTGTGAACAGCACTTAAATAATTTTAAATATAAATTGCACATATATATACACGCCTATCGGGAAATATTTTCCAAATATTTTCCATATTTTTTCACATTTCACTGAAAATCATAGTGAATGTTTTCTTGAAATGTGGAATTTTTTCACTCTTTTATTGACTTTGATTTTTATAGTGGAATTCATACATAAGTAAGTATTTTTTATCTAATAAGAAGTTTTAAGTATGTAAAAAGTAATTTTAGGGTAAAATTGGTAAATTTAATTTAAAGTGACATTCTTCTTAACAAGATCTAGGGTAACAGGTCAATATATGCCATATTAAACATACAAGCTTTGGAGATCCGTAACGGCGAATCTAAGAGCCGGTCCAAAATTTTTCATTTTACAATTTTTGCTTAAATTTGCATTTTATACCCCATAAGCAACTTTTTGTTTCATTTTTGCAAATTCAATGATAACAGTATTCAAGTTGTGGAAAAAATTGTTCATGTGAAATTTCCGACACCAATTTTTAGTTCAGGTGGAATAAAAATATCACGTTAACAAAAATATCACATTTTATTCACGATAGGGTTGATAAAAAAATCTTTGATTGTTCACTTTATTGCATTTGTACACTTGCATATTTCTTTTTTATATTATTTAAATACTTCGTTAAATTAAGCAGTTTTTTGCCTTTAATTTTTACAAGCAATGAGTTGTATGTGTTTGGGCATTGGTTGTCAGCTAGTAGTTCTATTTTATTTTTTTTAAATTGTTTATCACAAACCACAACCATCATCGTCTGCATTCTAACTCGGTCTTTTACTGACTGCCGATTTCTTATTTCAAAGAATACCTAGAGTACTGGCATTATTTCGTTGTTCTTTACATAACGGGAGTATCGTAACACTTGAATTGCGAATTCAAAGAAGAAGCGCAACAGGGAAAAAGTGATTAATAAAATTAATTTCGTTAAGGATGTTATTAACTTATTAAAATTCTAAAAGCAAATAAAATAAGTTGACTTTATTCTCGCATTTGCTAGTGTATATAACAATGTCAAAATCACTTAGACGTTGAAACAATATTAGTAGATGCGCTAAATGTTCTTTTTCTGAAGTAATTACAAAACCATCAATGTAAGGAAAAACAAAATTTAATCCTTCAACTACTTGATGTATAAAACGTTTACAAGTTTGAGCAGCGTTTTTTAATTCAAAGGAATGGTAAATATCTAAACAACCCAAAGGGAATCTGAAAAAACAGTTTTCTTAAATAAAATATTTTATATTATGAATGGGATATTAATCCGGTGTGGTGTATTTATTTAAACGCCTTTAACCACCGCAAGCACGCCATGTTCCATTTGGTTTTTTAACCATATGTAAAGAACTTACCGAAGCACTCTTGGAACGACGTTTTATACCAAACTGAAGTAAAGATTCAAATACTTCTTTCGCTTGCTGTAATATACCTGGATTTTATCGTCTAACCTTACAACTAAGTGGATGACAATTTGTAACGGTATGGTGCTTGACGGCCGAATTCTTCACAAACTTTGTATTAAAATCTCTTCACTAAATTTATTTTAGAAAAAACAGTTTTCTTAATAAAATATTTTGAAAATCTTTTATATTAGGAATGGGATATTTATCCGGTGTGGTGTATTTATTTAAACGCCTATAACCACCGCAAGCACGCCATGTTCCATCTGGCTTTTTAACCATATGAAAAGAACTTACCCAAGCACTCTTGGAACGACGTATTATACCAAAATGAAGTAAAGAATCAAACTCTTCTTTCGCTTGCTCTAATATAACTGGATCTTATCGTCTAACCTTACAACTAAGTGGATGACAATTTGTAACGGTATGGTGCTTGGCGGCCGAATTCTCCACAAACTTTGTATTAAAATCTCTAGTTACACTAGGAAAATCTTTTAAAAGGTTGTAAAATTTGTTAGAGTATTAAAAGTTCTGATAGATCTAGCAGGCATATTCTCAACAAAACATTTTGAAGAAGAGTTTTTATGGTTATCAATCAATTTCCGATTTTTTAAATCCGTTAATAGGCCAGAGTGTTCGATAAATTGTTACCTAGAATAGGAACATCAAGATTTGCAATAATAAATTTTCAAATAAAAACTCTTTTTAAATTTAAAGTGAACTGTAAAATGCTGCATCTATAGTGTTGTGAGAACAAGTAAGAAGAACTAAAAACAAAATTACTTGCATTCGTGTTCAATCGATGATTGGAACGAAAGCATAAACTAATGTACAAAACGAAATACAGAGAGAACAGTTAAAAAATACGTTGGTTTGTGTGTACTAAAGACGTGCACTAGTGTGGCACAAACAGATATATCATATACGTATCAGTTTCAACAGATACAAAAGAACGCATGATTGCAGTTGATATTGTATGCTTTCGCTTGTGCGTACTCACACTATGGATATACACATGCAGTTGTTTATGGTTTTGCATAGAGTGAGTAAATTATCAATTTTTTACTCTCAAATATCTGTTGTACCATGAGTATTTGGATATATCTGTTTATGAAATAGATATTTTTGATAATTGTGTGCTGTTTATGATAGAGGCGAGAACTAATAAGCAGTATTTTAACTTCGTAGTAATAATCCGAATTATAATTATTATTAATTAATAATATTTTATTGACCAATTTAATTAAAAAAAAGCGATGTAAATAAGACAATTTTATTTAATCTTTTACTCAAAGTTTCGTCGATGTCGACTTCTTCAGGAGTATTTTTTTTTTAATTCTGTTGAAGAAATTTTTTTCTTGATCTTTAAAACTTTCACACAAAATAAATATAGTTAAAGATTGACTTTCGATTTAATCTACATCTCAATCACATTCTTATTTATTATTTTTAAATTATGAAACAACATGACACAATAGTTATAATAAACATATTAAATAAGTAATTATAGTAAACAAATCACAACATCTAACTAAAACTATATCACAGAACTATAACTTTTGGTGTATTGCAAGAGAATATTGCAGCTTTGTTTTACATTTGTCTTCTTTTGTATTTTGAGCTTTAGATAAACGTTGTTGTATTCTTAAGCTCTCCAACGTATATCTCTTATTTACAGATTTCTCTTTGCCCAGTTCTTTAACGCTTTTAAAATCTATTGTATGTTTATTTTCTTTTATATGTTGTGCTAAAGCAGTCGTCTCTTTTCCCTTTTTAATATGTACTTCATGTTCAGCTAATCTTATACCAAGCATTCGTTTTGTTGTTCCCACATATACTTTATTACACTGCTCCCTTTCATTACCTCGGCATGTGATTTCATACACTACATTATCTGTCTTTAATGTGTGTATTTTCATCTTTTTACATGTAAATAAATGCCGTAGTGTTACATTTGATTTATGTGCTATATTTATGTTTTCATTATTGATGATGTTTCTTAACGATTTACTTTCAGTCAAACGCGGTATAAATAGTACACTGTAAAAAATTGTTCCTTTTGGATCTTGTTTTTCCGAACTTTGTTTTCTTTGTAGTTTTATTTATAATATTTTTTATGATGAAAATAGGGAAGTTATTCATCAATAGTATCTCTCTTATTTTGTTAATATTATTATTTCTAAAACTTTTGTCACTAATTTCAATAATTTTCCTTCCAAAATTTGTGGCAGCATTTAGTTTCATTGCTAAAGGATGGGTCGATTTAAAATAATCAGTCTTCCTGAAGCCGTCGGTTTCATGTGCCAATCGGTAATGATTGTATTCCCATTTCTTATAATTTTCATATCTAAATATGGAATTTGTTTGTCCTCTTCTTTTTCTATTGTAAATTGTAATTTATTGTGATAAGTGTTTAACATTTCTAATATTATTTTTTCATCTTTTTGGTCAATAACTGCAAGCAGATCGTCTACGTACTTAGATATAAATTTTATATGTATTTTCTTCTCTTTTAATTTTTGCATTACGTCGTCAAGTAGTGTATCTAACACTATGTCTGCAATTGTAGCCGAGAGAGGGTTTCCCATTGGCATTCCATATGTTTCTGATAAAAATTTTTATCATAAATGAAATAATTGTTGTCTGTTAGACAAATTTTAAGAAGACTTACAAATTGTGGCTTTTGTATTGTTGTGTGTAAGTGACATATGCATACCGTAATTCATGAATTGTAATATGAATATGACATGAACATTTATTTTATTTTCTTTGTTATTGCATTCCTATTTTTCTTAAGTCGAAAAATTAAAAGCAATTAAACACTTTGTAATATCAGCATATTTCATGAGAACATTTATAACAAAAGTTATTCTTAAAAGAGAAAACATTATTTTTGTTTGACGTAATGTAAAATCAGCATATTTTGTAAGAACCTTTATGATGTTAATTATATATAAAATGTTTTTAATAAATAAAAGTTTCAGTTTATGAATAAAACTCAAAGTACAAACACTGTATTTTACTGGCACGAATCTAAACGTTTAATAATTTAATAAGTAAAATAAAAACTACAAGATTTAAGATGTATTAACAATCAAAAGAAAATTAATTCTTTTAACTTTGTTATAAAATTGTGGTTGAACAAATAGAATAAAAACTCTCTGACAGTGACTGTTTAAAATAAAAGAAAAACTCTGTGGCACTGTTTTTTAATCTTACAACGCAAAAGCAAAAATATATAATAAAATAAATCAATGAAAATACCACAAAGTGTTCCAAATACTTCTAAATAACTTTTCATCAGCCTATGGATGAAGTAATCCTTAATTTAGGGCAAATATCAATTAACATCAGAAGAGAAAGTGGTGCTAATAGTGATAACGATGAGAACAGTGTAAACAACAGTATGAATCAACTGAAGAGCTTTATCATTCAAAACTTAAAATAAGTCCATCCTTTTATTGGGGAAAAGGATAAATTGTGCCTCTACATTAGTAGCATAGAAAGTATATTACCCAACATCGTGGGTCTGCCTAGAGATGACAGGGTGTTATTCTTCAATTGCATATTGAGACGGAGATGCCCTAAATTTAATCAGAAGAGAACAACCAGAGGACTGGAGCGCATTGAAGCGACTACTAGTACAAGAGTACGGTGAGCAACAACCAATTCCGACACTGATTTTAAAATTAAGTAATATTATATTTAAGGGTAATCTAAGAAAATTGTGCGATGAAATTAACATAAGCTTGTGTAGAATATACGATACAATTAGATTGTGATGAAAGTAATGAAAAAAAAACATTTTATAAGAATGAAGCTAACTCCCAAGCCCTAAGAATACTAAAAAAAGAACTACCCAATCATTTAACCGCACTTGTTAATGCGAATTTAGCATCAGATTAAAAGTCAGCAGTAGATATTCTCAGACGAAATAATGAACTAGATAACGGAACGAAGAATGACAAAAGTACTCAGAACCGATCACTCCCGTCATTATCCTCAAGTAGTAAACAATGAATATAGAAACATATACACCCCAAATCGAAGTACTAACACTTTCAATCACCCAAGTTTTAGGAATAACCGTAATGAAAACTTCCAGAATAATTACAATAATAGTTATAGAAATAATGGACAAAATATTAACACACACAATAACAATAATAGCCCAAACAATAATGACTTTTACATTAATAAAAGATTTCCCAATAGTTCACGTCGTTACAAATGCCAAAGGATAAATGACTCAATCCAATCTCGCATTAGACGTTTCGGCCCTGCCGAGCCCATAGAAGTCGAAAATTTTCACTTAGCGGCCTCAAACTCCTTCCCATCATCTCAATAAAAATACAAGGTAGAGCTTATAAATTCTTGATTGATACGGGATCCTCAATTAGTCTTCTACGTCCAGACGCTTTGTCAGTTTCCCCAAATAAAGTACATCCCGTTTGTGTTAGAACAGCTACTGGGAACATAGTTCTCCATGAGACCTTAGAAATCTTTAGCCCCATAACAAGAGTTAGATTAGTGTTTTATGCGTATAGGTTTAGTAACAATTATTCGGGCCTTCTGGGCTTCGATAATTTAAGCAAATTAAGGGCACAACTAAATATTCTAGGGGGATTTGTTGTCCTAAATGATATTCAATATATTTTTTTGAACGAAAATCAAGAAGGAAAGGAGGAAGTAAAAAAGTTTCCAGTTAATAAAAATACTTATTTCGATTCGCGGATCAACCAACCCGAGTATAAGCAAATTCGAGGTAATGAAATTAATACCCCGCATAATAGTCACCCAAATATTTTTTTTTAAAGAAAATCAAGAAGAATAAGAAGGAATAAAAAGTCTTCCACCTAATAAAAATATTACCCACGATTCACATATCAATCAGCTTGAGTATAAACAAATTCAAGGTAGTAAAATTGATACCCCGCATAAAGGCCATCCAAAATCCTTGAATTGTATTGATTACGAATGTGAAAAAATGTTTAAATTGGATCACCTCAGTAGAGAGGAATCCACAAGCTTAAAAGTGTTGTTACAGAAATATGGTAGCATTTTTTATAAGGAGGGAGATAAATTAACCTTTACTAATGTTGTTAAACATAAGATGAACACTATCGACGAAGATCCAATATATTGCAAAATGTATCGTTACCCTCAAGTTCATAGGGACGAGGTTAGTAGGCAAACTCAAGAAATGCTGGAGCAGAATATTATATGCCACAGCCAGTCACCTTATAATGCACCAATCTGGGTTGTACCTAAGAAACTCGATTCGACTGGTAAACAAAAATGGCGCATCGTTGTCGATTACCGCGAATTGAACGATATAACGATTAGTGATAAATACCCAATTTCGGTTATGGATGACATTTTGGATAAATTGGGTAGGTGTTTATATTTCACTACCCTCGATCCTACAAAAGGGTTTCATCAGATCGAAATGGAACCTTCTGATCGAAAAAAGACAGCATTCTCCACACAGAATGGTCATTACGAGTTTTTGAGGATGCCGTTTGGCCCTCAACCTTTCAACGTTTGATGAACACAACTCTGGGAGACCTTATAGGAAAAGAATGCTGGGTCTACCTGGACGACATAATAATCTTTAATACTTTTCTCCAAGAGCATATCAACTCAATAGAGAGGGTGTTCAGTAGGCTTTCGGATGCCAATTTGAAGGTGGAGCCTGATAAAAGCGAATTTTTAAAAATGGAAACCACCTTTTTGGGACACATTATCACACCTGATGGTATAAAGCCAAACCCTGACAATGTTAACGCCATCTTGGAATATCCAATTCCTAAAACTGAAAAAGGAATTAAGCGATTATTGGGATTGGCCGGATTTTATAGGAAATTTATCCAGAATTTTTCCAAAATAAAAAAACCATTGACACATTGCCTTAAAAAAGGAAATAAAATTAATTCATCGGATAAGGATTATATTAATGCAGTCGATACTATTAAACTCTTAATCGTTAATGAACCAATATTGACCTTCCCAGACTATGAGAAGCAATTAACGCTGACAACGGATGCTTCTAATTCTGCCCTTGGTGCCGTCCTTAGTTAGAGCCGACACCCAATTTGTTTTGCCAGCCGCACTCTAAATGAGCACGAATTAAATTATTCCGCTACTGAGAAAGAGTTAATAGCCATTGTGTAGGCAACAAAGTACTTCCGCCCCTATTTGTACGGCAGAAGATTTATGATCAATAGCGATCGTAAACCATTACAGTGGATGCAAAACCTTAAGGAGCCAAACCAAAAGCTTCAAAGGTGGAAAATAAAATTGAATGAATTCGATTTTGAAATCAAACATATCCCCGGAAAGAAAATTACCTCGCGGATGCACTATCCCGTGCAAGAAAAGAGAATTGTAATTTCAATGAAGAAATTAAAGAGAACGGTGAGCCAGCCGATAAGGCTGATAGAGTGGAAGATATTTCATCTGTAGCCGAAACAAACTGAAAAACCCTTAATATATTTAAGAATCAGATCAAACTTGTTAGAGGAAATCAAAATAGAATCTTTACAAAGAAGATATTTTCCAATCATGTCACAACGGTTGTTTATACAGATCAGGACACCGAATCAATTAAAGACATAATTAAAAAATTTTTACTTAATAAAAAAAATAACCCTTTATATGCCGGACGACGGCGATTTCATCAAATTTCAGAGAGTTTATGTTCAAATCATTTCGAATGACAAAAACAGGACTCTGAGATCGACCAAACTTCTGGAGAATTTGACAAAGTACCCTGATTTTAAGACAAAAATTTTAGAAATTCATTTGAACGGATTACATCAGGGCTTAGAAAAAATAGTCAGGGCATTTAAAACAAAATATTACTTTCCGAACTATGTTAAGGAAATATCTCGTATTATAAACGAGTGTGAACTTTGTAATCGTTGTAAGGCGGACCACATAGACTATAAATTGCATTTAAAATCACACCTCCTGTTTACGAAACAAGAGAAAAATACGTGACAGACTTTTGGCAATGGAATAAAGAATACTATCTAACTTGTATAGATTTGTTTTCAAAATTCGCCATAGCTGAACTAGTAAAGTCATGAAACTGGATCGAAACCAAAAGAGCTCTTTTGAGGATATTTAACACAATGGGTCCTCCAAGGGTTTTGAAGATAGACCAGGATCAGGGAATGAAGAATATTAACATAAAAAATGGTGTGAAGAGTTGAATATAAAATTGGAGGTGACTACAGGAAAAGCAGGTATTATTAATACTTCAAATGACAAAGAATTGATTTGCATGCAAATAGAGTAAACAATATTTACATATAATCATACCATAGTTCATTCTACTACAGGAAAGATATATATTTTAACAAACTCCAACCTTAAACAAATCCACAAGAGGTTAAAGAAAACAGAATAAACAGTTTAAATATGACTAGGGTAGAGAAAGCAATAGATGTTAGGTACTTAAACCCTGACAACTCAAGAAAACGATTGAAAACCCTTTCAAGAGAGTCGAGGTCGTAGAAGCCCCAGACGATAATGAGCATTATGTCGTTAAGTGCAGGGATAGGCATGTTAGAAAATAAAAATCACAGTTAAAAAGGAAAAAGGATCATGGTCAAAACTAACAAAAATCAATTTTTTCAGGTACATTAAAATCTAACAAACCTAAACTTTGGAAGCTCCCTACCATTCTCTTGTTGCTGCTTTTCTCAGAGATTACAGAAGTCGGTGGCCAGACGATCGAAATAAACAGCGTAGAAAATAATTATGGCTTCGCAGTTGTTGAGCAGGGTACCTTAGATTACCCAATAAATTACAAATATCATATTTTGACTGTTAACAAAACTTATCTTGACCTGACCTATAATAACCTTATCGAACAGTATAACTCAAAAAAAAAAAAAAATATTACCAAACAGACACAGTTGGAAAATACCTTACACTAGCGTTTAAAGAGAAACAATTATTTTCGGTTAGACATAGACGCGGATTGGCAAATGTGGTGGGCGACGGTTTAAAATTTATTTTTGGGACTCTAAACGAGGACGATAAAAGAGAGTTGGAGAGCATCAAACTTGCTCTCCAACTCTCTTTTATCTTAAAAGCGAACATAATAACAACAAACGAATTCAACGAACTGATAGATCACGTGAACAATGAAAGTAGACTGTTGCGAGAGCTGGAGTCAGACGTGTCAAAATTACAGAACAAGATCACGGAAAGAATCTGCAGAGACATATTTTTAGACAATGTAAAAAGATATCGTGAACATATCGAGAATATCCAATTAGCAATGCAGTTGGCTAGACTGGGCATTGTAAACCCAAAACTAATCGATTTGCAAACCATGACGAATTTAACTGTGTTGCAGTTGAAGAACATAAAAACTTCAATTTGGTTAGAGGGAAGTTTAATTTATTTCATACTTTCCATTCCTATTGAATTCGATAAATATAAAAGAATAAAAGTAATCCCAATGCCAGACGAAAACAATGATGAGTTAGTACTCGACGAAAAAGTAGATTATGTAGCCAATCATAACGTGGTCTACCAATTGCTGAATAATAAGGTAATAACAATAGGAGATAAATGTATTAAAAATTTAATAAATAATAATAAAACTTATTGTCAATATAAAGAAAATAAAGAATCAAATTTTTTGTATTTCCTTGAACCAAATATAATAGTTACAAAGAATCTAAACGAAACGGAAATAAACCAAAATTGTAATGAAATAATATCATAAATAATTGTAAAGTAAAAATTGGTAATTTTGAAGTAGATGTGAAACAAAAAATAGAAGATCAAAACATACTACCTACTGTAAAAGACCTTGAAAATTTGGTAAAAGAAAATAAATCGTTGCCAAAACTAAAGAAGCATATAGACATAATAAATAGTAAAACGAGACACTATTCTATAAGTTTATTAACTTTTATTTTAATAATATTACTATTAATTGTACACTTATGCATTAGATTTACGAAGAATATTTTTATAAAAAACCGAACTAACGAAGAAAAAGTCAATGAGGACATCAACTTATTTGAGGTGGCGAGGAGTGACATATGCATACCGTAATTCATGAATTTCATGAATTGTGATATGAATATAGGGTTGCCAGACGGGCCTGATTTGGCCTGATTGTCAAGTTTTTTAATGCGCGTCAAGTGTCAAGTGAAAAAGTGATTTGTCAATGTTTTTTGTAAGTTAACTTTTTTTTCTCAAATTTATTCTAGCTACATATGTAATAATACTTAAAAAAGTAAATTTATATTTCTAAAAAACACATCGATAGAGCATATTTTTACTATCTATATTTCTTAAGATAGTACCTATATTTTTTACGCCTAAGTTTTCTCTAAAATATATAACGACTGAATTTTTATTCTTATATTGTTTTTTGTTTCTTTCACATTGTTTCTGTTATTTTTACTTTTAACGATATTTTTGTTTTTATTCTAATAATTTTTATGAAAAAAATAATAAAAAAAATTAAATAAAAACCAATAGTATGAGTGTTTTTATTTGTCAAGTTTTTTTTTCAAAATCAAGTTTTTTTTTGGGCAATGTCAAGCTTTTTGGCAAATTGGATCTGGCAAGCCTATATGAATATGACATGAACATTTATTTTATTTTCTTTGTTATTGCATTCCTATTTTTCTTAAGTCGAAAAATTAAAAGAAATTAAACACTTTGTAATATCAGCACATTTCATGAGAACATTTATAACACAAATTATTCTTTAAAGAGAAAACATTATTATTTTTGACGTAATGTAAAATCAGCATATTTTGTGAGAACCTTTATGATGTTAATTATATATAAAATGTTTTTAATAAATAAAAGTTTCAGTTTATGAATAAAACTCAAAGACAAACACTGTATTTTACTTGTATTTTAAGAATTTCCCATTTGTCAAATATATTGTTAATTGCCAGGTGAATCGGTATATTCGTAAAGAGTGATACCACGTCAAAGGAAACTAAAATGTTACTCACTTTCGTCTAAAGATATTGCACATAATCTGTCTTTTAATTCAAAAGAATTTTTGATATTAAGATTTGGTGATATTAATTGTCTAAGAATTGATCTAAGATGTTTAGCCAGATGTTAACATGGTACTTTTGTTAAAGAAGAAATCGGTCTTAGAGGTATATTCTCTTTGTGTATTCTGGGAAACGACTTTTGGTATTTTGATATATTATTGGACTTGAAGAGTTTGTTGACAATGTTATTTTTCATCTTCTGCAGGTTTGTTGTAGGGTCTGTGTTTAATTTTCTATATGTGTTGTGATCTCTTAAAAGTATATTCATTTTACTTTCGTAGTCTTTTTTGTACATAATCATGGTTTTGTTACCTTTGTCCGCTTTTGTTATTACCAAGATATCCTTATGTTGTCTAATAAATTTCTTTGCTTCCTCGTAAATGCCTAGAATAACTTATTACTTCTACATTCGTGTAGTTTACGAACCAGTCTTCATTATATTATTGAATATTAAATTCCATGAACTTTTCTTTAATAAGCTTATTAAATTTTGGTATTAAATTAATTGGATTAATTCCGCGAGTATATATTCAACTGTTGTTATAATTTTCGGTAAAAACCGTCGTCACTGGCTGTGTACTTCGTACGTTCGGCGAGCGCTTTCGATGTGATAACATAATTTTCAAGCCACGTGTTTATTAAAACTGAAGAGATAGTGTTTAGGTAATTTTAGTCCGTCTAAATGGTATTATGCAGGTATATTCCCTGACAACTGTCCTGTTTATTGGGGTAAATAGTTTAATAGTTGGGTCTTTTATTATTGGATAGGTAAGTGTGACCGTCTGTGGGTGTTTTTCGTTTGTAGAAGTGTTTTAGTAATTTTAGTGGTGTAAAAATCGTGTCAGAGGTTGTGTTTACCTGTTCGTTAATAATATCTATGTTAAACGTTGTATGTATAATTTTTATGTATATGTATATTGAATGTATAATTTTTAATGCACACAATATCGAAATATTAATCCTCAAGTTTTCCTTTTCTTCAATTTATATTCATTTGATAAAATCGTTACTGATAATAAAATGTAGGCGATCATACACAATTAACGCATATAGCATGTACTCGTTGTAAGTGATCCAATTCTAAATAATGGTTTAACACATTATCATACATGCTCCTAATTTCAGGTTTAAGAAAAAAGGGAAGCCTCTATCCTCCTACGAAAAGGGAAGCCTCTATCCTCTACGAAAAAGGGAAGCCTCTAAATTGCTTCATAGCACTAGACCTTGATATGCCCAAATTAATGTCACGAATTGCGAAATTTGCTAAGAATTATTTTTGGGTACAAATCAGCGCCAAGCAAAAGATCAACTGGTCTGCTCTTGTAAAAGTTTTTATCGGCCAATTGAACGCCAGAGAATTTTCACCTAATATGTAAAAGACAATTAAATGTAGGTAAATTACTCGAAATTGATGGTAAAACAAGTGCAAGAGTTTCTAACTCAATTCTATTACTCACCCACTCTAATTGTGCGAATTTTCGTTAAAGCCGTTGAAGCTTCTTTATTAACGCCGGAAATCTTTACAGTCGTAGAATGTGATGGAATTCGTGATTGATTTCGCAAACTTTTCGAAATAAATGAAGCTTCTGAAGCTGGGTCAATCAAGGCGCTTGTTGGATACGTAGTATCATGACAAAGAACGGAGACCACAGCAGTTCCCAATAAAACAGACGAGTTCTGTGATATGTGAAAAACTTGACAGTTCAAGTAAGCACGAGTGGTGGCTGACGCCGATGGCAATTGTGTTTCCATTTGAGCAGCGGCTACACTCTGTCTAGCACTTAAATTATTATCATTATTATTATTACAATTGTTATTATAATTATTGACAGAATTTTCCATTGGCGAATTGCGATGATTCACTTTTGCAATTTTTGACTTTATGGGATTTCAATAAGCAGTTAACGCAGCAATGAAATCTTTTCACGGTAGAAAAACACTCAGATGTTGACAATTGTTTAAACCGACGACAAAATCGAAGCAAATGCGATTGCTTTGGACATAAAACACAGTAATTAGAAGAAGCTGTAGTAGACATATTAGACTTAACTTTACGTTCAACAATTTGTTTTTCTGTTTCCAAACTCGTGAGATCGCGTATACAATCTAAAGTTAGATCTCGCTTCGCCAAGAAGATATCTAAGTCCTTCCAAAGCGACAAATCAGTTCTGTCCATTATACTTTGCTCCCAAAATGTGACTGTTTGATTTGGCAGTCGTTGAAAACAAATAAAAACAATAATTGGATCATTGGATCCTAATTATGAGTATCTATTTTGCAAACCGACATAGCAGTTAAAAAACTATAAATACCACTTTGTAAATTTGTTAGGTCCAAACTAGTTTCCTCTGTCATAGTCTCTACGCTGAAGACTCTTTAGTTGATTATTAACCAACATTCGTGAATTCTCATATGTGTCCCTTAAATTTTTCCACGCGATATCAAACTCAGCATTAGTTAATGGACACTCTTTCCCAGTTCTCTTGATCAAATAACACAATCTTTCAATACTACTGAGACGGCTATTATTAATATATAACGCTGTAAAAAGATCCCTAAAGGTTGGCCAAGAAATATAATCACCATGAAAGAAAGATATCGGCATCACATTTTCGGAAGAGGTAGATTATGGCAAGAACTACCGCCAACTGAATCCTCAAAACTTTTAGAACGTTTCGGTTCCACCTTTGCCCCTAGTTCATGACGTATCGTTATGATCGCATTCATACACCGAACATATGCATTAAAGGTGCTCGCATATTTCCCTTCAGCAACTTCTAACGCGCCAGATTTTACTTTCGGGGACGCTTCTAAATCAATTAAACATTGGTCGTATTCTATTTTGACCTTTTCCCAAAGCTTATCTAATTCACCACTCAAAATCTCACTAGTATAGCCTTGATAATCTTTATCGCAAATTTTGTTAAGATTTACTTTAAATTTTAATATGCCATCTGAAGCACGAGCAAAACTTTTGAAATATTTTTCTGACTTTTTAAAATAAATTTAATTTTGCTTTAACTTTTAAGGAGGAAAGCTTCGATAAATTCACAAAAGAAATAAACTTCAATAACAAATTAGCTAAACGAACTCAAAGGGAGTCAATTCGACCAACAGAAGGGTGACCAATGAAATAAGTAAAAAAAGAATACTAACAAACCAAAATGTAAACTTTCGTATTAATTTACACAAATCTCACTGGATAAATAAAAATAAATCAAAATGTTTAGACAATTAAAATCACTGTAAATATAATGTAATATAAAAATGTAATAATATAAATTAATAAAACGAGTGTTTTCAAATAATATTAATACTATTTTACACACTTATTCTTGCGAAAATTTCCTCAATTCACAATTAATATAGAATGTATAATTTTTAATGCACACAATATCGAAATATTAATCCTCAAGTTTTCCTTTTCTTCAATTTATATTTATTTGATAAAATCGGTACTGATAATAAAATGTAGGCGATCATACACAATTAACGCATTGTTTTATCTTTTGTCGTACACAATAACCAATTGCTTGTTTATTTTATTTTATACACATAAATATATGTACACCCATGTGTATGTATGTATGTTTATAAATATAATAATTTCCTTTATACTTTAACACAATTAATTCATTTCTTTTCTAAATCAATTTTACCAACCTGAATTTATCCTTTGATTGAAGAAAGATGAAAATTGCTTTATCCGGTTCGTTTGGACCAATGTTTCGGCGTATATCCGATTAAGTTTAATTTTTTATTAAAAACAAATTTATGTTTTTATATGTAACTTAACAAAATCACGTAATGCTTGGTAGATGTCCAATCATCGATTAAGATAACAAAATGTCTCACAAAACTTAAATAATAGGGGCAAAACAATATTTAAGTACCGTTAACGGTTTACTCGTTGAAAAAATTAAAAAGACCTTCCAACAAGGATGAGATGCATCAATCTGACACTTAAAGAAATAAACTAACAATTTGTACTTAAACACACTGATTAAAATGATTTAAAGTGCACATGGCAATTATGCGACGTAAGTTTATTTTTCACTTAAAACATTTATATTTAAACAAAAGTATTTTATTTCAAATAACACACTCACGTTTTGTAGGAAAAGCAGTGCTTTTTCAAAACTGAAACAACGTGTGAACAGCATCAATCTGACACTTAAAGAAATAAACTAACAATTTGTACTTAAACACACTGATTAAAATGATTTAAAGAGCACATGGCAATTATACGACGTAAGTTTATTTTTCACTTAACACATTTATATTTAAACAAAAGTATTTTATTTCAAATAACACAATCACGTTTTGTAGGAAAAGCAGTGCTTTTTCAAAACTGAAACAACGTGTGAACAGCACTTAAATAATTTTAAATATAAATTGCACATATATATACACGCCTATCGGGAAATATTTTCCAAATATTTTCCATATTTTTTTTAAATTGTTTATCACAAACCACAACCATCAACGTCTGCATTCTAACTCGGTCTTTTACTGACTGCCGATTTCTTATTTCAAAGAATACAGATTACTGGCATTATTTCGTTGTTCTTTACATAACGGGAGTATCGTACCACTTGAATTGCAAATTCAAAGAAAAAGCGCAACAGGGAAAAAGTGATTAATAAAATTAATTTCGTTAAGGATGTTATTAACTTATTAAAATTCTAAAAGTAAATAAAATAAGTTGACTTTATTCTCGCATTTGCTAGTGTATATAACAATGTCAAAATCACTTAGACGTTGAAACAATATTCGTAGATGCGCTAAATGTTCTTTTTCTGAAGTGATTACAAAACCATCAATGTAAGGGAAAACAAAATTTAATCCTTCAACAACTTGATGTATAAAACGTTTACAAGTTTGAGCAGCGTTTTTTAATTCAAAGGGATGGTAAATATATAAACAACCCAAAGGGAATCTGAAAAAACAGTTTTCTTAAATAAAATATTTTATATTAGGAATGGGATATTAATCCGGTGTGGTGTATTTATTTAAACGCCTTTAACCACCGCAAGCACGCCATGTTCCATTTGGTTTTTTAACCATATGTAAAGAACTTACCGAAGCACTCTTGAAACGACGTTTTATACCAAACTGAAGTAAAGATTCAAACACTTCTTTCGCTTGCTGTAATATAACTGGATTTTATCGTCTAACCTTACAACTAAGTGGATGACAATTTGTAACGGTATGGTGCTTGACGGCCGAATTCTTCACAAACTTTGTACTAAAATCTCTTCACTAAATTTATTTTAGAAAAAACAGTTTTCTTAATAAAATATTTTGAAAATCTTTTATATTAGTAATGGGATATTTATCCGGTGTGGTGTATTTATTTAAACGCCTATAACCACCCCAAGCACGCCATGTTCCATCTGGCTTTTTAACCATATGAAAAGAACTTACCCAAGCACTCTTGGAACGACGTATTATACCAAAATGAAGTAAAGAATCAAACTCTTCTTTCGCTTGCTGTAATATAACTGGATCTTATCGTCTAACCTTACAACTAAGTAGATGACAATTTGTAACGGTATGGTGCTTGGCGGCCGAATTCTCCACAAACTTTGTATTAAAATCTCTAGTTACACTAGGAAAATCTTTTAAAAGGTTGTACAATTTTTTTAGAGTATTAAAAGTTCTGATAGATCTAGCAGGCATATTCTCAACAAAACATTTTGAAGAAGAGTTTTTATGGTTATCAATCAATTTCCGATTTTTTAAATCCGTTAATAGGCCAGAGTGTTCGATAAATTGTTACCTAGAATAGGAACATCAAGATTTGCAATAATAAATTTTCAAATAAAAACTCTTTTTAAATTTAAAGTGAACTGTAAAATGCTGCATCTATAATGTTGTGAGAACAAGTAAGAAGAACTAAAAACAAAATTACTTGCATTCGTGTTCAATCGATGATTGGAACGAAAGCATAAACAAATGTACAAAACGAAATACAGAGAGAACAGTTAAAAAATACGTTGGTTTGTGTGTACTAAAGACGTGCACTAGTGTGGCAAAAACAGATATATCATATGCGTATCAGTTTCAACAGATACAAAAGAACGCATGATTGCGAGAACTAATAAGCGAGAACTAATAAGCAGTATTTTAACTTCGTAGTAATAATCCGAATTATAATTATTATTAATTAATAATATTTTATTGATCAATTTAATTAAAATGTATATCAGTTAAGACCGCAGTCTAATGGGCTAATTATGGTCATTTAACATTAAAAGCGATGTAAATAAAACAATTTTATTTAATCTTTTACTCAAAGTTTCGTCGATGTCATTGTCGACTTCTTCAGGAGTATTTTTTATTGAATTCTGTTGAAGAAATTTTTTTCTTGATCTTTAAAACTTTCACACAAAATAAATATAGTTAAAGATTGACTTTCGATTTAATCTACATCTCAATCACATTCTTATTTATTATTTTTAAATTATGAAACAACATGACACAATAGTTATAATAAACATATTAAATAAGTAATTATAGTAAACAAATCACAACATCTAACTAAAACTATATCACAGAACTATAACTTTTGGTGTATTGCAAGAGAATATTGCAGCTTTGTTTTACATTTGTCTTCTTTTGTATTTTGAGCTTTAGATAAACGTTGTTGTATTCTTAAGCTCTCCAACGTATATCTCTTATTTACAGATTTCTCTTTGCCTAGTTCTTTAACGCTTTTAAAATCTATTGTATGTTTATTTTCTTTTATATGTTGTGCTAAAGCAGTCGTCTCTTTTCCCTTTTTAATATCTGCTTCATGTTCAGCTAATCTTATACCAAGCATTCGTTTTGTTGTTCCCACATATACTTTATTACACTGCTCCCTTTCATTACCTCGGAATGTGATTTCATACACTACATTATCTGTCTTTAATGTGTGTATTTTCATCTTTTTACTTGTAAATTAATGCCGTAGTGTTACATTTGATTTATGTGCTATATTTATGTTTTCATTATTGATGATGTTTCTTAACGATTTACTTTCAGTCAAACGCGGTATAAATAGTACACTGTAAAAAATTGTTCCTTTTGGATCTTGTTTTTCCGAACTTTGTTTTCTTTGTAGTGTTTTATTTATAATATTTTTTATGATGAAAATAGGGAAGTTATTCATCAATAGTATCTCTCTTATTTTGTTAATATTATTATTTCTAAAACTTTTGTCACTAATTTCAATAATTTTCCTTCCAAAATTTGTGGCAGCATTTAGTTTCATTGCTAAAGGATGGGTCGATTTAAAATAATCAGTCTTCCTGAAGCCGTCGGTTTCATGTGCCAATCGGTAATGATTGTATTCCCATTTCTTATAATTTTCATATCTAAATATGGAATTTGTTTGTCCTCTTCTTTTTCTATTGTAAATTGTAATTTATTGTGATAAGTGTTTAACATTTCTAATATTATTTGTTCATCTTTTTGGTCAATAAATGCAAGCAATCGTCTACGTACTTAGATATAAATTTTATATGTATTTTCTTCTCTTTTAATTTTTCCATTACGTCGTCAAGTAGTGTATCTAACACTATGTCTGCAATTGTAGCCGAGAGAGGGTTTCCCATTGGCATTCCATATGTTTGCTGATAAAAATTTTTATCATAAATGAAATAATTGTTGTCTGTTAGACAAATTTTAAGAAGACTTACAAATTGTGGCTTTTGTATTGTTGTGTGTAAGTGACATATGCATACCGCAATTCATGAATTGTAATATGAATATGACATGAACATTTATTTTATTTTCTTTGTTATTGCATTCCTATTTTTCTTAAGTCGAAAAATTAAAAGAAATTAAACACTTTGTAATATCAGCATATTTCATGAGAACATTTATAACAAAAGTTATTCTTAAAAGAGAAAACATTATTTTTGTTTGACGTAATGTATAATCAGCATATTTTGTAAGAACCTTTATGATGTTAATTATATATAAAATGTTTTTAATAAATAAAAGTTTCAGTTTATGAATAAAACTCAAAGTACAAACACTGTATTTTACTGGCACGAATCTAAACGTTTAATAATTTAATAAGTAAAATAAAAACTACAAGATTTAAGATGTATTAACAATCAAAAGAAAATTAATTCTTTTAACTTTGTTATAAAATTGTGGTTGAACAAATAGAATAAAAACTCTCTGACAGTGACTGTTTAAAATAAAAGAAAAACTCTGTGGCACCGTTTTTTAATCTTACAACGCATAAGCAAAAATATATAATAAAATAAATCAATGAAAATACCACAAAGTGTTCCAAATACTTCTAAATAACTTTTCATCAGCCTATGGATGAAGTAATCCTTAATTTGGGGCAAATATCAATTAACATCAGAAGAGAAAGTGGTGCTAATAGTGATAACGATGAGAACAGTGTAAACAACAGTATGAATCAACTGAAGAACTTTATCATTCAAAACTTAAAATTAGTCCATCCTTTTATTGGGGAAAAGGATAAATTGTGCCTCTACATTAGTAGCATAGAAAGTATATTACCCAACATCGTGGGTCTGCCTAGAGATGACAGGGTGTTATTCTTCAATTGCATATTGAGACGGAGATGCCCTAAATTTAATCAGAAGAGAACAACCAGAGGACTGAAGCGCATTGAAGCGACTACTAGCACAAGAGTACGGTGAGCAACAACCAATTCCGACACTGATTTTAAAATTAAGTAATATTATATTTAAGGGTAATCTAAGAAAATTGTGCGATGAAATTAACATAAGCTTGTGTAGAATATACGATACAATTAGATTAAGTAATGAAAGTAATGAAAAAAAAAAAACATTTTATAAGAATGAAGCTAACTCCCAAGCCCTAAGAATACTAAAAAAAGAACTACCCAATCATTTAACCGCACTTGTTAATGCGAATTTAGCAGCAGATTAAAAGTCAGCAGTAGATATTCTCAGACGAAATAATGAACTAGATTACGGAACGAGGAATGACAAAAGTACTCAGAACCGATGAATCCCGTCATTATCCTCAAGTAGTAAACAATGAATATAGAAACATATACACCCCAAATCGAAGTACTAACACTTTCAATCACCCAAGTTTTAGGAATAACCGTAATGAAAACTTCCAGAATAATTACAATAATAGTTATAGAAATAATGGACAAAATATTAACACACACAATAACATTAATAGCCCAAACAAGAATGACTTTTACATAAATAAAAGATTTCCCAATAGTTCACGTCGTTACAAATGCCAAAGGATAAATGACTCAATCCAATCTCGCATTAGACGTTTCGGCCCTGCCGAGCCCATGGAAGTCGAAAATTTTCACTTAGCGGCCTCAAACTCCTTCCCATCATCTCAATAACAATACAAGGTAGAGCTTATAAATTCTTGATTGATACGGGATCCTCAATTAGTCTTCTACGTCCAGACGCTTTGTCAGTTTCCCCAAATAAAGTACATCCCGTTTGTGTTAGAACAGCTACTGGGAACATAGTTCTCCATGAGACCTTAGAAATCTTTAGCCCCATAACACGAGTTAGATTAGTGTTTTATGTGTATAGGTTTAGTAACAATTATTCGGGCTTGCTGGGCTTTGATAATTTAAGCAAATTAAGGGCACAACTAAATATTCTAGGGGGATTTGTTGTCCTAAATGATATTCAATATATTTTTTTGAACGAAAATCAAGAAGTAAATGAGGAAGTACAAAATTTTCCAGTTAATAAAAATACTTATTTCGATTCGCGAATCAACAAACCCGAGTATAAGCAAATTCGAGGTAATGAAATTAATACCCCGCATAATAATCACCCAAATATTTTTTTAAAAGAAAATCAAAAAGAAAAAGAAGGAATAAAAAGTCTTCCACCTAATAAAAATATTACCCCCGATTCACATATCAATCAGCTTGAGTATAAACAAATTCAAGGTAGTAAAATTGATACCGCGCATAAAGGCCATCCAAAATCCTTGAATTGTATTGATTACGAATGTGAAAAAATGTTTAAATTGGATCATCTCAGTAGAGAGGAATCCACATGCTTAAAAGTGTTGTTACAGAAATATGGTAGCATTTTTTATAGGGAGGGAGATAAATTAACCTTTACTAATGTTGTTAAACATAGGATGAACACTATCCACGAAGATCCAATATATTGCAAAATGTATCGTTACCCTCAAGTTCATAGGGACGAGGTTAATAGGCAAACTCAAGAAATGCTGGAGCAGAATATTATATGCCACAGCCAGTCACCTTATAATGTACCAATCTGGGTTGTACCTAAGAAACTCGATTCAACTGGTAAACAAAAATGGCGCATCGTTGTCGATTACCGCGAATTGAACGATATAACGATTAGTGATAAATACCCAATTTCGGTTATGGATGACATTTTGGATAAATTGGGTAGGTGTTTATATTTCACTACCCTCGATCGTACAAAAGGGTTTCATCAGATCGAAATGGAACCTTCTGATCGAAAAAAGACAGCATTCTCCACACAGAATGGTCATTACGAGTTTTTGAGGATGCCGTTTGGCCCTCAACCTTTCAACGTTTGATGAACACAACTCTGGGAGACCTTATAGGAAAAGAATGCTGGGTCTACCTGGACGACATAATAATCTTTAATACTTTTCTCCAAGAGCATATCAACTCAATAGAGAGGGTGTTCAGTAGGCTTTCGGATGCCAATTTGAAGGTGGAGCCTGATAAAAGCGAATTTTTAAAAATGGAAACCACCTTTTTGGGACACATTATCACACCTGATGGTATAAAGCCAAACCCTGACAATTTTAACGCCATCTTGGAATATCCAATTCCTAAAACTGAAAAAGGAATTAAGCGATTATTGGGATTGGCCGGATTTTATAGGAAATTTATCCAGAATTTTTCCAAAATAAAAAAACCATTGACACATTGCCTTAAAAAAGGAAATAAAATTAATTCATCGGATAAGGATTATATTAATGCAGTCGATACTATTAAACTCTTAATCGTTAATGAACCAATATTGACCTTCCCAGACTATGAGAAGCAATTAACGCTGACAACGGATGCTTCTAATTCTGCCCTTGGTGCCGTCCTTAGTTAGAGCCGACACCCAATTTGTTTTGCCAGCCGCACTCTAAATGAGCACGAATTAAATTATTCCGCTACTGAGAAAGAGTTAATAGCCATTGTGTAGGCAACAAAGTACTTCCGCCCCTATTTGTACGGCAGAAGATTTATGATCAATAGCGATCGTAAACCATTACAGTGGTTGCAAAACCTTAAGGAGCCAAACAAAAAGCTTCAAAGGTGGAAAATAAAATTGAATGAATTCGATTTTGAAATCAAACATATCCCCGGAAAGAAAATTACCTCGCGGATGCACTATCCCGTGCAAGAAAAGAGAATTGTAATTTCAATGAAGAAATTAAAGAGAACGGTGAGCCAGCCGATAAGGCTGATAGAGTGGAAGATATTTCATCTGTAGCCGAAACAATTCACTCTGCTGATGAAGAGAATTCCTCGTATATACCAATAACTGAAAACCCCTTAATATATTTAAGAATCAGATCAAACTTGTTAGAGGAAATCAAAATAGAATCTTTACAAAGAAGATATTTTCCAATCATGTCACAACGATTGTTTATACAGATCAGGACACCGAATCAATTAAAGACATAATTAAAGAATTTTTACTTAATAAAAAAAATAACCCTTTATATGCCGGACGATGGTGATTTCATCAAATTTCAGAGAGTTTATGTTCAAATCATTTCGAATGACAAAAACAGGACTCTGAGATCCACCAAACTTCTGGAGAATTTGACAAATTACCCTGATTTTAAGAGAAAAATTTTAGAAATTCATTTGAACGGATTACATCAGGGCTTAGAAAAAATAGTCAGGGCATTTAAAACAAAATATTACTTTCCGAACTATGTTAAGGAAATATCTCGTATTATAAACGAGTGTGAACTTTGTAATCGTTGTAAGGCGGACCACATAGACTATAAATTACCATTTAAAATCACACCTCCTGTTTACGAAACAAGAGAAAAATATGTGACAGACTTTTGGCAATGGAATAAAGAATACTATCGAACTTGTATAGATTTGTTTTCAAAATTCGCCATAGCTGAACTAGTAAAGTCATGAAACTGGACCGAAACCAAAAGAGCTCTTTTGACGATATTTAACACAATGGGTCCTCCAAGGGTTTTGAAGATAGACCAGGATCAGGGAATGAAGAATATTAACATAAAAAATGGTGTGAAGAGTTGAATATAAAATTGGAGGTGACTACAGGAAAAGCAGGTATTATTAATACTTCAAATGACAAAGAATTGATTTGCATGCAAATAGAGTAAACAATCTTTACATATAATCATACCATAGTTCATTCTACTACAGGAAAGATATATTTTTTAACAAACTCCAACCTTAAACAAATCCACAAGAGGTTAAAGAAAACAGAATAAACAGTTTAAATATGACTAGGGTAGAAAAAGCAATAGATGTTAGGTACTTAAACCCTGACAACTCAAGAAAACGATTGAAAACCCTTTCAAGAGAGTCGAGGTCGTAGAAGCCGCAGACGATAATGAGCATTATGTCGTTAAGTGCATGGATAGGCACGTTAGAAAATAAAAATCACAGTTAAAAAGGAAAAAGGATCATGGTCAAAACTAACAAAAATCAATTTTTTCAGGTACATTAAAATCTAACAAACCTAAACTTTGGAAGCTCTCTACCATTCTCTTGGTGCTGCTTTTCTCAGAGATTACAGAAGTCGGTGGCCAGACGATCGAAATAAACAGCGTAGAAAATAATTATGGCTTCGCAGTTGTTGAGCAGGGTACCTTAGATTACCCAATAAATTACAAATATCATATTTTGACTGTTAACAAAACTTATCTTGACCTGACCTATAATAACCTTATCGAACAGTATAACTCAAAAAAAAAAAATATTACCAAACGGACACAGTTGTAAAATACCTTACACTAGCGTTTAAAGAGAAACAATTATTTTCGGTTAGACATAGACGCGGATTGGCAAATGTGGTGGGCGACGGTTTAAAATTTATTTTTGGGACTCTAAACGAGGACGATAAAAGAGAGTTGGAGAGCATCAAACTTGCTCTCCAACTCTCTTTTATCTTAAAAGCGAACATAATAACAACAAACGAATTCAACGAACTGATAGATCACGTGAACAATGAAAGTAGACTGTTGCGAGAGCTGGAGTCAGACGTGTCAAAATTACAGAACAAGATCACGGAAAGAATCTGCACAGACATATTTTTAGACAATGTAAAAAGATATCGTGAACATATCGAGGATATCCAATTAGCAATGCAGTTGGCTAGACTGGGCATTATAAACCCAAAACTAATCGATTTGCATACCATGACGAATTTAACTGTGTTGCAGTTGAAGAACATAAAAACTTCAATTGGTTAGAGGGAAGTTTAATTTATTTCATACTTTCCATTCCTATTGAATTCGATAAATATAAAAGAATAAAAGTAATCCCAATGCCAGACGAAAACAATGATGAGTTAGTACTCGACGAAAAAGTAGATTATGTAGCCAATCATAACGTGGTCTACCAATTGCTGAATAATAAGGTAATAACAATAGGAGATAAATGTATTAAAAATTTAATAAATAATAATAAAACTAATTGTCAATATAAAGAAAATAAAGAATCAAATTTTTTGTATTTCCTTGAACCAAATATAATAGTTACAAAGAATCTAAACGAAACGGAAATAAACCAAAATTGTAATGAAATAATATCATAAGATTAAATAATTGTAAAGTAAAAATTGGTAATTTTGAAGTCGATGTGAAACAAAAAATAGAAGATCAAAACATACTACCTACTGTAAAAGACCTTGAAAATTTGGTAAAAGAAAATAAATCGTTGCCAAAACTAAAGAAGCACATAGACATAGTAAAACGAGACACTATTCTATAAGTTTATTAACTTTTATTTTAATAATATTACTATTAATTGTACACTTATGCATAAGATTTACGAAGAATATTTTTATAAAAAACCGAACTAACGAAGTAAAAGTCAATGAGGACATCAACTTATCTGAGGTGGCGAGGAGTGACATATGCATACCGTAATTCATGAATTTCATGAATTGTGATATGAATATGACATGAACATTTATTTTATTTTCTTTGTTATTGCATTTCTATTTTTCTTAAGTCGAAAAATTAAAAGAAATTAAACACTTTGTAATATCAGCACATTTCATTAGAACATTTATAACACAAATTATTCTTTAAAGAGAAAACATTATTATTTTTGACGTAATGTAAAATCAGCATATTTTGTGAGAACCTTTATGATGTTAATTATATATAAAATGTTTTTAATAAATAAAAGTTTCAGTTTATGAATAAAACTCAAAGACAAACACTGTATTTTACTTGTATTTTAAGAATTTCCCATTTGTCAAATATATTGTTAATTGCCAGGTGAATCGGTATATTCGTAAAGAGTGATACCACGTCAAAGGAAACTAAAATGTCACTCACTTTCGTCTAAAGATATTGCACATAATCTGTCTTTTAATTCAAAAGAATTTTTGATATTAAGATTTGGTGATATTAATTGTCTAAGAATTGATCTAAGATGTTTAGCCAGATGGTAACATGGTACTTTTGTTAACGAAGAAATCGGTCTTAGAGGTATATTCTCTTTGTGTATTCTGGGAAGTCCATAAAGTTTAGGTGCTGTTGCTGAATGTGAAGTCATAAACGACTTTTGGTATTTTGATATATTATTGGACTTGAAGAGTTTGTTGACAATGTTATTTTTCATCTTCTGCAGGTTTGTTGTAGGGTCTGTGTTTAATTTTCTATATGTGTTGTGATCTCTTAAAAGTATATTCATTTTACTTTCGTAGTCTTTTTTGTACATAAGCATGGTTTTGTTACCTTTGTCCGCTTTTGTTATTACTAAGATATCCTTATGTTGTGTAATAAATTTCTTTGCTTCCTCGTAAATGCCTAGAATAACTATTTACTTCTATATTCGTGTAGTTTACGAACCAGTCTTCATTATATTGAATATTAAATTCCATGAACTTTTCTTTAATAAGCTTATTAAATTTTGGTATTAAATTAATTGGATTAATTCCGCCAGTATATATTAAACTGTTGTTATAATTTTCGGTAAAAATCGTCGTCACTGGCTGTGTACTTCGTACGTTCGGCGAGCGCTTTCGATGTGATAACATCATTTTCAAGCCACGTGTTTATTAAAACTGAAGAGATAGTGTTAAAAATAGATAGTGTCAAGAATAAAAGGTGGTGGGTTTAGGTGATTTTAGTCCGTCTAAATGGTATTATGCAGGTAGATTCCCTGACAACTGTCCTGTTTATTGGGGTAAATAGTTTAATAGTTGGGTCTTTTATTATTGGATAGGTAAGTGTGACCGTCTGTGGGTGTTTTTCGTTTGTAGAAGTGTTTTAGTAATTTTAGTGGTGTAAAAATCGTGTCAGAGGTTGTGTTTACCTGTTCGTTAATAATATCTATGTTAAACGTTCGTGTTTTGTAAATTTCCATGTTTTCAAGAATGTCTAGTCTTCGTCCTTTTTTACTTAGATGTAATACTGTCATACATTCATCTATTTCCCTTGGTTCGTGTCCATGTGTGTTAAGGTGTATTGCGAAATTGGAGTCTTCCCTTTTCCTTTTGTATGATCGTATATGTTCTGTGAACCTTGTTTTTAATGTTCGTCCAGTTTGTCCGATGTATGTATGGTTGCAGGTACAAGTAAGTCTATATACTCCGCTGGTGCTAAATTTATCGGTTGTTTCTATTGATGTCTTGAGATTGTTGCGTAGAGTGTTGGTCGTTTTTAGTGTTGTGTGTAAACCTTCTTTCCGGAAAAGGTTAGTTAATCTAAATATTTCTGGTCCTGTGTAAGTAAAGATGTGTCGTCGTGTTGTGTTGATTGTTTCCTTGTCTTCTTTCGTCTTGTTTTTGTTGTTGTATTGTCTGAGTAGTTTTTCGATGGTTGTGTTGGTTGGTATAATCGTTATTTTTAGCTATAGTGTAAATTATATCGAGTTCTTTGTTGTATTTATCTGGAGCGAGTGGGACTATTTTAAGTCTGTGAATCATATGTCTAAATGCTGCCAGTTTATGTTGAGTGGGATGGTTTGAGGAGCTGTAGATAGCTGTGTCTGTCACGGTTGGTTTTCTATAAATGTCAAAGTTTAAGGTATCAATGTAATAATGCACAAGAACGACTACATAGAGAAAACACAACAATTCATACAACAAGCAAAATGCACAAAATTTAAGAATGACCCAACCGATTTATTCCAAAGGGAAATACGATGCCTTCTAAAACGCTGCAAACCGTTTACTGACGGAAAGTTATACATATACATGAACATGAACCCAGGACCCCCTACACTCAGAACAGAACCTCAATATGTTAAGACCGCAGTCTAATGGGCTAATTGTGGTCATTTAACATTAAAAGCGATGTAAATAAAACAATTTTATTTTATCTTTTACTCAACGTTTCGTTGATGTGGTTGTCGACTTCTTCAGAAGTATTTTTTATTGGATTCTGTTGCAGAAGTTTTTTCTTGATCTTTAAAATTTTAACACAAAATAAATATAGTGAAGGAATGACTTACGATTTAATCTACATCTCAATCACATTCTTATTTATTATTTTTAAATTATGAAACAACATGTCACAATAGTAATAATAAATAAATAAAATAATTAATTATAGTTACAAATCCCAACATCTAACTAAAACTAGATCACAGAACTATTACTTTTGGTGTATTGTAGGAGAATATGGCAGCTTTGTTTGATCTTTGTCTTCTTTTGTATTTAGAGCTTTAGGTTCTTAAGCTCTCCAACGTATATCTCTTATTTACAGATTTCTCTTTGTCCAGTTCTTTAACGCTGTTAAAATCTATTGTATGTTTATTTTCTTTTATATGTTGTACTAAAGCAGTCGTCTCTTTTCCCTTTTTAATATCTGCTTTATGTTCAGCTAATCTTATACCAAGCATTCGTTTTGTTGTTCCCACATATACTTTATTACACTGCTCCCTTTCATTACCTCGGCATGTGATTTCATACACTACATTATCTATCTTTTTACTTGTCTTAAGGTACGTTTAGACTATGCTAATATTTGTCCAAACACAACAAATAATGGTTTGGGCTAATAGTAGGTATTGTGACTAATATTTGGGCATGCGTTTAGATTGCACTAATATTTGTTTGAATTTTATTTGCACAAACAACAGAAGATTTTGTGTCAGCCGTGTTTGGTACAAATATTTGTATACCCTTTTACACTGCACAAATAATTCTATTTGTCCGATGTGTATGAACAAACATCTGTTAAATAATGTTGTTGTTATGTTTATGAAATCCATCTGCTAAATAGTATCAAATTGTGTTTGTGAAGCAACGTAAAAAATTAAAATGTTTAGTGACAGTGATATTGAAGATTTATTATTAATAACTGCTGGAGCTATGGCACTTTCAAAAACCCAGCAAAAAGAAAAAAAAAAGATCCAGAAGAATGTGGGTTCGAGCGTGGGTGCAGCGTCGTAAAATGGAAGGATGTTGCAAAAAACTTCTGAAGGAACTAAGTTTTGAAGAACCTTCGCTGCAAAAATGACTTCTATTACTTGATACCTTCGCTTTCAGATAAAATATCTAAATTTGTTGTTATTGGTTGCTGCTGGCTAACCTCCGCGCGTCAACAAAAGCAATGGAGTCGAAATATTTACACTTTGATGCATTGTTTGCACCTTGTCCAGATTTGTTTTTTTTTTTTTTTTTTTTTTTTGTTGATGTAGCCCCGGTACTGAATCTTCAAATTCGACCATTTTGCGAAAACTTCCTCCGCTGTAACATTAAGCATATCGCCAATTTCAGTCCATGCGCTATCCCGCATGGGTTTTTAATGGTAGTCAGCACTTGATGCATTCCAAATGCAAGGATGGAATTCCACTTCGCCGATCAATTTAAATATATTTTCTTCACTCCAATCGTGCGTCGTCCTCTTCCTTTTGATTTTTTTGGCAGATGGTGGCGATTCAATAATTGATGTTGTCCATTTTCTTTCAGAAAAATATGCTTTATCATAAAGAATTATAAAAAAGCGGTTTTTAGTTACTAATCTGTCAAACGAATTGACTAATATTGCCATTTCAATTTATTTCATTTTTTATATGTTAAGCTCTGTCAAAAATAACTGTTGGCAGCCCACGTTTCTACAATTATTTGTCGCTATTTGTTTCGCCAAAAATATTGCGAGAACAAACAAAATATCGAGCCAAATATTTGTAACGACGTGCTGACAAAGTGTTTACATTATGCAAAGCTTTATTCACAAACAAAGATTTTTTTAGCCAACAAACAGTCGAAAAATATTTGGTGGCTAACAAATTCGAGTGTTTACACTACGACAAACAAAATTTTTATGATTTTGCACAAATATTAGCACAGTCTAAACGCACCTTTAGTGTTACATTTGATTTTTGTGCTATATTTATGTTTTCATTATTGATGATGTTTCTTAACGATTTACTTTCAGTCAAACGCGGTATAAATGGTACACTGTAAAAAATTGTTCCTTTTGGATCTTGTTTTTCCGAACTTTGTTTTCTTTGTAGTGTTTTATTTTTAATATTATTTATGATGAAAATAGGGAAGTTATTCATCAATAGTATCTCTCTTATTTTGTTAATATTATTATTTCTAAAACTTTTGTCACTAATTTCAATAATTTTCCTTACAAAATTTGTGGCAGTATTTAGTTTCATTGCTAAAGGCTGGGTCGAGTTAAAATTAATCAGTCTTCCTGAAGCCGTCGGTTTCATGTGCCAATCGGTAATGATTGTTTTCCCATTTCTTGTAATTTTCATATCTAAATATGGAATTTGTTTGTCCTCTTCTTTTTCTATTGTAAATTGTAATTTATTGTGATAAGTGTTTAACATTCCCAATATTATTTTTTCATCTTTTTGGTCAATAACTGCAAGCAGATCATCTACGTACTTAGATATAAATTTTATATGTATTTTCTTGTCTTTTAATTTTTCCATTACGTCGCACAGTGACGCCCGTAGAGCAAACGAGGTTGCCTAAATCAAAATTTTTATGAGCGCCCACGAAGTTTTGAATAAGCCCATGTTATAGGAAACTTTTCAACGATTTCAAATATGCCACTGTTAATAATATCACATTTTTAGTTTAGAATATATAACCATTCAAAGGTGACCGACTTTCGTTTTTCAAAAAAACACACAATTTTTAGTCAATTTATTGCGATTTCAGGTATAATATCACGAAAAATAGGTAACGAATCGCCATATTTTTTGTTTGTATTGATTGATGTATTTATTAAATGTATAATGATAAAAGAAAAATTAACTTTTTGCTGTGTGTTTCTCCTGGTAAATCACTATTTAAAAACTATGCGTTTTTTCACTATTTTTCAACTTTGACGGAAAATAAAAAAAATCTATATTTTTCTATATTTGCCATATTTGCAAAACCTGTTCTTTGATTATTTCTTTACATAATTCAAAAGGTTTTATCTGCCTGTACGTGCCCGTTTGGCTTCTAGAGGTAAAAAAGGTTAAAATGACATGGTTGCATAAATTGTATGGCGTCCATCCCTTATACGTATTGACTGACATTATTTTCTTTTAGTAGTAAATTTTTGTTTAAATTTTTTTTAGTAGTAAATTTTTAGGCATGGTAGCATAAGCCTATATATTGCAAAATAAGCACAATGCCTGGATTAGTCTACGGCTGAACGTTGGCGCAACAATTACTAAAACCAATTAAGCATTGAAGTACTGAAAACATGGCGTTGAACAATTAAAAATTATTTGAACTGTTTAGAAAGTCAACCACAACAAAGTTTTTCACGGAAGCTGCTTTAGAAGAACTTGATAGCTTATACAGAAATATTGAGAGAAGCGAAATTATAAAAAATAATTTTTATCTGATATATGTAAATATTAAGGCAAAATGGGTTAAATCTAATCGAACCATTCAGAACTTCAACTCTAAATACGAGGACTGGCTTAATGAAGACACCATCCTGGCTATATTGGCAGTAGATAAGCCCACCACATCAACCAGAGGAGCAAAAGGAAGGCTAAAAAAAGTATTGAGGAGTGTTCAATTTTCACAAGAAAGAGGAAACTTGCCGATGCCACCAATGACTTGACCACGAAGCATTTATCGGACGCGCTAGCTATTAAATATACAAAGGATAGTGAAAGAGTTAGGTCTCAGATAACCAAATCTGTTGCTGATGCAAGCCTACTGCGACTAAAAAGTATTAAGGAAAGCATTCCCACGCCCACAAACGCACACATTAAAAAGTATGGCTCCGAAGAAGCCTTGGCCTTGTTTATGGAGTTAGAACATTCCAAAGAGAAATATGAGAAACTACGGGCATCTTTAACGCGACACGGCGCTGACGTTTTACCCAGATACAAGCATATTACGCAAGCCAAAATAAATTCACGACCACTGCATACGGAGTTTACGGAAGTCTCTGCGAAAGCCAATCTACAGGATTTCATGGGCCATACAGTAAAACGGTTGTTGTAGACCTAAAAATGAGGTGAAAATTCTTCCTGAGAAGTTGACATTGATCAGCAAATGGGGCTGCGATGGATCATCCGGACAAAGCGTTTAGAAGCAAAGGATATCTTCCGATGACGCTACAATATCGGACGGAAATATGTTTATGGCATCTGTTGTTCCTTTGCGGCTAATATCTGATGTTTCCCTACACTGAAGAAATCCACGTCCGTCATCAGTGCATTATTGCCGACCAATAACGCAAATGATTTGCAAAAGAGTCAGAAGAACTTTGGTAATTTTAACGTTTCTACAAATGAGGAGAATTACGAATATGGAATGTCACCCTACAAAGCGTAGCACCCTTTCCAAACGCTCATTTTATAGGCTGAACAGTTATCTATCATATGCTGTTTAAACTGTTTAATTATCTTATTCGGTTCAAAAGATATGATTTTTGCAACGAAAAAACTCAAATGTCGCTACTGTGCGTCGTCAAGTAGTGTATCTAACACTATGTCTGCAACTGTTGGCAAAAGAGGGTTCCCATTGGCATTCCATATGTTTGCTGATAAAAATGTTTATCATAAATGAAATAATTGTTGTCTGTTAGACAAAATTTAAGAAGATTTAGAAATTGTGGCTTATGTATTGTTGTGTGTATTTTAAGAATTTCCCATTTGTCAAGTATATTGTTTATTGCCAGGTGAATCGGTATATTCGTAAAGAGTGATACCACGTCAAAGGAAACTAAAATGTCACTTTCGTCTAAAGATATTGCACATAATCTGTCTTTTAATTCAAAAGAATTTTTGATATTAAGATTTGGTGATATTAATTGGCTAAGTATTGATCCAAGATGTTAAGCCAGATGGTAACATGGTACTTTTGTTGACGAAGAAATCGGTCTTAGAGGTATATTGACCACAATTAGCCCATTAGACTGCGGTCTTAACTGATAAAAAAGTAATTATTATTGTTTAGCTTAAGTAATTAGTTTATATTATTTTAAATGTAGAATTAGCAATTTTTATAATATTATTGATAATTTTATTTTATAAAAACAAATGAAAAATTAATAAATTGTTGGCTAATAGCGCGTTGAGTTATGAGGATAGAATTAATTCAATTAAGGAATTTTATTATATGTTTATTTAAAAAAATTAATTCCTTTTTGGTAAAAACTAGTAAAGAGTTAAAATTAATATGTAAAAAAGGTTTATTACATACATCTGTATATGCATATGTACATAAAAATAGAAGTTCCAAAAAAATTCAATAAAAAAAATTAGGGAAAACATTTACACTTCTAGAAATACATCCTGTATTAATATTGCCCCTTTTATATATGGACATATTAAATAACGCAATTTTTATTTTTATGCACTTAGAAGGATATTATTATGTTATTATAAATTCTAAAATTTCTAAAGTACTAAAAAAACCTCTTTTCTGCATCAAAAAAAGTCCTGCAGCTTAAATAAATAGAGAGTAAAATTTATTCGAAATTGAAAAGTTTTATCATTAGGCACTATAAGAATATATTTTTGTTTTCGAGTAAGTAATAAGATTTGCTAGCTGGGGTTTGAGCCAAATTTAGATATCAGACATCAAGTTTTATTCCTATCTCATTTAAATTAATTAATTTAAAAAAAAAATTTCGAATGTATATCGATCAACGAAGGGTTAAGGTTTATTTTTTATACATAGTTCTTTTTAAGGTTTTGCTATTATACAGGCATGTCACAGAACTCAATTCCGATCGAGAGTGGTTTCGATTCCGTAAATTGGTTCTTTAGAAAACGAAAAATTTCTTCGGAATGAAACCACTTTTAAATGTCAAAGTGGAATTAAGATTCTTTGAAATTTGGTTACTAACGGTTTTCAAATTTACTTTTATTATATGTCCTTATTTAGATTAGCTTTGTTGATTACTAAGGTGTTCCCAATATTGCAACATTTAAGTAAAAAGGTGAAGCTTAAGCATTTTTTTTGAATAAGTAAAATCGATCGGAATCTGAAGAAGGTAAAACAACATCGATCGAGATTACTAATACGGAATTTAAACCGCTTCGATCGGAATTTGTGACATGCCTGATAATTTTATTTTTCTTAAAAAAACAATTATTTTATCCAGTTGTAATTCCACTCCATTACCATTATTAAAACAATTATAATTAAAATAAAATTATTAGCATGATATCGCTTTTTCATTATTTCAACTAATGCCAATGAAATTTTAATGGTAACGAAAAAATATTTTTATTTTTGTTAAAAATATTTATACTTCATTTTTAAATTGAATTTTTATTATTTTCGGCCGTATTTATTAAAAATAAATTGGATTCAAAAGGTATTTTAAAACAAACTTAACATAAAAATATATTTTAATTGATTTTAAATTATCACGCTTTTCGTCTTTTTAAATATAGAAACATGCATACATATATTTATTGAGTTATTGTATCCTTAGATATGTTGTAATCACTTAAAAAAGTTATTAATAATAGTATTTTAAATACAATTATACGCATTAGATTTATAATTTGTTGTTAAAAAATTGTTTTGTATATTCAACTTCAATAAAACTTAACAAAACAATTAAAAATGTTGATCATGTTTAGAAACAATTGATTTTTGTAATTTCTATAAACCAATGCATATATGCGTATGAATAAATATTGATTCGCAGCATATAATAAGTACTTATGGTATAACCATCAATATCTGTTTATATCCGTTTTTGGGAAACATAGGATTCGCATCCATCCAATGAGAAAAAGTAACAATATTAACTTATATCAGAAACACAAAAGTACTCATCTATACGCACTCTTAAGAGTAGACACACAAAAACTGATATAAACAGATATATCTGTGCACGTCTTTAGTGTGTACATTAATGATATAAATATATATCGTATTATTATTTACAAAGTTAGTTGGTTAAATAGATGATGTTTATAATCTCACAACTAAGGTAGATAGATGCTGTTTCGTCAAAGAATAAATCTTCTTTTGACAATATAAAGAAAATGGGCGATTTATTTTTATAAATTTTTAATAAATCTTGGTAGCGAAAAATATATGAAACCGGTAAGTATGGTGTCCAATACAAGAGTAAAGTTTCATTATACATTTAAAATGGTTCTTAAAAATACAGTTTTATAAATTTCCCTAGCTAACAATTATTCAATTTTTTTTCACAGTTGATTATACGTATCGCTTATTATATTACACTTAGAGAAATTCATTTTAATAAAAGATTGTAATTCAGTTTATGCTTAAGGTTTAAACTTTAAAATACAAATATAGGAATTCGAAAGATATATAATATTTCCACATTTTATTTTTTTTTATAATTAAACTAAAATTGAAATGGCTTAACATGCCAGCCCCATTGAAGACCGAAGGTTTCAATCTTTTGGAAGGATAGCTACTTTTGGGATTGGACGCTTAAAAGCCCCGTTCACTTCCACTACGCGAATTTTCCCGTCTTGACCGTGAAATACGGCCGTTATCACTCCCGTTAACCACTGTAGTGTAGGCAGATTGTCCTCGTGAACGACGACGATTTTTCCGACGGCGAGGTCTGGCTTTTCTTCGGGCCATTTGGTTCTGGCCTGTAGACCCAGAGTCATAAAATAAGACTTTTTTTGCATTAACAGAGGGAATTTAGCATCGTATGATACTGGTGCATTAAGCAATCGCCCACCTACCCTTATTAAAGAAAATGAGCGATTATTTTCAGTCAACTCATGAATAAACGGATTCAGCTTCTGTAAATTCGGGGTTAACGTCTGAGATGTTTTAAGTTTCTTAATTTCATCGGAATACGAAATTTTTTGAACGACTTCAACTATTTTTAGAAACGCCCACCGCATTTCCTTTGACGTGGGCATTATGCAGTTATCCACTTCATGCTTTCGGGAAGCGTGAATGAATCGCATTATAAAGGACATTGTTCGGATTAACTTATGATACGATGAGTGTTTGTTGATCAAATCAATAATACAATTCGAAGTGCCTTCAACAAGGAGAAATACATTAGTTTTTCTTTTTTCTAATGCTTTCTGATCTTCAGTTAGAGAAAAAAGCCCGTTTTTCGGCCACATATTTATTTCTTCTGATAAATATTTTGGACCGTTAAACCAAATTGAGCTACATAATTCATCTACAGTACAACCTCGTGATACAATATCGGTTGGATTTTCCTTTCACGAATCATGACGCCAATTAACCCCGTCTGAAAGTTCCTGAATATCTGAAACCCTGTTTGACACAAATGTCGCTAATGTTGAAGAATGACTCCTGATCCAGTGAAGCGTAATTTCAGTCCAAAAATAAACACTTTCGAGTTCACATAATAACATGGGTTTCACCTTGGCCCATAATTTGGCCAGTAACTGTGCTGCGCATAATTCTAGTCTCAGAAGTGACTTTGACTTTAAAGGAGCGACCTTCGATTTTGCTGTCAGCAAACGACACGAAAATTTATTTGCCACTCTACTCCTTATGTATAAGCAGCAACCATATGCTCTAATCGAAGCATCTGAAAATCCATGTATTTGACAACTAGAACTTTTAGACGTTTGTACATATCTGGTAATACGAATTATGTCGATTTGTAATAAATCTGATTTAAATTTACCCAATGATCTATTCAGATCGGCAGGAATTGGTTCATCCCAGTGTAATTTTTGTAGCCAAAGTTCCTGCAATAAAACTTCGGCCTTAATTATCAGAGGGCATAATAATCCAAGTGGATCGAATAATCTGGCAGAAATTGATAACATATTACGTTTTGTGGCACTCAAATTCTGGAATGACTCATCCAAGTGATACTTGAATCTATCATCCTTTGAAAACCAGTAGGTACCCAGAGCTCTAGTGAAATTTTCATCGCACTTTATAAATTTAGTTCTTGCAAAGTCATAATTTTGATTGTAATTTGAAGACCATTTTGTAAGAGTAAATCCTGCTGATCTTAATATTTCGATAATTTGATATCGAATTGTCTCCAGCTCTTCAATTGAATCGGCTCCTGTTAACAAGTCATCTACGTAAAAATCCCTACGTACAACTTCAGATCCAATCGGAAACTTTTTCCGAAATAAATCGCTCAAATATATAAGGCATCGAATTGCCAAAAATGGAGCAGAAGAAGTCCCATATAAGACTGTATTTAATTTATATATTCGAAGATCAGCTGACTGTTCAGGTCGCCATAAGATTAACTGAAAATCTCTATCAGCCTCGTCAATTAAAACTTGACGGTACATTTTCTCGATGTCAGCTGTTAATACGTATTTATGCTGGCGAATCAACGTTGAATACAGTTCTTCTTGAACTGTAGGTCGTTCAGTGAAACCAGTGTAGACGTCTTACTTGACGCGTCAAAAACTACCCTAAGTTTAGTTGATGTACTCTGAGGGCGTAATACACATTGGTGTGGTATAAAATAGTGAGGTTTATTTGGAATTTTTTCGTTTGAAATAGACATGTGTCCAAGCTCAATATACTCTTTCATGAAGTCATTGTACATCTCCCTTAATTTAAGATCATTTAACAATCGCCGTTCAAGTGATAAGAATCTTCTTTTAGCGATATCGAAAGAAGAACCTAGTGATCCTGGATCACCTTTCAAGGGGAGCGACACTTTTAATCGCCCAGCCGGTTGAAGTTCGACTGACTGAATAAACTTTTCCTCACATTGCTTATGTTCGATAGATAAGACTTTGTTAATCGTTGAAATCTCTTCCAGTTCCCAAAATTTCCGCACTATTTTGTCAAGAGATGTTTCACTTTCATTATTAATAGTTGCTCCCAAATCGCATGAACTATTAGTTGGATTTTTAGACATAAGGTACTTTCCCGAAACAATCCAACCTAGAAGAGTTTTCTGGAATGTTGGAAGCTTTGGGTTTTCCTTAATTTGGCCAGCACACAACAGTTCAAAGAAAATCTCAGCGCCGATCAACATATCTATTTTCTGAGGTTTGAAGAAGTATGGATCGGCCAATTCAATATTATTTGGAATATTCCAACCAGATGTTGAAAGATCCAGAATTGAGATTGTCGAAGAATCCAGAATTTAGACGTAAAATCGTGCGAATTCATTCGAGATTTCACAGAAGCTTGCACTTTGAATTTGGCAGAAGAATTGCTTTTTCCAATGCCTATGAGACTAAGATTCCCTTTTTCCTTTTGCAGTTGCAGTCGTTGTGAGAGTTCCTCAGTTACAAAATTGATTTGTGAACCAGAATCCAAAAGAGCCCATGCCAATATATATTGGCCACATTTGTCCTTAATTTTTACTAAAGCCGTAGCCAATATCACGTTGTCATTGCAAGACGAAGAGTGATTTACATAGGCTGTAGAAGTCGAAGGCTGGTTTGGATCAGAACATAATGCACCTGCTGATCTATCATTAATTACGTTGTTCTGATGCAATAAAGTGTTATGTGAGCGATTGCAGACTCTACATTTAGATGAAGTACATTTCGAAACGGTATGACCCTTTCTTAGGCAGTTTATACATGCTGGGACACCTTTCGCAAAGTCAAATCGCTGTTGAACAGACATAGCTGCAAACGAAGGGCAATTTGATACGTAATGGTCAGCAGAACTACAAAAAATGCATTTAGAGACGCTCGTTTTGTCTTACCTTGACAAGAAAATGGCCTTGCCTTGTTTTTTGTGAGATTGTTAGACGTAGACGGTTTTGGGACGCTAGACTTTTGCTTTGAACTACATGATTCGTCAGCTGAGATGTGCTGATATCTTCTGTTTTAAGCTGTCTCGCAATCACTCCATAGAGGCAAACTTTCATAATTTAGTTGCTCTTCCCATTTAGTACGCGTGACGGCGTCAACCTTTGACATTACTAGATGTATTATTGTTGGGTTAGTAATGCTTTTTTTTTTTTTTTTTAACAGGACCAGCACTCAGGGGATGAGCCCTACTTATGCAATGCATTGTACCAGAACTAGGAAATTAGGTTGTGGGAAGGGGGATAAAGGGAGTAGTGCCTGTGGACATTTGATTTGAATCTTTGCACACTGAAAGTGGCAGGAAAGACCTCTGCGGGGAGTTTATTCCACATACAAACTGTTCGGCTAGAAAACGAATTCTCTCTGTAATGCGTAGTGCGATTCACTGGCCGATCGACCACAAAGGAATGCGCTCTTGATGCAGAACGCGTTGCGCGTACGAAATTACGGTTTTCAGGAACAAGTTCCCTTATTTCATAAGGGCACATTCCGTTGTAGTAACGATAAAACAGTGAAACACACCCCACATTGCGTCGATGCTCCAGTGAGTCAATAGAGCTGGATACCCTACTGTCACCGATGAGCTTCTTCGCTCTTTCATGCACGCGGTCGAGTGACTCCAAAATACACTTTGAAGCACCGGCCCACACATGAGAGTTGTATTCCATTTTCGGTCTGATAAAGGTGACATAGATAGTAAGGAGATCAGATGGAGTGAAGTATTTCTTACACCGTTTCAAAAAACCTAGGCACTTGAATGCTTCTTTTGCGACATGAAAGATATGCTGGTTCCAACGAACATCACATTGAATTTTCATGCCAAGAACATCGAGAGCTTCTGATTCCTTAATATATATATCACCCATAATTACAGATGAGGTAGCATATTCAGCCGTACGCCTGTGCGAAAGCACACAGCACTGGGTTTTATTAGCGTTAAATTGAACATTATTCGCAAGGCCCCATTCGGAGATTACCAAAAGGTCGCGATTAAGGGTATCATCCATGTGCTTTCGCATAGCGCCAATTTCCCGAAGGCTTGGTATATTGGGAAAAGAAAATGAATGGCATATGCTACTGTCATCTGCAAAAGAATAGATAGGGTTGGAAGTCTGACGTAGAAGGTCATTAAGAAAAATAAGAAACAGGGTAGGGGAAAGAACGGAACCTTGCGGTACCCCTGAATTTACCTTGAACTCGTTTGATGCGATCCCATCTATAACAACTCGTATAGTGCGATCCCTGAGAAAGCTCGATATAAGTCGAGAGAAACTATTACCGACACCAAAAGCAATAAGTTTTGATATGAGTGCACCATGCCACTCTCCATCAAACGCCTTAGAAATATCTAGAGCCACCACCTTACTTTCGCCGAAATGGTGAATGGATTGATACCACTTTTTCGAAAGGAAGGCCAGTAAGTCACCCGTAGAGCGTCCCCTACGGAAGCCGTACTGCCGGTCACTAAGTAAGCTGTTGGACTCCAGATACCTCACAAGATTAAAATTGAGCATACTCTCCATAACTTTGGAGAGTGCAGAGCAAATTGCGATTGGGCGGTAATTTTCAGGGTTGCTAGCCTCTCCCTTTTTGGGGACTGGTGTTACATTAGCAATCTTCCAACATGATGGAAACTCACCAACATGGTATAAAATGTTGAAAAGTTTTGCTAATGGACGCGATAACGTCGAAGAGTACTGCTTCAAGACCAGTGCTGGAATTCCATCCGGACCAGGGGACTTGTTTATGTTGAGATCCGCTAAAACCCTTTTAACTGCGGTTGCTCGAAAGAATATATCCGGCATAGTTACTGATACTCTTTCCAGTGCGGGCAGTGGTTGATTGCTTTCCGGCAAGTAAGAATTACTTGCAAAGATTTCAGCCAAGAGGTTTGCATTATCAACCGGGTCGTTAAATATTTGATCATCCCTTAAAAGAGGCGGAATTGAGGAACTAGCATTATCCTTCACTGTTTTAACGAATGACCAAAAGCTCTTGTTACCCTGAGGAGCAGCAAGAACTTTAGCACGGAGGCGCAGCTCGTATAGAGCTTTTTCGCGCCTAAGTACTTTGGCACACGAAGATCTCGACTTTTTGCGTAGCGAATCAGTATCAAAGTTTTTATTACACCGCCATATACTAAATGTTTCCTCTCTGGATCTGACTGCGTTTTTGCACGTCTAATTAAACCAAGAATTTTTTCTTGGCTTAATGCGAATTTGCTTAGATGGAATGAAGGTTTTCATTTCAAGCAAAATAATGTTCACAATCATTTCCGCCATGGCATCGACCCTATTGTCCAGAAAACAAAGTTTCCAATTAAAATGCCGAAAAAAATCGTTAAGCTCAGCCCAACGAGCCTTTTCGTATATATATTTTAAACGTTTCGTGGCTATTTTCGAAACGTTGTGAAGTTCAGCGACCGAAAAGGAGGCAACATATTGGCCCTCTGGAGTTGTACGGTTCGAATGGCGAATCCAAGACGAGTTGTGAACATTGAAATCACCAGCAACAACAATTTCACTGTTCGGACGACTTTCTAGGATTCTCGATATGGAATCGGAAAGGGCATCGAAGCCAGAAAAAGATTTATCCCTTCCCGCGCTTGGGCTTCTGTATAAAAACCCGAAATGTGAGAAGTGTGACCAGACTTTGAATTTAACCCAAAGACAGTTAAATTCAGGATCGTTCGTGCCTAGTGATTGCTGGCACTGGTACACGACTTCATTCCGAATGTACAACGCAAGACCCCGATGTAGACTAAAAAAGGGTAGAAGAGAGTACCCAGGTAAATGAAAATCCTGTGGATCAGAATCCTCAGATACCTGGGTCTCACATAAGGCGAAAATATTAGGCCGATGGAGACAACTGTGTGCATACACAGAGAAAACATTCGCTCTCAACCCACGTATGTTACAAAAGTCTTCTCAAAGCGGTTGCCGAAGGCTTAGACATTTTAGGCAAATCGAATAACCGAGAAATACTATCAAAGAAAATAAGACAGGGATTGTCATATACTCTCTTTAAACTTGCCAATGCTTTAGAATAATTTTGCTCTGTTATTTGGTACGCTTTAACAGTACCGAGAGCTTCTTCTGAAAGGCATGATATAAGATGGTTAAATTTCTCAATTTCTGTTAAATATAAGTCATTATCTACTAAGTTTTCCAATAGGCTAATAAAATTTTTATATTCAGAGTATTTGCCGCTAAACTTTGGCAATTTCATAAGTGGTAGTCTACTGCCATGATGACCTTGAAAACATAAAGTATTATCATTGCCACTTTGCCTTCTGGTAGGAGATAAATATCCAAGCAATAAACATTTTGTTGAAACGCATAAATTTTCAACTTCGGCTCTAGATCCGTTTGAAGGATCTAGAATATCAATTTCAGACTGATAAGCCATTGCCTGTTCAATATATGAATTTAAAATGTCTAAACGGCATTCCAATTCCAGTACATTGAATGATATCGTTTTTTCTTTAATGGAGCGCTTAATTCTCGCAATATTATTTAACACCGTATTTTTCTGTTGGCACAAAACCTCTAGATTATTCTGTCTAGCGCCTTTTTGTTGAGATTTCATTTTTAAATAGGTTTAGGGAGATAAATTTTGGTAGATAAATTTTTACTGAACTGAAATATGTCTATTAAATACTGAGCTCAATGAGTAAAAGGATAACTCTACTAACGAGTAAGCAAAAAATCAAATCAGAAAATAAGAAATAACTTTTTATTTTTTTTTAGAATAAACGTTTTTTATTCAAAAGCGCAACTTATTCGAGCGGTTTTTCCTTTTATTTATTTTAAAAATTTATTAAAAATTTAAGTTTCTATTACCCTAATACTTTTTCACTTAAATGTGTGCTGGGTATAGGGTTGCCAGACGGGCCTGATTTGGCCTGATTGTCAAGTTTTTTAATGCGCGTCAAGTGTCAAGTGAAAAAGTGATTTGTCAATGTTTTTTGTAAGTTAACTTTTTTTTTCTCAAATTTATTCTAGCTACATATGTAATAATACTTAAAAAAGTAAGTTTATATTTCTAAAAAACACATCGATAGAGCATATTTTTACTATCTATATTTCTTAAGATAGTACCTATATTTTTTTTAAATAACGCCTAAGTTTTCTCTAAAATATATAACGACTGAATTTTTATTCTTATATTGTTTTTTGTTTCTTTGACATTGTTTCTGTTATTTTTACTTTTAACGATATTTTTGTTTTTATTCTAATAATTTTTATGAAAAAAATAATAAAAAAAATTAAATAAAAACCAATAGTATGAGTGTTTTTATTTGTCAAGTTTTTTTTTCAAAATCAAGTTTTTTTTTGGGCAATGTCAAGCTTTTTGGCAAATTGGATCTAGCAAGCCTAGCTGGGTAACAGCTTGCTAGACGAGCGAATATGTATATAGACACAAATTGAAATTAAACAAAATACAAAAGCTTTTAAATTTGTTCAGATTCGTGGTATTCAGTTTTAAATAATAAATTTTACAAATAAAGCATTCATAAATACATGCATAAGGGTTAACTAATTAATATCTATTGATGAATTGTTCGTTCGATTATTGGGATAACTTAACCTCTTCTCTCTCTATATTTTGCCTTTGCTATTTTGTCTGTCAATATTCGATCTTTATTCACTTTCCACCTTCTCTTCAACAGAGATATTAAATATAATCTCTTTTCAACAGAGATATTGAATATAATCTCGTAGTTAAATCTTTATTAATAATGCACTTTATAGTTTTACAATCTATGCTTGTTCTTTACGCTAGTTTTTTTTTTTTTTCTTCTTAATTAACAATTATTGCTCAATTGCTCATCTCTTTTGTTAGTAATATTCTTTAAATTTAATCGTAAGAAAAGTGATGCCAAGCTATGTTTCTGTTTTGCAAACTTATCAAAAGTGTTGGTAAACATTTATGATTTACGAAAAGGATGGAATGAAGTAAGATTAAAAATAATTGATTAATCTACGGGAGAACTACATTGACCAAAAGGTAAGCAGCATTCAATTGAATAATAAAATTATTTTATGTATTCCAGGCAAACGAACTACGAGAAGAGAATTAGCGAATTTAATAACAAATATTCCGTGCAGGAATAAATGAATAACAATTAATGAATCCGATTTCTTTGGTTCACTTTACAGGGCTCGTATAAATTAATATGAAGTTATTAAGAATTAATAGACGAGTGTGGAAATACACAACTTTTTAATTTAAGTCTCACACAGAATGTTAATTCTTAAATACCTGATTTCTTTTGGCTTGCTGGTTAGCACTTCCCTTGCGACAAAGGCAGCAATCGCACGTCATGGGGATTAGTGGCTAATTTGGATATTGTTGATTATGATAATGTTACGCCAAATGATGATGATTTATTGGTGATGATTATGATGACGATATGAATAATTCACTTAATGAAACTTGTATCGTTTGAAATAAATTTGTGCTTGCGTACTTATTTTAAGCTAACACATATTTTTAAATATAGTTTTTAAATTGTTCAGAGCACGATTTCAGTAATAAGATTTATTAAATAAGTTAAATCGTTAGTCCCTGCTCGGGCGCCAAAATGTTTCGTCAAAGAATAAATCTTCTTTTGACAATATAAAGAAAATGGGCGATTTAATTTATAAATTTTTAATAAATCTTGGTAGCGAAAAATATATGAAACCGGTAAGTATGGTGTCCAATACAAGAGTAAAGTTTTATTATACATTAAAAATGGTTCTTAAAAATACAGTTTTATAAATTTCCCCAGCTAACAATTATTAAATTTTTTTCACAGTTGAATTTATCGCTTTTTATATTACACTAAGAGAAATTCATATTAATAAAAGATTGTAATTCAGTTTATGCTTAAGGTTTAAATTTTAAAATACAAATATAGGAATTCGAAAGATATATAATATTTCTACATTTTATTTTTTTATAATCAAACTAAAATTGAAATGGCTTAACAGATGCGAAGAATGCTGATGAAGGACGAAGTGGTTCAGAAAGTGCAGCATTACATTCTGCTAGCGTCTAATTTTTCTTGTTTTCTTTGGAAAACGTCCGCATACAATTGTATAATAATTTTTTATTCTAAAAAAGATTTTTAGAAATTAAAAATGAGCTAAAGACAAAATAATTTCAATTCATTTATAATATTCACAGCTTAAAAATTCTAATTTCATGAAATTAAAAGAAAGAAAAGTTTAGAAACGGGATCTTCAATAAAAAATGATCTATGACTTAGTCAAATAGCGCTGAAATCACTCGTCATCTATAGTGATTGGCTTCTGAGTTTTCCGAGTTTCCCTGGAAATCATAATTAATTGAAGGAATGCATCGACTTGTTTTTTCCTTAAAGCGCCGGTGATATAAACAAATCTTATTATTTCTAGGAGAAGGACTTCGAAATCTTGCCTTTTTAGTTAATTTTTTGGGGGTTTAAAGTGGAATGAAATTGTCCAATTAACTCTCAATATTAAAAAGCAAAGAAAAATTACTATCAATGTTGCTAACACCAGAAACACTATTTCTTTGGGAAACCACTATATTATGATTTTTTTAGTGGTCGAAATTTTACATTACCCTCTTGAGTGTTGTTCTAGATCATTTGGAAGTTTCTTTAACCAAAGTGTGAAAAGAACGTCATCTGGAATTTGATTACATCCTAGTTCTTTCATCTCGTCAAAAGGCAACTGGGCTTTTCAAGATAATGTCCATTAAATAAACGATTGCTCTTAGATTTTTGTGACTATTCATATAAATTAAGAAGCTTGCGTTTCAACAAATTATATTTATCACTGGGTGGTAGATTTTTAATCATGCTAGAAATTTTCTCTATGATAACTAAATCCAACGAATCTAGAACTTTGGATTATTTGATATTATCAGACACTATTGAAAAGTTTTTAAACTTTTTTTCAGCAGTTACAAACCATAAATCTGGATTTTGTGTCTGGAAATTGTGAAAGAACCAGTCTATCTGCTCTCTTATAGTCGCATTCAGGCTCTTGAATATTCGCAGAATTTGCTATTAGTATACAAGAGGATAATGCAGTTGGTTCCAAAAACAAATTAAATCTAGATTCCATTGATATCATAAATTGTTCAATTTTTTCAAAAATTCCAACACTCTCAGGATTCGGAACAAATGACGATGAGCTCTCCATATCTACTAAATCAGTTGTAAAATCATACCGCTTGGATCATCAACATGTAGAGCTTCCATTACGTGTGTTTCAATTCGACGTATTTTTTTAGATTTCTGACCACTCACAGGCAGATTCAACTTCCTTAGAATAAATAAAATCTCTCCACTATTCAAATCTGCAGCAGTTTTCATATTTCCTTGAGTCGGGGTCACCAATAAAGTGTTATATTAATTAAAATAATTTTAAATAAAGAAAACAGTTTAATTAGGTTTGAAGTCAAAAAAAAGTTAAATTATATTTTTGTATATGACAACATATTTTCAAATTTTTAAATTTTTCAACAAACTGGTTATAACGATAAATAAAAATAAATTGAACAAGTAAGAAATGGATGTGGTTCACCAAACAGTCTTTATAGGTCAAGGCTCGTTTAGTTCAAATGTTCATTCGCTTTGTTCAAATCTAAACAAAAATTAATTAATATTGTACCTTCTGGTCTTTTAACAGTATAGTTGACTTACAACTTCTGCAGCGAAATCTATTTTATTTATTTTACTAGTAACACAACGATTAACGATAACACAATAAAAAATATATTCCTTTAATTTTTATTATATTCCTTTCTTTATATTAGAAATAAAGGCAAAAAGTAACTAATGTTAAAAATTATATTTAAATATGTTTTATTAACAGTGTCAGAAACAGTTAACAACGAAATTTACGTACAAATTAATCCATCATGTAGTAGTTTAAAAACAAAGCATAGTTCAAAGTTTAACTAGGTAGACTTACAGCCTGTTTATAAAACACATCAAGAGCGAAGAGCATATCGACGAATATGTAATAATTAGCGTCCGTGTAACACGTTCCGGCTTTTTCGTTTAACTTACGTTGTGTTGCGTGTAAATATATTTTGTGTCAAATCGTCGTATTGTCGATGTATTACTTATTTTTTTTTATTTAATTTTTTCCTTATACATTTTTTGTTTTTGCCTTAAATGATGGTAGCCATGCTTCGGCGCTTAGAAAGAAACAGCTGGATTTAATAAACAAAACAAAATTATCGAACAATCAAACGGTAAAAAAATTGTGCAAATAAAAAAGTTTAATAATTAAAATAAATAATAATTTTTAAGGTGTGAGTGTACTGACTATATATGTATGTATAATACTTTTATAGTAGATGTATACGTAGATGTTTTATTGCTGAAAGTGTTATGATGGGCGGCAGTTGCCCAACAATATTAACTCCATTAAAACTTCCTGAAAACTCCATATTTTTTATTTTATTTAATATTTTTTTACTACTTTTGGGAACACAACTAAACATGTATATGTAAAATGTTTAAAACGATTGGTTTTTTATTTCGCTCAGTTTTGACGTTTCTGATACTACAATGCGCGATACATAAACCAGAAACAGTTGTCATTTGTTATGACATTTGAGTTTTAAAAACACAAAGATGGTAAGGAGTAACGTTTTTGTGCGTCTAAACGGCAGATTATGATCTGTAAACTGGCAGTTGCAGTTTTAAACTCGTTCATTTATCTCAAGCTATGGATTAGTTCATGGAACTAGTTCGCTTATAAGCCCCTCAAGTCTGATTTCCAGCTTTTTAACTTGGAGTCTACATTAGAGATAACATCATTGCTATTACGTGAAGACTTAAAATTAGTGTTATTGCAATCTTATAAGAGTTCTTATGAGAGCGTTGTTATGAGATATCTCATAGGAACAATCTTATGAGATGAACTGTCAAATATCAATAACACAACTAAGTATTTGTAAACAAAATGCCGCCATTACAAATTTTTTGCACAAATTATTATAAATATCTGCCTCAAAAGTTCAAATTAACAAAACGATTTTGTAAAAAGAAAATAATTAGTTTCTAAACACAATGATACAAAACATGAATATTTTCAATTAGCTGCAAGCAGGTATTTCTACACGGCTATCAGTTATATATGAACTCTTATAAGATTAAAAGAAATACGTGTTCCCCTTCTACGATATTAAGATTAAGATGGAGGAATGCTCTGCCGATGTTTTCTCTCATCTTATATCAGAGTTAATCGCTGTTGTAGGCTCTTTGTTAAAGCACTTATCTAACATTAAAGAATTTTGATTTAAACTAGCACTTTTTATTGACTCAGTATTGCATTTAAAAATTTGGTAAATAAATGTTCAGTATATCTACATATTTCTTTTGCATAAAACTTGTTGGGTATAAAAATACTTTTTCAAATCTGATATCATATTTTTATTTCTTCCTAAGCAATGGCTTAACTGTCATTTAGTATAATAGTTTTAATTCTTTTCAAGATACTTTTACTTTGTAATAGGTCTAGTCCAAGGCGAATTAATACAGGTGACCGCACGGCTACAACAATCCAACAAAACAAAAAACAACAGGCAATTTGTTGCTACAAAATTATGTATGTTGTCAAAAAATATTGTAAAAAAACAAACAAAATAAAAAAATATATTTGATGAAAAAAAGTGGTTGTAATTATCAGAATAAGAAAATTATAAAAATTAAGTTACATAAAAATACTGCAAAAGTGACCAAAATTCTTTTGTACCACTAGTTTGCCCAAATCATATGCATCGTTCCATTCTTGCACATTGACCATTTGAAGACTAACATAATCTTCCACAAAAAAACCAAGAAATTATAAATATCTTTTTACGCATATTTTGATTATACACATCAGGAACTGCAAATACGGTTCCATGTTGTGGTATTTTTCTTTAGGAATTTCAATAGTTTGTTTTCTATTAGCAATCAAAAAAAATTAAATTGAAAGAATTTAACTAATTATTTATTTTTGACAAATTTTTTTTGACAACTGCAATGTATACAGCTGATGGGCTTTTTCGCCCGTGCGTTCACCTGTATTATTTCGCCATGGTCTAGTCTTTGAAATAAAACAAATAGATTATGAGTACAGCAACCTTCCACTATTCCGAATTTTTAATTTTCAATAACAAATAGAAGTAAAAACAAAATATTTTAAAAGAATTTGAAATATTTCAAAAGCAAACCAGAATTCATTTATTTAAGTTAATCAATTGCTCTACGTCGTAGAAAACAAAAGATGAGTTATGCGATGGTTAAAATGGAACCCAAATAGGGAAAATTTTGATACTTAAGAGTAGTATGTTTTCGGTGTATCCAGACCAAAATCCCCATACAAATTAGAGATCATGCATGGCTGGGAGTGTGTAAAAATTGTGTTTTTTTTTTGTAATTTGTATGCATTTTACTAGGAAAATTGTAAAAAAAGTTTGTTTGTTTGTACTGTTTATGCACTTTACTAGAAATGTGTGATCCTACACAAGAAAAAAAAACCGTATGAGGTTTTCATCCTAAAACCTCCATACAAAATTGGGATCATGTATGCCTTTTAAAGTGCGAGATTTAGCGAGATTTATTATGAAAATTTCAAAAGCAGGCATATTTGATCCCAAATTTGGATCCCACATTTTTTTTGGTGGTTTTTTGTTGGAAAATATTCGCGGCGAGACGGTTGAAAAAAATGATCGAAAGAGGGGGGGGGGGGGGTTGCGGGGTGAGCGAAGTGTGTGATTTTTGAAGACGGTCGAGAAATATTGTAGGCGAGGGGAAAAGAGGGGGGGAGGGGGTTGAGCGAAGTGTGTGATTTTTGAAGACGGACGAATATCTTGAATCAAAGTGCAGAGCTATTTTGCGAATTGCATTATTGTTTAATAAAATATTAATTGATACAAAAAGGAAGGTCATTAAGGTTGGTTTTTATGTTTGAAACTAAAGGTGCGTTTAGACTGTGCTAATATTTGTGCAAAATCATAAAAATTTTGTTTGTCCTAGTGTAAACACTCGAATTTGTTAGCCACCAAATATTTTTCGACTGTTTGTTGGCTAAAAAAATCTTTGTTTGTGAATAAAGCTTTGCATAATGTAAACACTTTGTCAGCACGTCGTTACAAATATTTGGCTCGATATTTTGTTTGTTCTCGCAATATTTTTGGCGAAACAAATAGCGACATATATTTGTAGAAACGTGGGCTGCCAACAGTTATTTTTGACAGAGCTTAACATATAAAAAATGAAATAAATTGAAATGGCAATATTGGTCAATTCGTTTGACAGATTAGTAACTAAAAAGCGCTTTTTTGTAATTCTTTATGATAAAGCATATTTTTCTGAAAGAAAATGGACAACATCAATTATTGAATCGCCACCATCTGCCAAAAAAATCAAAAGGAAGAGGACGACGCACGATTGGAGTGAAGAAAATATATTTAAATTGATCGGCGAAGTGGAATTCCATCCTTGCATTTGGAATGCATCAAGTGCTGACTACCATTAAAAACCCATGCGGGATAGCGCATGGACTGAAATTGGCGATATGCTTAATGTTACAGCGGAGGAAGTTTTCACAAAATGGTCGAATTTGAAGATTCAGTACCGGGGCTACATCAACAAAAAAAAAAAAAAAACAAATCTGGACAAGGTGCAAACAATGCATCAAAGTGTAAATATTTCGACTCCATTGCTTTTGTTGACGCGCGGAGGTTAGCCAGCAGCAACCAATAACAACAAATTTAGATATTTTATCTGAAAGCGAAGGTATCAAGTAATAGAAGTCATTTTTGCAGCGAAGGTTCTTCAAAACTTAGTTCCTTCAGAAGTTTTTTGCAACATCCTTCCATTTTACGACGCTGCACCCACGCTCGAACCCACATTCTTCTGGATCTTTTTTTTTTTCTTTTTGCTGGGTTTTTGAAAGTGCCATAGCTCCAGCAGTTATTAATAATAAATCTTCAATATCACTGTCACTAAACATTTTAATTTTTCACGTTGCTTCACAAACACAATTTGATACTATTTAGCAGATGGATTTCATAAACATAACAACAACATTATTTAACAGATGTTTGTTCATACACACCGGACAAATAAAATTATTTGTGCAGTGTTAAAGGGTATACAAATATTTGTACCAAACATGGCTGACGCAAAATCTTCTGTTGTTTGTGCAAATAAAATTCAAGCAAATATTAGTGCAATCTAAACGCATGCCCAAATATTAGTCACAATACCTACTATTAGCCCAAACCATTCTTTATGATAAAGCATATTTTTCTGAAAGAAAATGGACAACATCAATTATTGAATGGCCACCATCTGCCAAAAAAATCAAAAGGAAGAGGACGACGCACGATTGGAGTGAAGAAAATATATTTAAATTGATCGGCGAAGTGGAATTCCATCCTTGCATTTGGAATGCATCAAGTGCTGACTACCATTAAAAACCCATGCGGGATAGCGCATGGACTGAAATTGGCGATATGCTTAATGTTACAGCGGAGGAAGTTTTCACAAAATGGTCGAATTTGAAGATTCAGTACCTGGGCTACATCAAGAAAAAAAAAAAAAACAAATCTGGACAAGGTGCAAACAATGCATCAAAGTGTAAATATTTCGACTCCATTGCTTTTGTTGACGCGCGGAGGTTAGCCAGCAGCAACCAATAACAACAAATTTAGATATTTTATCTGAAAGCGAAGGTATCAAGTAATAGAAGTCATTTTTGCAGCGAAGGTTCTTCAAAACTTAGTTCCTTCAGAAGTTTTTTGCAATATCCTTCCATTTTACGACGCTGCACCCACGCTCGAACCCACATTCTTCTGGATCTTTTTTTTTTCTTTTTGCTGGGTTTTTGAAAGTGCCATAGCTCCAGCAGTTATTAATAATAAATCTTCAATATCACTGTCACTAAACATTTTAATTTTTCACGTTGCTTCACAAACACAATTTGATACTATTTAGCAGATGGATTTCATAAACATAACAACAACATTATTTAACAGATGTTTGTTCATACACACCGGACAAATAAAATTATTTGTGCAGTGTTAAAGGGTATACAAATATTTGTACCAAACATGGCTGACGCAAAATCTTCTGTTGTTTGTGCAAATAAAATTCAAGCAAATATTAGTGCAATCTAAACGCATGCCCAAATATTAGTCACAATACCTACTATTAGCCCAAACCATTATTTGTTGTGTTTGGACAAATATTAGCATAGTCTAAACGTACCTTAAAACTTGTATATGAATAATTAAACCCCTTCAACAGTAAAGAAACGATATCTTGAATAAAATGGCAAAGCGGGCATTCTTGATTAAAGTGCAAAGCTAGTTTTGTGATGTGCATTATTGTTTAATAAAATATTTATTTCATTATAGTTGATTAGAAAATTGATAAATTGTAGGAATGATTCACATGCCCTTGAATGCAAATGTGATTTAATAAATTTCTTAAACTGAAGAAAAAGGATGTTCAACTATTTTATTATAGTTGATAAGAAAATTTATTTATTGTAAGTATGATTCACATGCTCTTGAACTGAAATGTGAATTAATAAATTTCTTAAGCTGAGGAAAAAAACTTGAATAAAAATGCCAAACGGGCATTCTAGAATGAGAGTAGAAAACGCGGATAATCTTGAAACATCGATATCTTGAATTTAAAATTGCAAAGCGAACATTCTTGATTAAAGTGCAAAGCTAGTTTTGCGATGTGCATTATTGTTTAATAAAATAGTAATTAATACAATAAGGAAGGTCATCAATTTTTATGGTGTTTTTGTATTTGAAACTAAAAGCTTTTATATAAATAATTAAACCCCTCCAACAGTAAAGAAAAAAATTATTTTTAGAATTAAATTTCAAGTATAAATATGTAAGTTTATTTTTTAAATAAAAAAATTTTCAAGTTTTATTAAATATACAGTTTTTACATCTATTTAAATTATAAAAATGAATAAAGCATGCAAATGTATCCGGGCCTTCTGTGGTATTCTCATTTGCCCAAATACAATCTTCGAAATTTGTACCGTGCTTGTTTGTGATTGTCTTTATGTTCTGTATATATTCTTCACTTAAAATCTGGGGGAATGTTTTTAAAATATTTATAATTACCTTAAGCATGTTGAGAGGATTAGTACTGCCAGTACTACTTAATATTCATGTGAAGTTTTTGCGAATAATCTTTTATATTGATTGTTCTTATATTTATATGATTTGAAGATCGGTCAGTTAAGTAATTCGTTTCATATTTATGGTTATGATTTCTCTCACCAGGGTATATATCTCTATCAAAGTCTGGATTTTATTGAAAGCAATAGATGTTTAATGTATGATATTTATAATTGCTGTAATAACCACAACGAATTCTTATTTCAGAATAGTCATATTTTAAATTAAATGTCTATAAAAAACTTTAGAACTTGTTGCGGTGGACGCAAAGTCAGAGAAGAAAAAAAATTTTGCGTGGAAAGACCAAGTATGGTCACTGCGGGATAGGAAAACATGCGATTTCCTTAAATCCCTCATCAAAAAGACAAATTAGTAGGGAGTGGCCATTAACAGTATGGAGGCCTCAGCTCCGGCCAATGTCCCGAAGCTAATTCTTAAGCATGAGTGGTTTCTTTGTTTCCAGTGGTGTTTATTATATGTATCAGTTTTAAAGATGTTAGGGAGGAGCCGATGACATGCGATGAAATAACCAGTTCCTGCTCGTGTCCCGGTCAATTATAAATTTTTTGGTTTTATTTGTTAGTTTTGTTAGTAGTTTGGGTTTTTTTTTATTTTTTTGGTTAGTTTGTTAGTTGATGACCTGAAATGAAATGAAAGTGTTATTAACACTAATTATACCAAGACTTAATATACACCTGTTTCTACCATAGCGGGTCAAATGACCCGACTTTATGTTTAATGCTTGAATGTATGAAATATGGATGTTCGGAAGGAAATAAAAATAAAAATTAAATTTATTATAATTAAACAGAATAGTATGTTGAGCATTTCTATTACGAAAGCAAAAAATTAAAAAATTTTTAATTCATAGTTCATCGCATTTTTTAATTATAAGTGTTTCCATTGTACATTTTCCGCAATCATATTTTTTACATTTAGAGCAAATTTTGTTGGTTTTATTTTCTTTACAGTATCTTATTTGACATCTCATACGTTTATAAGCATCTGCAGTAGACTTAGAACTCCAATCGGAACCTAATACTCTCTTTGCTTCTTCGATTGTGCATGTTCTTATATGGTTCATAATACGGTTGTCAATTATCAATGAAAATGCAGTACTAATTTTACCTTTCATTATATGGCGTTTTGCATATCCTGTTGGGCCTACTTCTTGCCTGAAAATGTTATGAAGTAGTGCTCTTCCAGGTGTGCCACCTACTTGCATTTTTTGCTAAACAGATCCATCATTCGCAACATTTTGTTCATTTATTTCTACTTCACTTTCTTCCGAATTTGAGAGTAATCTTATTCTTTTTCGGCCACTACATACATTCACAATATTTTCCTCTTCATCGTCAGTATCTGAAGAATCAACTTCATTTTTATTTTATTTCTGAAAACTCTTCGCCAATATTATTTATATCTTCTAAGAACTTGTACTGTCTTGTTTGCTTCGACATTTTTCTGGGTTAAAAATTATCTGTATTACTATAGCTATCAAAATAAAATATAAGCTAGGTACTTACCAAGACTTTCAATTTTTGCACTTTTTCTTACACTAAAAAGCTATTTTCAATCTAAAATTTGATATTTTCTTGAAATTATTCTGAGATATTTTCGTTGAAATACTTTACGCAACAGTCTTTGGAAGAATGTGCAACTTACTGACAACAAATATGACTCGATAATCTCATAAAAAAAACAAAACAAAATTATTTTTATAACTGTACATTAATTACTTAGAAAAAGTCATGAAGTCAAAAGTGCAAACGCAATAAAATTATACGTGCATTTTCAATGCAAAAGTTCAAAATGGGTCATTTGACCCGATATGGTATGTTTAGTGTTAATATCAAACCATGTTTTATACATTGCTTTAGATTATGGTAATGTATTACATAATTGGTTTAATTATCTAAATCGGCTACTAACTTTTTCTGTTTCATTTATTCATTTCTTTTATTTTCAGCACAAAAAGGTAAATCATTGTGATAGTCATGTAATGTAGAGGGATATTCTAGATCTACTTCTAATATATAACCTAATGGAGAATCTTCCATTTTATTTTTAACGTTAAAGTTTTCAAAATTTTCAATCCATTTAAAACTTTTATAGGGAAGTTATTGCGACATTGCATAACCATATAAATTATTTACATCTAAATATATTATATAATTTGATTCCTTATCAGGGTCATAATCACTATTATATTTATTATTAGCAATCGAATGTCGGTTTGAACATTAAACAATACCTCCCCTAATACCCCGAAGAACAAAATTATAAATATTAATGTCAGTTAATAGCTCTAATTCTATTTCCGTAGTTCCCAACATTGCATCCCAGGACAGACCAGGAGATGTATAATATTGACAAGGATCTAAATTATGAATTTTTTTTACCAATTTTGCGAAAATTTTCAAATATATCGCAAAGTAAAGTAGATACTCTTACTTTCAAATATAATAGTAAATATTCCTTTAATGTTGAACATTTGAATGTTTTCCATACTTTTTGAGCATGCTCATAATCTCCTACACTACATGACTCATTAGTTACTTTATTAAAGAATTGTGAAGAGGGAGGAAGTTGGTTTTCATTAAGACGATTCATAGAATTTAAGTAGTCATAAGGAAAAACACCCTTTCGCTTCATTAATTTAAACTCTTCTTTATTTGAATAGATTGATCTCACTACTTTTAAATCGCTGTCAGACAAATTTTCTGCTAATTTTCCTATACTTGATGGCATAAACCTAAATGAATCAAGAAAACGCATTTCTATAGTATTTTTTCTATCAACAGAAATTCTTTTTGATATTGAAACATATAATTCTTTATTTAAAGGAATTATATTTATATCACCTTCAATTGATGAAAGTTCTTTTATAAATAAATGACAATCATATGAAGATAAATTATGGAAAAATATAGGAATAAAATTTGCAATCTGATATTCTAAATTGCATTTATTATGAGCAGCACCTCTATATTGACCTGTTAAATGACAATGGTCAGCTACTTTATCTTGACTGTTCAAAGATTTGTTACAAATCTGACTTTCATAATGTTGTATTTGTTGAAGTGATGTTAAGGAATTCATGGGCTTAATAACACTTAAGTGATTAGTATAAATAGCTAAAACGTCATCCACTAAACTTTAAAAAAAATGTTTTGATGCATCAATGCCACTATAAATTCTAAAAATATCTAAATTAGAATTATATATACATATAATAAAATAGCTATAAGCAAATGGAATATGCTTTTGCACAGATCTAATACTAGAAGAATTTTGAATATCAACTCAAAATCAGCATACACAACAAATGGTACATCCAGTTGTTTTTTTAAATCTTTAAAGCTAACCATATTTTTTTCTATATCAGGCATTTTCGTAACCATCTTATTACACTCACTCTTATGATGTTCTAGAGATATCTCACTATGAAAATGTATTAAACATGTATTACATACGTATATTTTGTTTTTATGCTCCGTTATTTGATTACGCAACAATCGAGAAATATCTTTTATCCATACATAATGCAGTTTTATACCGTCCTCAAGCAAAATTAAATTAATATGGTTAGATTTTTCACGTTGTGTAAAATAGTATGGACCTATAATCTTTCCGTCTTCAACTCAAAAAAAAAAATAATACTTATTTCATTATTTGTTTCAAAAATTTTAATTTGGTTTATTAAAACCGGAAAGCTTAAACTTTTAAAATTTAAAGCAATATTATTCTCTAACGTAATAATTTATTCCGTAATATTTCTAGCTTTATAAGTTGAACATCTATCTGAATGTGGGGTAATTAGATATAAGGCAGATATAACTGCCCACTTAAAACAATATTCATTATTATTTTTAACATTAATGCATGCAGTGTTATTTTTTATAAAATATGGTAAGGGGATGTATTGAGAGCCCTTTAAAGATTTATATTGGTTAACATTTGTTATGGTTTTTAATAGGAAAAATAATTTATTTATATAACAATTAAAATATGCGTTGTCAATATGTTCAGTAAAAAGACTGAAACATAATTTTACAATTATGACAAAAAGTAAAAAATGTATTTCAATGAAATATTGTTTTTAACTTTGCAAGTGTTTTAGTACTACAATATCTCCCTTTGTTTTAGGTAGCATTGTAGTCTTTCAGCCATACAGGAGGTTTTCGATTTCGTTTTGGTATTTCAAGTTCTAAAGTGCTAGTCGAAGATAAATTAGGGTTATCAAATCCAAGAACCTCTGATGACGACAGAAAAGGAGCATTCGGTTCTGGGTTTAAATTTCCCTCACAAACCTTTGATTGTGTTTCAACTTGTACCTCAGGTGCTACTTCAGTTGGAACAGGCTGGAACTCAGGAACAATATCGGAGTTTCTATTTAGATCAAACATTTCCAAAAACAAATTAATAGAGTTTATTGGTTCATCTTTTTCAAATCTTTTTTTAATTTGATTCGCATGAGAACGAATAAGTTTTTGTTTGTTTTCGTCATTTACAAGTACGTTGTAAATAACAGTTCCGACACGTTCCACTATCGAACCAGCTATCCATATGTACTTGTTATTTCTGAAAATTTGAGCATACACCTTTTCGTTTGGTTTAAAATTTTTAGCTTTTGCTCCATGTTTTTTATTGAAGTTTATATCTTGTTGAATATTATGTTTAATAATTGTTTGATCTTGTGGCTTAAGTAAATCCAAATTTGTTTTAATTTTACGGTTTAAGAAAAACTCTGCTGGCGATTTTCCCTCAGAACCCGGTGTTGATCTATAAGTCTGAAGAAAAGTTTCCAAGTTTTCTTTACTCGTACCCTCGTTTTTTAGCTTTTCAAGCGCACGTTTTAAAGTTTGCACAAACCACTCAGCTTGTCCATTTGATTGTGGGTGATATGGTGCCGTTTTGAGGTGGGTAATTCCTCTATCCGCTACAAATGTGTTGAACTGAGAACTTGTAAATTGAGTACCATTATCGGAGACAATGATATTGGGATTTCCATATCTAGCAAACATTTCTGTTAGTTTTGAAATAATAGTTGTTGATGATATGCTTGAAATTTCAAAAATTTCAGGCCACTTTGAATACGCATCAACAATAACAAAATAATATAACCCATTACAGGGACCAGCAATATCTATGTGTATGCGTTCCATTGGGTTATTTGTTAAAGGCCATGATTGCAGTGTATGTTTAACTGGTGCAGAACAAATAACAGCACATTGATGACAATTACGAACATAAGTAATAATATCATCGTCGATACCAGGCCAGTAGACATGGCTTCTTGCTAAGGATTTCATTCGCTCCTTACCTGGATGTCCTCTATGAAGTTCCCTCAAAATGCAGTTTATAAATTTTTCCGGTATAACAATCCTATCGTTAAACATTAAACATCCTTGCACTACACTTAGTTGATCTCTTCTTGCATAATATGGGGTAAGTGTTGATGATATATCTTTCTTCCACCCACTGCTAAGTGCTGCTATGACTGATTGGAGTATTTTACACTTATTTGTTGCATGCAGGACCATATTAAAAGTATTTGGTAGCGAATTGAAATGATCGGTTAACATTCCTGAGCAATCTTCTTCCAACGTCGTGCAGGCAATAACAATATCCTCATCAGGTTTGATGTTAGAATCGATGAGCCTTGATAACACATCTACACAGCCAAAATCCTTGGTGTTAACGTATTCGATTTTGAAATCATACATCATAAGGGTTAACGCCCAACGTTGTAACCTGTTTGCTGCATAAGCTGGAATACCAGATTTTTTTCCAAAAATTGTTAAGAGAGGTTTGTGATCGGTGCACAATTTGAATTGCCGACCATATAAGTAACGGTGAAATTTTTTATGGCAAAAATTAGAGCAAGTCCCTCTTTCTCAATTTGAGAATAGTTTTTTTCTGCTGGCGTGAGTGTACGTGAAGCATGAGCAATGACCTTTTCTGACTTATCTGGATATATGTGACAAATGAACGCCCCAACACCCTTGCCTGATGCATCTGCAGCAACCTTGATAGGTAGTGCCGGATTGTAATGTGTTAGCAATAAGTCTGAGCGTAAAAGATTTTTAAATTGTTGAAATGCTCCTTGGCATGTAGAACTCCATTCAAACTTGACATTATCCTTCAGTAGGTTGTCAAACAGTGCTCTAAGATTAGTCATTTGATGAATATATTTGCCATAATAATTGATTGAACCTAAGAATGATCTTAGTTCTGATATAGATGTTGGTGGTGGTAAATCCAAAATAGGTTTAATCTTGTCAGGATCGGGCCGTAAGCCATTCTCTGACATTATGTTCCCAAGATATTTGACTTCTTTGGCAAAAAACTTGCATTTTTCATACTTGATATGAAAATTGTATTCACGAAGTTTTTGTAAAACTTTGTTGACATTTTCCATGTGTTTCTCAACTGTAGAACCACCAATAATTATGTCGTCAATATAAGCTGGTGCATCATCTATACCAATGAGCATTGTATCCATGATTTGCTGGAAAGCACCTGGAGCACTTTTAACACCAGGAGCTAAACGGTTGAAAGTAAACAGTCCTTTATGCGTATTAATTGTAAGAAGTCTTGCTGAATCTGGGGTGACTTCTGTTTGGAGATAAGCATCTGAGAGGTCGATGTGAGTATACAAGCAGCTGTTACCAACTTTTGCATATAGATCCTCTGGCCGATGAAGTGGATATTTGTGAGGTTCTAAACTTTCATTTAGTCCAGTTGAATAATCTCCACATATACGAATCTTGCCATTTGGTTTTTTAACAGCCACGATGGGTGCTGCCCAGTCTGAAAAATCAACCGGTGAAATTATTCCCAAGGACTGCAGACGGGAAATTTCATCCTCTATTAGAGGAAGCATTGCATACGCCACAGGTCGTTTTGCTCTAAAAATTGGATGCACGTCTTTTTTAAGGTGTAGCTGAACCTTTATTTTGGTACATTTTGCTGGAATATCTTGGAATATATCATTAAAGTCTTTCCGTATCTGAACCATGACATCTGACACTACTTCAGCTTGCTTAATTTGGCAGCAAATTTTATTTAAGGGTTGATCCCATATGCGAAAAATCTCACATAAATCTGTACCAAATATTAAAAGCGTATCAATTTCTACAACAGAAACATTACATAGTTGTACTTGCCCTTTTAGTCTGACCTGACAATCAAACTCGGCTAAAAGTTTTATTTTGTTATTTGATGCACTTGTTACAAATCGATTATTGAATTGTTTTCCAGGTCGCCCCATTTTAATCCACAAAGATTTTCCAATCATTGAGATGTCTGATGCTGTATCTACTTGAAGTTTAACATCAAACCCATGACTTTGCTGATTAGAAGATAATGGGTTGATATTGACCATGACGTATTTGCGCCTGGATGCATGTGTAATCTTGTTAATTTTAACAACATTTGACCGTAGAGATCCTGATTTGCTCTTCAAATTTTTTCTTTTCTTCTTAAAGAACTTGTTTGGAGATAAAACATTTCCACCTGGACTTTTGCAATATCCCTCCTTATGACCAACAACATTGCATTGATTGCATCGATGATTGATAAATGTACAATATTTTGAATAATGCATCGAACCACAGTGCCAACATGGAGTTTTTGGAACTTTATTATTTTCTTGTTTGAATTGTTGAAAATTCGTTTTCGTTTTAATGACATGAACTGATGTTGTGTTTTCTTCCACCATAGCAGTGTCACGTTTTAAGCTTATCATTCTCTGGGCTGATGTCACTAATTTGCCGACTGTCTGACTTGAGTCATCCTCAAGAATTGATAACGCCTTCATGCGGACTTCCATATCTGAATGCGACTGTAGTCCGCTTACAAAAACAAGACATTTAAACTGATCTGCATTCATTTCTGATTGATTGAAATGCTCACATGCTTCATTGACACGAGCTGCGTAAGATACCAAATCCTCTTGCGGAGTTTTCACAGTTTGCAAACATTTATACCGCAAGCTAAACAACGACTCTTGTATTCCAAACATGTTTTTTAACATTTTTATTGTCTCAGTGAACGAAATGTCTCTTACATTTTTCGGAAGAATGTAGGCAGCATATTTCCGATAAGCAAGACCATTTAACTTTCTCATTAAAAGTCTTACTCGAGCTGCATCGTCCAAACTTTTACCATCCACTAAAAATATGTCTTCATGACGGTCATACCAACTATTAAAAGTTATTGCATTTGTTGGGTCAAATGAAAATTCCGAAATACAATTCGACAGCTTATTCATTAATTGCTCCTGATTGTTTGAAACGCCAAGGGATAATCCTGCTAGGATTTCTCCCTGCTGTTGTAGTAATTGTAAAATCCTGGGATCTGTTGCCATTATCCTCGTCGCCACAATTTGTTATGGTTTTTAATAGGAAAAAGTAATTTATTTATATAACAATTAAAATATGCGTTGTCAATATGTTCAGTAAAAAGACTGAAACATAATTTTACAATTATGACAAAAAGTAAAAAATGTATTTCAATGAAATATTGTTTTTAACTTTGCAAGTGTTTTAGTACTACAATAACATTAATTTCTAAATGCAAAATTTGAATCAATGTCGAACTGCTATCACGCTCTTGAAATTCATCCATCTTCCTTGTCATAATATTACATTGTTCATTATAAAAGTTAATTAAATCTTCTCGTGTTGTGTAAGAGTAAAGAATTGTCATTTTTGTTTGATGAGACTTAACAGCTAACATACACGATTGATCATCTTCCTTTACAAGCATATATTCACAAAATAGCTCCATGTTTAATTTAATGTTACCATAGTTTTCTAACATACTACTTAATAGTTTAAGTAGTTCATCCCTTATTCTACATAAAAAGTTTTCTGGTATTAAATCACTTTCATCTATATTTTTAATCAAATATGAAATAATTCGATTATTAATTGATGATTTTATACATTTAAAGCTATTATTAACATTATCAGACTTCTCAGCACACTTTATTTTATGTGCATTTGTCCTTTCATGATAAGGCCAATTTGTTTTTAATATATTTTTGTTGCAAACCTTGAAATATATATATATTTCACCTTCCGTTGTGTTGTGCGAATGTCTTTGCCATTCCGTCCGGTTTGAAAAATGCATATTACATGTCTTACATTTAAGCGATGAAGAAGAAAATGTATCAGCAGCAGCAGTATGGTGTAAGCGGATGTGTCTCCTCAGATTGGTATTTAAAGAAAAATCTTTTCCACAAAACTCACACAAAATGCAATTCAGTTTTTTTAACGAATAGAACGTTTATATACAATAATATTTTACACAATACTGTTTAAATTAACTAAAAAACAGTCAATATTTATAGACTAGAAAAAGCTAAATGGAATACATGAGTGGTCGATTAAAACCTACACCTGCAAACATATGTAGGTGTAGGGTTTGTTATTTATAGCTATTATAATGGCGGTTTAGAGTGACATTTATAGTTTTATAAAAAATGTTTAAAGACCACAACTGATGTCATTTCCTTAATGGTGATCTATATACATATAAATATGTGATAAATTTAGTATAAATACCACAGTTTCTTGAAACCAAAATCATTCTTTACCTAACTAGAAAGCTAGTTGTTAATTTTAATAAAAATATAAAAAAGAATATTTTTTTATTTTTTTATTTTTATTGAAGAAAAAAAATTCGCCAAATCAATTTTACCAGTTCGAGACTTTGCAATGTTTGAGACGATGAATATAAAACGATGTGAGAGGAAATTGACGATGCATGGATTGAGGATAACGCTGGAGTTAGAAGAGCATATAACATTTCTGCCTGCAAAATATAATTTTATTTCTGATGATATAATTAAGGATTTATCATCAGGAACATATAGTATAAAGAAAGTTCCAAATGGAATTTATTATAAAATAGTTTTTGAAAAGAGAAATTAAAATAAAATATATATAAAAACATAAAAGAAACGAGTTTTTAATAAATATTTTTAGTTTTATTTAAACAATGAGTGAAGATAGAACTGTAGTACTAGATATTCAAGGATTTTTCATTGATAATAAACTTTATGCCAAGGAAGTTTGTATATCTGGAGTTACCTCTGAACTTATAATATTTTTAATTGAACCGCCAGCTAAATATATAGAATTAACAAAAAAGGATAGAATAACTAATAAATGGTTATACAATTATCTACATGGATTAGATTGGTATTGGAACAAATACATTAAATGATTTAATTAATTATTTGATTTCAACTTTAAAACAAATAGAAGGATATCCTTGTGTATACGTAAAAGGATATGAAAAAGAAAAATGGTTAAAAAAACTACTTGGAGAAAAAATTGAATTATGTATAATTAATTTAGATAAACTTAATTGTCCTAATATCAAAAATGTATACAAATATAATTAGCATATATGTATTTGTAAATATCATAATAAAAACAATGCAAACTATTTACGTGCTAAAAAAAATTTTATATTCTTGTTTATGTGTTTATTGGCCAATATATATTATTGATTGTGTTACTGTTTTTTATATACAACATAACAACAAACATAACAACAAAAACACAACAAAAATCTTGGAACCATCTTATCCAGAAGTTCACCTAGATGCCCGTTGCCGCTGTATTATCTGCAGAGCCGAGCGTATCCAGGGAAGTAATTCCGAATCAGAACAAGAGGTAACAAGTGTAAAAAATATTTGTGTTATTACCTTAAATTTGTAAATTAATCAAATTTAAGAGATTTTTGTAAATTATTCAAAAATTAATTTCGCTTTGCAAGTCGAACACAAAATATATTTTTTACACTTAAATAATTGTGAAACAATTTATTTATTTGTTATATTTAAACAAAACCCACCCTTAAAAATGAAACTCAACGCGAGTGTTAATAATTTTGTTAATATACAAACATACATTTATACTTTATTCTTTTTATTAGTGAGAGATAAATTAAAATTCTTTAATTGCCGTCGGTATTGCAATATCATTAAAATAATTTTTATTGCTTTAAAAAATACACGAAATTATTCGCGAGTGTTAATTGTGTTTATTTTAAATAAATTAATTAATACTATCAGGCATGTTCTGACAATCGCAAATCGCTTAAAACTGGCGATGCGAGTTGAAATCGCATAAAAGGTGTTCTGTAGTTCACAATCGCAAGAAATTTGGCGACTTCAAATCGCAAGCACATACTGAAGTGAAGTTGCAAATTTTACTTAAAATAAACTTTAAAGCAACAATAAAATTATACACAAATGAAAATTAATATGTTCTCTTTAATTTTTAATAGAAATTATTTTAATTTTTCACCATTAAAGTCGCAAATAATTAATTTAAAATCTGTTATTTGTTCTATCAATTGTTTGTTTTGATTGTTTTGTTGAGTACTGGCGATTTCATACAAACAGCTGTTATAATTGATGTTCGAAAATATACTTGTACTACTGCGGTTGAACGTATAGTCGATAGTAAAAAAAATATGTGGTTATATTAATTTTCAATTTTTATAAAATATTCGGTGCTTATAAAATGTGCGATTAAAGTGTTAAGGGACATTAAAAAATTTGTTTAAATTATTTTTTGGACGATATGAGTTCCAAACGTGCATGTTATAACTAACAAAATAAACAAAAATACTTATCAAGTACTGTTTACTTACAACGTAAGTAACCTTTTACATCAAAGATGCTAAATGCAATATTACTAATAGAAAATTCATTTGTCGCCAAAATATTTCTTGGCTTGGATTATTTTTTAAATAACACTGTACAACAAAATCAAATTTTTTCAAAAATTACAAGGTCTGGGCTATAAATTCTGATAGAGGAGACAAAAAAAAGATATACGTGTATCGGCGTTTTGAAAGTTTACATCTGGATTTCATTTGAGAGGTGGTTAAAATTTCCCAGCTCTGGCACATTCTTATTGTTAAACGGCTTAAGAAACCATGTGACCCTTACATTTTAGGTAAAAAATGTGTTCAACAAATTTATGTAAAATGTTACGGAGAACATTTTTGTACAAATTTTAACCCTCTAACTCCTCAAGATACGGGTCCTTTTTGTCCTTCTTTTAAAAAATAGCAAAAAACACCATTAAAACAGGGTGTTAGAGGGTTAAAATGTTCCACAAAAATGTTACCCGTTAAATTTTACTATAAGTCTCTCAATACACCAAAAAGGAAAATTCAACCATAAAGTCCGAAATAAGACGCAACAAAAGAGAGCTTAGGGTTAATTTCGCATTTATTAAGAATTTTGTTTTAAAGCAAATTTGGATAGCATTAATTAAATTTTTTTTAGCTCTAGGAAATTTCACTTCGTTATCATACAATGTCTAGCATATTTCAGCGATAAGCGAATGAATGCTTTTACCTTTATAGCGTTCTTCAATGGGTGCGCATGTCTGATGAAATTTTTCACCATGCTCATCAGATTCTGTTGACAACTGGTTCTCAAAGTAATCCATATGGGAATTTAAAAAATGAATTTTTGTTGACATATGAACGCAATAAAAGGTTCCTGTTTCAGCGATGGTTCCATCAACATAATGACTAGGACTTCGAAGTTGTAGCATAGGTACTGGGAGTTCGTCAGAATGCGGAAATGGCAGCATGGCTAATGGCACAGTTTTGTATACAAAACTCTTTCGCCTATATCTATTCAATTTTAATATGGAAATATTTTGGCACACATAGCACGTCATTATGTTCACCTGGATCTAACCACCGCAAAGGAATACCAAACTGCATTTTTAAAAAATAAGAAAAAAAACATCAAGTGAAAAAATTGGAGCTCGCCCATATCTTCCGGGTACGGAGCTTAGAAATTTTTCCAATTTTTTGAAATATCAATATGGATATCATTTTAAAGCTTTTGAAAAGATCTTTAAGGAAATAGCATTATCGTAAAAATACGTTTTTCGGATTATGACATACGTTAACGGATGGTAATTAACAATAACGCAGATTATAACATACGTTATCGTATACATGAACGTACATTTTTTACGAACTGTCATACGTTAACAAAACTTAGTTCGAATAAGATGAAAAATGCAACAAATTCGCTAAAAAAAAGTGCGGATTAAACAAATTTAATTTTAGTTTATGATAAAGTTATTATTACAATAAGTTAAATCTAAGATTCATGAATGAACACAAAAATTTGGCAAAAAACATGCTTCCTAATTGGGCATATTAAAATCTAATGCTAACAGACTATGGGATGAGCTTTCCAAATGTATGGACGCACTAGTACCACCAGTTAATGATGTTATAATTTTAAAATAGGAAATTCGCAATTTATATTTTTGCAAGAAAATATTTATATTTATAATTTTGGCTGATCAAAATAGGTATCAAGCAAAGAAAAAAGCTTTTTTTTTAATTGAAAAACCAGAATGAAGGAAGCCTTTATGAAGAAAAGCTGCTGGTGCAAAGTGAAGAAGTGTTAATTGAAGCAGCAGTCCTTGAATCGAGCGCTATAGGCAAAAAATCGGTTTTGACCTTTGGAAACAACAAAATTTGATAAACTGACCAGCCTGAATATTCTTTCTTTAGCTTTAGAATATTTAAATTTCAAAACTATTGTGACTCATTTAAAAATTTACGATCCGTTTACAATCGTATGTCATAATGCCACTTAGTTCATACGATTAACGTATCACGTAATTTTTTTTCGTACGATTGTCGATACGAACACGGATGTAACGATTCCACCCCTGATTTATCATAAAATTTAATTGCTTTTTCAAATTTGTTATTCTAAATGAAACATTTTCCTTTTAATTTTCAATTGAAATTTTTTTTATATTTACCTGTTTTTTTTTTGGTCTATGGACATTCTCGAATTGGTTTTTTCTAAAACAGATTTTTTAAAACCACAATTATTATCGCTCTTCACTTGTAATAAAAGGTATATAAAAGGGCAGTAAGTAATAACAATTTTCGTACGATAAAGGTAAAAGCATTCATTCGCTTATCGCTGAAATATGCTGGACATTGTATGATAATGAAGTGAAATTGCCTAGAGCTAAAAAAATGTAATTAATGCTATCCAAATTTGTTTTAAAACAAAATTCTTAATAAATGCGAAATTAACCCTAAGCTCTCTTTTGTTGCGTCTTATTTCTGACTTTATGGTTGAATTTTCCTTTTTGGTGTATTGAGGGACTTATAGTAAAATTTAACGGGTAACATTTTTGTGGAACATTTTAACCCTCTAAAACCCTGTTTTAATGGTGTTTTTTGCTATTTTTTAAAAGAAGGACAAAAAAGACCCGTATCTTGAGGAGTTAGAGGGTTAAAATTTGTACAAAAATGTTTTCCGTAACATTTTACATAAATTTGCTGAACACATTTTTTACCTAAAATGTAAGGGTCACATGGTTTCTTAAGCCGTTTAACAATAAGAATGTGCCAGAGCTGGGAAACTTTAACCCCCTCTCAAATGAAATCCAGATGTAAACTTTCAAAACGCCGATACACGTATATCTTTTTTTTGTCTCCTCTATCAGAATTTATAGCCCGGACCTTGTAATTTTTTGGTGTGTTGTACAGTGTAATTAAATATACATTGGATTGAAGTATCCATTGAATTGTTACAATCTCTAAGCATCCGCTTCTTAATTCGTTCTGTTTTAAGTTGCATATTTTTTTTAAAGAAATGAAACTAAGCTAGGCAGCTGCAGGCAGTATGTTGTACGTTTCTTTCGTTTATTAATGTTTTGCACCGTAAACACATAAGTTTTTCTTTTCGAACATAAGTTTGAGAAAGAGCAAATCGCAATCAAAACGCGTGAGTTTCAGAACATGTAAAACAAAAGTTGGCGTTTTTGAAATCACATGCGACTTTAAAAACTTGCGAGTGTCAGAACATGCCTGTATATTTACATTTTCTTTTACTTTTACATTCGTTGTTATTAAATTATTAACATCAGTGTTTCATTCCGAGTGTTCCTATACCACTTGTATTATTATTTACTCTCAGCTAATAACAGTGCGTGCATTCACACTAGCATCGAAAAGTTAATTTTCATACAGTTTTAAAATATCAATTTGTTTGTGTGTTCACACTAGCTTCGAAAATTTTTATTCTACATTTTCATAAGACAAATTTGCTCGCGTGTTCACACTAGCAGATTATATTTTATAATACTTAGAAAATTAAAGTACAAACGATTTTACTTGGTAAGATAAATATTTTTCTTATACCAAAGGCTGTTTAAAGTGGTTTTAGGTAAAAATTAAATAAATTACTTTTAAGTTTTGAACAAAATTTTCTATTTTTTGCAAAATAAAAATAGATCTAAGAACTGTAAAAGAATCCGAATATCGTGTAACCGACGAGAGAATAATATTTTATAATTCTTGTGGTCCAAAACATTTTTAATTTCTAATTTGGAATATAATTCGGCCAATAAATTAATTTGGTAAATTTAGAATTTGTTTTGAGAAATAAAATAAAGTAGAAGTTATACAATGCCTAGCAGAAAGCATCAAGATTCTCCTTCCAGATCGGAAACTTTGGAGAAATTAACCCTATAGAATTAGAATATCGCTTGGACATTTTAAAAACTTATATTGACCAAGCAATGAAGCTTCAGTCAGAGGTTGATAATTTAGATCCCGATAATGACGATAGAGCTAAACTTGAGGACATTTGTGTGACAACAAAATCAATGTTTTTGAGTCTACTGGCTAAAAATAGGCAGCCAAACTTGCCTGAAATCTCTTTCAGTGCACAGACACATCAGTCAAGACTTCCAAATATGAAGCTCCCCAAATTTAATGGAAAATATTCTGATTATAAGAATTTTATGAGTTTATTTGAGAACTTAGTCCACAATGATCCGACGTTGACAGATATTGAAAAGGTTAATCATTTAATATCATGCTTGTCCGATTCAGCTTTAGGTACAGTGAAAGCTTTTCAGATTTCAGAAGAAAATTATCCCAAAGCATTAGCCAGCTTAAAAAAGGTTTACGACAATGAATGCCTAATATTTTTTGACAACATTGCAAAACTTTTTGATTTGCCAGAAATCACAAAACCTTCGGCTTCTGCTTTGCGAAGCATGATTGATACCGTTTCTGCTATTTATGATTCGCTGTTGTCAATAGGTGACGATAAGAAAATAACGAATGCCATATTAATACATTTAGTGATGTCAAAAGTAGATCCAGTGACCAGATCAAAGTGGGAAGAACAGCTTGATTTCGAAAAGCTCCCTTTGTGGTCAGACTGCGAAGCCGCCTTGAACAAACGGTACCAGCATATTTCTGCTGACGAATCTTCTAGTTCAAGACCGAGGTTTAATAGTAATAATAATAATACTAATAAAACTGAAAATTCTAAAAAGAAAAATTACAAAACATCATTAAATTGTACAAAATCAAAACCATCTGCTGATAAGTGCTTGCTTTGCCGATCAAATCAGCATATAATAAATAATTGCCCTTCTTTTACTGCTGAGCCTGTAACCCAAAGATTTGATTTCATAAAATCTGTGCCAGCATGTATTAATTGTTTGAGAAAAGGTCATACAGTAGCAAGATGTCAATCTTCTAAGTACAGAATATGTAGTTGTTCTCACAATTCACTATTGCACAAATTTAATGCAAGTTCTAATAATTCGAATAATCATGCTGAACAGCCATCTACTTCACACGCGTCTGTTAATTATTCATCATCGGATGAAAGAATTATTCTTGCCACGGCTGTTGTGAAAGTGAGAAGTAATTCTGGCAAATATATACTGGCCAGAGCACTTTTAGATTCCAGTTCTCAACCAAACTTGATAACTGAGGAACTTGCGCAGCTACTAAACCTATCTGTCTGAAATTTCAGCTCAGGTGTTATTTTTCTTCTAAAATGCTTATATTAAAATTTCAAATTTTTTGTTTGTGTGTAAATTTCGTCTAACCAAATTAATGTTGATATGAGTATATGAGTTTTCTCGTATTCTTATTTACAAAGTTAGTTCGTTAAATAGATGATGTTTATAAAAATACACAACTAAGGTAGATAGATGCGAAGAATGCTGATGAAGGTCGTAGCGGTCCAGAAAATGCAGCATTTCATTCTGCTAGCGTCTAATTTTTCTTGTTTTCTTTGGAAAACGTCCGCATACATTTGTAAAATAAATTTTCTTTCTAAAAAAGATTTTTGGAAAGTAAAAATAAATGAACTTAAGCCAAATAATTTCTATTCATTTATAACATTCACAGTTCAAATAAACATTCAATAAAAATTAAATTATAAGCACGCAAGGCGCAGCGAGCATTCATGCTTACATCATAACAATCAAAATGATACTGGAACAGCATCTATAATGTTGTGAGTAAACAAGTAAGAATGATTAAAAATAAATTTGCATTCGTGTTCAATCGATGATTGAAACAAAGCAAAAACAAATGTACAAGACGAAATAGAGAGAGAACAGTAAAGAAATACGTTGGTTTGTGTGTAAATTTCGTCTAACCAAATTAATGTTGATATGAGTATATGAGTTTTCTCGTATTCTTATTTACAAAGTTAGTTGGTTAAATAGATGATGTTTATAAAAATACACAACTAAGGTAGATAGATGCGAAGAATGCTGATGAAGGTCGTAGCGGTCCAGAAAATGCAGCATTTCATTCTGCTAGCGTTTAATTTTTCTTGTTTTCTTTGGAAAACGTCCGCATACATTTGTAAAATAAATTTTCTTTCTAAAAAAGATTTTTAGAAAGTAAAAAATAAATGAACTTAAGGCAAATAATTTCTATTCATTTATAACATTCACAGTTCAAATAAAAATTCAATAAAAATTAAATTATAAGCACGCAAGGCACAGCGACCATTCATGCTTACATCATAACAATCAAAATGATACTGGAACAGCATCTATAATGTTATGAGTAAACAAGTAAGAATGATTAAAAATAAATTTGCATTCGTGTTCAATCGATGATTGAAACAAAGCAAAAACAAATGTTCAAGACGAAATACAGAGAGAACAGTAGAGAAATACGTTGGTTTGTGTGTAAATTTCGTCTAACCAAATTAATGTTGATATGAGTATATGAGTTTTCTCGTATTCTTATTTACAAAGTTAGTTGGTTAAATAGATGATGTTTATAAAAATACACAACTAAGGTAGATAGATGTGAAGAATGCTGATGAAGGTCGTAGCGGTCCAGAAAATACAGAATTTCATTCTGCTAGCGTCTAATTTTTCTTGTTTTCTTTGGAAAACGTTCGCATACATTTGTAAAAATAAATTTTATTTCTAAAAAGGATTTTTAGAAATTAAAAATAAAATGAACTTAAGCCAAAATAATTTCTATTCATTTATTTAATTAAAATAATAATAAATTTTTAAAAAACATAAAATATTTTTCTTTTTTATTCATCATCACTTCCCATTACACTATGGGAAGTGAGATCTATTAAAGTAAAAGACTTTAAAGTCTCAACAGACATTACAAGTAACATAGCAAGGGGGACATTTCTTATAAAAGAGCGTTCCCCCTTTTTACATATTATATTTACACAATTATATTTAAGATGACAAATCGGACATGTACTATCCAACTCCGATAAAAAATGCTGTACACATTTTATGCAAAAAAAATGTGTACAGGGTAAATAAGCAAAATCTGTACCGAATTTATCTTCGATACAGATATTGCATTCAAAAACCTTATCCGTCACAAGGTTGAGCGGACAAGATTCTTGTTGTAGAGAATTTAAAGGGAAATTTTAAAACAAAATTAATTTGTTCACTACTTTTACTAATTTTTTTAGAAAACTTTGTAAAGCTTCGATATTTTTCTTTTGATTCCTCTTCCACTTATCAAGTTTGGAGGAGCTTTGATCGAGATTTTTTTGCAAGCGATTGGCTTTCGCTTGCAACTTCTTTAATTCATTTCCTTTTTTTCAAAATTTAAATTAATTTTTTCCCAAATTACCTCGTTCATGTCCGATTAACTTGTTGTTGTTGCTGCTCTGGACGTTGATGGTTCTGATGACAAATTGGGAAAAAATTGTCCTTCCTGCCCAGATGAATGCTGGTCTTCTGCTGATTTTAGTGATGATGGAAGCAATTGCGTTTCTTGATCATCATCATCGTCAACATTAATAATTTGTCCTTCCTGCCTAGATGAATGCTGGTCTTCTGCTGCTCTTAGTGATGATGGAAACAATTGCGTTTCTTCATCATCCTCATCAATATTAATAATTTGTCCTTCCTGCACAGATGAATGCTGGTCTTCTGCTGATCTTAGTGATGATGAAAGCAATTGCGTTTCTTCATCATCGTCGTCAACATTTATTATAAAGCTGCTTTGTATTTCCATTATTCTTTACTAATAATAAAATTTCTTAAACGACCACTCTATTTTATACTTAAGATATAAACACATTTTTTCTACCGTTAACGAAATTTATTAAATTAATAAATTTTCTTATCAACTATAATAAAATAGTACCACATAAAAAATTGATTACTAATTAATTAATTACTATTTTATTAAACAATAATGCACATCGCAAAACTAGCTTTGCACTTTAATCAAGAATGCCTGCTTTGCAATTTTATTCAAGATATCGTTTCTTTACTGTTGAAGGGGTTTAATTATTCATATACAAGTTTTATTTTCAAACATAAAAACCACATAAAAAAATTAATGACCTTCCTTTTTGTACTAATTACTATTTTATTAAACAATAATGCAATTCGCAAAATAGCTTTGCACTTTGATTCAAGATATTCGTCCGTCGTAAAAAATCACACACTTCGCTCAACCCCTCCCCCCCACTCTTTTCCCCTGGCCTACAATCTTTCTCGTCCGTCTTCAAAAATCACACACTTCGCCCACGCCTGTCACACATGTGGGAAAATTGGACATAAAGCACGAGATTGCAAATCTAAAAACTTTGTGAAACAGCACAAACAAAGTTTCTTGTAACATAAGCGAGGAACTTAACAAAGTACAAGATTATTACTGTAATTGGTGTTTAGATTCCATTGCTTTTTCGCATAGGTGCTATGACGGAAGCAAATTCAGTGAAATTTTTAACACGATTACCAAAACATTGGCATTGGAAAATAATGAAATAACCGAAATTCGAAGTTTGGGCAGTGTTCAAACTCTTTCAATGAATTTCTTTCACATGTACATAAATACGTTTATATGTATTTAGTAATAGATTTATACTAACATATTTACATACATATGTCTGCGCGAAATTATTACTTTAAACTACTGGTTTCATGAATTTTGTTTATTTATGCATTCTTCGCTATTTTTAATTTTTAATTCAAATTACTCTAATTTCTGTTATTTACCTTAATTTAAAAACAAACTTTAAATTCTGTTTAGGTTCATTATAATTTTTGCTTAAATTATTTTGGGGTTTCATGTTTCCTCTGGGAACTTCCGCTGGCAAAAGTAAAATTACATTATAAAATACATTTATATGCATATATATTATTAATGAATAAAATAAAAACCATTTACTGCAAATTACCAATAAAGTAGTATTCAAGATATTAATTAAATTTAAATGAAGTAGAATCATTTTAACTAGCAAACAAAACAGTTGTATTATTCCACCAAGATAACTAAGTTCAAGTGCTTGCGTTATTTCTAACCTACACAATAACCAAGTTTAAGTACTTGCGTTATTTCTAACCTACACGATAACCAAGTGTAAGTACTTGCGTTATCACGTATAATTGTACCGGTGATTCCGCCCGGACAAAACAATCATCGACCAGTAAACTAGCTAAGTCTATACATTCTGGTGACCCCGACGTGATCGACTCTAAAAAAATTTTGCTCTCCTTCTCAGGAAAAAAGAACTTAGTCAGCACGCGCAAGCAACATAATGGCTACTGACGAAACCCCTATGGAACAATTTTCAACTTCCCAGCGAGCAACGGGAGAAGTAATAGAATCTATCATTCGAAATTTTAAGAAGGATTCAGTATCCAGAAAGACCGTCTATTATTATGAAGAGAGGATTAAAAGCAAGATACTGCTTGGGCTGAGCTCGAACTTAATGACAAAGAAAATTACATGTCTTTAGAAGCCTCAGTTAGACCATAAATATTTCACCGAAAACTACTACCAAGAAATTGAGGAGCTCGTCACAAAAAACAGGAATATATTTCAAACAGCATGAATGAAACATCAAAACTAGCATTGGATAATGTCCAACAAAACACCAATAAGGAGCCCGCTGTACCTACAAGAAAATCAACAAACTCTACAATAAGAAGGTAAAATATCTTGATGTCATCACTAAAGCGTCTCCTAGCTATAGACCCTACAGCAACCAATGTGAAGAACTGCATTTCACTATATGGGAATTGATCGATGATCCACTAAAGGAGAGATATGACATGAATTTATACAAAAATCTAGAGATAAAAGCCATTGAAAACTTTTAGCTATCTTCTTGCTGCTGCTACCTTACAGTTGCATGAAACAACACAAGTATATCTGCATTCACTTAACAACATTTGGATTGATACAACTTCGTGGGATTCCATGCTGTTTCACATACTGGTTAAATAACTGGATCAGGGCACTCTTATTCTATATAAGAGGACCATCAGTAATCCAAAGGAATCATAAAATATCAAGGAACTATTTAAATTTCTAGAAAATCGCTTTCAATCCCTGAAAGCAATGAACCAGAAAGAAAGAAGAAAGGCTTACGTTTCTGCTACCTCAGCTAAACATACGGAAATCATGTGCCTATTTTGCAAAACCGACTCTTACCAATTGTATCGGTGTGAGAGTTTTCTACAACTATTGCCATCAAACTGCCTTAACTTCGTTCGAAAACAAAACCTTTGCGTAAACTGTTTGAAATCAGACCACACTGCAAAAACTTGTGATTCAGCATCGTGCATGACACGCAAGAAAAGAAGCACAATTTGCTATTTCATCTAGAAAGCAACACCCAATTCTCAAAACAAGGACCAAGAAGTGGAAGAACTTCCCAGATGGCGATATCAAATGATTCTACTCCACCAAAAGTAATCGAACATAATGTGAATGAAATGACAAGTACCATTCTAAAGGCATGTTCACTAGCAGCAGCTCATACGTTATCCTCAGCACAGGTTTAGTAAAAATCAAAACTGACAGAATGGAGGTTGAATGCCGCGCCTTACTTGACTCAGGTTCACAAGTCAATTTAGTTACCGAGCGTTTAGTAAACCGCCCAAACATTGCAAAACAAACGTCATCAGTGAACATCAATAGAATTGGGGACTCTTGCACCAAAACAAGGCACCGAGTCAATGTAGCCTTGTGTTCTCTTATAAATGGGTATTCAATGCACTTGGAGGCACTTGTCTTGCTTCGAATCATAGCACCACAACCATTAAAATCTATCTACCCCTGACGTTATAAAGACATATAGGCAGATATTGATTGCTCAACAAGATCGTCAATTTCAGCTAATAATGTGGAAAAATAATACTAAGAGGCCCATTGCATACTACGAACTCAACACAGTTACATATGACACTAGAGCTGATCCAAACCTAGCAACAATTGTCTAAAGGAAATGGCTAACACTATCCTCTTGCCCTCCAATTTCTTAAAGAAAATTTCTACGTGGATGACTACTTAGGCGGTTAGAATAGCTTAATAACAGCAATACAATTACAAATGCAATTCGTAGAGATCATGAAGAAAGGCGGGTTCACGTTACGAAAGTGATGCGCAATTACTCCGCAACTTGGCGACTTGAAGGTAAATTTTAATTTTTGGGAGCATAGAAGCTTAGACCATTAAAACATTAAGACTTGTTTGGCTGCCGAAAACCGACAAACTGAGTACCAGGGTCAATTCTCACAACGCACAGTGGCGCCATTTGAGTTTTTTTGTTGCAAAAATCATATCTTTTGAACCGAATAAGATAATTACAAAGTTTAAACAGCATATGATAGATAACTGTTCAGCCTATGAAATGGGTTATCAAAGTTAAAATTAGTAGAAAAATCAATTTTATAGTAACTAAAAAATTTTTTTTTTTACATTTTTAAATAGTTTTTATTTTTTTTTTCTTTAGGGTTTTATGTTTTAAATTATTACCCAACAAATTAAAAAAAAATACTTTTTTTAAAATTAATTTTTTCAATTTTCTGTAAAGTATTCATCACAAATCGTAAGAGAAGGTATACCTAAAAGACTGTGCATTTCTAAACTATAATTATTTTCTAACTTTTTTCGTGACTTCATATGCCGCAGGTAAGAAATAAGTGGATCGGAAGATGCTGCCAACATGTTGAAGAGGTCCTCATTTTGCCTTACCCTTGATGTTTTGAATATGTTCTGCAATTTATATTTTTTATAAAATTTGTTAAGAGACTCCTGTGCTTCTTGAGAAAGCTCTCCAATTGGCAAAGGCTGGAACTCAATTATATCTTTGCCATGCGCCAATATTTTATGGACGGTCGGGGTCGGGGTTTTCGGCGCTTATTCTCCATATTTTGTAGAATTGACATTTTCTTTGCAGTTTAAAACATCTACGATCGTTCCCAATCTTTTCACGATTTGATTGTCAATTCCAGTGATTTTAGTTACTGCCTCATCATTTTCAAAAAATCTCTTAGAGGTGTTTCCATCGTTTGAGTTACCATCTCCGTGTTTGGGACGGAGCATCCTGTATTTTCTTCTTTTTGATCTTTTCCTTATCCTTTATTGATGTATTTTCATCGAAGTTTTCCTCCTCTTGTGGTAGGGTATACGCCAGTTTTAGCAAGAACTCCATACACTTAATCCTTGCGTGTAATGGTGACATTCCATATTCGTAATTCTCTTCATTTGTAGAATCGTTTAAATTACCAAAGTTCTTCTGACTCAATTTGCTGATCAATGTCAACTTCTCAGGAAGAATTTTCACCTCATTTTCAGGAAGACTCTCCAACAATCGTTTCACTGTATGGCCCATGCGATCCTGCAGATTGGCTTTCGCAGAGACTTCCGTAAACTCCGTATGCAGTGGTCGAGAATTTATTTTGGCTTGCGTAATATGCTTGTATCCGGGTAAAACGTCAGCGCCGTGTCGCGTTAAAGATGCCCGTAGTTTCTCATATTTCTCTTTGGAAAGTTCTAAGTCCATAAACAAGGCCAAGGCTTCTTCAGAACCATACTTTTTAATGTGTGCGTTTGTGGGCGTGGGAATGCTTTCCTTAATCCTTTTTAGTCGCAGTGGGCTTGCATCAGCAACAGATTTGATTATCTGAGACCTAACTCTTTCACTATCCTTTGTATATTTAATAGTTAGCGCGTCCGATAAATGCTTCGTGTTCAAGTCATTGGTGGCATCGGCAAGTTTCCTCTTTCTTGCGAAAATTGAACACTCCTCAATACTTTTTTTGGCCTTCCTTTTGCTCCTCTGGTTGATGTGGTGGGTTTATCTACTGCCATTATAGCCAGGATGGTGTCTTCATTAAGCCAGTCCTCGTATTTGGAGTTGAAGTTCTGAATCGTTCGATTAGATTTCACCCATTTTGCCTTAATATTTGCATATATCAGTTAAAAATTATTTGCTATAATTTCGCTTCTCTCAATATTTCCTTATAAGCTATCAAGTTCTTCTAAAGCAGCTTCCGTCAAAAACTTTGGTGTGGTTGACTTTCAGAACAGTTCAAATAATTTTAAATTGTTCAACGCCATATTTTCAGTACTTAAATTCTTTAATGGTTTCAGTAATTGTTGCGCCAACTTTGAGTCGTAGACTAATCCAGGCATTGTGCTTATTTTGCAATATATAGGCTTATGCTACCATGCCTAAAAATTAACTACTACAAAAACAATTTAAACAAAAATTTACTACTAAAAAAAAAACTACTGTCAGTCAAAACATATAAAGGATGGATGCCATACAATTTCTGCAACCATGTCTGTTTAACCTTTTTTACCTCTAGAAGCCAAACGGGCACGTACGGGTAGATAAAACCTTTTGAATTATGTAAAGAAATAATCAAAGAACAGGTTTTGCAAATATGGCAAATATAGATTTTTTTTTATTTTCCGTCAAAGTTGGAAAATAGTGAAAAAATGGATAGTTTTTAAATAGTGATTTACCAGGAGAAACACAAAGCAAACAGTTAATTTTTTGTTATTATTATACATTTAATAAATACATCAATCAATACAAACAAAAAATATGGCGATTCGTTACCTATTTTTCGTGATATTATACCTGAAATCGCAACAAATTGACTAAAAATTGTATGTTTTTTTGAAAAACGAAAGTCGTTCACCTTTGAACCGTTATATCTTCTAAACTAAAAATGTGATATTATTAAGAGTGGCATATTTGAAATCGTTGAAAAGTTTCCTATAACATGGGTTTATTCAAAACTTCGTGGGTGCTCATAAAAATTTTGGTTTTTGCAACTTCGTTTGCTCTACTGGCGCCACTGTGCAACGTTAAGAAGGTATCGTCAGACCTGGCAAGATTATTTGATTCTGTCTCCCATTATAGTAATGGCGAAAATATTTATTCAGGAATTGTGGGAGTTAAAGGTGTCACACCACCCAGGGCGTTTATTAATACTGGAGTCGACACCATAAACGCAGTTAACGATAATGAAAACCATCTTAAACAACTCCTCATGAATCAAACATCAATTGCTGATCCAACACTAAACATAATCAAACAGGATGAAGAGAACATAAAACAAAGGTTCACCAGCTTTGATGATTAACTAACAGAAATTACATCCAGATAACACGAAAATGAAAAGGAACAGTATCAAGCAAGACTGGCGCAAATCTTTATTTTACGATCTGTCCGGCTTTCTTTAATATTAACAAGGTTACACCGAATTCAATCAGAAATTAAAGAAGCATTGACGGATTCTCACTATGAAAAAATCAGCCCAATGCTTTCGTCACCGTCTCAACTTCAAGCTGAGCTAGTACAGGTAAGAAATGATTTCTAGAATTTGCAGTCAGCAAGGATAACCAACATATTTACATACATATACCTGCACGAAATTATTACTTTAAATTTTTGAATTTTGTTTATTAATGCATTAAGATTTTTGATTTTTAATTCAAATAACTCTTATTTCTGTTTACCTTAATTTAACAACAACCTTGAGATTCTATTTAAGCTCAATATAATTTTTGCTTACATTGTTTTGCATTGTCTGGAGTTTCATGTTTCCTCTGGGAACTTCCGCTGGCTGAAGTAAAATTACATTATAAAAAACATTTATAAGCATATATATTATTATTGAATAAAATAAAAACCATTTATTACAAATCAGCAATTAATTGGTATTTAAGACATCAATTAAATTTAAATAAAGTAGAATTAATTTAACTAGCAAACAAAACAGTTATATTATTCCAGTTATTTCTAACCCACATAATAACCAAGTTTAAGTGCTTGCGTTATCACATATAATTGTCCCAGTCATTCCGCCATGACAAAACAATTATCGACCAGAAAACTAGCTGAGTCCATACAGGCAGTGTGAAGTTAGAAAGCTCTGATTGTAAAATAAATTTAAATGAAGTACTGCTCGTGCTAGACCTAAGAACAATTTTTTATCTGTCTCTAAATTCACTCAGAACGGTTTGGAAGTAGCTTTTAAGGCACATAAAGCCATAGTTCGAAATCCTTAAAATAACGAAAAGTTGTTTGTCGCAAAGCGTATTAAAAATGTATACTACGTAAATGAAAGTTTTGAAACAGTTCGCATTTCACAAATAAAGGAAAAATCTTTTCAAGATTGGCATGAGGTATTTGGTCACCTCAACGAAAGAGATTTAAATAAAATATTGCAATACAAATTTCTCAACTCTTGAAATTTAGCATCTACTAGAAGACGTGAAGAAAAACCAATACGAGTAAAGTCATTCAGTGTTAACAGATATTTCGTCACAGTTATAGACGATAAAAGTCGATGGTGTGAAATATATTTTATGAAAGAGAGACTGGGATGAAAGTAAAGAGCTTGCGTACTGATAATGGCACTTAATATTTCAATAACCGTATGAAGGAATACGAAACGAATTAAGTGTTGAATATACACCACTGCAAAACGGTATTTCAGAAAGGAAAAACAACTTTTTTTGGAGATGGCAAAGTGTATTCAGATCCAGTCTGGATTACCTCCAATTTTTTGTGCTGAAGCAGTTTTTGCGGCAAACTATATGAGAGTCTTTAAATATACTCTGCTAGTTATCCCGAATAAATTACACAAGTCACTGATATTGATAATTGAGGGTGAAAGCACGTATCGATGTTCATTTTGTGTTATAAAAAAAAATATTTGTTTATTTATTTTTAAGAACAGAGCATAGATTTTGTGTTAAGTATAGTTAAAAAAAAAGACAATTTATTTTGTCGGCGATGATTATAATGCAACCTGTCTGCTTTAAAGTCAAATCAAAAATAGATCGTTTTAAATCAAATTTATAGAAAAAATATTAAAAATAAAAGAAGAGATTTCAATATGTAGTTAAAATGCATTCTCCAATTTAATTTGAGTACTTAAATCGTTGTATGGCAAAACATGCAAAACCAGTATTTTTGATCAAATGCATTTCAACTTCACACTTTGTATAATTAGATTAGATGCACTAGTAAATATTTCAAAATAAAAGTAAAATTAAAATATTTATAAATAATTTGGTTTTAATAAATACCACAGTATCCCCAACGGAGCTTGTGCTCTGTTCTATGTTACTTTATTGATTGTTTCTTAAAACTTTTCTTATACAAGTAACTTAAATTATGTATTGGCAGAGCCAACAGCTCTACCACTCACACTGTGGGAATATTCTGATATGGCTGTGTGTTGCGTTTGCTTATAACTGTATCGCTGGGAGTTTGCTGATACAACTAGAATACATTGTTGTGCAGTGTCTTATTTACACATGCCAGACAGAGGTTTTGGTTTACAAATATTTTATAAGTAAACATTATAAATCTTTGCTGGTGCGGCATAGCCGATTAGTAAGACACACTACACCTCCCTTTTATAGAAAGAATGATCAATACTTGGTTGATCATTCTTCATTGCATGTTGGCAAATGCCTTCCTTCCCCTTTTAAGAAATAAAAAGGATATAAAACATTTAATAGTATTACAATAATACATTGGTTTTGAAGCTTAATACAGTTATTTATTTTATGAACTTATAATTAGTTTGTTTACAATTCTATTTTTAATTTGTTTATTACATATATGTATTTAATGAAAAGATTTTTATTAAAATTAATTTTAATGAAATTTTTATACTTTATGAATTAAATAATAGTGTTACAATAACATTAATTAATATTTTCATTTTGCATTAAAAAATTTTAATTTGCAGTTTTCTAAACTTCATAATTCTACAGTTAGGTTGTCAAAAATATCGCACATTTCCTTTTTTTTAATAAAATATTACTTTCATGAGAGATTTATGAGAGTTTTTAATTAGGGTAAGGTAAGTTTGGATGAAAAGACGAGGTCTTGGTGAGGGAGCACACTGATATTGTGTTTACTGAATAAAGACAATACAGTGTATACGAGAGCTAGTTTCTCGATGATTTGGATTTTAGCGATTAACTGATATTGGCGAAACAATATTTTTTGTAGGATTGATTGAGCCTTTCCAACATCATGTGAGTTGTATTGTAACAATATACAAAAAATTCATACGATCGCAAACATTCATTGAAAGTTCTATGAGATTTTTCCACTGTACCAACAGTTTCATGATGGTAAGGGATTAAATTAATTTTTTCTATTTTGAGGAGGATGCACAACTCCTGAAGGATTTGATTCATGTACACAGTACCCATATCAGTAATCAATCGTTTCATTGTTCCATAATTGCCTTAGCAACCTTTTGGGCTGATTTATCCGGTGTGTGTGACTACGTACTCATTATCTGATTCCGACCTCGGTAAGGGTCCAATGGTATCAACGATGACAATTTTAAAAGGTTTGATTGGGGTTGGTTTGAGTACTAATTTTTTTTTAATTTTATTGCGGGTTTGTTCATTTGGCTTATTTGACAGCGTTTGACATATTTAGCGATGTCTCATGTCATGCCTTTCCAAAAATTATGAAGTCTTATTTTCTTCAACATGCGAGCAATTCCGACGTGACCTCCACTAATGGGGTCATCGTGATATCTTTGCCATGTTATTTCGGTTATATTATTAATTTTCCTTGGCTTAGTAATGAGCACAATGGTCAATCTATCTAAGAGACCGTTACCTTTACTTTTAAAGGTGTCTATACCGGTTTTATCAAAGAGACAATCACCTAGTGAGAGTCGTATGGTTGAGTAGCCTATTTTATCAGTTATTTTTTCAAGCTTTGGAAAGAGGTGACCTAAATCGACTTTTCCATTAATAAAAAGGTTCTGCAACTTAATCTCAGAGAGCTTATTCTTTTCTTTGAGGATAATTAATTTATCCTTGGTAAAATGCCACTGTGGCATTTTACAGTGCTCTTGGGCATTAATCGACTCATATACTCTTAAATTAACCGATTCTTGGAATTGCTTTTTATTGTTTTGGCCTGAAGTCTCGTTGTTACCTTCAGTATATTGTTGACTTCTACATTTTGTATCTCCGCAAATTCTAATCGAGACAAAGGTTCGGCTGCATCTTACAAAATCGTATTCCTCTAAGTCAAACCTGATGCTGGTTAATTTTGATGAAAGGTTTAAAAAAAAAAAAACAGGTATGTGAGTAATCTGTGATCGCTTCGAGTCACAAACTTTCTACTATATATGTATGGTCTGAAATATTAGATCGTCCAATGAATTGCAAAATGCAACGGAAAGTTTTTCTTCATCACCGTTTTTAGGTGTTGGATAATTTTCAATTATCGAAAATTCGCTGTCATCTGTTACTGCATTTGTGTCCTAGGAAAGTTACTTCCTGATAGAAAAATGAGCACTTATCGGGATATAGTTTAAGAATATATTTTCTGCAAAAACTGAAAACATCTTTTAGATTTTGCAACATGTGATTCGAAGAACATTCTATCACAATTAAATCATCCATATATAAAAGGGCTTGTGCTGGAGACAATCTAGAAAAATCTAATGACATCATTCTTTGGAATGAGTTTGGAGCAATTTTTATACCATAAGGATTTTTTTTCTAGTTCTTTATTTTCGAATTCGGGGAACATTTTCTTTAATATCAGTAATTTCTCCCTATTATTCGAGTTACCTTCTGCTTTTATAGTCGCTAAGCTTTTCCGTAGTTAGTTGGACATTATTAATTATTATATCTTTGTCAGTGGTATTGATAATTTTGACAAGTTGTTGTTGTATTGGCTACATAAACGCCATGTTAAATAATCTGTTGGGCTGCGAAGGCGTCCTCTGTAATAGAATTAAAATTTACAGGTCTATTACCTGTGATCTGGCTGGCAGTGATATAGAACTTATGTTTGGAGAGTTCATCAGTTTGAGGGCTACGTGTTAGTTTACACCATCGGTATTAGTTAGGAATACGTAATCCTGATTTCCTCGGTAATCTAAAATACATTTGTATTTTCTGATGAAATCCATACCAATTATGCCATCTACTTGTATTTCAAAGTCATTAACGACAACTTTAAGACCTGTTTTTAATTTTCCCAAACTAGTGATTATACCTTTTTCAATATTATTTATGTTTATTCATTTTGTGCGATTAATTGGTTCGTTTAGGCCCTGGTTGTGTTTAACAACAGAAATATCTGCACCTGTGTCCAAAAGGAAAATTGATCTGGCATCGTTCATAAAGTTTCTTATATTTAGATAGCTTGACAAATTTATAGTAAGTGTGTACGATTTGTTATTTATTCGTTGCCTAAGGGATCAATTGCGTTTCCAGAATCATAGTCGGTTGTCTTTGTAAGTTCCTATTGTCGGATATTCTATTGTATTGGTTTGAATTCCTGTTTCCGGAATTCCTGTTATTATTGTTTCTAAAATTTCCCGTACTAAAATTTCAATTTGGTGGAATTGAATTTCGGTTATAGCCATTGTTATTCCTGTAAGAACTAGTATTGTTTATGGTTCTGTTGCTATATTTTTTCTTAGTGGTCTTTCGCGACCAGTAATTTTCCGTTATATCCCAAGGTTGCAATTGGGATACATACGTTATATATGCTGATTCAAGTTTTTTTTGTCAGATCCTTTCTTTGGCGTACATATTTGCCATTTTACCTTATTGACTTGTATTTATTAGCTTGGCTGTGACAACGTCACCGGACTCTCCTTTGATGGAGGATCTTAACATAGTAATGAGCTCTTGGAGAGTACTCTCCGTTGAAATAAGGTTGTGTGCGGAACCTTTTAATTTAGTTTTTACTAAATTCATTGCGACAGCAGTATGAGTTTCTGTTATGGAATCTACCAAATATAAGGAGTCTAAGAAGCTTTGAAGGTCCTCTGGTGTTCCCTTAAATTCTGGTACTACCCTAGAGACTGTATTTAAAAATTCAATGACAGTTCGAGGCATTGTTAGTTTTGCGTCAGGGACTGTTTTAGGTAAAGATTCAAATATTATTTCTTCACGTAAGCTGTCTGGTATTTTTATTTTAATTCCTCTTCTTGCACATACGGTTACTAGTTTACCCCATATATCAAGGAAAAAGGATTATGCTGCTGTGATAGTGATAGTTTACATTAAACAGCGCTCTAATTTTATTGGCAAGATTGTTAATATGCTTATGTTCAGTTTCGGGTCTTGTATCCCGGTCTGTATTAATGCATTTGTAGGATTTCAGGGAATCCTGTTTAATTAGTCTTGCTTTGTAGAGTATATTTTCCCATTCCATTTGTTTAATTGGGATTTAGACTTTGTCTAGGTCATTGTCTTTAGTAAGTTTTTCTTATTAATCGTTTTTGAAATTTATATATAGTAACCAAATCTGGAAAGCAATTATAAATTATGGAAATATAAAAATATTTTCTTTAGGAATATAAAGGAATTGATCAAACAAAACATTGAGCAAATCAAATGATAGCAAATTAAATGGACTAATGTGAATTATTAAAATTAATAAAGGACAAAAATTTTCCCATTTTTATTTCTCTTTACGAGGAAACAGAGAAATGTCCCAAACCCCAAAAACTTCCCAACATTAAAATGTTCTCATAAATTCAGATATGGTGAAGATTGTATTCTGACAACATGAAATTAAAGTTAGGACTTCAAATATATTAAAAAAATGATATATATATATATATATGTTTAAAGCCATATATTCCATGTACTCATAACTACATGGACCTATTAGGAATCAGGCATATATCGGTCACTACCAATGAGAAACCGAGCCCTTAGTCTATTTAAGGTATTGCGATAATGAACCAGAGGTAACAATTTTTACTTTTTTGTTTTTAATAATTGAAAGTTATATTTTAATACAAAGAAAATAGTAATTTCTAGCTTAAATTTTTCATTTTTATATAAAATGATTTTGAATTTTGCCATCAGTTGAAAGAAAAAAAAGTTAATATTGAAAACTATTCGATTTAAGCAGGGATAACTGCTTTTAGTTTCTCAATTTAAATCAAATTTATTTAATTAAATTTTTGACTCTAGAACCATATGAAAATGTAATTGTTTTTTTTCTATACTTTATTTTTAAGAACAGAGCATAGATTTTGTGTTAAGTATAGTTAAAAAAAAAGACAATTTATTTTGTCGGCGATGATTATAATGCAACCTGTCTGCTTTAAAGTCAAATCAAAAATAGATCGTTTTAAATCAAATTTATAGAAAAAATATTAAAAATAAAAGAAGAGATTTCAATATGTAGTTAAAATGCATTCTCCAATTTAATTTGAGTACTTAAATCGTTGTATGGCAAAACATGCAAAACCAGTATTTTTGATCAAATGCATTTCAACTTCACACTTTGTATAATTAGATTAGATGCACTAGTAAATATTTCAAAATAAAAGTAAAATTAAAATATTTATAAATAATTTGGTTTTAATAAATACCACAGTATCCCCAACGGAGCTTGTGCTCTGTTCTATGTTACTTTATTGATTGTTTCTTAAAACTTTTCTTATACAAGTAATTTAAATTATGTATTGGCAGAGCCAACAGCTCTACCACTCACACTGTGGGAATATTCTGATATGGCTGTGTGTTGCGTTTGCTTATAACTGTATCGCTGGGAGTTTGCTGATACAACTAGAATACATTGTTGTGCAGTGTCTTATTTACACATGCCAGACAGAGGTTTTGGTTTACAAATATTTTATAAGTAAACATTATAAATCTTTGCTGGTGCGGCATAGCCGATTAGTAAGACACACTACACCTCCCTTTTATAGAAAGAATGATCAATACTTGGTTGATCATTCTTCATTGCATGTTGGCAAATGCCTTCCTTCCCCTTTTAAGAAATAAAAAGGATATAAAACATTTAATAGTATTACAATAATACATTGGTTTTGAAGCTTAATACAGTTATTTATTTTATGAACTTATAATTAGTTTGTTTACAATTCTATTTTTAATTTGTTTATTACATATATGTATTTAATGAAAAGATTTTTATTAAAATTAATTTTAAAGAAATTTTTATACTTTATGAATTAAATAATAGTGTTACAATAACATTAATTAATATTTTCATTTTGCATTAAAAAATTTTAATTTGCAGTTTTCTAAACTTCATAATTCTACAGTCAGGTTGTCAAAAATATCGCACATTTCCTTTTTTTTAATAAAATATTGCTTTCATGAGAGATTTATGAGAGTTTTTAATTAGGGTAAGGTAAGTTTGGATGAAAAGACGAGGTCTTGGTGAGGGAGCACACTGATATTGTGTTTACTGAATAAAGACAATACAGTGTATACGAGAGCTAGTTTCTCGATGATTTGGATTTTAGCGATTAACTGATATTGGCGAAACAATATTTTTTGTAGGATTGATTGAGCCTTTCCAACATCATGTGAGTTGTATTGTAACAATATACAAAAAATTCATACGATCGCAAACATTCATTGAAAGTTCTATGAGATTTTTCCACTGTACCAACAGTTTCATGATGGTAAGGGATTAAATTAATTTTTTCTATTTTGAGGAGGATGCACAACTCCTGAAGGATTTGATTCATGTACACAGTACCCATATTAGTAATCAATCGTTTCATTGTTCCATAATTGCCTTAGCAACCTTTTGGGCTGATTTATCCGGTGTGTGTGACTACGTACTCATTATCTGATTCCGACCTCGGTAAGGGTCCAATGGTATCAACGATGACAATTTTAAAAGGTTTGATTGGGGTTGGTTTGAGTACTAATTTTTTTAATTTTATTGCGGGTTTGTTCATTTGGCTTATTTGACAGCGTTTGACATATTTAGCGATGTCTCATGTCATGCCTTTCCAAAAATTATGAAGTCTTATTTTCTTCAACATGCGAGCAATTCCGACGTGACCTCCACTAATGGGGTCATCGTGATATCTTTGCCATCTTATTTCGGTTATATTATTAATTTTCCTTGGCTTAGTAATGAGCACAATGGTCAATCTATCTAAGAGACCGTTACCTTTACTTTTAAAGGTGTCTATACCGGTTTTATCAAAGAGACAATCACCTAGTGAGAGTCGTATGGTTGAGTAGCCTATTTTATCAGTTATTTTTTCAAGCTTTGGAAAGAGGTGACCTAAATCGACTTTTCCATTAATAAAAAGGTTCTGCAACTTAATCTCAGAGAGCTTATTCTTCTAAGTCAAACCTGATGCTGGTTAATTTTGATGAAAGGTTTAAAAAAAAAAACAGGTATGTGAGTAATCTGTGATCGCTTCGAATCACAAACTTTCTACTATATATGTATGGTCTGAAATATTAGATCGTCCAGTGAATTGCAAAATGCAACGGAAAGTTTTTCTTCATCACCGTTTTTAGGTGTTGGATAATTTTCAATTATCGAAAATTCGCTGTCATCTGTTACTGCATTTGTGTCCTAGGAAAGTTACTTCCTGATAGAAAAATGAGCACTTATCGGGACATAGTTTAAGAATATATTTTCTGCAAAAACTGAAAACATCTTTTAGATTTTGCAACATGTGATTCGAAGAACATTCTATCACAATTAAATCATCCATATATAAAAGGGCTTGTGCTGGAGACAATCTAGAAAAATCTAATGACATCATTCTTTGGAATGAGTTTGGAGCAATTTTTATACCATAAGGATTTTTTTTCTAGTTCTTTATTTTCGAATTCGGGGAACATTTTCTTTAATATCAGTAATTTCTCCCTATTATTCGAGTTACCTTCTGCTTTTATAGTCGCTAAGCTTTTCCGTAGTTAGTTGGACATTATTAATTATTATATCTTTGTCAGTGGTATTGATAATTTTGACAAGTTGTTGTTGTATTGGCTACATAAACGCCATGTTAAATAATCTGTTGGGCTGCGAAGGCGTCCTCTGTAATAGAATTAAAATTTACAGGTCTATTACCTGTGATCTGGCTGGCAGTGATATAGAACTTATGTTTGGAGAGTTCATCAGTTTGAGGGCTACGTGTTAGTTTACACCATCGGTATTAGTTAGGAATACGTAATCCTGATTTCCTCGGTAATCTAAAATACATTTGTATTTTCTGATGAAATCCATACCAATTATGCCATCTACTTGTATTTCAAAGTCATTAACGACAACTTTAAGACCTGTTTTTAATTTTCCCAAACTAGTGATTATACCTTTTTCAATATTATTTATGTTTATTCATTTTGTGCGATTAATTGGTTCGTTTAGGCCCTGGTTGTGTTTAACAACAGAAATATCTGCACCTGTGTCCAAAAGGAAAATTGATCTGGCATCGTTCATAAAGTTTCTTATATTTAGATAGCTTGACAAATTTATAGTAAGTGTGTACGATTTGTTATTTATTCGTTGCCTAAGGGATCAATTGCGTTTCCAGAATCATAGTCGGTTGTCTTTGTAAGTTCCTATTGTCGGATATTCTATTGTATTGGTTTGAATTCCTGTTTCCGGAATTCCTGTTATTATTGTTTCTAAAATTTCCCGTACTAAAATTTCAATTTGATGGAATTGAATTTCAGTTATAGCCATTGTTATTCCTGTAAGAACTAGTATTGTTTATGGTTCTGTTGCTATATTTTTTCTTAGTGGTCTTTCGCGACCAGTAATTTTCCGTTATATCCCAAGGTTGCAATTGGGATACATACGTTATATATGCTGATTCAAGTTTTTTTTGTCAGATCCTTTCTTTGGCGTACATATTTGCCATTTTACCTTATTGACTTGTATTTATTAGCTTGGCTGTGACAACGTCACCGGACTCTCCTTTGATGGAGGATCTTAACATAGTAATGAGCTCTTGGAGAGTACTCTCCGTTGAAATAAGGTTGTGTGCGGAACCTTTTAATTTAGTTTTTACTAAATTCATTGCGACAGCAGTATGAGTTTCTGTTATGGAATCTACCAAATATAAGGAGTCTAAGAAGCTTTGAAGGTCCTCTGGTGTTCCCTTAAATTCTGGTACTACCCTAGAGACTGTATTTAAAAATTCAATGACAGTTCGAGGCATTGTTAGTTTTGCGTCAGGGACTGTTTTAGGTAAAGATTCAAATATTATTTCTTCACGTAAGCTGTCTGGTATTTTTATTTTAATTCCTCTTCTTGCACATACGGTTACTAGTTTACCCCATATATCAAGGAAAAAGGATTATGCTGCTGTGATAGTGATAGTTTACATTAAACAGCGCTCTAATTTTATTGGCAAGATTGTTAATATGCTTATGTTCAGTTTCGGGTCTTGTATCCCGGTCTGTATTAATGCATTTGTAGGATTTCAGGGAATCCTGTTTAATTAGTCTTGCTTTGTAGAGTATATTTTCCCATTCCATTTGTTTAATTGGGATTTAGACTTTGTCTAGGTCATTGTCTTTAGTAAGTTTTTCTTATTAATCGTTTTTGAAATTTATATATAGTAACCAAATCTGGAAAGCAATTATAAATTATGGAAATATAAAAATATTTTCTTTAGGAATATAAAGGAATTGATCAAACAAAACATTGAACAAATCAAATGATAGCAAATTAAATGGACTAATGTGAATTATTAAAATTAATAAAGGACAAAAATTTTCCCATTTTTATTTCTCTTTACGAGGAAACAGAGAAATGTCCCAAACACCAAAAACTTCCCAACATTAAAATGTTCTCATAAATTCAGATATGGTGGAGATTGTATTCTGACAACATGAAATTAAAGTTAGGACTTCAAATATATTAAAAAAATGATATATACATATATATGTTTAAAGCCATATATTCCATGTACTCATAACTACATGGACCTATTAGGAATCAGGCATATATCGGTCACTACCAATGAGAAACCGAGCCCTTAGTCTATTTAAGGTATTGCGATAATGAACCAGAGGTAACAATTTTTACTTTTTTGTTTTTAATAATCGAAAGTTATATTTTAATACAAAGAAAATAGTAATTCCTAGCTTAAATTTTTCATTTTTATATAAAATGATTTTGAATTTTGCCATCAGTTGAAAGAAAAAAAAGTTAATATTGAAAACTATTTGATTTAAGCAGGGATAACTGCTTTTAGTTTCTCAATTTAAATCAAATTTATTTAATTAAATTTTTGACTCTAGAACCATATGAAAATGTAATTGTTTTTTTTTTTTTCTATACTTTTGTAAAGAATTTAAAATTTTCGAATTAAAATTAAAAATTTTGAAAAGTGCGAAGTAAATTAAAAAGTATGAATGTAGTTAACGTTTTGCCTGTAATCACTTGCTTTATAAAAAAAAGAATCATAAAAGCTTATATGTCAAAATAGTTACATATTTTTAGTTGAATTGTAAAGTTCGGCTTGAGGTCCTCTTTTTTAATAAATTAAAAACTTTATTGTTTTTATTTATTTTTGAATATTTCAATATTTCGACCAACAAGAACTAAGATTGCAGTTGCACCAAGGATATATGGTCTTCCAAAGACCAATTGCTCGTCTATAAACTCACCATCATATGAACTGAGCAAATATTTAATCGATATTTTAAGGAACTTGACAATAAACTCAATATACAATATTTAGGACGCAAAAGAATTTAAATCTAGAATAGACAACAAGAGCATTGATGAGGACGAAATACTAATATCATTTGACGTTATTGCATTGCTTCCTAGTATTCCAGTAAATTTAGCCATCAATATAATAGAAAGTAAATTGGAATTATTAGAGAAATACACAATAATACCAAAAAAGCTGTTTTCAGAGTTGGTGAAGTTTTGTATTAAGGATTGCAGATTTTTTATAAGAATAAGGGTGTGCCAATGGGATCACCAGTTTCTTCAGTTATTGCGGATGTAATAATGGAAGAATGCATTTCATAGACAAATTCAATTTACGCTGGAAAAGGAACAAAACAATAAATTATCCTATTTGGACGTCCTGATTATTAGGAAAGGAAACATAGTTAAGCTCGGCTGGTACCAAAAACCAATGGAATCGGGAAGACTAATAAACTTTTATTGAAAACACCCCAAAAACATAATTATAAATACTGCAACCAACTTTATTTCACGAGTACTAAATATTAGAAATAAAGTTTTCCTTACAGCAAATAAAGAGAAAATAAAGACTACACTGCTTAACGTAATAAAGGGCAAAAACGTATAACAATCATGTGACTATATTCCTGGCTTTTCAGAGAGATTTAAAAGTGCCGATATTTATGACAAAATGAAGTATATATTAGCGATGAAAACAACAATCATGACAAAAAAGTTCTTTAACAACGTAAAATCCAGACTAGATAAGATGGAAAAGTCTAAGTCTATGAAATTAAATGCAATGGTGACGACGCAGAGATATGCCAAAAGGTATAGGTTGGCACAATTAAATCAAAACTAAAGACAAGATTAACATCGCATAAATGGGACTTAAATACAAACAAACCTCTCAACCAAAAAACTGCACTAGCTGCCCACTGGACACAAACCAAACTTTGAGAATGTTAAAATTCTAGTAGGAGAAACACAACAAAGAGATACATGCAAGAGATGCTTCATATAATAAATACTCCTGCAGAAAAGAGAATAAATTACAAAGTAGACGTAGACAATTGCGCTCACATATACCGATAAACAATTAGTAAACGTAGAAATAATATACAGAGAAAAACATAAAAACAAAAACAGTCAGTGATAAAGTATAAACAAAAACAAGCGGACGACGTTGAAAATAATTGATGTAATTGTAATTTTTAATTTAATTGTTAATTTTTTTATTGTATTATTTTGTTATTTGTTTGCTTTGAACATTAACATTTTTTTGTACATTATAGTCATATTTCCCTGAAGATGACTAACAAAGTTGGTCGAAATATTGGAATATTGAAAAACAAAAATAAATAAATACAATAAAGTTATTTTGGTTTTAATTTATTAGCAATTAGGACCTCAAGCCGAACTGCAACTAATAATAAAAAGGTCTAAAAAACAAATAACGTATTTAGTTACATATTTTTTTTTAACTCAGAAAATTGAACATGATCTACTTATGAATAAAAATAAAAACAACTTTATTCTTAGTATGTTAACAATTATGTAATTTAAAACTTGAAAATAAAAACTTATAATTACAATACATCTATTAATGAATAAGGGTTAATTTAATACTTCAGCCAGCATCATCATCAGAATTGGTAAAAAGTTTCTTCCCTCTTGAAGTATATATCCAAAGATTTACGCAAACTTAGTTGAGAATCAGAATCACAGTCATCAATATAAGCAAATGTTGATTTATCCATTAGAGAACTGTTAGTGTTGTCATTAAAGCTAGAGGCAATTTACAACGCTCGATGTGTTGCTTTTGTTGTTGATGAAATATTTATATTGATTTTGATCTTTTAATGGCGAGGGTTGAAAATGTAAGATGAATGCATGTGTTAAGGTTCTTGAACTTTGTATTTTTTGGTTTCATTAAGGAGAAGCGATATGTGGTAAGAATGTAGACAGATAATAAAAATAAGAATTTAGGTGTATTGAATTTTCTAATAAAACACTACAGAGATAAATACTGAGTAGAGGTACTGATATGTGTGTGTCTGTTTGTGGTTATTTGAAGTTACATATAGGTTTGTTTGAAATGATCGTGATTTGAATATTTAAAAAGTGTAAATAGTAATATTCGGGAATAAAAAATGTTTATTGAATATATTTTTAATTTTTTTTTCACTACTCTTTATTTAAAATATTGTATGTTATTAGCCATGTTTAGAGTAATATTCAATATCATATATGTATATGAAAAAAAAATTAGAAACATAAAAATGGTAGGTGTATAAAGACTCCGAAGTCGAGTTTATTTACGACTATGACGGCGATGATTATTGCTTAATATAAAGAAATAGCGGTTTAATGAGGATGGTCATATTAGGGATAAAAAATGCTATATTTAAAATTTAATAAGTATATTATATTATATTATATTATATTATATTATATTATATTATATTATATTATATTATATTATATTATATTATATTATATTATATTATATTATATTATGTTATATTATATTATATTATATTATATTATATTATATTATATTATATTATATTATATTATATTATATTATATTATATTATATTATATTATATTATATTATATTATATTATATTATATTATATTATGTTATATTATATTATATTATATTATATTATATTATATTATATTATATTATATTATATTATATTATATTATATTATATTATATTATGTTAATTTTTTTTTTATTTTTATTTTTTTTTTATTTATTACATTCAACATTAAAAAGTGGTCGGCTTACATTTTAGCTTAAATACTTGAGAGTTCTGCAAAGCCATTTGGCTTGTCTGCAGTCGTATTTTTTAAGTAAACATAACATATTATTTCAAAATAGTTTCTTCCATCATAAATCAATATTTTTTAGAGATTTAATAATATTCTATTGTGTAAATAAAAAGTGTTCCTTAACTAATATTCTTCTTCTTCTTGTGTTAGGCATATGAGTTATATCCATTGAGAGTTTATTCAACGTTGCAGGGATTACAACAGATAAGGTATTCCGGCCATAGTTGTTGTTGTAGCAGACTTCTTTATATTTTCTAGCTACACGCAAAGAAAAAATAAGGTTAAGGTAACCATAATCTAAGAGCAACATAATATGGTTGCTGACAAAACATAGTATTGTTACATTTGCAACCATATTGTTGTCCAAAGTATAAACATAGTTATGTTCAAATTAAACATTAAATGGTTAAATTAAAATATAATAATATGGCTGAAAATGTCATATTATACAATTGAATTATAATATAGTCTCGTAAGTGCAAAATTTTTCTGATATAAAAAACTGATTACTGTTTTATTTATTAATGATTTGTCATAAAAATTATTTAAAAACATACATAAATTCATAAAAAATCAATTATTTGCTTAAAATAACAAATAAAAGATTTCACAATTATGCTTCAAACACAAAAGTAAAGATTTATATGCTTACAATACATACATATATACTTCAACTTTTTTTAAATGTTTTGGTTCCCTTTTTATTTGTTATCATATTTTTCATATTATTTTTAATTATTTATTTTGTACACAAATTTTTATTTTTTTTCAATTTCCTTAACAATAAAAAACTATTTCAAATTTTAGCTATCAAAAAAATTACTAAACTGTCAAGTACATGAACAAAATATTTTTAAGCGTAAACATTATTTTGTTGCTTTTAAACATACTTTGATTAACAATAATATATTATGATTAAATATTTTATATTATTTTTAAAAAGTTATAAAACTTTGGTTGTGGTTGAAATTTTTTTAAGTTAAAGCCAACCATGTTGCATTTTTTGTGCACAGTAACCATATAATCGTTAAAAGTTAACAAAAAATGTGTATCGTGACTAAAGTTTTGGTGAAAAGAACTATAATTTGTTCTCCGCAACTATATATTGTTACAAAGAACATAATAGAGTTATTGTGACCATATAACAACCATGTTTTTTTTCTGCGTGTAGTAGTAATCTCGTGTTGTATCTATGACTGACGAGATTTCGAAAACGGTTGTCGTCACCAAATTCGTTTACCAAAGTTGTCCTATAAATACTTTCTACATTAAGCACTTTCAGATGTTTTGCCAGATTCTTTTGAGGTTTCCTGTTGCCGGTGTAGTCTCTATAGTCGTTGTTCTCTGCTGTATTCACGCAAAGAAAAAATATGGTTGAGGTAACCATAATCTAAGAGCAACATAATATGGTTGCATTATTTGGTTGCTAACAAAACATAGTATTGTTACATTTGCAACCATACTGTTGTCCAAAGTATAAACATAGTTATGTTCAAATTAAACATTAAATGGTTAAATTAAAATATAATAATAGGGCTGAAAATATCATATTATACAATTGAATTATAATATAGTCTCGTAAGTGCAAAATTTTTCTGATATAAAAAACTGATTACTGTTTTTGTTAAGGCAACACTGAAATTAGTTAAATATACTCTTAATTATCATTCTCACAACTGCTATGTACTTTTTACTCTTTTTCTTCTATTTCGTTTTGCAAACTTAATTCTCCAATAATGATTACATCTTAATAATTAAGCTTATCTCTAACTGTTTCTTTTATTGTCATGAATTCATTTTTTGTATGAAGAATTTAAATAAACGCAGTTATAATTTTAATGTGAAGTAAAACACAACGTGTTTGTTAATACTTAACATTTCTAATTTCACATATCGGAAAGGAAAAAGCTTCTATTCCATCATTTTTGGCGCCCAACGTGGGGCACGAGCAAAGATCCGTGAACCATCATTAAACTGAAGATCATCATTTACATCGATTTGAAAATTGCTTTGTTTTGAAGTTTGTGTTATAGCTCATTCAGTGCCTAAGGAAGAATTCATAGCATTATTAAACTGTACCATAGCGTCTGCTTACAAAATGTTGTTATGTTGATTGCGAAATTTATACAGTATTGGTGTTATTCTATTTGCCGTTTGTACTTCTAAATGCAGCTGTGTGTTATTACCTTGAAACTAAACCTACCATACACTTGATCTATTGCATTATCATCCTCGTTTATTTCGCAACATCGACATCTGGAACTTTCTATGTATATCAACTTTCTTTGCTGGTACCTCAACATCATCGTTAGAATTTCAATATTCATACTTAATCAACTTGTTTAGTCAACAGTATCTCTCAACTTGTTTCAAGCTTAAATTCTAGCTTCATCAACTTCATTTGTCAACAATATTGCAAAACGTTTTGTCACCATCAAATTTCCCAATATACTGTCAACTTGTTACTGAACATGATAACAATACATTAATATTTTTAGAGAATATAACAGCAATTTTTGATTTACCTACAATTACGAGAAAAAACTGTCGACAACTTCGTAGTATTGTCGATAATGTTACAGCGCTTTATGGCTCTCTACAATCATTGGGCACTCATCAGCAAATTGCAGATGCGCTGATCATATACATGGTCATGAAAAAGGTGGATGAAGAAACGCAAAAGAAATGGAAGGAATCATTGCAATTTCAATTGATACCCTCTTGGGAAGATTGCCGCATGCTTCTCGAACGGCATTGTCAATTTCTTGAATCTCTTGAAGGTTCATCAATTCAAAATGATCATCGCATTTTTGCCAAAACAAATAAAGGAAAACAGACTTTACAGAATCGTAATTTTGCGTTTTCAATAACAAAACATTCATGCATCTTTTGTTCTAGTTCGGATCATTTTATTAGTTCTTGTGCTCGTTTCAAAGAAAAAAATGTATGCGGTCGTTTTGAATTTGTTAAATTAAAAGGGCTTTGTATAAATTGTTTATCTAATAAACATCGCTGTGCACAATGTCCTTCTCAATTCAAATGCAAAATTTGTTCAAAGGCACATCATACCCTTTTACATAAAGGGTCAAACGAAACTGTTTCAAATGCAAATTTATTGTCATTGCAAGAGCAATCACCATCATCAACAACAGTTCAAATTGCTGCTTCACATTCGCATCGAGATAAATCATCTCCAGACCAAGTACTACTAGCAACAGCAATAGTTTTAGTACGTGATTCTTCAGGTACTTATCAGATGGGTCGCGCACTCCTTGATTCGTGTTCGCAGGTAAATTTTATTACGAATGAATTTGCTCAACGCCTACGATTGACAAAAAACAAGCGTACAATTGAAGTTCTGGGAATCGGTGATTCACAAACCAAAATCAAACAAATTACTAACACGTCAATTAAATCACGCTTCGCCGAATTGGAGCTTCCTTTATCATTCTGTGTAACAACGCATATATCATATCAACCAGACAGCGAAATTGATGTTTCATCTTGGAACGTTCCAGCAAATATCCAACTTGCTGATGTATAAAAAAAAATTGATCTTCTTATGGGTACAGAAACATTTTTTGGTATATTGTCAGTAGGACAAGTTAAATTAGGCGAAGGGTTACCAGTTTTGCAGAAAACACTGCTGGGTTGGATTGTGTCAGGTAGATATCAGCCGCGTATATCAAATATATCAAAAACATGCCTTCTGACAGTAGAAGAATCAATTAATGAAAACTTGCAACTATTATGGAAACTTGATGAACCTGAAACTAAAATGGAGACTTGGTCAGATGAACAACAATTTTGTGAGTCGCATTTTTTAACTAACGTATTTCGTGATAAATCGGGTCGCTTGATTGTTAAATTGCCATTTATTCACCCTGTTGAAAATTTGGGGTTATCTGAAATTAATTGTCGTCAAAGGTTTTTGTCACAAGAACAACGTCTCCGTAGAAACGAAGAATACAAAAATCAATATATCGCATTTATGAGGGAATATGCAGATTTAGGTCATATGAGCCTCGTGATAAATCCCAACACGAGCGAACCACACTTTTACATACCTCATCATTTTGTTTTAAAACCCTCGAGCACCTCGACGAAATTTCGTGTCGTTTTTGATGCGTCTTGCAAAACGACAACAGGCAAATCATTAAATGACATATTAGGTGTGGGTCCTAAGCTGCAACAAGACATGTTTGATTTGTTATTGCGTTTTCGATTATTTCGTTTTGCTCTTACAGCTGATATAGAAAAGATGTATAGGCAAGTAGTTATACATCCTGATCAACGAAAATTTCAATATATATTTTGGCGTGAGTCTGATCAAGAAGAATTGCGAACATATCAACTTAACACCGTCACTTACGGAACAGCATCTGCACCACATTTGGCAGTTCGCAGTCTGCATCACCTAGCAGAGCAATATGCTTCAGAATTTGAATTGGCTTCAAATTTAATAAAGTCACATTTTTATGTGGACGATTTCCTTTGTGGAGCAGACGATATACAGCAGTTAGAAAAAATAAAACATGATGTATCTGCAGTATTACAAAGAGGAGGTTTTCGACTAACCAAATGGCACTCAAACCATGAAAACTTTAGGGATGATGACAGCGTAAAATATCTCAGTAGCGGAAATGAAGTGACAACTAGTGCTCTCGGAATTAGTTGGAATCAATATTCTGACACATTTAAATTCTCATTTGGCTACAAACTGCAATCATCAGTAAACAAGCGTTCGATTTTGTCTATCGCTTCCATGCTATTCGATCCACTAGGAATTTTATCACCACTAATTGTCACAGCCAAAATCATACTTCAGGAGTTATGGATATTGAAACTAAATTGGGATGAGTCGGTGCCACAAGATATACATAGCGCATGGATCAAATTTTTAGAAGGTATGAAGTCTTTATCAAATATAAATGTACCTAGATATTGTCCTACACCAAACCAAGTCATATTTCAGTTACATGGTTTTGCGGATGCATCAATCCGTGCATACGGATGTTGCATTTATATTCGTACGTTAAATAAAATCAAAAATGCTTGCATCAACCTGCTTACAGCCAAATCTAGAGTGGCACCTACCAGGAAAAAATCGCTACCAAAACTAGAATTATGTGCTGCTCACCTATTGGCAAAACTTGTTGCAAAAGTATTACCTTCTTTCAATAACTACAAAATCGACATATATTTGTGGAGCGATTCACAAATTGTGTTACATTGGCTTACATTACATTCATCAACATTGTCGACCTTCGTTGGTAACAGAATTTCGGACATTCAAGAATTAACATCTATGTGCAATTGGAGACACGTGCCCAGCCAACAAAATCCAGCCGATTTAGTGTCAAGAGGCTGCACTTCAACAGAATTGAACAAATCCATTTGGTTTACTGGTCCAGCATTTTTATATAAAACTCAAGAAAATTGGCCAATCAATAGCTGTAATAATTTCGACATCGAAGAGGTAAACAGGGAAAAACGCAAATCTGCCTTCAATCTTACTACAAAAGCCAACTACATTCTAGATTGTTTAAATAACATCAGTTCACACATTAAGGCTGTAAGAACAATGGCATACATTCTCCGGTTTTGTAATAGCCTTGCCAAACATCATAATAATAATTTGACAACAAACGTTCTCTCACCTGCAGAATTGGAAAATGCACTTTGGTGCATAGCTTATATCATTCAACGACAATACTTTGCCTCGGATATCAACTATGTCAAGAAAAATCAACAATTACAAGATTCTTTAAAATGCCTTAATCCATTCGTCAAGCTAAATGGTAAATATGAACTACTCAAGGTTGGTGGACGTTTAGAACAATCAAACTTACCCTACAACCAGCGACATCCAATTTTGCTGCCCAGCAATTGCCCGTTTGTTGAACATTTTGTACAATACTTACATATTTCCAATTACCATGCAGGTTCGAAAATACTCATTTCTCTGATACGTAATAGATTCTGGATCATAAATGCAAGGCGCATAACTCGTCGGATCGTAAACTCATGCTTACACTGTGTAAGATATAAGCCGAAACTAATGCGACAAATAATGGGTAATTTACCGACTAAACGATTAGAGCAACAAAGACCATTTTCTCGTTGTGCTGTTGACTTTTGTGGGCCTGTCTTGACCTATTTGCGGTTAAGAGGCAAACTCCCGTATAAAACCTATATCTGCATTTTTGTATGCATGGCGTCTAAGGCCGTACACATTGAATGTGTTACCGACCTATCAACGAATGCATTTATTGCTGCACTAAAACGACTTTGTGGACGACGAGGGGCTCCAAGCGAAATTTTTTGTGATAATGCAACAAACTTTGCAGGTGCTTGCAACAAATTGGCAGAACTTAAAGCATTTCTATTCAGGCAAAACAATCAAGATGCTATAATCACATACTGTGCGAATGAGTTCATTCAATTTCGTTTTATTCCGCCCAGAGCCCCTCACTTCGGTGGGCTGTGGGAGGCCGCAGTGAAGGTAGCGAAGGGTCACTTAAACCGAACGTTTCTCAATACTAGACTTACACTCGAAGAATTAAATACGGCCCTTATCGAAATTGAGGCCATACTAAACTCGCGACCCTTAACACCATTATCTACAGACCCCAACGACTATGAAGCAATTACACCTGCACATTTGCTTATTGGAAGTTCATTGAGGGGTATTCCAGAGCAGAAAGTGCCAACTGATAATTTAACATTATTGGAAAAGTGGAATCGAATCAATGCAGTCAAGCAACATTTTTGGAATTTGTGGCATCGGGACTATCTACATGAGTTACAAATACGTACAAAATGGTCACATGTAGAAGCAAATGCAATTAATGGCTCATTAGTCATCATACATGAAGACAATATTCCACCTCAAAAATGGCCGATGGGCAGAATTGTAAATACCATTCCTGGCAAAGACAATAGAATTCGAGTTATTGACATCAAAACAGCAAAGGGAATTATACGCCGTCCAGTTCACAAAGTTGCAATCATACCAACTTGAAAGTTCTTTCAAGCGGGCCGGGATGTTAAGGCAACACTGAAATTAGTTAAATATACTCTTAATTATCATTCTCACAACTGCTATGTACTTTTTACTCTTTTTCTTCTATTTCGTTTTGCAAACTTAATTCTCCAATAATGATTACATCTTAATAATTAAGCTTATCTCTAACTGTTTCTTTTATTGTCATGAATTCATTTTTTGTATGAAGGATTTAAATAAACGCAGTTATAATTTTAATGTGAAGTAAAACACAACGTGTTTGTTAAGACTTAACATTTCTAATTTCACATATCGGAAAGGAAAAAGCTTCTATTCCATCAGTTTTATTTATTAATGATTTGTCATAAAAATTATTTAAAAACATACATAAATTCATAAAAAATCAATTATTTGCTTAAAATAACAAATAAACCATTTCACAATTATGCTTCAAACACAAAAGTAAAGATTTATATGCTTACAATACATACATATTTACTTCAACTTTTTTTAAATGTTTTGGTTCCCTTTTTATTTGTTATCATATTTTGCATATTATTTTTAATTATTTAATTTGTACACAAATTTTTATTTTTTTCAATTTCCTTAACAATAAAAAAATATTTCAAATTTTAGCTATCAAAAAAATTTCTAAACTGTCAAGTACGAGAACACACTATTTTTAAGCGTAAACATTATTTTGTTGCTTTTAAACATACTTTGATTAACAATAATATATTATGATTAAATATTTTATATTATTTTTAAAAAGTTATAAAACTTTGGTTGTGGTTGAAATTTTTTTAAGTTAAAGTCAACCATGTTGCATTTTTTTGCACAGTAACCATATAATCGTTAAAAGTTAACAAAAAATGTTTATCATGACTAAAGTTTTGGTGAAAACAACTATAATTTGTTCTCCGCAACTATACATTGTTACAAAGAACATAATATAGTTATTGTGACCATATAACAACCATGTTTTTTTTTCTGCGTGTTGTTATAGTTTTGGTTTTTCAGTAATAGTTTTAATATCCTGTTTTGGCTATTTTGCAATTCTCGACAATATGTTGATCCATCCCAAGCTGTTATTCCGTGTCGAATGTAAGATTCCACGAGTGAATAATACGCCTGTCTTGAAACTCCTGGGGTAGCGCAATATATGCATTATAAATGATGCTTTACGTAGTTTTTTTTTTTTTTAGTTCGCACATTTGAGTTTTCCATTTGAAGTTTTGATCAACGGATACACCCAAATATTTATATGTGTTTACTATTTCTATGCAGTATTACAGTCATCATTTTGATTTAAATTATTTCTCATGTTGGCATGTAAACATTCAGTATCGTGAAACTACAGTTTTATATTTGTATATAATATATGTGGTGGTTTAATGTGCATTAGTTTTGTTTTGCTTGAGTTTATTATAATACCATTGTCATGGCACCATTTTACAACGTTGTCCAGTTCATTCTGCATAATTTTGGTTGCTGTTCTTAGGTCTCTATGCGATACAACGATTGCAGTATCGTCTGCATATGCAAACACCGTGCAGTTCTTCAAAGTTTTCAGCATATTATTTGCTTATATTATATATAATATTGGTCCAAGTTTGGAGCCTTGAGGTACACCATAGTCTAGCTTAGTTTCTTCACTTAGACTGTTTTCTACTTTTACTCGAAAAGTTCTATCGCCTAAATAATTTTCAAACCATTTGATACAATTTCCTCTGATACCAATTCTTTGCAACGTTTTTATAAGATTATCATGAGATAATGTGTCAAATGCTTTGGTGAAATCTAGAAAAACTACTAAACAGTGGTTTTTACTACTTAAACTCTCATTCACATAGAAACCGAATTGACTATCGCTTATTATTTTATGCTTTGCCAAAAATTCTGAAAGTCTCCTGACTACAATTTCTTCCATAATTTTTTCTATAGCTGGTAAAATCGAAATAGGTCTGTAGTTGTTGTGGTCTGATTTAATTCCTTGTTTAAAAATAGGGCGCACAATTGATGTTTTCAGCTGATGTGGTTGTTGAGCAAAGTCTTCTACTATGGTTTCTACCTTTTTCGGTGTAAAGTTCTGTATTATAACAGTATCTATACTTATTTTCCTTTTTCCAATTATTTCATATATCAACTGCCATGTAACACGAATATTACTTCTATTCTCAATAAATCTATTTCTGTAATAATTGTTTTTCGCGTCACAAATTTTCTTATTTAAAAAGTTTCTATATTTCTTATAATTATGTTCATATTTTTTATTATTAGGGTAGTTCTTCCATCTTTTATAAAGTTTATCCCTCACATTGCAGTTTACAATAAGTTCGCTACTAATCCATGGATTGTTTGATCTACATTTTTTGTCTTTTATCACTTTTGATGATTCATCGTATATTTTGTTAAATTTTTCATTTATTTTACTATAGAAATCACTGATGTTTCGATTTTGATTTACTAGTATTAACACATTCCAATTTGTATTTCGTATCCCTTCATTTACTTTGTCGTTTAGAATTTTTTTGGCCCCTGGGTTTATGTTTGTTTGTTTTCCCTGAATTACTTCTTTGTGTATAGATCAAAATATAGAGTAATGGTCTGACGTTGTTGTTTTTATTATTGATACATTTATTTATGTGTTTTGCTGTTGGTTTGTTCTTAAAAAAAGGTGATCAATGCATGTGCTGGATTTTTTATTTATGTCTTCTCTTGTTGTTTCCTTTATTAAGCAGTCAAATCCATTTGACGAAAGAGTTTCTAAATATCTTGTTGTTGTAATATTTTGCTTTTTTAATATCTATATTAATATCACCAATAATAATCATTTCTCTTTTGCTTTTTATTTTGTTTATTGTTTGCTCTATTTCTTTTATAAAATTGTTTACATTCTGAGAAGGAGGACGGTACACAGAGAGTATTATTATGTTATTGTTGTTTATATTAATATTTATTTGAGATGCTTCGAAATTAATATTATTTAAAGAGAATTCAGTGAAAAATATGTTCTCTTTTATATGTACAGCAATGCCACCTCCTGGCTTAGGGTTACCAAGACTATATTTTCTATTTAAAAATGTTGATTTGAAACCGTTTATTTTATAAAAATCTGTTTCTTCATCAGATATATTAGTTTCAACGAGTATTATTATGTCTATTTCTTTTAATGTGTTATGTGCTTCAACCAAAAAATTTGTGAAATTTTTTCGTAACGATCTAATGTTCATAAAAATAAGTAATAAATAATAAGTTCTATTTATTTGATTAAAGTTTTTTAAAGTTTCAAATTTTATATTATTCATTTTCCTTCTTTTTTTCCTCATAAATTAATCAATAAAAAATAAAAAAAAGTAATTAATTTGAGGCACTTATTAATTCGATATTTGCATTATTTTTTATTACGATAAAGGGCGAGTTTTCTATTTTACGGCCGAAAATAATGCCATTTCTGACCCAGACAAACTTCCAATTGCATTCTTTAGCTTTTGTTTTTGTTAACCATAATAATCTTCGGTTATAAGAAGTTAGTTCATCATTAATGTAGATGTATTTTTCTGGTTGTTGATACTTGATGTGCTATTTTCTTCATTATTGAAAATGTTGGCATCAACTTTGTGCCCTTTTAACTTTGTCATTAATTCCCGTTTTTTATTTAAACTGGAGAACTGTATTATCACCTTATTCTTATTTTTTAACTCATATGCATTGCTTATATCTGCGTTGTCCATTGCAATTGTTACCGATGATGAGATTTTCTTTATGATATCATATGCAATCATATTATTTTTTTGTACGTTGGTAATTATAATTGCCGTATTCACAAGCTCTGCTAAGGTGTAGGTAGTATTGCATACTACCTTTTGTTTACTTCTTTGTGAACAACCACTGTATCAGTGTGCCATTGTACATTGTACTTCATACGTCAAAAAGTAAATAAGAAGAAGAAAAGTGCTATTCATCATTTGTTATTTATAAGCCAAATGGGGGAGAAAACAATAAAAAGTAAATTAATAAATTTTTTGTGTGAGGACGAAATTCAAGACATTTTTAGGATGAACCTAATGTACTTGCTCTCCAGTCGCAGAATTATACATTTAGGGCTACCAAAATCATCATTATGGCATAATCTTCATATGATATGATACGACTACGGCCAGAGGAATTTGCCTATATATTCAACCTTATAAAAAATGACTATGTTTTT